>CM052810.1:131975309-132087382 GCA_028533885.1 Nasua narica | reverse complement strand
TGTTGAACCACGCTTGCATCCCAGGGATAAATCCCACCTGGTCATGATGAATAATCTTTTTAATATGCTGTTGGATCCTATTAGCTAGGATCTTGTTGAGAATCTTGGCATCCATATTCATGAGGGATATTGGTCTGAAATTCTCCTTAGTCTTTAAAATATATTTTGTCTGATACAAGGATTGGTACCCTTTTTTCTTTTGATATCCATTAGCATGGTAAATGGTTTTCCACTTTAAATCTGGAGGTTTCTTTGGGTATAAAAAGAATCTCTTGCAGACAGCATATTGATGGGTCTTGCTTTTTTATCCAATCTGATACCCTGTGTCTTTTGATTGGGGCATTTAGCCCACTAACATTCTGAGTAGCTGTTGAAAGATATTAATTTATTGTCATTGTATTACTGTAAAGTCACTGTTTCTGTATATTGTCTTTGTTCTTTTCTGTTCTATGTTTCTTCTATGGCTCTCTCTTCATTTAAAGGATCCCTTTTAATACTACTTGCGGGACTGGTTTAGTGATCACAAATTCTAGTTTTCATTTGTCCTGGGGGCTTTTTATCTCTTCTTTTATTTTGAATGACATCCTGGCTGGATAAAGTATTCTTGGCTGCAACTTTTTCTCATTTAGAACCCTGAATATATCATGCCAGTCCTTTCTGGCCTACCAGGTCTCTGTGGATAGGTCTGCTCTCAATCTAATGTTTCTACCCTTGTAGGTTATAGACTTCTTGTCTCAAGCTGCTTTCAGGATTTTCTCTTTGTTTCTGAGATTTGCAAGTTTCACTGTTATATGTCAGGGTATTGACCTATTTTTATTGATTTTGAGGGGGGTTCTTTCTGCCTCATGGACTTGAATGCCTGTTTCCTTCCCCACATTAGGTGAGTTCTTTGTTATAATTTTCTCCGCTATACATTTTGCCCCCTTCTCCTTTTTCCTCTTTTTTCTGGTATTGCAATTATTCTGATACTGTTTTGATTAATGGTATCACTCATCTGTTGAATTCTCCCCCTATGATCCAGTAATTTGTAATCTCTCTTTTTCTCAGCTTCTTTATTCTCCATCATTTTGTCTTCTGTATCACTAATTGTTTCTTCTTCCCAATTTATCCTCGTAGTTAGAGCCTCCATTTTTGATTGCATCTCCTTAATGGTCTTTTTTATTTTGACTTGATTAGATTTTAGTTATTTTATTTCTCCAGAAAGGGACTTTCTAGTCTTCTATGCTTTTTTCAAGCCCAACTAGTATCTTTATAGTTTTTATTTTGAACTCTATTTCCGACCTGCTTCTTATGTCCATACAGATTAGGTCCCTGACAGTCAGTATTGCTTCCTGTTCTTTTTTTCTTCTTCGTCTCCCTGGTCTTCATCTGCACTCTGTGCCCTCCCAGCCTGTGACCTGGTGTTTCTATCTCAGGCACGTGACACCATTTAAAGTCTCCAAACCCTGCAGACTCCTGCAGTATGCACCTGCACTGCTCCTCCCCAGGGCATCTTGCCACAGTTCTGTTGCTCCCTGGGCCCCATTTTATACTCTCTTCTTCATTGGAGCTAGGAAAGTGTATCACCTGACTTCTGATTAGCTTCTGCCAGTAAGAACATACAGATGAAAGATTGAAAGGCAGAAAGAAGGCAGAAGCTATTTATATTCTGCTTCTATCAGTAATTGCCAGCAGTAGTAGCAGCAGGTGACTGAAAATAGGATCCATGTTCCCTCAGGATCAGGGGTAATTCCAATAGCATCAATAAAACTGAGGGCTTCTGAATTGACAGCAGTCCAGTTTTAAATGCAGCAGGAGCAAAGGCATCACTTCTGGCATTTCAGTGACACATGTAGTCTTATTACTTCCAGCCTGAAGGAGGAAGCAGCTTCCACATCTCTTTTTCCCCCTTTACTCTCCATTCCCTCAAGATTTTTTTTTCTTTTACCTCTGCTCCTCTTGTCCCTTATCCAATTCCCTGAATATGTGTTTCTTGCTTGAAATATCTAGAGATTTTTCTCTTTTCTTGATACGATACTAAACAATTCAACAAGGAAGCATTAATTCAGAGTAAGAAGCACAAAGTGGAAGCTAGCACTTAGGGAGACTGTATGCACATTGCAAATAACCTAGGTGAATGAGTTGCAAAAAACAAACATGGTCTTTAAGTAGAATTATAAGGAATTATGTTTTCTCCAAGGACGTATGTTTATTTCATGGAGTCTAGGTTGTATTTTCTCTTGCTGCCAATATCAGGTAATTTAATGGTATTAACTACACAGCGTAATCTGATGATCCTAAGTAAAAAATCTCTAGATCTCATATCAGTACTCTCTGTATTTATTTTTCATGACCTAGCCCCTTGGTTTTAATGAACCACTTGCTCAGGTACCAGGAAAGAAAGCCTTGATTTTAATGAGTCTTTCTCTAAGGGGCACAGATAAGGATAGTAGGCTGTATGAGAATCTCACATAAAGCAAGGAGGGAAAAGATGGCTTCAGAGAAAAGAAACATAACTCTGTAATGTAAAAAAAAGTCAGGAGAGGAGAAAAAAGATGTACAAAGCAGATTGGACAAAAAACCAAAAATGATATACAAAGTACATTAAATAAAAAGCATAAAATATAATTTTAGAAATGAATTCAAATATATCATCAACATTCAATCTAAATAGATTAACCCTCCAAATCGATGATAAAAATAACCAAATTGGATAAGGAAAAAGATGTGATTTTGGACAATTTAACAAAATCATGCCTGAAGTATAATATAGACAGAGAAAAATTGAAAATGAAAGCATGGGGAACATACACAAGGAAAAGACTAACCAAAAAGCTTATAGATCTATAGATCTTTTGGAAAAAAAAGTACTGTCAGAAATTATTTAAAAAATTCAGTCTGTTTATGAAAGATTCAACTTTCCAGGAATACATAGCAATCTTAAAGTAGTATGTACTTTATAATATAACCTGAAAATATGTAAAGCAAAAATGGGCAGAATTAAATTAGAGAAATTAACTACTTCTCAGAGCAGACATAGTAACACATTCAGATTAAAAATCAGTAAGAATATAGAAAATATTACGAACACTTTGAAAATAATTAATCCCGTGTATGTTTATTATGCAGAAGTTTATTTCTATATCTCCGTATCTTTCTCTGTATCCATATCTACACTGACCTACCATGTATGGATCTGTATGTATATATACATACAGATATATCTAACTAGCTTCTGTCTATCTCTATCACCTTGTCCTAGAACTGCAGAATACATATTCTTTCTAAACAAACATGTAACACTTAAAAATTGACTGTGTATTGGAGCCTAAAAAATTCACCTCAAAACTAAGACCAATTTTCTATTCACAGTGCAATTAAACTATAATTAAATAATAAAAATATAACTGAAAATCCCCGTAGGATTGGAAGGGTAAATCCACACTTCTTTATAACATGTGCAAAATAATTAGTCATGATGAAGATTAGAAATAGTTAGAACTGAATGATAATAAAAATATTTTTTTGTGTTATAAAGAAGAATATTTAAAGAGAAATTTATAATATTAAATGCTAATAAAAAGAAGAAAAGCAGGAAATGAATCAGTTAATCATAAGTTCTCCCATAAACACACAAAAATAAGTCTGAATAAAGAACTGACCTAACCAGAATTCTCCCTCCAATTATATCAATTATGTAACTAACATGCTATTTATATAATTTATTTGATAAATACAAGAATCTAAAAGAATCATTACTTTTTTCTTTCTTTTTAAAATATAAAAGATTTATAAAACAGAAAATAGAATATAAAATATAGGTATTTTACTGATATAATTTTTTTTTCATTACTGGAATGGTTTTTATAATTTAAAAATGTTATTTTTTAAAAGAAAGAGAATAACTTAGAATTTAGCACTGTTTTCCCTCCAAGTAGCTAAAGTAATATGTTTCCTTTGCTGCTGAAATATTTAATAAATAATAGACTAAAACATGCTTTTCTCACCTTATAAAAAATTAAATCTAAAAAATATATGATTAAACATGATTCTTTTTCTACTGAATCTTTTTCTACTGAATTTAAGTTATTTCTTAAAATTATTTCTCCTTGTGAAGTCAATTAAGAAAAGATAAATTCCTTCGGTATGAAGATAAGTCTCTTCCTCATTCATACATGAAATATGATAATATAAAAATCTATTTTTTTTTCTGAGAGCTTCTCAAGCTTGGTTAGACTACTTAATTTACTAAGTGATGGGATATAATTTCATTATACCAAAATTTATAACCTTAGTATTAATTTTTTATTCCAATACACAGAAATTTGTGAATGTCAAAAGTAGACTTAAGGGAAATTAAGGTAATATTTTTAAATTTGTGATATATTTATAAACAGTAGACTAAATGGAAATGAAGATTTTGTTGTTTCTGATCTATCAGTTCTAGGACAAGTGGAAAGACAGTTGTGCTCAGTATGCATATACCTCTTCATAACTCACATATCAACGATTCTTTCTTTGAAAAAGCATTAATACATTCCTGAAGACAACAAACTTTTTCTTTCAAGTAGTTCACTTTTGCTCCTTCCTAATATTTACCCATAACAAATACTCTTTGATTGTATTTAATAGTTTCTTGTCAAACACTTTCGGTTTCTTACAACTTAAAAAAAAATTATTTTTATTTATAACACTTTTGTTGCAAAATCCCACCTTGTTTAAATTTAGGCAGTTTATTTATACTGAGATGAACAACAAGCAACAAGAGTCTCTCACATATTCATGCCTTCCTACAAAACTCTAGTGACTATCTTGCTTTTACTCATTCTCGACCAATGATTCTGCTTTGTATTAAAGAAAAATAATAATAAAAGTGAACTATTTCTTTTTACAACAAAATCCACGATTCTATCTTCATGAGAATTCACATATCTGACTGAGATGGCCTCCAACGATGGCCTCCAATGAGTCTAACTTCTGTCATTTCATTTACTTGTGTAGTCCTTGCCCACTTGTACCTGGGTTTTTTTGTGTGAGCAACAGAATACAAAAAAGTAGCGGTATGTCACTTCAAGATTAGGTTATAAAAATGTTACTCTCTTTTTTCTCTCTCTCTTTCTGTACTTTCTCTAGAGGAAGCCAGCTCATGGACAGCCTTATGGAATGACCCACCCGGTGAAGAACCGCAACTTTTTTGCCAACAAACACGTGAGTGTGCTTGGAATGGATCCTTTAGGACCAGTCATGTTTTAGAGATAATATATGTAGCTAGCCCCTTGACTGCAATCTTGTAAGAGACACTAAGCCAAGGCAACCCAGTACAGCTTGCTTTCAATTCTGCATCTCAGATCCTATATAAGGTAATAAGTATTAGTTATTTTAGCCTACTAAGTTTGAAGGCAATTTTGAGTACTGACTTAACAAAAACAGAATTATGTGGAAGTGATTTGGAATCAGGCAGTGAGTAGAATTGGGAAAAGCTTTAAGGATTTTGATAATACTGTAAGTTAAATGCTTAAATGCCTTGAACACACTTTATGGAATTTTGGAGTCTGCTTTGAATATACTCTTTATAAAATTCTGAATTCTGAGGAGCCTGCTGGTGAGGTCTTAAAGTGAGAAAACTATTATTGGAGATCGGGAGATAGAGGATTCTTGTTATGTAGTGGTAGAAAGTTTATCAATCTTGTTACCTGTAGTAATGTGCAAATTAGACAATGTGCCCAAATTAACTCGGTGATATAGCTAAGGAAATTTATAACTGCAGGGTTGAAAATGCCCCCTGTGTTTCTCTTGCTGATTATAGTAAAATGCAAAAGGAGAAAGATAAGTTAATGGGAGGACCATTAAATTAAAAAAAAAAAAAGCTGGGACTTGCTGATTTTGAAGATTATAGCTTTTTCAGATGGCAAAGAATGCTAAAATTAAAGAATGGTTTCCAAGAAAAGAGCAAATCCCGTGAACTCTTAGGAAAGCATGATCTAAAGATAAAGCTTAAGTTATGATTGTAAAATCATTTTTTAGAGATTTGGCATATACAAAACACTGTAAAAGGGTTTTCCTCACATTCTCTCAATCATAAAATAGGGCTTTTAAAGTTTAAGATTTGTTGTTTAGTCTTCTCAGCAAAAGCCCAAAGAGAAGGGCTTATCTCAAATAGATTTGTGTGGTTGGCTGAAATACATTCACAGAAGATCATAATATTTTTAATGAATTATATTAGCAGAAATACTGCTAGCTTAGCTTGAAAAGATTGAAACATTTTCAGAAACGATATATTGCTCTTTTTTTCCTAAGTGCTTCAGTAGAAACTTATGATTATTGATTTTAAATCTTTTCTAATGTATTTAATTCTGTACATTTCCCTGTAAACACTGCTTCCAGTGCTTTCTACTAATTTGGTAAATTATATTTTCACTTAAATTTTAGTTAAAAAATATTAAATTTCTTATGAAACTTCTTTATTGATCATGTGTTGCTTATAAGTGCGTTGTTTAATGTTCAAATATTTGGAAGGGGTTTCCAACTTTCTGTTATTGATAGTTATTGACTTCTAATTCATTTTCATTGGGGTATGAGAATATACTTTGCATTATTTCTATCTTTTAAAGCTGCTAACGGGGTATTTTCTTCCCTATAATGTGGTCTATTATGGTAAATGCTCCATGTGAGTTTGAGAAAGATGTTATTCTTCTGTTGTTTAATGGAGTACTCTATAAATGTCAATGAGATCAAGTTGATTTATAGTTCTATTCATGTCATCTATATCCCTACTGATTTTCTGCCTGCTTGACTTATCATTTACTGAGAGAAGGTTGCTGATGTCAGACTATAATGGTGAATTGTCTGTTTCTCCTTGCAATTCTTTTAGCTTTTGTTTCATGTGTTTTGACACTCTGTTGTTAGGTACGTACATGTTAAGGATTGTTATGTCTTTATGGAGAATTGACCTTGTTATCATTATGAAATGCCTTTTTATTCCTAGTAGTGTTCCTTGTTTTGAAGTCCATTTTGTCTAAAATAAATGGAGCTATTTCAGCTTTATTTTGATTATTAGCATGATATTTGTTTCCCCATCCTTTTACCTTTAATCTATTAAAGGAGTCCTTATATTTAACATAGGTTTCTACGGATAACAGATACTTAGGTCTTTCTGTCTGGGTCTTTGAGTCTATTGTCACCCTGACAATCTGTCTTTTCTTTGGCATATTTAGACCATTTGCCTTTTCTGGTTTTGAGTAAGCATTTTATATAATTCCATTGTTTTCTCTCTTACACTTTTTTTTTTAGATTTTATTTATTTATTTGATGGAGAGAGAGAGATCACAAGTAGGCAGAGAGGCAGGCAGAGAGAGAAGGGTAAACAGGCTCCCTGCTGAGTAGAGAGCTCAGTGTGAGGCTCAATCCCAGGATCCTGAGATCATGACTTGAGCCGAAGGCAGGGGCTTTAACCCACTGAGTCACCTAGGCGCCCATCTGTCTTACACCTTCTAAAATGTCTGTAAATTACTGGTCAAGGTACTTTCTCCATAGTTTTGTCTTTTCCAGAATATCACATAGTTGGAATCAAGTAGTATGTAATCTCTTCAGAGTGGCTTCTTTCACTTAGCAATATACATTTAAGACATGCCCATGTCTTCTCATGGCTTGATAACTTATTTCTTGTTACTCCTGTGAATAGGTTAGCTTAGCACAGTTTGTTTATCCATTCATCTATTAAAGAACATCTCGGCGGCTTCCAAGTTTTGGCAATTATGAATAAAGGTGTTTTAAACATCCATGTGTAAGTGTTTCTCTCCAGATAAGTTTTGAACTCATTTTGGGTAAATACCAAGGAGCATTGTTCCTGGATCACATGGTAAGATTACATTTAGTATCTTTAAGAAATTGCCAAAGTATGTTTCAAGATGGCTATTCCATTTTGTATTTTTACTAGCAAGGCATGATAATTCTTTTTGTTCTACGACCTCAACAGCCTTTGATGTTGTATTTTGGATTTTAGCCATTCTTATTAGAATGGTAATGGTACCTCATTTTTTTGTGGTATCTTATTTTTTTTAATTCACAATTCCTTGATGACATATGACGTAGAGCATCTTTTTATATGCTTATTTGTCATCTGTCTTCAGGTGAGGTGTCTGTTCTAATCTTTTCCCACTTTTTAATTGGGTTGCTTTTTTAATTATTGACTTCTAGTAGTCTTTGTATATCTTGGATATATGAGCTTTTTCAGATACTTGTTTTGCTGATATTTCTTTTATGTCTATAGGTTGTCTTTACAGTCTCTTAACAATGTCTTTTGCAGAGAGAAATTTAAATTTTAATGAAATCCATTAGATAATTTTTTTATGGATCATACTTTTGTTGTTGTGTCTAAAAGCTTTGCCAAACCCACAGTCACCTAGATTTTCTCCTATGTTATCTTCTGGAAGTTTTATAGTTTTGTGTTTTACATTGAGGTCTATGACCCATTTTCAGTCAATTTTTGTGAAAGGTGTAAGGTTATTGTCTAGATTCATCTTTTGCACATGGATATTAAGTTATAGCACCATTTGTTGAAAAAACTATTTTTTTTATTGCCTTTGCCTTTGTTCCTTTTTCAAAGATCAGTTGACAGTGTTTCTGTAGGTCTCTTTCTGGGTTATCTATTCTGTCCCATTGATCTGTTTACTCTTTCACCAGTACTGCAGTGCCTTGATTACTGTAGCTTTATAGTAATATATATATAGTAATGACTGTCTTTTGATTATTCTTTTTCTTTGGTATTGTGTTAGACATTCTGGATCTTTTGCCTTTCCATATAAACTTTAGAATCACTCTGTTGGTTTCCACAAAGTAACTTGTTGGATTTTTATTGGGGGTGCACTGAATCTAAGGATCAAGTTGGAAAGTTTGGTATTGTAACAATATTATTTCTCTCTGAAAACTTCTTTTAATATGTCTTACAATGCAGGTCTACTAGTAACAAATTCCCTTAGTTTTTTGTTTGTTTGAAAAACCATGTCATTTGAAGAGAATTTAATTTAGTCAGAATTCTAGGTTGGTGTTTTTTTTTTCTTTCAACACTTTAAGTATTTTCCTTCTCTTTCTTCTTTCTTGCATGGTTTCCAAAGGCAAGTATGATCTAGTTCTTATTTTTGTTCTTTTATATGTGACATATTTTTCTTCTGGCTTCTTTCAAGGTTTTTTCTGTGTTTGATTTTCTTCAGTTTGAATGTGTTAGGCTTACCTGGATATTTTTCCCCATATTTATTCTGCTTGGTGTTCTCAGAGCTTCTGGGATCTTTAGCTTGGTGTCTATCATTAGTTTAGGAAAATTCTCACTTATTTATTACTTCAAGTATTTCTTCTGTAATATGTTCTTTTTTTTCTCCTTTTGGTATTCCTATTATGTTATACCTTTTGTATACTGTTACTGTCTTTTCTTCACTTTTTTTTCCCTCATTGCATTTTAATTTGGGAAGTTAATATTGCTATATCTTCAAGTCAGTTGATTCTTTCCTAAGCCATGTCCAGTCTGTTTTGAGCTCATCAAAGGAATTATTCAATTCTGTTATAATATTTTACATTTCTACCATTTTTATACATTCTTAGAATTTTTATCTCTCTTTACATTGGGTAATTTATGTGATCTTTTATATTTCCACTTTTCCTGTTAGAGTCACTAGCATATTAATCATAGTTATTTTAAATTTCTTGTCTAATAATTATAAAGCATGCATCATATCTGAATTTGATTTTAATATTCTTTTGTCTCTTCATATTGTGTTTTCTCTTGCTTTATTCATGCCTCACAATTTTGTGTTTTCTCTTGCTTTATTCATGTCTCACAATTTTTTGTTGAAAGCCAGATATGTTGTATTTGATAATTTAAACTGAGGTAAAAGGACTTAATGTGAAATTATATGTTAATCTTGGTAGGGATTGTACTATGTTTAATGGTTGCTATACCTTCAGTTGCCAGAGATTTCCAATGTTTTTTTTCTTCCAGTGTTTTTTTTTTTTTTTCCTTTTGGTCTCCCCTCTTGTCTTTGGATTTCTCCAAAGGCACATGTATTTAGTGCTCTGATGATTGGGTGAGGGGGTCTGAAATGGCTCTCTGTTCTGTGTCTCTTTCTACTGCCTACCTGCTCTGATGACAGCACTCCATGGTGACTCTGAGAGAAATAGGACGGAGGGTTAGGTTCTGCTTTCCAGTGTCCTGCCACAGTGCTATCCATGTGCTGCTACTGTAAACCCTCCCTTAGATATTTATTAATATTTTCAGGGTTTTCTTATTACCTTTGTTTTTATTATTTTTAGTTGCAGGTATTTGTCAACAGAGTTTTAGATTCATAAGAAGGACTCAGTAAATTTGAATTCCATCTCTCTCCATTGACAGATGGTGAAGAGAAATGGGCAGCTTAGTTACAAACTAGGTTTGTTTAGATGATTTGGTCTATGTGATGGCTTCAACAATTGGTTTTGGAATACTTCATGCCACAATATTTACAGTAATGTTATTCACAGCATCAACAGAATCCTGATTGTTTACTCCTGAACCAAGGGGTTGCTGGAGAGCATGTTAAGGTCAGTCTGAACTCTGTCCTCAGTCATAAGCTGACTTATTCTATATTTTCTTGAACCTAAGTATTGTTTCTAGTCAAAGCAATGACAAATTCAGGATACGAAAGAGCTCCCAGAACTAACCCTATCTATATGGAGGCAAACTCAGTGTGAGGAGGTTGATGCTGCCCATAACAGTTTCATGTTTTCTTGATATGGTTTGGTTGAATTCCATGACTCTTAAATATTCTGACTCTTAAAAATCAATGCTTTTTAGTTTAATGTTCTGTAATCCACACTTTATTATAATTCCCATTGCTGTCTCTCTGATCTCAATTTTATGATTTTCCTTGGACCTTGAATACAAATAAACAATGCAGAAAATGTTTGAGTTATAATATAACATACTCAGTTTTAGTATAGACTGTTTATTTGAAATTCTGGGAATTACAGAATATAAGTTTATTTTCAGTAGATTGCCATCTCATCTTCATTCTGAATTGAGGAATGAAAAAATTTAAGATTGCTTTTTTTCTTATATAAATTAAAATGTGTACTCATTTTTATTTTCCATGTTTGTCCTTTTTGTCTTTTTCTTTTGATTAAATGAACTAGTAATTTATCTATTCTGTGATCTGCTTTTGTTGTGAGCAACCAGACCTTGGTTTTATAGATTATTTCTATAATTTTTTCTGTCTTCCAATTTCTTTTTTTTTTAAAGATTTTATTTATTTATTCGACAGAGAGAGAGATCACAAGTAGGCAGAGAGGCAGGCAGAGAGAGAGAGTGGGAAGCAGACTCCCGCTGAGCAGAGAGCCCAATGCGGGGCTCAATCCCAGGACCCTGAGATCATGACCTGAGCCGAAGGCAGAGGCTTTAACCCACTGAGCCACCCAGGCGCCTCTGTCTTCCAATTTCTTAATATTTGCATTTTTCTTTATTAATTCCTTTTATCAAATATTCTTAGGTTCATTTTCTTTCTTTTTTCTTTTTTTTAAATTTTATTTTATTTTTTTCAGTGTTCCAAGATTCATGATTCATGCACCACACCCAGTGCTCCATGCAATATGTGCCCTCCTCAATACTCACCACCAGGCTCACTCAACCCTCCACCCCACTCCCCTCCAAAACCCTCAGTTTGTTTCTCAGAGTCCACAGTCTCTCATGTTTCATCTCCCCCTCTGATTTCCCCCAATTCACCCTTCCTTTCCTTCTCCCAATGGTTCATTTTATTTTTCTAATTTTTTAATTGAGTGTTTAATTAATTTATCCTATTTTTCCTTTTTAGAAATGTAAACATTAAAACTAAGAATTTTCTTCTGCTTTTCTCAGTTGTATCCCAATATGTTTCAATAATATCTGAACTTGTTTTTATTTTTTCTTTGAACACATGTAGGTATAACATTTAAAAAATTACTTAAGGTTAAAGAGACCTTTGAAATTTTAATAAATTATGAACACTACAGTCACTATACAATGATTATAACATAATAAAACTAGTAAACAGCTTAAACAAGCATAGGCTGAGACACTAAGGGAGATTTCCTCCCTCTCCCTCTCTTTCACAAACACACATTCACACACACACACACACACTCACTCACACACACACTCACACACAAACGCACACACACACAAAACACCTACATTTACTCCAAAAAAAAAAACTGAAAAGGAGTACATAAATAAAATATTCCAAATATTTATGACCCAACTGGAAGTATCTTTCAAAAGCAAAGAAATATAAATTTAGCATAAAAGAAAAAGAGAAAATAAAAGGTGATTTGACATTGACTTATTTCCAGTGTTTTGTAAATGTTAAAAAAAGTTGTAGTTGATTATATAAAAATTAATAGTGCCTTTTAATTGTTATCAAGGAAAGGAATGGATAGGAGGAGTCAAAGAAATGTAACACATTTTAATAATTAACATGTTAGTTATAAAAATAAAAATATTCAGTTTAAAGGAAAAGCTAACTAAAGAAAGATGATAATCTACATGACACACTGGGGTGGTGATAAATTTGAATAAGTAATAGCTTTGGAAGTTAAATACTATAACATTAGGGAAAAAAATAAGTAGTAAAATACTAGATTTAAGAAGCCCATTCAAAAAAAATTGAGGGGTACCTGTGTTGCCCAGTGGGTTAAAGTCTCTGCCTTTGGTTCAGGTTATGATCTCAGGGTCCTAGGAGGGAGCCCCGCATCAGGCTCTCTGGTCAGCAGGGAGCCTGCTTTTCCCTCTTTCTCTGCCTGCCTCTCTGCCTACTTGTGATCGCTTCCTCTCTGACAAATAAATAAATAAGAACTTTAATATATATATATATGTTAAAAAATTGAAGTAATGTTGAAGAATGTAAGTTTTTTTCAATGGAATAGAGATATTAAATTAAAAATAAAGTATTAAAAGAGAATGGAACTAGAAAAAACAGTGAGAATGAGAAATAAGCATTTTAAGAATTAGTGATAGAATTGAGCTATGTGAGTTAATGAGTTTTGCAGAGTATCTTTAACATCATTTTGCAGTAACCTCCAGGACAATTTAAGTTGATCCATTACACAAAGAAAAACAGTATGAGGTACTAAGTGCCTGTTTACCAAAAGACATAAAAAGCAATATAATTAAGATTCTCTTAGACATTATAAGGCAAGAATAAATACATAAGAAAAATGAGAAAAAAGTGAAATATGAAGCATGAGAAGAAAATATATGAAACTCTGATTTAACTTGGAATTGATAAAGTTTTATTTCTATATCCTTATACTTTTATTTCTATAGCCTTAGAGACCCTTCAATAAACCGCTTTATCTGGCACAGCACTGTTTTTTCCCAAATAAACTTAGCTTTTGGGAAATCATGAAAAATTTCCAAATACTTCATGTTTATCTTGAAAATATCTTGGAAATGTTAGGATTTTATATATATATAATATATATACATATTATATATATACACATACAAAATGTATAAATATAAAATATATAAATATATATATACACACATACATAGACATACACACACATATATAATATCCCCCATATATTTGCATCTCCCCATATATTTATATCTAATTATTTATTTATTTATCATCATCTATCATCTCGGTATCATCTACCTATTTATCTACCTATCTCTGTGCCACTATATCTGCATCTCTCTCTTCAAGGAAACTAGACAGAAAAGAATCCACTAGTAATTTTTTTAACATGCTTTTTCTTTACTTTATTTCATTTTAATTCAGTATAATTAAAATACAGTGTTACATTTGTTTCAGATGTAAGATATGGTGAATCAAGAATTCTATTCTGCTTATCACAATAGGTGTATTCTTGGTCCCTTTAACCTGTTTCACCCATTCCTCTACTGACCTTCCCTCTGGTAACCAACCATTGGTCTCTTTTCTATAGTTAAGAGTCTGTTTCTTGTTTTGTCTCTTTTTTCTTTGTTCATCTGTTTTATTTCTTAAATTCTACATATGACAGAAATCATATGATATCTTTCTTTCGCTGACTGACTTATTTCACTTAGCATTATACCCTCTAGATCCATTCATGTTGTTTCAAATGGCAAAATTTCCTTCTCTTTTTTATGGCTAATATTCCATTATATGTATGTACCACCTCTTGTTTATCCATTCATCTATTGATAGATACTTGGGCTACTTCCATAATTTGGCTATTGTAAATAATGCTGCAGTAAACATAAGGGTGGCATGTATTTTTTTGAATTAATATTTTCATATTCTTTGAGTAAATACCCAGTGGTGGAATTATTGGATCATATAGTAATTCTATTTTTAATTTTTGAGTAACTCCATACAGTTTTCCACAGTGGCTGCATTAGTTTACATTCCCACCAACCGCCCACGAGAGTTCCTTTTTCTCCACATACTTGCCAACAATTGTTTCTTGTGTTTTTGATTTTAGGCATTCTGACAGGTATAAGTTGATATCTCATTGTGGTTTTGATTTTCAGTTCTCTGATTATTAGTGATATTGAGCACCTTTTTGTGTGTCTGTTGGCCATCTGTATGTCTTCTTTCGAGAAATGTCTGTTTATGTCTTTTGTGCATTTTTAATTGGATTATTTGTTTTTCTGATGTTGTGCTGTATAAGTTCTTTATATATTTTGAACACTAACCTTTTATCAGCTATGTCACTTGCAAATATTTTCTCCCATTCAGTAGTTGTCTTTTCATTTTGTTGATTGTTTTCTTTGTTGTGCAGAAGCTTTTTATTTGATATAGTCACAATAGTTTATTTTTTATTTTTTTCCCTTGCCTTAGGAGACATAGTTAGAAAAATGTTGCTATGACTGATGTCAGAGAAATTATTACCTGTGCTTCATTATTTATTTATTTATTTATTTATTTATTTATCTATTTCTGCCTGTGTTTTGATTGTAATGTAAAGTATAGGATTTTTGTAGCTGCTCTTTTTCAAGTTGAGTAAAAACACTCTTCTATTTCTAGGTTATGGAAGTTTTGTTATGAACATGTATTGAACCATATCAGAAGATTTTTTTGTGTCAATGGACATGATCGTATGACTATATCATTTTAGCTTGTTAATATGATAGATTACATTGATAGGTTTTTAATTATTGAACCAGCCTGATAGCCTTAAAATACTGTTCATTTTATATCATTTTTTTTTATATGTTACTGGATTCTATTTGATAGAGGTCTGTTAAGAGTTTTGGCATCTTCGTCCAAGTCATTCAGCTTGCACTCCAGGTCCAGATCACACTTCTGCTTCCACTCCTGTTCTGACTCCTGCCCCAGGATCCATAGCTGGCCTTGCTCCTCCTGAATCTTCTCAGGCTCCCGCTCCTATTTGCACTTCAGGTCCAGGAAGGAGACATAGGTCTTAGTCCAGGAGAACCATCTCACCTTCCTCTGGGTCTGGGTTCTAATTCAGTACCTATTATCCTTGATTTAAGGCTCAGGGAAGAGAAAAAAATTGTCAAATACTGGTGAAAATGGGCTGGAGTGGATCTGGTAGCTGTGGTGTGAAAGAGCAAGGAATCCCGGACCCCATCAAGGGGAAGGAAGGATGCCCGGGACAAGTGGAATTAGTACAAGGTTGTAGGCCTGGCCCTAGATGACCCTTCTAACTACTGCAAGAATAAGAGCTACATTAAGGCCAGGGACAAGTACAGGTAAGTGCTCCATGGCCAGGAGCCATGCCTTGACCACCATGTTGTCTGTTGTGACCTTCATGGCTTATTGGCAGTGACAGATGATAGGGATACCTCAGTTCTCACACAGTCTCCATCTTTGGGGAGTGACAAAAGAGAAGGAAGACTACAACATGCTTACTGACGAGTCTCATACTTGATGGTCTGGGAGACCCCAGGCCCACTTGGAAACCAGCTCTAATGCAGAAGCAGGATTCCCACCAGGAGATGCTCCTGCCAACATGGCCATGAGCTTACTTCCCTTGACAGTGAAATGAAAAACACAAGACCCTCCAGCCCTGGATAAGAATTCCTCACATCAAAGGCATCAATGTTTCACACTCCCCCTTCGTCATATCTGAACTTCTGCTTAAACCAGTTGGGGCCTTGAGGGAGAGGCCCTTGGTGAGCACCCAGGCAGCCCAGCATAGGCACATGGTTGGCCAGCTCTGCCTGCCTGCACCTGCCCTTGTGCAGTGGATGGTAAAGCTCAGGCCAGGTGCTGATGAAAAACAGAAAAGCAAAACCTTTTTAATTCCTAAGTTTACACAGGGCTTTCATTTTTATTCCAGATGTTTAGTTTTAGAGAAGGGAATGTTGATCTAAGAGGATCCCAGTGAAAATTTGAAACCTGATTCCTCCAAGACATGCTGGCCCTTAATTCAATTATTTAGTTGTTTGAGTTGAAAAATTTTCCCCAAATGTTAGCCATTTGCTGTACCTGCAGAAACAAAGGTTCCAAGGAAACTGATCTGAAGGATCTTCCTGTCATGGAATGATGCCCCTGGAGAGTATGTGCGCTTAGTGTCTCTGCTTGTTGTTTTTCACTTACAGGAACTCAACACCAGCACTTGTGTGGTTGGCTAGTTCAGATCCAGAGTGTGGAGAGGAAGCTCCAGCAGTGCCTCCCACTCCTCCATTTTTCCATTTGCCCACCCCCACCCCACCATCAAGGGGTGTAAGGCCAGGAGGGAGCACCTTCTGCTGGGCACTGCTGGGGACTATGCAGGGATAGGCCACACTTGGCATCTTTGGGCAGCTGGTGAAGTGCAGTTTATTTATACAGAAACATTTTTGAAAAATTCTTTTCAGTAAGATCCAAAGTCCACACCAACTTTTTAACCTGATGTGACAAAATATTTGATTTTGTTCTAGATTTCCTATAGATGTGAATTACTCTTCAGATGTGTTTGATTCAGGATAAAATGTAAACACATGCTTTTAACAATTTCTTGTGGATTTTATTGTTTTGCCTCAAAATAAAAACTTTTCTTAAAGACCAAAAAAGAAATCCAAAAAAAAATGTATAGAATACATTCTATATTGCATTTATATTTTTGTACTATCTTTGTCTGGTTTTAGTATCTATGTAATACTGGCTACATAGGATGAATTGGGAAGTGTTTCCTCCTTTTCTATTTTCTGGATGAAATTGTGTAAATTAGTATTAATTCTTCATTAAACATTTGGTTGATTCTGTAATTAAACCATCTGGGATTAGAGATTTCTTTATTGAGGGATTTAAAATAATAATTTAAGTATACTTGGCTTATAGAGCTAATAAAATTTTCTATTTTAAGTTGGATGAGTTGTGGTAATATATACTTTTTGAAAAATTGGTTTATTTCATCTAATTTGTTAAATTTGTGTATGTAGAATTTTTGATACTATTTCCTTATTATCCTTTTGATGTCTGCAGAGTCGGAGGTATATCACCTTTTTTATCCCTGATTTTGGTAATTGGTGTCTTATTTCTATTTTGTCAGTTTTTATATAGACTTGTCAATTTTGTAGATCTTTCAAAAAACTAGCTAAGTTTTTAAAAATTGATTTGCTGTATTATTTCTGTTTTGAATTTTATTGATATCTGCTATAATTATTTTCTTTCATTTGCTTGTTTTGGGTATGTTTTACTCTTCTTTTTAGGTTCTTGAGGTGAGAACTTATATTACCAACTTGAGATTTATCCTTTTTTCTAATGTAAATATTTAGTGCTATAAATTTCATTTTAACACTGCTTAGCTGCTTCTCTTTTTATTAATATTATATTTATTTATTTGACAGAGAGAGAGAGAGAGAGAGCACACAAGCAGGGAGAGCAGCAGGCAGAGGGAGAGGGAGAAGAAGCCTGATTGATCCCACTACTCTGGGATCATGACCTGGGTTGAAGGCAGATGTTTTACTTACTTAGCCATCCAGGTGCCCCTGGGTTGCTGCTTAGCTGCTTCTCGTAAAATGTGATATACTTTACTTTTTTTTTTCTAAGTTTTATTTATTTGAAAGAGAGAGAGAGAGATCACAAGTAGGCAGAGAGGCAGGCAGAGAGAGAGGGAAGCAGGCTTCCCACTGAGCAGAGAGCCCGATGCAGGGCTGGATCCCATCACCCTGAGATCATGACCTGAGCCAAAGGCAGAGGTTTTAACCCACTGAGCCACTCAGGCGCCTCTTACTTTTACTTTCATTTAATTCAATGCATTATTTTTTTGATTATACTTCTTTAAACCATGATTTTTTTTAAGAAGTTAGTTTTCATGTGTTTGAAGATTTTTTCCCTGTTATCTGTGTTGTTGATTTTGTTTGATTCCATTGTGGTCAGAGAAAATACCTAAATTTATTTTGTTTTATGGTGCGGAATATAGTCATCCTTGGCATATGTTCCTTGCTAGAAAAAAAGAAAATAATGTGTGTATTCTCTTATTTTGGAATGGACTGTTCTATAAATATGGATTAGATCCTGTTGGTTAATAGTATTGTATTTTCTACGTCTTTTGTGATTTTCTATTTGCTCTATCATTCATTGAGAAAAGGGTGTTGAAGTCTCCATTTATAATTGTGCATTTGTTTATTCCTTCTTTCAGATCTATCAGTATGTGCTCATGATATTTTGCAGCTCTGTTGTTTGGTGTATGTGCATTTAAGGTTTCCATATTTTCTTAGTAGATGGCCTTTTTAACATTACAGAATGTCACTCTGTCATTAACAATTTTCTTTGCTCTGAAGCTGACTTTATCTGATATTAATGTAGCCATCTCTGATTTTTTGGATTCATTTTTCACATATATAACTTTTTCCATCCTTTTATTTTCAACCTAAGTATATCGTTATATTTGAAGATTCTTTTTTAAAATTATGACTATTTATTTTTATTTTATTTTATTTATTTATTTTACAGGAGAGAGAGATCACAAGTAGGCAGAGAGGCAGGCAGAGAGAGTGGGAGGCAGGCTCCCCGCCGAGCAGAGACCCTGATGTGAGGCTTGATCCCAGGACCCTGATATCATGACCTGAGCTGAAGGCAGAGGCTTAACCCACTGAGCCACCCAGGCCCCCTTCTTCATTTTTTTTTTTTTTTACGATTTTATTTATTTTTTTGTCAGAGAGAGAGAGAGAGAGAGCACAAGCAGGCAGAGTGGCAGGCAGAAGCAGAGGGAGAAGCAGGCTCCCTGCCGAGCAAGGACCCCGATGCAGGACTCCGTTCCAGGACCCTGGGATCATGACCTGAGCTGAAGGCAGCTGCTTAACCAACTGAGCCACCCAGTCTTCCCTTTGAAGTTTCTTTTAGATTGCATATAATAGGGTAAATTTTTTGTTCAGTCTGCCAACCTATCTTCTATTTTTTTATTATTAATTTTATTTTTTTATTAACATATATTGTATTATTTGCCCCAGGGTACATGTATGTGAATCATCAGGCTTACACATTTCACATCACTAACCATAGCATCCACCCTTCCCAATGTCCATAACCCAGCCGCCCTATCCCTACCCTCCCTATCCCCAGTCACCCACAGTTTGTTTTGTAAGTTTAGGAGTCTCTTATGGTTTGTCTCCTTCCTGATCCCATTTTGTTTCATTTCCCTCCCCCACCTCCCCATGACCCCCTGTCCTGCTTCTCAAATTCCTCATATCAGAGAGATCATGTGATAGTTGTCTCTCTCTGACTGACTTATTTTGCTTAGCATAATACTCTCTAGTTCCATCCACATCGTTGCAAATGGCAAGATTTTGTTTCGCTTGATGGTGCATAGAATTCCATTGTATATGTATACCACTTCTTCTTTATCCATTCATCTGTTGATGGACATCTAGGTTCGTTCTATAGTTTGGCTGTTGTGGACATTGCTGCTAGAAATATTCAGGTGCACATGCCCCTTCGTATCACTATATTTGTATCTTTAGGGTAAATACCCAGTAGTGCGATTGCTGGGTCATAGGGTAGCTCTATTTTCAACTTTTTGAGGAACCTCCATTTGTTTTCCAGAGTGGCTGTACCAGCTTGCATTCCCACCAACAGTGTAGGAGGATTCCCCTTTCTCCGCATCCTCACCAACATCTGTCGTTCCCTGACTTGCTAATTTTAGCCATTCTGACTGGTGTGAGGTGGTATCTCACTGTGGTTTTGATTTGTATTTCTCTGATGCCGAGTGATGTTGAGCACTTTTTCATGTGTCTGTTGGCCATTTGGATGTTTTCTTTGCAGAAATGTCTGTTCATATCTTCTGCCCATTTCTTGACTGGATTATTTGTTCTTTGGGTGTTGAGTCTGAGAAGTTCTTTATAGATTTTGGATACTAGCCCTTTATCTAATATGTCATTTGCGAATATCTTCTCCCATTCTGTCAGTTGTCTTTTGCTTTTATTGACTGTTTCCTTTGCTGGCGTATAGTTGCTCATAATATGTTCTTATAATTGTTTGTAATTCTTTGGTGGTGTTTGTGGTCTCTCCTCTTTCATTCATGATTTTATTAATTTGGGTCCTTTCTCTTTTCTTTTTGATAAATCTGGCCAGGGGTTTATCAGTTTTATTAATTCTTTCAAAGAAGCAGCTCCTAGTTTCGTTGATTTGTTCTACTGTTCTTTTGGTTTCTATTTCATTGATTTCTGCTCTGATCATTATTATTTCTCTTCTCCTGCTGGGTTTAGGCTTTCTTTGCTCTTCTTTCTCCAGCTCCTTTAGGTGTAGGGTTAGGTTGTGTATTTGAGATCTTTCTTGTTTCTTGAGAAAGGCTTGTATTGCTATCTACTTTCCTCTCATGACTGCCTTTGCTGTGTCCCAAAGATTTTGAATAGTTGTGTTTTCATTTTCATTTGTTTCCATGAATTTTTAAAAAATTCCTCCTTAATTTCCTTGTTAAACCATTCATTCTTTAGTAGGATGCTCTTCAGCCTCCACATATTTGAGTTCTTTTCAAGTTTCCTCTTGTGATTAAGTTCTAGTTTCATGGCATTATGGTCTGAAAATATGCAGGGAATGATCCCAGTCTCTTGGTACTGATTGAGACCTGATTTGTGTCCCAGGATGTGATCTATTCTGGAGAATGTTCCATGTGCACTAGAGAAGAATGTGTATCCTTTGGGATGGAATGTTCTGAATATGTCTGTGATGTCCGTCTGGTTCAATGTGTCATTTAGAGCCTTTATTTCCTTCTTGATCTTTTACTTAGATGATCTGTCCATTTCTGTAAGGGGGATATGAAAGTCCCCACTATTATTGTATTATTGTTGATGTGTTTCTTTGATTTTGGTTTTAATTGGTTTATATAATTGGCTGCTCTCATGTTAGGGGCATAGATATTTACAATGGTAAGATCTTCTTGTTGGACAGTCCCTTTAAGTATTATCTAGTGTCCTTCTTCATCTCTTATTATATTCTTTGGCTTAAAATCTAATTTACCTGATATAAGTATTGCCACCCCAGCTTTCTTTTGATGTCCATTAGCATGGTAAATTGTTTTCCACCCCCTCACTTTAAAGCTGGAGGTGTCTTTGGGTCTAAGATGAGTTTCTTGTAGACAGCATATTGGTGGGTCTTGTTTTTTTATCTATTCTGATACTCTGTGTCTTCTGATTGAAGCATTTAGACCATTTACATTCAAGGTAACTATTTAAAGATATGAATTTAGTGCCATTGTATTGCTTGTAAGGTAACTGTTACTGTGTATTGTTTCTGTTTCTTTCTGGTCTATGTTCCTTTTAGGCTGTCTCTTTGCTTAGAGGACCCTTTTTAATATTTCCTGTAGGGCTGGTTTTGTGTTTGAAAATTCTTTTAGTTTTTATTTGTCGCAGAAGCTTTTTATCTCTCCATCTATTTTCAATGACAGCCTAGCTGGATATAGTATTCTCAGCTGCATATTTTTCTCATTTAGTGCTCTGAATATATCATGCCAGTCCTTTCTGGCCTGCCAGGTCTCTGTGGATAGGTCTATTGCCAATCTAATGTTTCTGTTTTTTTATATTCAGACCTTCTTGTCCCGAGCTGCTTTCAGGATTTTCTCTTTGTCACTAACACTTGTAAGTTTTACTATTAGATGACAGGGTGTAGACCCATTTTTATGGATTTCGAGGGGGGTTCTCTGTGCCTCCTGGATTTTGATGCTTGTTCCCTTCGCCAAATTAGGGAAATTCTCTACAATAATTTGCTCCAATATACCTTCTACCCTCCTCTCTCTTTCTTCTTCTGGGATCCCACTTATTCTATTATTGTTGCGTCTTATGGTATCACTTATCTTTCGAATTCTCCCTTCTTGGTCCAGTAGTTGTTTGTCTCTCTTTTTCTCAGCTTCTTTATTCTCTGTCATTTGGTCTTCTATATTACTAATTCTCTCTTCTGCCTCATTTATCCTAGCATTAAGAGCCTCCATTTTGATGGAACCTCATTAATAGCTTTTTTTTATTTCAACTTGATTAGATTTTAGTTCTTTTATTTCTACAGAAAGGAATTCTCTAATAGCTTCCATGCTCTTTTCAAGCCCAACTAGAACCTTGATAATTTTCATTTTAAACTCTATTTCTGACATATTACTAATATCCATATTGATTAGGACCCTAGCCATCGGCATTGCCTCTTGTTCTTTTTCTTGTGGTGAGTTTTTCTGCTTTGTCACTTTATAGAGATAAGAATAGATGAATGAGAGAGCAAAATACTTCCTGAAAGTTGTCGATTTTCCTAGAATTGCTGTTCTTTTTCTCTTCTATCTCCTGTTGAGTTTGTAGGTATTTAGAATGGTTTGATAACTATCTAGCTGAACTTCTGGGATCTGATACTATCTCAACCTCCTACTCCTCTGCCATCTTGCTCCTTCTACTCCCAACCTGTCTTCTCATTGGTATATTTAATTAATTAGTTTATTTATTTACTTAAGAGAGAGAGAGAACAAGTGCCTGCCTGTGGAAGCAAGTCGGGGGGGGGGGTGCAGTGGTGGAGGGAAAGGGACAAACGATTCAGTACT
Organism: Nasua narica; assembly: GCA_028533885.1. Taxonomy (NCBI): domain Eukaryota; kingdom Metazoa; phylum Chordata; class Mammalia; order Carnivora; family Procyonidae; genus Nasua; species Nasua narica. The sequence continues at coordinate 132,064,450 of CM052810.1, read as the reverse complement.
GACCACCAAGCTAATCATGGAGCTCCATTTCATGACCCTGACATCCCAACCTGAGCCCAAATCAAGAGTCTGTCACTTCCCACTGATCCACCCAGGCGTCCCTTTTTGGTATATTTAGAAGACTGATATTTAATGTAATTATTGATATGTCAGAGCTTGTGTACCACTGTATTTTTTCTTTTTTCACTGTTATTCCTTTCTCTTGCCTTCCTGTAAGTTATACAAATATTTCAATGAATTCCATTTTGATTTATCTATAGTGTCTTTTATTTATTTATTTATTTATTTAACTAAATTCAATTAGCCAACATATAGTATATCATTAGATTTTGGTGTAGTGTTCAATGATTCATTAGCTGTGTATAACACTCTGTGCTCATCACATCACATGCCCTCCTTAATGCCCATCACCCAGTTACCAGTTACACCATCTGCAACCCACCTCCTTTCCATGACCTTCAGTTTGTTTCTCAGAGTCGAGTCTTTCATGGTTTTTCTCCCTCTCTGATTTCTTCCTATTCAGTTTTCCCTCCCATCCCATATAATCCTCTGCATTATTTCTTATATTCCACATATGAGTAATATCATATGATAATTGTCTTTCTCTGATTGACTTATGTAACTTAGTAATGGAATATTACACAGCCATCAGAAAAGATGAATACCTGCCATTTACACAGGTATGGATGGAACTGGAGTATCTATTGTGCTTTAGAGTGTATAGTATCTTTAGAGATTGCTTTATGTAAAACATTATATATATATATAACATATATATCAAAATGTACCCGTGTCAACATTTAATTAGAGTGAATTATAGAAACCTACTGCTCATTATATCCTTCCCCCACTTATAATATAGTTACCTAAATATTCCCTGTACATATGTTAGGGACAACATTACACATTATTAAATTTTTCTTCAGCCAGCAAACAAGAAGAGAAAGTATAATGCTATATTTTACCAAATTTTTGCTCTTACCTTTTATTTCTTCCTTTCTGTTGTTCTGTGTTTTCTTCCTTTATCATTTCATTTTTAGAGAACTTTTAATTATTCTTTTGGATAAGCCTGCCAGTACCAAATTCTCTTAGTTTTCATTCATCTGAGAAGGTCTTGACTTCTCTTTTATTTTGGAAAGATCTATTTTCTGCATATAGAATTATAGGTTGACGGTTCTTTTCTTTCAACACTTGATTTATATTATACCTTCCCCCACCTTCTATATGGTTTCTTATGAAATATTCACTGTCATTTGAATTATGAAATATTCACTGTCATTTGAATTGTTTTTCTTCTATAGGTAATGTATCAATTCATTTGTCTACTTTAACAATTTTTTCTTTGCCTTTAGATTTCAGAAGTTTGACTGTGTTATGTTTTAGCATAAATTTCTTTGGGATTATTCTCCTTGGGATTTGCTGAAATTCTTGATATTATAGGTCCATGTGGGGGCTTTTTATACCAAATTTGGGAATTAGTTCTTCAAATTCTTTTCTGTCCCACTCTATTTCTCTTTTTCTTCTTAGACACATATAACACAATGGTTAAATCTCTTACTATAGTCCCACATATTCTTGAGACTGTTCTTTTTTTTCTCCCTAGTTTATTTTTTCTCTGCTTTTCAGATTGGACAATTTCTATTACTTTGTCTTCAAGTTCATGATTTCATTCTTCTATCCTCTCCATTCTGATATTGAGCCCATTTTATTTTATTTTGGTTATCATATTTTTAATTTCCAATTTCAGTTTGATTCTTTACGTTTTTAAAATTTCTTTGTTGAGACTTTCCATTTCTTATGCTGAGGATTTCTGCTTTTTTCATGTTTCAGTTGTGTTTTTAATTTCTCATTAAGGTATTTTTACGATGGTTGCTTTAAAATACTTGTCAGATATTTTAACATTTATGTCATCTTGATATTAATGTGTTTTGATTTTTTTTTCTCAATCAGTTTTAGATCTTCCTGGTCCTTAGAATGCTGAGTACTTTTTTATTAATGCCTGGGGATTTTGAGTATTATGAAACTCTAAATGTTATTTAAATCTTTTTTTAGCAGATATCTTTTGACACCCCTCTGGTGGGAGAAGGAGGCGACAACTTGTTACTGCCTATAGGAATAGAAATCCTGGCTGTCACTAGGGCTTCTCTGATATCACACTGGTTAGTGGGGTGAGGTGCAGGAGTTGCTAATGACAGCTTGGCAAGGGTAGAATTCTAGATTCTCTTTGCTGGTAGTGATAGTGGTGATGCCACAATTTTTCTGTGGTATTTGGCCGGAGTACACTAGTTATTTGAAAGTTTTCTATCTTGCTAAATTGCTCCTTTCCTGGCCCTCTGCCTAGAGAGATTTTTCTTGGGAGATATTTCTGTGTGTTCCTTTTGTTGTTTCTAGCTCCCTGGCTTGTTCGTTATCTAGTCTGGGGTGAATGAAGGAAAAAGAAACCCAGTAAACTCACCACTTTGTCATTCCTTGGGTCCCAAGTTACCTATTTGGTCTGCCTCCGTCTGCTTTTCTAAATCTTATCTTATGTTTGCTATATTATATAAACAAACATAAACATAACATATATAACAAACATAAACATATATTGATGTATGCATATATAAAACATATATAAGTATATGTGTGGGTTCTTATGTCTGGGGGTTTTTAGGTATACTTGGTGGGAGGAATAACTCCATCATCCCAGAAGCACAAGTCCTACCATTTGCTTTTTGAAAATAGGTTTTATGCAAACATATAAACATATACACATATGCATACATGTACACAAACAGTTTTGTCACAACTTTATATTTGTGTAGGTTATATCTGGAAAGATATACAATAAAGTTGTAGCAAAAATTATTGCTAAAGAAGTTTAAAAAATACTATACAATATTTCAAACATTCTTCACATTTTAAACACATTTTTATTAAAAAATATAAAAATATATATTGTTTAGGTCAAAGACTTGAAAACACTTTGCAAAAGAATATCCAAATGGACAAGAAATATGTTATACAGTCATTTTTCTATCATTTAGAAAAATGGTTTGGCAATATCAGCATATCCATTACTTATGAACCATTAGTTCTATTTCTAGGTATATGCCCAACAGAAATGCTCATATATATCCAAATGACATGTGCCAGAATGTGAGTAACAATCCCAGAGATAATAGAAAATATTGGCAACTGCCAAAAGTAGAATGTATGAATCAATTGTCATCTGTTTTATTCATTAGAGTACCACAGAGTAATGAAAGTGAACGAACTACAGCAGTACACATTATGGATGAATTTCACAATGTGAAGTTGAATGGAAAAAAAAAGTTTGTGTATATTTCCTAATATATAATGTTAAAAAATAAGCTGATCTAATATATGGTGTTAAAAGTAGGATAATTATTACCCTCAGGCAGTAGTGAGTAAAAGAGCAGGAGATGAACTTTTGGAGTGTTATCAGTGTTCTGGTTCTTGATAGAAGTGCTGGCTGTATGGGTGAATTCAATTTGTAAAAAGTCAACAGGACATATGCATATAATGTAGAACTTATCTATATCTGCTATACTTAAAAAATTTCAAGAAGAAATAAAAATTGGTTTATAATCAGAATATGGAAAATTAAGTATAGTAGGATAAAATTACTTCCTCTATTCTAAGGATAGATAACTGAGGAAGTAATGAAAACTTTCATAACCAGTTCTTTAGTTTTGTTTTTGTATTTGATTTTATTTCATTTTATATTTTGCATGACCATCAGTGTTTTCTACAGTCCAGTGGCTCAATTAGTGATTCATAGAACTTTTCCCAGATTCCGGTAAAGATTTACTTCCAGACTATCTTTTGATATTTTTTTGAGTTTTCTTTGGTATATCACTTAGATATTTAGAAGAATATTTTGAAAATATGCACTTTAGATTGCTCACTTATTTCTACAATTTTAATTTAATTAAAATAAAAATTTTAATTTTTAAAAAATTAAAAATAAAATTAAAATTGTAGAAATAAGTACCTTCAAATGTTAATTTTTTTATTAAGACAGGCCAACATTATTAATTTAATGGATTTAAAGTTTTTAGCATTTTTTTAACAAATTTATTGTTCTCAAGTTATTTGTTTTGACACAGTAAGTATTATTTAATTGAGATCTCATTTGTTACCACCCTTCAATGGAATCAAATATAAATAAAATGAATATTTTTTTAATTCTGAAAGTAATTTTATCATTGTTGTTGGTGGGAGGTGTAACACTTTCTTTGTCCCAATATTGTCTTTGAATTTTACAAAATAAACAGTGAAAGATTAGACTTGAGTTGAAGAAGGAAAAATAAGTTTTAGCTTATTTCCTGTGTGGGGTCTAGGGTAGATTTTCTATGGAGGCTCTGGTGGTCAAGCTTATTGATACAGTCTCTCTATCAGATAACACAGAATTGTAAACAACAGGAACTTGCCATCATTTCTGTTCTTATCAGTTCATCTCAGAAGTAAAAACGAAATTATTTTCTGTTGGTATCCATGAAGCATTTTATAAAAATTCAGAGATTACAAATTTGCACCAAGTTGACATGCATACAGATTGCCTTTTTGTTCATATATTTTTGTTACAAAAAACAAAAACAAGAACAAATATCCCTTCATGATATTCAAACTGATAAAACCGTATATTGACAATTGCTTTTCCATCAATGAATTCTGTATAAAAGTCTTTTTTTTTCTTAAAAATTTTATCCATTATTCTAAGAGTAGCTGTTTAATTGTAGTTAAATCATGGTGTCTAAGTGAAGAAAAGCTATACCTATAGATGCATTTAAGAAGAAAAATATAGACTTTGATAAGTCTTGCATGTCATTGTTTCATTATTGTAAATAATTGCTTAATACTGTACTTCCATACATACTCTATAAAGATTGATTGCATTCTTGATATAAAAGGAGAGATTGCATTTAATGAAGATATTAAATGAATTTTCTTTAATTAAAATTCTTAGAGCTCATCCTTTTCTTTTAACGAAGCTACTGAATGTCTACTTTTTTCATTTAAATTATAATCTAATTTAACTTATCCACATCCATCTAAGGGTTAGTCAAAACATCCAGAATTTTACCTAGGAACAAAATACCCTGAGTGAAACAAATAAACAAGTACTTTCTTTCAACCACATAAAATATATATAAAAAATTCCACATCTTTTTCTGCTTAGGCACAGTGACTTTTATGTAAAGATTTTCTGTTATCAGAAAAATCGGTGCTTATTTTGTGGGTTTACTTTCTTATCTTTTTTTTGGTGGGGGGTTTACTTTCAAAATTGTATGCTGACTCCTTCTTATATACAAACTTATTTTCAGAATGGGCCCATTTGAGCAGATTAACCATTACATGTTATAATTACCATGTCAAGAAGGATGTTCTGCCTTTATCTAACATACTATCAATCAGATATGCAGTATTGAATTCAGATAGTACCCAGATATTTACATATTTTTCCAGATTTTTCTATGAACTTAAACTGCTTAAAGAAAACTTAAAAATTGTAATTATCATTCATGAGGCAAAATAAAATCCCATTTAATAATATCATGTAAAGATGCCAGAATTATATAATACAGTAGTAGTGAAGAGATCTTAACACTCATCAATGCTTGTCAAAATTTTAGAAACCTGTAAATACAAATGGACAGTATATGAACACAAAGTATAATTAATAGGATTGTTCTAGTCTGTACACACTCTCACACATAGACATAGACACATCATAGACAGGTTTATATCTTATAAGAGCCAATTGTCAAATTTAATATTGTGAGTCAGTTATTAAATATAGGCATTATTAAAAAATTATATAATTGTGCAATTAAGTAAGCCATTTTTAAACAAAGGTAATAGAAACTAAAAACTCATCACTTTCAAATTAGTTTACCACAATTTACTAATATCCATGCTTTTGAATTTATGTTTATTTGCATCTTTAGGGTAGAAATACTACATAATGGTGTGTTACTACTCATCTATTTCCAACTTCGCATTCAATGGTATTATTTTTATAGCATGAAATTGACCATAATGAGAGTATTTATACTACAAATATTGAAAATACTATGAATTAGAATTAGATCCTTTTATTTTATGAGGAGATCTAATTGTTAAATATTTACCGCACACTATTGTATCAAACTATGTAATAATCCCAACAGAAAAAAAATAGAGCAGCTGAACAGAAAAATGGACAAAAAATAGATGATTTAGAAAAAAAGAACTATAAAAGCCTAATGTGACACAGATTAATAACCTAATTTCAATTCTTTCCTTTTTCCTCAGTAACACTCAATTTTGTTCAGGGCAGTGTCTTAGTCTGTTAGGGCTGCTGTAATAAAATACCACAGGCTGAGTATCTTATAAACTGCAAAAATTTATTGCTTACAGTTCTGGAGGCTGGAAGTTTGAGATCAGGGTGCCAGTATGGTTGAGAGAGGGTCTTCTTTAGCATGCAGAATTTTCATTGTATTCTCACATGGTGGAAGGGGAAGGGATCTCTGTGGGATCTCTCTTATAAGAGTACTCTTACAGAGAGAGCTGCACACTTGTGACCTAATCACCTCCCAAAGTTCCGACCTACTAATATCATCACCTTTGGGGATTAAGATTTCACAATATGAATTTTGGGTGGTGGGGGCACAAACATTCAGACCATAGTATTCCTCCTCTGGCTTCTCAAAATTCATGTCCATCCCAACTGTCCCAAAAGTCTTAACTTGTTCCAGCATCGACTTAAACATCTAAAGTCCAAAGTCTCATCTAAATATTACATAAATCAGATATGAGTGAGACTTAAGGTATGATTCATTCTGAGGCAAATTACCTTCCAAGTGTAAACCTATGAAATCAAGCAAGTTATGTGCTTTCAAAATACAACTGTGGGGCAGGTATAGGACAGAATATAGTAGGAGAAAGGGAAGAGGAGATAGGGCCCAAGAATGTCCAAAACCTAACAAGACAACATTAAATCTTAAGGCTAGAGAATAATTTTTAAGTTGAAGCTCTGCCCTCTGGGGTGGAGGTCCTACCTTCTGGACCTACTGGGATGGGATTTCTACCTGTTGGACACACTAGGGTTTTCCAGCTTCCATGGCATTGTTTCTGGTTGGAATCACAGGCCAGTGTCTACTGGTCTGAGATCGTGGGGGTAGAGCCAACCACATGGTTCTGCTGGGCTAGGGTCCTGATCCCTTGGCTCTGGTGGCACTGGCTCCAAGACTTTGGGTATGGGTCATCTGGCTGGTTGAACTGAGGAGATAGCTATTGATAATTCTTGAATCACCTTTGAAGTCCCTCTTTCCTTGTCTTGAAGAGTCTGCCTTCTGAATAACTCAGTGGTCCTTGTCCTATAAAATCTAAAAGCCTTGTAGCCTTCTTGGTCCTGCCTATCTCCTACCGCTTCAGTTCACATTTGTTGTTTTCTTTTGAGATGGCCAATAAAATCCATGGTTCACACAGATATTAACTTTCCTCATCAAAGGATCGCTTGGTCATACCCTCACTGTTCTCTTTAGAATATTCTTTCTCATTTTTGCAACATGGATAGGATAAGAATTTTCCAAATTTTAAATTATTGCTTTCCTTTTGATTAACAAAAACCTTGTTAAGTCATTTCAGTTCTCACATTTTATTATAGCTATTCAGGAGAAGTCAGCCTTACTTTCAACATTTCTTGGAAATAACCAGCTAAAAATCCAACTTTATTGGCCCAAGTTCTGCCTTCCATGAAACACTAGGATATGATCACAATTCAGTCAAGTTCTTTGTCACTTTATAAGGATCACCTTTCCTACAGTTTCTAATAACATCTTTCTCATTTCCATATGAGAACTCATCAGAATGGTCTTTACTGTCCATATTTCTACCAACATTCTGTTCACAACCACTTAGATACTCTAAGAAAATTGGGAATTTCTCTATAGGTCTCCTCTTCTTCTGGGTGCTCATGTGAATCACTTTTTTTCCCCCCAAATATGTTTATTTTATTTTTTCAGTGTTACAAGATTGATTGTTCATGCACCACACCCAGTGCTGCAATACATGCCCTTCTCAATACCCACCACCAGGCTCGCCTACTCCCCCACCTCCTCCCCTCCAAAATCCTCAGTTTGTTGCTCAGAGTCCACAGTCTCTCCTGGTTCATCGCCCACTCCGATTTCCCCCCATTCACCCTTCCCTTCCTTCCCACAATGTCCCCCGTGATTTTAATGGTCCATTCACAGCAATATAGGTTTTTTTCTAGCATGCACCTCAAAAGTCTTACAGCTTTTGCCTATTACCTAGTTCCACAGCTGCTTCCACAGATTTAGGTATTTGTTATAGCATCACCCTCACTTCTACATACCTGTTTTTGTCTTGTATGTCTGGGCTGTTTTAACAAAATTCTGCTTGTAAATAGCAGAAATTTATTGCTCACTGCCCTGGAGGCTGGAAGTTTGAAATCAGCGAGTGATGAACCCACCTGGATATATTTCCCAGGCTCCCTTGTAGCTAATCGTATGACTATTCCTGTCAATCAGGTATAAGCAGAAGTGTTGGCCATATGGAGACAGGTTCACTTTCCTCAGATGGCACCCATGCTTTTATCTTTCTACCTGAAAGAGTAACTTGCTGCATAAATAAGTTTATTTCCTGATTTGTTATAGAAATTAATCACTAAATACCTCAATTGTTTATTTAACTGTACTGCGAGTTCTCTGTTATATGCTGCCAAATTCAAATCTTTAATATACATACATTAATACATAGATGTAGTGAAGCTCAACTGAAATGCTTAAATACCCAGAAAACAAGAAGACAAAATATTTTTTACCTCTTTTGTTAGCAAAATTAAAAACAAACAAAACACAAGAAACAAGTTTTGGAGAGAATGTGGAGAAATAGGAACCCTCATGCACTCACTGTTAGTGAAAGTGCAAATTGGTGCAGCCACTGTGAAAAGCAGTATAGAGATTCCTCAAAATGTTAAAAATGAAACTACCCTACAATCCAGTAATAGATTATTTATTTACCAAAATATACAAAACTGCTGGTTATTTACCCCAAATATATAAAACACAAAATAAACAAAAACATTAATTCAAAGGGACACATTCACCCTGTTTATTGCAGCATTAATTACAATAGTAAAATTATGGAAACAGCCCAAGTGTCTATTGGTAGATGACTGGATAAAGAAGAAGTGGTATATATATATGTGTGTGTGTATACATACACACATATATATGTATACATCTATGTATATATGTATACGTATATCCATATATATATGAATATATGTATATGGATGAATAATATTTCATTCACACACATAATGGAATATTATTTGTCCATAAAAAGAATGAAGTCTTGCCATTTGCAGCAAGATGGATGGAGGTAGATTTACATAATTAAATACATAATTAAATTACATAATTGAGAGATTTACATAATTTTGCTCCAAATGATATAGCCAGTATGTGATAAAATTTGAATGCAGTGCCTTTGATTACAAAGTCCATGCTGCTGGCTATGTTAGCAGAATTTTAGGTAGATATTGAGTGTGTGTGTGTGTGTGTGTGTGTGTATGTATTTTTTTTTAAGATTTTATTTATTTGACAGAGAGCAAGAGAGAGAACACAGCAGGGGGAGTGGGAGAGCGGAGGCAGGCCTCCTGCTGAGCAAGGAGTGTGATGCAAGGCTTAATCCTAGGACTCCAGGACCTTGACCTAAGCTGAAAGCAGACACTTACCTGACTAAACCACCCAAGTGCTCCAGCATATCTATTTTTTTTTTAAGATTTTATTTATTTATTTGACAGAGAGAGAGAGATCACAAATAGGCAGAGAGCGAGGCAGAGAAAGAGGGGGGAGCAGGCTCCCCACTGAGCAGAGAGCCAGATATGGGGCTCGATTCCAGGACCCTGGGATCATGACCCCAGCTGAAGGCAGAGGCTTTAACCCACTGAGCCACCCAGGCGCCTCTCCAGCATATCTCTTTTTAATTAATAAGTCATTTTATAGTTTCATAGCATAATCCAATAATAGAAACTGATAGAAAGAGGGAGATACAGGCGTATAGACCAACAATGATGCCTAGAAAGACATTTAGAAGAAAAAACATGAACTATTAATAATGGTTGTCTTTTATGGGTGATTTTACTGAAGACTTTCACTTAGAAAAATATAGTGGACTGGAATTGTTGGAATTTGTACTTTTATTAATTTATATTTAAAATAACAACCAAGAATATTAAAGTTTAATGAAATGGCATAATTACTGTGGACATGAAGAAATAATGCATTTATAATAACTTAGGACTTTAATACATTTACTCAGTTTTATTTCCCTCAGTGTTCCTGTCATGGATGCTGCTGTGCAGGGAATAAAAGTTCCTACTTTGCTCCTGAGGGTGAAAAGTTTATGTTTGCAAAATTGGCACTCACAATGACAGGAAATATTTTATTACTTTGTCAATTAGATAGTTTTTTTCCTTTTTTTTGAGATTTTATTTCTTTCTTTCAGAAAGAGGGATAGAGAGTGCACCTGTGAGCAGGTGGGTGGGGAAGGAGGTAGAGGGACAAAGAAAGAGAGAATCTCAAGCAGCCTCCATGCTGAACAGGGAGCCAAATGCGGGGCTTGACCTCATGGCCCTGAAATCATGACATTAGCCAAAATGAAGAGTTGGACGCTTAACTGATTGAGCCACCAAGCTGCCCCCAGACTGTAAGTTTCCTATGGACATGCTGCTGAGCACAAAAATGTAGAACAAATGAGTAGACCAAATTTTCGTTTTTTTATTTTGCTTATAATTTTTGTTGGTTCTCCTCTTCCTCATGTAATTAAAATATTACTGCTTATTGGTGAAAATTTGGGAAAATATATTTAAAAATTTAAGAGACATCATCTTTGAAATTTAAAAGATACAGTTTTCTTTCCCAGAAATAAAATAACATTATTTTCTACTTCCATAATTAAAAAAAAATCTGGTTGCTATCATATTACATCCTGAATTTTTGTCATTTAACATTTTGATATGTCATTAGAAAATTTTCATGAAGATAATATTTGCGTAACATGCTATTAAAATAATGTGATAGGGGCACCTGGGTGGCTCAGTGGGTTAAAGCCTCTGCCTTCAGCTCAGGTCATGATCTCAGTGTCCTGAGATGAAGCCCCATATCAGGCTCTCCGCTCAGCAGGGAGCCTGCTTCCCCCCCTTTCTCCCTGCCTGCCTCTCTGCCTACTTGTGATCTCTTTCTCTCTGTCAAATAAATAAATATCTTTAAAGAACAATTAAAATAATGTGATAGAATTCTAATAATCATTGCTTTTTCAATTATTCACCCTTTTAAAAAAGACTAGAATAATTTTTTTTGTTTATTTTTTGGATGTGCATGTGTGCTTATTTTCCCAGATAAGCTCTTTAAAGTTAAATTAGTTCTAAGGTTATAATTGATTTAAACCTAAGAAACCTAAAAAATCCCATTTCATGGGATACTATTAAAAATAAGTTGTTGTTATTTGAAGAGAAAGCGAAAGACTTTGGAGTTCTGTAGGTTAACTTGTGCTTCATTATTTAATTTGAATAATTTGTATTTTATTGATAAGGAACACATTTTTTTTCTGTGAATTTTTTCAGTATTGCCCCCCTCATAGCTGGGTACAAATCTTGGTAGCTGTGTATTAAGGTAAATGATGAGTGTAGCAGTTGTTTTGATTTCCATAACCATAGTACTCATCATCATCATCTTCATCATGATTTCAAAACTGTGAGAATGCTCTCTGTGAAGGATAGTATTCAAATCTTTTTAACTCAAATCTCTGAAGGATAGTATTCGAGTCTTTCTAATTTAATTGCCTTCCCTACAGAACATTTTATAAGTTTATTTGCTCAGGATCAGGGTTAAATCCTCCTAGGGAAAAAAAAATACAAGTGGAAGAGTTGAAGAAGGTATCATTTTCTTTCTTTAGCACATATAAATGGTTATTAACTAATTTTGTCATACTTTATTTAGTAGTTGTATTCTGTATTATTCAGGGTTCTCCAGAGAAACAGAACCAATAGGATATTTGTTTACTTCCTTGTTTATTATAAGGAATTGGCTCATGCAGTTATGGAGGCCAACAAATCCCAAGATTTACAGGGTGAATTGACAAGCTGAAATCCTAGGAGAGCTGATGGTATAGTTCCAGTCTTAAGGCCTGCAGTCTCAAGGCTGAGGAAGTACTGATCTTTCAGTTCAAGTCCAAGGCAAGAAAATGCCCAATATCCCAGTTTGAATGTAGTCAGGCAGGAGGAATTCTCTTCTACTCAGTGTAGGGTCAGCTTATTTATTCTATTCAGGCCTTTCACTGATTGGATGAGGCCCACCCACATTAAGGAGGACAATCCTCTTTACTCAGTTTACCAATTTCAGTGTTAATCTCATCTAAATACACCCTTATAGAAACACTTTGAATTGATCAGTTGACCAGTATCTGGACACTTCATTGTTAAGTCGAGTTAACAGAGAAAACTAACCATGAGAGTACTTGTGTTTAGTGAGTAATTATTGTAGTACAGTTAGTTCTCTTAGGATTTTACATGTATTAACTTATTAAATACTTGTGAAAAACCCATAAGTTCCTTTTTTTTCTATTTTGCAGATGAAGAGCAGATAGATAATAAGCCTAAGAGCAAAAGCTATAAAAAGGTAGCATTAGGATTTCAACTACAGTATGCTGATGACAGAATAGCACTCCTTATCACAATTGAACACAACCTCTCTAGATTGGACAATTTGACTTATAAACACAGTTTTCAAAAATTATCATTTATATCTGTACACTTTCTATAGTGAAAGGAAGTGCTAACAATTATACTGGAAGAAAAGGCATAGATTGGACTACAACCTGGAGATATGTTCACTCCCAAATAGATTTTTAGTAAAAGAGCTATTGCATAACTATATAGGATTGCAGGCATATTTTTTCCTTCCCTTTACTACTACTTACAATGAGAATAAGAATAAAAACTCACATTTGCCCCAGCATGCAGAGCTGATACGGCTAAGAAAAATATGAATTCAAGGCAGACTGATTACAGAAGTTACAGAAAGACTTGCAGGGCCAAACAGATAACAGTTATTCCCAAGGTTAACAAGTAGACAGAGAGCTGGCATTTTGTAAAAACACATTAGAAATAGAAGCAGCATTGAAAATTAACTGATAAAGATTCAGTGCTTAAGACATACTTGCCGCATTGAACATGCAAAAGCTAAGAACTTCATAGTAAGGGCATTAAAACAAATAAGTGTTGTTCTCATACTGATGATATGGAGAAATAAAAGAATGTTTAGATCCACAAAAGAGAATCAGTAAAAATGAGCAACCTATCTGATGGAAAGCAGAACAGAAAAGATACCCTTTTCTTAAAAGGGCTGCTAGGTTTACTTTTTCAGTTGCCTTGTAGCAAACTTGAGAGACTGCTATCAGAACCACAGCCTATAGCTTTTATAATTCTGTTTATTCATTTTAGAAATACTGCATTAGTTATATATTGTTATACAAATTACCCAGAATTAAACTGCTTGAAACTATAAACATCGATTATCTCATAATTACTGTGGGTTATGAATTCGGGACCAGCTTAGAAAGCTGATTCTGACTCAAGGTGTCTCATGACTTTGTAGTAAATGACTTTGTAGTTAAACTGTGAGCTGGGCCTGCATTGACTGCTTTCAAATCACTTGCAGTATTTTTGGCAGACCTCACTTCTTTGTGGGCGGTTGAATTGAGGGCATCAATTCATCCCTGACCATTGGCCTCTCCATGTGGACCTTTCTGTGGGTTACCTCATGACACAGTAAAGAACAAAGGATCTAGGAGGGAGGGAAGAAGAACGAATCTCAGATGTTCATAATTCAATTTCAGAAGTGAAACATTGTCACTTACATATTATTTATTAGAAATAGGTCCCTACAACCAGCCCATACAAAAGGAGAGGAAATTATACAGAAGATGGAATACCTGGATATAGAGATGTCTGGGGAACATCTCAGATGCTGCCCCCAATGGTTCATGTCCCTCCCACATACAAAATACCCTCTCACCCTCCCAAGGCCCCTCAAAGTCTTATCCTATTATAGCGTCGGCTCAATGTTCATGATCTTGTACTTCAAATCAGGTCTAGATGTGGATGGGACTCCTCAGGTGTAGTCGCCTTCAGTACAGCTCTTTGATCTGTGAAACTGAAAACATGAGTTATCTGCTCTGCATACACTCCTAATGTACGAAGGTGGTTCAATGTAGGATAATCACTATAGACATTACTGTTCAAAATGAGGGAAAGAGAGGCTTTGATGACTCATTTGTCCATAGAATTTCTGAAATCCATGCTGAATAATGTTGGAAATTGCTTGAAAGGTCTCAGGGCTTGAAAGTAATTCTCCATGACTCCAAGCTCCACCTTCAGGGATCTTTTATTTTTTTTTTTCCAGAAACGTGTGTGTTCACAGCGAAGTAGTTCTGTCCACAGACATCAGGTTTCCCACTCATTGGACTTTGTCGTCTAATCCCAGTCTCATTGCTAGAATCTCATTGCTTCCTAATCAACGTCATACTTTAACAAAAGAGTAAGTTTACTTACTTGTTTTGGTTTTTATAATTATTGGATTAGATTTTGTTTTTCAGAAATATTGGCCCTATGGCTAATGGAATAAAACTTTCCGGGAAGTCATGAAAGTTTTCACCTCCCTTATTTAAGGCCGTGAACTAGGAATTTAATGCCCCAAGCTCATCACTTTCTTTCCTCAAACTCTCTAGCACAGTTAGAAGCAATATAATATTCTATGGGAGCAAATGCATAATCACCCAGAGCCTTGCCTTCTGTAGACGTTTGATTACAAGCATCCTAACATGATAATTTGAGTCACTGTTTTGACTTGGAACATATCACTGCCTCCTTTACCATTGGAAGCAGAGTCATTAGTGTTCTTATATCTAATCAGATCATAGAACTCATTCCATAAATACCAGCACCAGTTCAGAGAGGTCCTTCTTAGGAGTCTGCTCCTCTGAACTTAATTCAGTGTCCAACTCTATCTATCAGGGTTCAATTAAAGAAGCAATAGTCGTAGATAACAGAGGT
Organism: Nasua narica; assembly: GCA_028533885.1. Lineage (NCBI taxonomy): Eukaryota > Metazoa > Chordata > Mammalia > Carnivora > Procyonidae > Nasua > Nasua narica. The sequence continues at coordinate 132,049,323 of CM052810.1, read as the reverse complement.
CCCTCCTTGGACCACTATAATCCCCAACTTGGAGCTTCAGGGTCCACATGTCTTCTTACCCAGGTCACATAAGCTGTGTAAGGGCCTTTATGACTTTTTGTTAGGTTCACATCATCAATTCTGACTATTTATTTTCTCATGCTCAGTCAATTAATGATTGTAGTAAATGGTCCTTTGGTCAAGGATACCCAGATCCATCTGACAGATTTCCAGAGCTTTAAACCTTAGGGAAAGGGAAATTAAGTTTGGTTTGCTTCCTTGCTCACTCTTATGACCAAGAAGATCTCTGGGATTCTTATGTAAATAGGTCTTTTCCCTTCAGATCCTTGGATATTAATATCAAGGCAGAATGCAGTTATGCTATGTTGATAATTTTTTTACACAAAATGTTGATTTTATTTAAGTTTGTATAAACTAAGAGGTTCCCAAAGGTGTCTAAAGAACAAAGATCTGTTTGTTGCAAGGTGACCTTCTCTTTCTGCTTTTATGGAGAAGTGGCTGAAAGGTTTTCAACTTTATAAGAACAAAATACTTCATTATATTTAGTACAGCAGGGGAGGAAAATATTCCTGGTTCTCTGATTTTATTATCAAAACTTCCTCTAGTTCTTTAACAGTTTTCATATGATAGCTTTTTGTTGCTGTTTAGTAATCTAGAAACTGAAAGTAGAACCACAATCTACATCATTTATTATTCTGGATATTTATTCTTAAATTTTGTTGTGCTTAATATATACTTCCAATTTCATAAAACTTGAGTAAAAGTCTGCTTCAGATAATGGTATACAGAGAAATCTGGAATCTGACAAAACGTTAGTGCCTGTGGTATGTAAAACTAAATAGGAGGCTGCTTCAGAAAGATTTCCAGTCTGGTGTCCAGAAAAATCTATTGGATCCACTGAATGTCCTTGCACTTGTTAATTATATGTACACATATTACACATAATTATATGTATATTATTGTAATATTACATATAATTATAAACGGGTGGTGGCAACAAATTAGAGTATTGCAAGGGGGTCTCAAATTGTGGAACACAATTGAGCCAGAAGGAGAGATGGGACTCACAGACGTTTGGCCTGGTGCACACTCCTTTGGGAGGCAGTATAGATTTCTCAACTTAAATTTTAATTGATTTCTTTCTTCCTCCCTAAAATGTGAATATAATCAAAAATTAGAGAAAAAGAAAAATGTTACGTAGGTTGAAGGGGAATTGGTTTGTAAACATGTTTGTAACACCACCATATAAAATGGAAGAGAGTGGCACAGGAGTCTACTACAGAAGAATTTGACATTATCTGCCTAGTGATTTTTATGTCATCATGAGTGAAAAAAAAAGCTAAACAGATGATAGATTGAGTTGAGCTCCAATTTAGCCTTTAGTTATAGTTATGGGCAAAATTCACTCGCAAGCAGTAAAGGCGCAGATGCAGGCCACTGAGCTGCATGATTAGATCTTCATATATGAAACAATAGGTTGCCTTCGTGAAGCTGAGTCCGAAAACATCAAGCAAATGTGGTGCACTGTTATTTTGGTTTCTTTTGATATCTGTGAGATAGTAAATCAGTATATTCAGTTATCAGGATAGAAGTTTTCTTTTTTATTATTTATATATTTCCATAAAAATTTTGAATCATATATGTTTTCTTTGACTGAAGGAGTTTTTTCCCTCCCTAGTCTTCTCAATTTTAAATTTATTGTCAGAGAACTTGAATTTCATGTTGAAATATTGGTTAGTTTACATACTACTTCAGGACTACCCAAAACATAGTTTGAATATTTAATATTTTTATTGTATTTTTTCTTCCTGTATACAAGGCATTTAATATTCCCCAAAATATCAGAATAGATTTAAAAAGTGAAATAACAGCCAAACAGCCTGATTTTTTCAATGATATACATGCATAGTCATATATGTTCTTGTTTATTACTGAAATATAATTAACATACAAATTTAATTGTACACTTGACAAGCTTTGTCATCACCTCAGAAATTTGTTTTTCTCCTTTGTACCCAGTCTCCTAATACCACCCCATTGCAGTAACTATTCAGATTTTTAGCACCTTAGCTTAGTTTGCTAGTTTTAGAAATTTATATAGATGCAAGGATATACCATGTGCTCTTTTTTATTTATTTTATTTTATTATTGTTAAAAAGATTTTATTTACTTATTTGACAGAGAGAGAGAGCACAAACAGGGGGAGTGGCAGAAACAGACTCCCTATCAAGCAGGGATCACGGGGCTCCATACCTGAGCCGAAGGCAGACACTTAACCCACTGAGCCACAGAGGTGTCCCTCCATGTGCTCTATTTTTATCTGGATTTTTATACTTAACACAGTGTTTGTCACATTTATCTATGTTGTTGCATGAACCAATAGTTAATTTTTTTCATCCAAGAAATATTTCATTATATGAGCATACCTCAAATGTTTTATCCATCCCATCTAGGTTGTATTCTTATATTTTAAAATTAATTTTGCTGAAGTATAGTTTACATACGCTAATATGAGCAGATTTTAAGAATAGAATTTGATGAATTTTGACAAATATATATACTTGTGGAACCACAATCTGAGTCAATAATTAGCTCTATAATTATTGAAAGCTTCTTCTGATCCTTTGTTTTCAATGCCCTGGCTTCTGGATAACCACTGATCTGATTGTTATCACCACAGCTTCAGTTTTTCTATTCTGTAACTACATATAAATTGAATGATAAAATATTTTTCACTGGCCTCATCATTTAACAATGTTTTGGTTTTTTTGAAGAATTCACCCAAGATAATGTGTTTTTGTTTTTGTTTTGATTCATTTGTGTTGTTGCATGAATCAGTACCTTATACTATATATTACTGAGAATTATGACAATGTAATAGTATAACAACATTTACATATTCATTCTCCTGTCAGTGGACATTTGTGTTGTTTCAAGTTTTTAGCTATTATGAATAGAAATGCTATGAATATTAGTTTACAAATCTTTTTGTGATAGTATACATTCCCCGCTCTCGGGTATATGCCTCTTAGCTGCTATTGCTGGGTCATAGTATAAATATATGTTTAATTGTATAACAGTTTTCCAAAGTGATTGTACATTTTACAGTTTCACAAGAATATATGAGAATTATAGTTGTTCTACATCCTTGCCAGCACTGGGTATACTCAGTTCTTTTTATTTCAGCCATGTTAGTAGGTATGGGGTCCTATCTCACTGTGGTATTTCCTGATGACTAATGACAATAGTAAACACAAAATGCCAGGTGTTCATCTGAGTGAATTTATACTCAATTGCTTTGAGTATAAAACACTCAAAATAATACTATAATGTAGGTTATTGACAGGAGTGATAATCAGAGAGAGAGCTACTTCATTTTTTAAAACTCCATAAGATCAGCTGCAATGCTTCCCACATTCCCTTTCACAAGTAAACTTTGAGTGTTTTTCAAAGTGTCATATTTATTGTAGCATTTACATATTTCTTAACAATTTCAGGTAGGTAAAACTCAACTACTGGTTTTATTAGAGTCCCATCTTGTTTTTTTTTTTAATTAAAATGTCACTGACAGAGTTTTCTAATGTTATGCCTACAACCCCAATTACCTGTAATCTTTGTGGATTTTATTATGTCATTTTTGCCTAAGCACACCTATTTATAGGAACAAATATGCCTTTAGAGCAGAACTATTTTTTCTTCCTGCATTTATTTATTTATTTGTTTGTTTGTTTATTTATTTATTTATTTTGAAGATTTTATTTATTTGACTGAGATAGAGAGAGAGAGAGAGAGAGAGAGGGAGCACAAGCAGGGGAACAGCAGAGGGAGAGGGAGATGCAGGCTCCCCACTGAGCAGGGAGCTGGATGGAGGCATGCCTACTCTGAGCTCATGCCTACTTGGGGGTCAATCCCAGGACCCTGGGATCAAGACTTGAGCCAAAGACAGACACTTAATTATTGAGCCACCCAGGAGCCCCTCTTGCTGCCTTTTTCTTGCTTAGATTTTTTTTTTCCCCTTGAACTTTACTATGATGACCCAAGTATGATTTTCATCTTATCTTTACTGTTTGGTGTTTCTAGTTCTTATAGAATATGTAGATTGAAGACTTTTATTAATATTAAAAATTCTTTTTTTTTAAGATTTTATTTATTTATTTGACAGAAGGAGAGACAGTGAAAGAGTGAACACAAACAGGAGCAACAGCAGAGGGAGAGAGAGAAACAGGCTTTCCTCTGAGCAGGGAGCCCATGCGGGGCTCAATCCCAGGACCTCGGGATCATGACTTGAGCCGAAGGCAGATGCCTAACTACTGAGCCACCCATGCACCCCTAATATTAAAAATTCTTAACCCTAAGCCCTTCAAATGTTTCTTCTGTCCCATTCTCTCTCTCCTCTCCTTTTAGCACTTCATTTATACTTTATATAATATACTTTATACTACCATATCCAGTGTATTTCTTACACTTTTTTCTGTAGTTTGCATTTTTCACTCTCTGCTTCTATTTTTATACTTACTGGTGATTTCTTTGATTATTCATTAATTCTATTTAACTACATCTATTTTCCTACTAAATCATGAGCACTTTCTTAGTTTTAATATTTAATTCAAGCATTTTTCTATACAGTCAGTCCTCTGGCTACTGTCCCACTTGCAAGTATTCTCATCTGTATCTCAAGTGTGTACACCTCTGTCTTAGGATATTTTCAATGTTGATGTATAGAAATTTGGTATTAGCCAGATTCCTTTTTTTTTAATATATGAGGTGATCTTTTGGGCTAATATCCAAAAATCTTTAAAATCCACATATTTATGGGGTGCCTGGGTGGCTCAGTCATTAAGCCTCTGCCTTCAGCTCAGGTCATGATCCCAGGGTCCTGGGATCGAGCCTCACATTGGGCTCCCTGCTCAGCAGGAAGCCTGCTTCTCCCTTTCCCACTCCCCCTGTTTGTGTTCCCTCTTGCTGTGTCTCTCTCTGTCAAATAAATAAATAAAATGTTTAAAAATGAATAAATAAAATCCACATATTTCTGTAAGACTTGTCTTGGTGTTTAACATTCTTGGTGAATTTTTTCTGACATGTAGTGTTCCTTTTCAAAATCAGATTTTAGTCTGTTATTTCAGGAAGTGTTTATTGAATTGCATTACTAAATACTAATTCTCTACAATTGTTTTGATATTCTTCTTTGAGAACTCCAAGTTTGCATATTTTGGCTATCTTTTCCTGGCTTATCTATTAATTTCCTACCAGTAGTTTTTAATCTTTTTAATGTTTATTGCTGTTTTAGTTTGCTCACTATGTTCTTATTTCTGTCCTTCATGTCCCCTACTTTGCTATTTATTGGGACTGTAATCTCCTGTGATCCTTAATGCTTTGTCTTTATCTCTGTAAATGTTTATTTTTTAATAAACTGAGTTTGGAATTTCTTACTTAATAATTTACTTAGTCCTATCTGCTTCTAAGTTCAATTTTCCTATACCAGCTTTCTGCATAAGGGGAGAATGCAAGAAAGTTGTCCCATATTCCCTTCCTAGAACTTTGTGAGGGCAATGATCCCTTTTAAAAATGGTGCCTGTAGGTAGCCAAGCTGCTTTTGACTTTATGAACTCAGTTACGTCCTACAGAGCTTCCAGTGCTCTCTTCACTGGCTGCTATCACCAAAATTTCTTGCCCCTGGCTCATGAGCTATATCTTTCTTTTTTAGGTGTTTGTTCCTTATACTTTATGAGGTCTACCACCTCTGAGGTACTGGGTTATTTCTACACTTTCAACACCTTAGCATATAGGTGAAAGCTCAATTCTGCTTCTGATTTTGGATATCTGCTATTCAGTGCCTCAGTGTCTTTCTCCACTGTACCCTGTCACTTTTTCTGCTACTTCTTGATGTCTCCAAAGTTCTCTTGTTTCTGTTAGCATTAGAATTTGAGGATTTCCTCTTCATATATACTAGGTTCAAGTTTGAATGTTTTCATTATTTCTTTGTTCATTTTTATGAGAAAAGACTGTTTTGTTGTGTGTACACCTGTGTTTATTGTTGTTCACTGTGTCGTTTTGTGCACTAAAGAAGGAACATCAGCATTTTGAATGGGAGATTTCAAAACAAAGCAGTTACTGTATTCATATCACTGACAATTTTTAAAAGTATTTTTAGGTCGAGACTTTGTTGGGGAAAGTTGGGGAGAATGATGTGAATCATCTGAAAGTTTTAATTTAGGTTGTACTCTATGGGGATAATTTCTCACCACATCTACCCAGTCCTCTTCCCAGGGTAAAATGTCTGCCCTCAAGTTTTGGTGTCCTCTTTTTGTATATGCAGAAGTTTTTTATCACTCTCACATCTCTTCTCAGTGGAAATTTGTTTATCCAGTTTCAAGTGATGTTGGTCAGTGGCTACATGACTGCTTCTTGCCCAACCTTACTTCTCCACTCTGCAACATCCCTCGTCCAGAGTTGTCACTTATACAAGGAAGTCTTGGAAAATTAAGAAACAGATATCCTACTTAATTCCTTCGTTCCCGGGTACTATGCAGTCTCTGATGAGAAACTTACAGAGATGCTTCACATTTCAGCTGCAACAGACATGTACTCCTAGTATTTACATTTCCTGCAAGATCTTGTTGTTTGGGTGCTTGTTGTTTTGGGTGTTGTTTGTATTTAGGTCCAACTTCTCCTAGATAATTTTATACTCTGCAGGACAACTAAATGTACTTATGTGTCTAGTTCTGACATTTTCACTGGTTGGTTTTAAAATGTTTTCTATGTGGCAGTTATTCATTTATTAACTCTCTCTCTCAAAACATGATTATTTAAATATTTTTGGATGTGAATCCATTTAACCTTTACTAAATGAATAGACCTGAATGATGGACTGTGAAAATTACTACAAAACAGAGTCTTGTCACATTTTCAGGATCATTGTGATTTTTGAATAAGGATTGTAATAACTTAAATAGGTATGCCAGTTAAAGTATTCAACTATTTAGAACAAAAAGAAATAGGTGAAATGGTGTTTTATTTCATAGATTTTTTTTACTTACTGTTATAGTTCTTGAAAGTCTAACAAATTTTCTTATTATCTGGTGGTGGATTTCATTTTCCATGTTTTAGAGAAAATAAAAAGAACAAAATGGATGAGAATAGCAAGTAAATAAATAATATTTATAAAGGAAGAAGGGAAAGAAAAACCACAAAAGGCAGATACAACAGACAACAGAGAAACAGAACTAAAAAGGAATATTGAAAGTTTATCACAACATCATCATGTTCTTCCTGTCTGTGCCAGTCAGGCAGAGTTTTTTTATTCCTTTGAATGTGTCATAGTTTCTTGCCGGAAGACTTTTGTCCCCATTGTTTTCTCTGCCTAAAACATTTTTTACCATTTTTTTTTACTCTTATTCTTCAAACCTCACCTCAAAATTACATCCTTGAGGAAACATCTCCTAGAAGTTCTCCAGTTTTATGAGCTAACTTTCCTAATACCATCATTTTATGGCAGTTACCATGTTTGTGGTTTTTCACTTGTGTAATTGGTTGTCAACTACAGTCGACTTCTAAAATTCATGAATATGTGAGCTGTATCTTATTTTGCTCAGCTTGTATTCTCAATGCCTTATTTTAGCACGTTGTATACATTCAATAAAAGGGGTTAAATTAACAAATAGGGAGAAATAGGCATCTATAAATTATAAACCAGTGCCATTGCTTAATCTTGACGAATTTTCAAGGCTTCTACTGAGGTGCTGGCTAAAAAGATAAATGAGTGCCTAAAGTTGAAAATACTTCCCTCATAATTGTGATAGGTGTCAAGAAATGGCTTTGAAGAGGTAGCTCCAATTACTATATAAGCTTTCTCTGATAAATATTGCAATTCTCTGTGACTTAGATTCTCTGAGAATGCTTGTGGAAAGATGGGGATTTTACAATTCGGCTTACAAAGCGACCTAGATTGCAGGGAAATTTTCGGCACAGTGGATGTGTGTGGAGGAGAAAATGGCATCAGTAACAGGCTTATCTTTGATTTTTGACCTGAAAGTATTAGATGTCCCTCGTAAGTCCTTTTTTAGCCATGGAAGAAAAACTGAATATTTCAAGAGTGGTCTAGGGGTTTGAGACAGATGTAGGCAATTATTTTGCAGGAGTGGGACATTACTTGTGAAAAAGGAATATAAAACACATACTCAGAAGGCAAACTTGGTCAAAACATGTGGGTCTAAGGGAACTTTGCCAGGTATCTGAGGCATACCATGTCTTATTGTAATCTGCGGTTCATTTAAGTGGGATGTCCCACTTTGGGTTTTTTCTCTTTGCAGAAAATAGAGGTTTGGAAATTAGAAAGAAAAATAATAAGTGCTTGTTCTTCTCACCAGACTTAGGTGAATTCTAAGAGATGAGAAGCACAATTTTACAGCCAAGGGACAGAACACTTTCTCTAATAGATAATATACTTGATTTCTAGAGCAGAACTGGGTGTCTTTGAAATTTTTCATACATCCTCAAATTTCTTCCCACAGCAAGGATGAAAAAAAGAGATAAAAAAGAGTTAATAAGTGGTCATTAGGCTGTTCTGATTTCTATTCTTATAGTTAATAGTTAATGAGCATATGTGCCTTGATTGACCACTATGCAATGAAAAGTCACTTCAAGGGGTATTATTTAGGAACAGAAAGTACACAGCTTTTGAATTCAGAACATATGGTTGAATCTAGGCTTTACTATTTATTAGTAAATGACCTTAGGAAGCTCACTCAAAGCTTCAATTCATCATCTACAAAATAGGACTGTAAATGCTTATCTACTAATAGTGCTTTTCATTTGAGAAAAGGACTTTTAAACATTATAAACTGTGAGCTCTAAAAATACATTATAAATATGTAGCAGTGAAAATTTAGTTTATGCTTGAATTAGTATCCATTAGCTAGAAATTATCAACTATTTTGTTCTTGCTTCATATATTAGTTATATACATATATCTCTATGTAAGAATTTTAAATTAATAGACTTCTAAAATGTTAAGTATAAACTATCACCCTTTTTATAATTTTGCTACTTCCATCATTTCACATTTGGTGCCATTAATAACCTGGTATCAAATAATTACAGCTGTAAAGGCTATAAACCAAAATCACAATCAAAGGTTTTAGGAGATCTAAACTTCCTTCTCTCCCTTCTCCTTTTCTCTTGTCCCCTCTCTTTCTTTCTTTCCTTTTTTCTTTCTTTTTCCTCTATTAACTGGCCATTAGTATGAAATAGTACACGTTTTTCAGTAGAAGAAAGCAATGAACTTTTTTTCACTTTCAAGTACCAGTATTTATGTATAGTTCTGGGAAAAAAGGTTAACTTTACTATATATGTCATAGTAGTAACATTTGTGAGTCATCATCAACTAATTATAAATTTATTTTTATTAGCTTTATATGTTTCTTTCATAATAATTTAAATGCAAGAATTAAAAACTAAATGGTGTAGATAATGTATGCAATAAAGGTTAAGTATTTTTTTCTGTATTCTATAATCCATTTCTGGTCTTCAGATACATTTATTCTCATATTATCCTAGAAATAAATATTTAATAGGGGATATGCAGAAAATTTAGCTTTCAGCTAAATAATTTGGATATGCTGAGATTTTCAAAATCACTATTAACAGCAACTATCCAATTTAAAGAGGTAAAATTATAACATTTTGGAAAATTTGGGGAAAAGCAAATAAATCACTTCTCTACAATAATTGGTATAATTTTGAAAATAAAAAATTCAGGTCTGAATGATTAGGTTATTAAGATTATGAATTGGTGTATATGTTACCAGATCCAATTTTGTTACACAGAATCAGACATAACACAACATTAGGTGTGATAGTTTGCTTCAGCAAATGGCATCTGAGCTATAATTTATGTGGCATTATAGTAGAAAAGCACTAGATCAGAAATAGGAAAACGTATGGTCAGGTCTAAGTTTGGGCACTATTTAGGTTACATGGCCTTTAACACATCAGTTGCCTTTCTAAATCTATACTAGCTTATTATATAAAATATGAAAAATTAAAACTAAATTACAGAGATTTCTAAAAATTAAATTACATGGTACACAAAACATTTTTAAAGCATAGGCAATGCAAGGGAATTTTTTTCCACCCAATTGTTTTCTTTTCTTTTCTTATGTTACCCTTCTACCTACCTTTTATAATTCTGTGTAATGTTGATGTGCACTCAAAGGAAACCAGTCCATGGCAGCTGCTGCTCTCTGTATGGGATTGTGATGGGATTCAGAAGGAAACTTGGAAGTTGGGGAGTTGGGCCAGATTGGAACCAGTGTCTGTTCCCTGCACCCCAGTCTGGTGCTCAGACCTTTAGACTCATGGTAATTTGCCACTGCCAACATGAGACCAAAATGCGTAACTTGTCAATGTGTAGCACAACAGCATTAAAGAATGATGCTACACCTCAAACAACAACCAGAACAAAAAAACACCTCCATTTCCTTTAAGTATAAAATATAAACATTGTCTGTGACACTGACTTAAAAGACCATAACTGCCCCTGGGTATTCCTTTAATCCACATTTAATCATGAAGTTCTACCTCCCCAGCTTTAGTTAAAGCAACATGGAACCTAATACGTATACTCTACTACCATTATTGCTTTCTTAGAATACCAAACTGTAAGGGTCATGAAGGGAGGATATATATTTATTTTGATCACTGTTGCTTGTACCTAGCCCAGTGGCTGGGAGATCTTTTAAAGTGTTTATTGATTATTGATTACATAATAAATAATTGGAACACAACTTAATTGATTAAAATAGTGTGATATTGTAGAGGCAAAGAAAATTTTCTCAGCAGTAAGAGAATTAAGTTTACATTCCTGGTTGGCTTTGTTTCTGTCTATAGAACCTTAGGTATGTCACTTAAACTCTGAATTTCTGTTCTTTATCTAAAAAATAAAGGGTTTAGTCAACAAATTCTAAAATTGTGATTATGTAGTTTTATTAGAAATGTCTACAAAAAAAAAGAAATGTCTACAACCATTATAAATGGTAGTAAAATGATTCAGACCTTTAAATTTTTCTATTTGACTCCCAAATCATCATAAATATAATTCTACCATTTTTTTTTTTGGTAAAATTTAAGAATCTTTAATCCTTCTTTAGTAAGCTTTCACAAGCCCAGCACTGTTTCCTGGAGGTGCTGAATTTTTATCTACCATTTGTCTGATACTGTAATTTTCCTAACTTCAACCTCCCACTCTCTGCATAGGTTGGTCTCCTGCCCTTATTGCATGATATTCATGCAGTTTAACCTAAGTCCATTTTATTCTCAAGCTGGTATGTGTCCTGTATATATTCATGAGGGCCGTGTTTTTTGAGACATTGGATAAGGGGAAGCAGCCACTGCTGTCAGAATAACTGAGCTCTGGATCTTCCTCCTAGATTAAAGTGTGGCTTCCCTAACACTGAGTTTCACATTCTCTAAATGAAAGCAATAAACTTGTATATTCTTCCTAACCTTCACCCTCTTTTGGGATGGAAACTTGAATTATTAAAGACCTAGCGTGAGGTGTCTGGGTGGCTCAGTGGGTTAAAGCCTCTGCCTCAGCTCAGATCATGATCTCAGTGTCCTAGGATGGAGCCCTGTATCAGGCTCTCTGCTCAGCAGGGAACCTGCTTCCCCCTCTCTCTCTGTGTGCCTCTCTGCCTACTTGTGATCTCTTTCTCTCTGTCAAATAAATAAATAAATAAAATCTTTAAAAAAATGACCTAATGCCACTAATCACTGGCTTTTCTGAAATCTGACTGGACCCTAGTATGCTTAGGCAGCATGATCAGCAGCCTTGCATCCATAATGGGGCTAGGGCCAGGAAAAAAAGTCTCATCAATCCCACCCTGTGTTGTTCTGAACTCTTCTGTTTTTCTGAACCCTTAACTATGGAAAGTAAGGAGTTGGCATGCACATGGTCTCCCATTAACTCCATCCATTACCCATAAAGAGTGATGCAGTTTATGTGGAGCATTAGGAACACAGTGCTATAGACAATGTGTGAGTAAAAGGACAGTTTGTGAGCCTGGTGTTTTACTTGAATGATCCTCACAGTTTTTTCTCTCAGATTAGTTATGATGATCGCCCAAATAATATATTTCTTGACTATTCCTCCTTTCTCTAGGTGGATCAGTTATACATGGAGATAGAATTTATGGTTCTTACCTCATTTCTTTATTTATTTTTAAGTGGACACAAAGTGCTTATAGCTTTTGAATGTTTGCTGTGTTTTGTTTCATTTTGTTTTAAAATAATTTTCATGATCAATATATATCGGAATGCAGAGATCAGATCTTAAAATATAACACTTGTCTTCAAGCAATTTAAGCAATTTATAAAATTTAAAAGAAAATAAGTTTCAAGCATCTAACATGATTTCTTCTCTAGGCTTATGATCTTATTTCTTCCTGCATCATACATTATGTCTCAAGTATCTTTATTTCTTAGGGTCTCAAATTACTCTTAGGGATTTTAGTTTTAATTTCTAATTTTCTATGTGGGAACACAGACCTTAAACAAATATACAATCTATTAATGATCACAAATGTTAAATACTGCCTTTTCAAAATACTGCTGAAATAATTTGTTAATAATACAATGAGTTTATTACTTTCTGTGATAAGAGCACTATGTAGATACAGTCTTAGCATCTTGAAGATGAGAAGATAGCATTGTGAAATTTATGATGTTTTTAGTATTATAGTCTGATTAGGATTGAGTAAAGATTGGGGCACCTAGCTGATAGAGGTGGTAAGTGTCAGAGTCTTGGTTTCTGTTCAGGTAGTGATCTCAGCATTGTGCGATGGAGCCCCATTCCAGCTCTACACTGAGTGTAGAACCTGCTTAGAGTTCTCTCTCTCTACCTCTGTACCTTCCCACCCCCAAGGCTCCCCCTCTCCTTTTCTCTCTCTCAAATAAATAAGTGAATCTTAAAAAAAAAAGGATTGGGTAAAGATGATGATATAATAGTTTAGGCCTTGTGGATACAACAAAGTGAGAATTTTGAGGAAAGAGTTTAGAAGAGTCTAGTTTAAACAATCATTTAAAATTATTCATTGAAAAGTTAATAATCTCACATTCAATAAAATATGACTTTCAGAAATATTTTGAAATGAATAATAAAGTTATGCATAACTTTTCTCTTTCTGGGCAAGAACTTCCTGGAAAACAACAAAAAAGCTCAAAGCCATAACCACTTTATGTCCACTTGGTTGTGTTGGTGAAGAGGGTGGAAAACTGAAGTCATATTAATACAGACAGACGTTAAGCTGTGTGAGTTGTACTGTAAATGGTTTCAATTCTCACATGTCTTATGAAAGAAAAACAAGGAGGGAGTGCTGGAGATGGGGAATGTGTCCTATAATTTTAAACAGTGTATTCATAGAAGGCCTCACTGAAAATACAAATTAAACATCAAGGAGGGAAACTGATTGCTTCTCTATGGTGAATTATTTTCACAGAACTCTAAGGCAATCTATTGATTGCTGTGGTGCTGTCAGATAGCTATAAAACCAGACAGATGCTTCAATTAGAGCAGCATAAACTCTTTCTCTGCCACATAGTCTCTCTCCATTGTGAAACAGAAATTCAAAAGTTGGTATTTTAAATGTCAAGCAGTAAACAGCTGTCCCTAAAATCTGATAAGTGCCTCCATTTACTTTTAGTTTGGCTATTATTTCAGCATTATGTTCTATGTTCTTTAAAAAGAAAAAAAAATTTGATAATTTGTAGAAAACCCATTTCTTTTAAAGTACGAATAAATTGTGGTATTATTAAGCCCACCTTTTGTCATTCCAATATCTTTTCTCTCCATCAAATTTGGAGTAAGTTTTCTCCCCCTTTCCTTTCTTGGACCAGTATAAGGACTTGTTGGTCTAGTAAAGGAACAACATTTCTTACTTTGATATAGGAAATGCTAAATATTTGCTTTCTGTTTCCTAATTTAGTGAGAAGGAAATATGACAGACCTTCTCTGTGGTATCATATAGAAATTTTATGAATGACAACTTGTAGAACACATTTTTAAAACTCATTTTACTATAGTAAAATTTCTCTTGTTTTTCATAGCTTATCTGCAGCATAGTGCAGAAATGTGACCTCATACTACTGGGGTTTGGGACTCAGACTTGTGGACCTGACAGTAATACATGAAGATCAAGAAATTCAGTGTTTTTTAAATTGTGGCCTGACTAGGGACTGATAGTTCATGCTAATAAGATATACACTAGATGGAAATATATAAACTGGCAGGTTAACTTAATTTATAATATAAAATGGACTGGCAATTAGGTTAATATTGGAATGAGTCTGATGCACGTATGTTTCTTATAAAATATTACAGATGTCTATAACAATAACCCAATTCCTATCTTAAATTTTCAAGTGTCCTAACAAACTTTTCATCTTTGCCTTTCTGAAATGATATACCATATGTAGAATAATACAAAATTTTCAAATGTATTTTGCATCAAAAACTGTCCTTGTAATGTGCCAGAAAGGCCTTGGAAAATCACAAGGATTTATTCTTACACTTTATAAAAAGAAAGGCGCACCGATATTTTAGATTTTATCATTCTCATATATGCCAAATCAGAAGAAATTTAGTAGACTAAAATGGGAAGAATCATTCTATCTGTTAAAAGAGTTACAATGTAAAGCAATCAAGATACTAAAGAGCGTATGCTGTATGTATGTTTCCATTCATATGGAGTTCAAGAACAGGCAAAACTAAGTCTGCTGATAGAAGTCAGAATGAAGATGACCTCTGGGGTGGACAGGGGCAGCGGTATGGACTGGGAAAGAGAACAAGGGAAATTTCTAGTATGCTGAAAAGCTTCTATACCTTAATCACGGGCATGGTTACATGAATGTATACTTACTTTAAAAATCATCAATGTATACACTTGATAGCATACATAATCATGTTTCTGTATATGTATTAATTCTCAACAAATTAAAAATCATGAAGAATAATAAAAAAAAGAAAGGTGCTAGAAATAGTTAAGTTTATTTGTTATATTACTATTGATAAATTCATGATGTATCAAATCAGAAGAGAAAGTTATTTCACTATGTTAAGTTTATATGAGTGAAATGCTATTAATATAAATATTTCAGAATTTATATGTTATATGAAAAGTTTCTAAAGATTTGTCGATGCCTGACTTCTGGGGAAGATGGCAGAATGGGGGATCCTAAGCTTATCTCTCCCCACAGACACAATTAGATTACACCCACATCAGTATAAATAACCCAGAAAATGATCTAAAGACTGGCAGAACAGACACTCCACAGATAATTGTAGAGAAAAGACCACACTGAAGAGGGTAAGAAAGGTGAAGATGTAGTCATGAACTAATACCATTCCATAGTGACTTCTGCCCCAGGAAGTGGGGAAGATAACCACATACACCAGCCCAAATGAGGCTCCATCAGTGGGCTGGGAAAAGACCTGGGTCTGACTCCAAGCCCCATCCATCAACAAAGCTTTCCAGGGGATAACACAGGGAAGGTGCCTACAGTTCAGTGCTCCTGCATCTCTGGAAAATGACTAGTTGGACTCAGCTGGATCTCAAAGCAGCCTAAGACTGGCCCATTAACAACAAAGAACCAAATTCTGCCTGCAACAGGCAAAGAGAACCACTAGACTGAAGGCAAGTGTATCTCAGCCACAGCAGTAGGGCATATGTAGCACACACAGGAAATGTCCCTGAAGCAACAGGTTCTGACGAATAAGGTATATTGCACTGAAGGACACTACAGCACCTCTTGTTCATGAGGCTACTAGTTTAAAGAGCAGGAGACATAGCTGATATTCCTAACACATAGAAATAGACACAGAGTTAGATAAAATGAGGAGACAGAGGAATATGTCCCAAAGGAAAGAATAGGACAAAATCATGAATAAGTAATATGTCTGAGAGAGATTTTAAGGTAATAGTCATAAAGATCCTCACTGGACTTAAGAAAAGAGAGGAGGAGTTCAGTGAGATCTTCAACAAAGAGATAGAAAGCATAAAAAAATAATAAATCAGAGATGAAGAACTCTTTAACTGAAATTTAAAATACACTAGCAGTACTAAATAGTAGACTAGAGAAAGCAGAACAGATCAGTGACCGAGAGGACAGAGTAATCGAAAACAATCAAGCTGAACAGCAAAGAGAAAAAAATAATTTTAAAAGGAAAATAGATTAAAGGAACTCAGCAACAACATGAAGTGTAGTAACATTTGCATTATACGGATCCCAGAAGAAGAGAAAAAAAAGTTGAGCAGAAAATTTATTTGAAGAACTCATAGGTGAAAACTTCTTGAATCTGGGAAAGGAAACAAAAAATCCAGATTCAGGAACTGGAGAGCCCCAAAGTCAACCCAAGGAGGTCTACACCAAGATACATAGTAATCAAAATGGCAAAAAATAGTGACAAAAAGAGAATTTTAAGAGCAACAAGAGGAAAGAATACAGTTATATACAAGAGAAACCCCATAAGGCTATCAGATGAGTTTTCAGTAGACACTTTGCTGACCAGAAGAGAGTTGCATGATATATTCAAAATGCTGAAGGAAAAAAACTTGCAGCCAAGGATATTCTATCCAGCATGGCTATCATTCAGACTAGAACAAGAGAAAGTGTTTCCCGGAAAACAAAACCTAAAGGAATTCATGACCACTAAGCCAGCCCTACAAGAAACCAAGAAATATTAAAGGGGATTCTTTGAGTGGAAAGGAAAGATTGTAAGTAGGAGTAAGAAAAACAGGAAGCACAAAAACAGTAAAAATAAGTATATCTATAAAAATCAGTCAAGGGTTTCACAAAATAAAAGGATGAAAATATGACACCATATACCTAAAATGTGGGGGGATAGGAGTAAAGAATTCATTCAAACTTAAGTGACCACTAACTTAATATAGACTGCTATATGCATGAGATGTTATATATAAACATAATGGTAAGCACAAATCAAAAACCAGTAAAGGATATACAAAAAATAAGAGAAAGGAATCCAATTATATCACTAAAGAAAGCCAGCAAACTGAGAAAAGAGAGCAGGAGAAGAAGGGTACAAAGGACTACAAACAGAAGCATAAAACAAGTAACTATTGGCAACTATTGGCAATAAGTACATACCTATCAATAATTACTGTGAATGTAAATGGACTAACTACTCCAATCAAAAGATATCAAATGACAGAATGCTAGAGAAACAAGACTCATCTATATGCTGTCTACGAGAGATTCATTTCAGATGTAAAGACAACATGCATATTGTAAGTGAAGGGATGGAAAAACATTTGTCATACAAATGAAAGTGAAAAGTAAGCCAGGGTAGCAATACTTATATCACACAAAGTATAAATCATAGAGTGCAATAAGAGAGTAAGAAGGACACTATATAATTATAAAGGAAACAACCCAACTAGAAGATATAACAATTTGAAATGCTTATGCACCCAATAAGGGAACACCCAAATACATAAAGCAGCTAATAACAAACATAAAGGAAGTAATCAATAGTAATACAACAATTGTAGGGAACTTTAATACCATACGATTTGGACATATAATCCAAACAGAAAGTCAACAAGTAATCAGTGACTTTGATTGACACAAAGGACCAGATGGATCATACAGATATATTCAGAACATTTCATCCTAAAATAGCAGAATACACATTCTTTTCAAGTGCACATGGAATATTCTCCAGAATAGATGGCATATTAGGTCACAAAATAATCCTCAACAAATTAAAAAAGACTGAACTTATACCACACATTTTTTTCTGGCCACAACATTGTGAAACTAGAAACCAATCACAAGAAACAATCTAGAGAGACCACAAATACATGGAAGTTAAATAACATGCTACCAAACAATGAATGGGTCAAGCAAAAAGTCAAAGAGGAAATAAAAAAATATGTGGAGACAAATGAACATGAAAACACAATGGTCCAAAATCTTTGGGATGTAGCAAAAACTGTCCTAAGAGGAAAGTTTATAGCAATACCGACCTACCACAAGCAGCAAGAAAAATCTCAAATAACCTAATCTTACACTTAGAGGAGGTAAAAAAAAAAAAAGAACAACAACAAAACCCAAAACTAGCAGAAGGAAGAAAATAATAAAGATTAGAGCACAAATAAGTGAACTAGAAACTAAACAAAAACAAAAACAAATGATAAAAAAGATTAATAAAACTAGGAGCTGGTTCTTTGAAAAGATGAACCAAATTGATAAACCTTCAGCTAGACGCATCCAAAGAGAGGGAGAGGTGACTCAAATAAACAAAATCAGAAATAAGAGAGGTGAAACAACAGAAATACAAATGATTTTAAGAGCATATTATGAAAAACTCTATGCCAACAAACTAAACAACACAGAAAAAATGGATAAATTTGTAGAAACACATAGCCTCCCAAAACTGAATCAGGAAGAAATACAAAATTTGAACAAACTGATTACCAGCAGCAAGATTGAATCAGTAATCAAAAAACTCCCAACAAAGCAAAGTCTAGGACCAGATACTTTCACAGGTGAATTCTACCAATCATTTAAGAAAGAGTTAATACTTGCTGTGTCTCTCTCTGTCAAATAAGGAAATAAAAATCTAAAAAAAAAAAAAAAAAGAAAGAGTTAATACTCTTTTCAAACTATTTCAAAAAATAGAAGAGGAAGGAAAGCTTCCAGAATCATTCTGGTCTATCAGCACTATCCTGATACCAAAACCGGACAAAAACACTACAAAAAAAAAAAAAAAAAAAGGAGAGAGAGAGAGAGAAAGAGAATAGAGAGAGAGAACTATTGGCCAATAGATCTGATGAACATAGATGCAAAAATCCTCAACAAACTATAAGCAAGCCTAATCCAACAATACATAAAAATAAAATCATTCATCATGGTCAGGTGGGATTTGTTCCCAGGATGCAGTGGTGATTCAAAATTCACCAAACAATCAGCATGATATGTCCCATCAATAAGAGAAAGGATAAAAACAATAGGTCACTTCAATAAATACAGAAAAAGTATTTGATAAGTACAACATCCATTCATGATAAAAACCCTTAACAAAGTTAAGTGTAGAGGGAACATACTTCAACGTAATAAAGGCCATATATGAAACATTCACAGCTAACATCATACTGAGAGGTGAAAAACTGAGAGCTTCCCCCTAAGATTAGGAACAAAACAAGAGTGTCCACTCTCACCACTTTTATTCAAATTAGTACTAGAATTTCTATTCTAGTACTATAGCACTAGTACTATTCCAGTATTCAAGAAAAAGAAATAAAAGGCATCCAAATTGGTAAGAAAGAAATTTAAGTTTCACTATTTCCAGATGACATGATAAAATATATGTGAAAAACCCAAAGGACTCCACCAAAAAAATGATTAGAACCAATAAATGAATTCAGTAAAGTCACAGGATACAAAAGCAACATACAGAAATGCATTGCATTTACATATGCTAACAAGTAGTAGAAAGAGAAATTATGAAAGAAATCCCATTTACAGTTGCACCAAAAATGATAAAATATCTAGGAATAAACTTAACCAAACAGGTGAAAGACCTATATTTTGAAAACTATGAAACATTGGTGAAAGAAATTGAAGATAACACAAACTAATAGAAAGATATTCCATGCTTATGGATTGGAACAACCAATATTATTAAAGTGTCCACACTACCCTAAGCAATCTACAGATTTAATAAAATCCTTATTAAAATACCAGCCTCATTTTACACAAAAGCAGAAAA
The DNA here is from genome assembly GCA_028533885.1 of Nasua narica. Classification (NCBI taxonomy): domain Eukaryota; kingdom Metazoa; phylum Chordata; class Mammalia; order Carnivora; family Procyonidae; genus Nasua; species Nasua narica. The sequence continues at coordinate 132,029,537 of CM052810.1, read as the reverse complement.
ATAATCCTAAAATTTGTAGGGAACCACAAAAGACCCCAAATAGCCAAAGCAGTCTTGACAAAGAAGAACAAAACTGGAAGTATCATAATCCCAGATATCAAGATATACCACAAAGCTGTAGTAATCAAAATGATATGGTACTGGCACAAAAATAAACACATAGTTGAATGGAACAGAATAGAGAGACCAAAATGAACCTGTGATTATATGGTCAATTAATCTTCAATGAAGAATATGCAATGGGAAAAAGTCTCTTTCACAAATGATGTTGATAAATCTGGACAACTATATGCATAAAGGATGAAACTGGACCACTTTCTTAGACCATACACAAAAATCAACTCGAAATTGATTAAAAATCTTAAGTGTGAGACCTGAGACCATAAAAATACTAGACTCTTCTAGTCCATGCTCTCTGCATGGGCAGTAATTTCTCTGAAATCACTGTAGATATGTCTCCTAAGGCAAGGGAAAGAAAAGCAAAAATAAACTATTGGGACTACATGAAAATAAAAAGCTTCTTCACAGCAAAGAAACCATCAACAAAACAAAAAGACAACCTGCTGAATGGGAGAAAATATTTGTATATGGTATATCTAATAAAGGGTTAGTATCCAAAATATGTGAAGAGTTTGTACAACTCAACACCCAAAAACCAAATAATCCAATTAGAAATGGACAAAAGACATGAATAGACATTTCTCCAAAGAAGACATACAGATGGCCAACAGACACATGAAAAGATGCTCAATATCACATATCATCAGAGAACTGCAAATCAAAACCTCAATGAAGTATCACCTCACACCTGTGAGAATGGCTATAATCAAAAAACATAAGAAACAAGTGTTGGCAAAGATATGGAGAAAAAGGAACCCTCTTGCACTGTTGTGGGAATGCAAATTAGTGTAACCAAAGTGGAAAACAGTATGGAGGTTCCTCAAAAAATTAAAAATAGAATTACTATATAATCCAGTAATTCCATTACTGGGTAGTTTACCCAAGGAATACGAAAACACTATTTCAAAAAAATACATGCACCCCTGTGTTTAAAGCAGCATTATTTACAATAGCCAAATTATGGAAGTAGCAAGTGTCTATCAATAGATGAATGGATAAAGAAAAGGCGGTACATATATAATGGAATATTAGCCATAAAAGAGAATGAAATCTTGCCATTTGCAACAGCATAGGTAGATCTAGAAGTTATAATCCTAAGCAAAATAAGTCAGTGAGAGAAAGACAAATACCATATAATTTTACTCCTATGTGGACTTGAAACAAAACCAATGAACATAGAAAGGGAGAATACAAGAAACAGACTCTTAACTATACAGAACAAACTGATGGTTATCAGAGGGGAGGTGAGCTTGGCGGTGGGTTAAGGGGATGGGTGAAATTGGTGAAGGGGATTAAGAGTGCACTTACCATGCTGAACACTGGGCAGTATATAGACTCATCGAATCCCTATATTGTATATTTGAAACTGATATAAACGATATGTTAACTCTCCTGGCAGGAAAAAAAGAGTTTGTCAATGTCCAGCTATCCATGTTAAGTTTCTATCTGACTTCTGGTATCTGCGTTGCCTGATATCAGACATCAATAGTGTAGTATGTATGTATGTATGTGTGTATGTATGTACGTATTTATTTGTCAGAGAGAGAGAGTGTACAAGCAGGAGGAGCAGCAGGCAGAGGGAGAAGCAGGCTCCCTGCAGAACAAGAAGCCCAATGTGGGACTTGATCCCATAACCCTGGGATCATGACGTGAGCTGAAGGCAGATGCTTAACTGACTGAGCCACCCAGGGGTCCTGCAACAGTGTAGTATTATCAGCCATAATTTCAGTTAATTTTTTAAATGTCAACTTGATTGCTACTTTATTTCTTTAATCTAAATTTTGCATTTTCTAGGCCAGTGGTTCACAGTTGGAGATTCATGTTAGTTTTGAGGTTTATTGATATACATGTTTATGCCCTATTCCAGACCTACTGAATTTTGTTTACTAATATTCTTCATGTATACTTGGTGTATTCTAACCATATTGCTGTTTTATTCATGGTATATTATGTCTCAGGATTATTATATATTATGGCTAATGATTTTTTCTGTGTAATGATTATGTTCATCCATTTTATGGATTAGTGCAATATCCACACTCTTCAAATAGGGGTAATCATGTTTATAGATGTTTTCTCTCAGATGCTTTTGAATTGATCTTATCTTATTTTACATGCCATAGAAACAACTAGATGTCATTTTCATTTGTACTATTCTTCATTTGAACTCTCATCAGAGCTTTAATTTTTTAAAATTAACAGTAGTAACTAATAAGTTAATTGTAAACACAGCAATTTCAAGTCTTTTGTCATCTACCAGTAGTATTTTGAAGCACTTGCTGTGGCTACAGGCTATAGTGCTTCATTTTAAACAAAGAAGGGCTGTCTCATGAAAAAGGACTCCCTATGCCAGCTACTTTTGGGAACCAGCTTCTGATGATTATCATTTAAACAATTTGAAACTTACCCCAATGAACTGAGTCAGCAATTCCATAATTCTAGTTGAAAAGCAGATGGGTTCATGAGACTGCTAAACTCAAGATAGAGGAGAACAAGAACTAATTATGTAAAGGTATGAGCTAGTGAGGGATGACTAATTTTTATTTGGAATTATTGATATTTTAATTTTCTGTTTATTAAATACATAAGAAAACCTTTCTTTTTTCTCTTAAGCTGTCTATAATTCATAGTTTGATAGACTAAGCTTCTGTAAATGCAAATGAAACATTTGTATATATATATGTTATTTTCCCTGCCTGACTTCTCTAGAATTGAAAACTATTATTTTTACGGCATTATAATATTTGTATAAATTCATTAAATCTATACTCCTTGTTTCAGAGCATAATTGGAAATTTTAGGTATGCCTAAGTTTGACATTAAGGAGTCAATGCTTATAAAGCCCTCTTGGGAAAACTGACCTCCTATCTGCTGTATAGAGTTCAGAGATGTGGTAGGCAAAATAATGTTACTCTCCCAAAGTGTTCACACTGTAATTTTTGGATCTTATAAATATATTCTCTTACATGGCAAAAGAGACTATAGATGTGATGAAGGTTAAAGACTTTGAAATGGGAGGTTATCTTGGGTTACTAAGTAGGGCCAAGCTAATCACATGAATCCTCAAGAGTAGAAAAATCTTCTCAGGCTGTGGTCAAAGATAGAAGAAAGAGGAAAGATTCAAAGCATAAGGTCTTGGCCGGCCATTGCTGGCTTTGAAGATGGAGGGTCCTCACCCTTGGAGGTATAAGTCTCCAACATTAGCATTTTTTCAGAGATCCCTGGATGGCTTGTAAAAATACCTGTCAGAATTTCTGATTCAGTAGCCTTTGGTGGAGCCAGAGAATTTGCATTTCTAACAAGTTCCTAGGTAATGCTGCTAGTTTAGGACATTATTCTGGGAAATGCTGCCATAAACAATGGTATGGAGGAGGGAACAGAAGGCAAGCTGTGGACAAAGCAGAAGCTGATATCCTGCAACCCTCCCTCCCCCCATGGGATATATGTGACATTCCTCAGGCATTCCTGGCTACCCTAAAGGAAAAACAAATAGTTAACTAATAGAGATCACAGTCCTGCAGGGCAGGAGTCTCCCTTAGTTTACAAATGTCCTGGTGATTTACAAGAAAAAGCTTTTTTATCAATAGCCTAACTTCCAGAAACCCATAACTCAGTATTTGAAACCCTAACATCACCCTCCCCTTGATAAAATTAAGGGAGGCTGAGGTAGAAGGAAATGTAAATAAAATTGAATTTCTTCTAAACCTAAAGCTCATTGACAAGGACATGTGATAGGAGAAGTATGACATTCTACCAGGAAACTCACAACTGTCTTCATGTTGGTACCTCTTTAGAGGGAAAATAGCTTGGCTTGAAAATAACCAAGGCCTCTAGTATCCTGAGAGTCTTCATTAGCATATGACAGTTCTTCCTGATACTCCCTATGGGCTCACTTCCCCAACTCCTGAGTATATAATCAGCCATTCCCCCAGACTGCAGTGCAGCAGCTCTTTCTGCCCGTGGGTCCTGTCCTCGTGCTTTAATAAACTCACCTTTTTACACCAGAGATGTCTTAAGAATGAGAGAGTAGAGCAGGGCTGGCTTGTTTTGTTTACATCGCCTTCTTGTGCGTGACCCCCATAAGACCTGCCTCTGGGAGGGTCTGAGTGTGGCTCAGCCTTCCCCTGAGCTAATTGGCCTAGACCGCCTGTGGGTTGGGTTTGGGTTAGCCAATAGGAACGAGGGACTCCTGCCCAGGAAAAAATATAAACTCCGCCTTTTGCCCGCGAAACTTGCGCGCCAATTCTGGCCAGGGTGATAGGCTAGTTCAAACAGTTACTAAGCAACATTCTGTGTGTTACAATCTCATTGGCCACCAGCCGCTCTAAAACTGTTGTGCTCTTTGAAACTCGCTCTCTTTCTCTACACCACGCCGCTGTTTCGGTGAGTGTGGGAAAGAGCTCAAGCTAGCTTGAATAAAGGGCTCTTTTGCTTTTGCATCGGACTCGGCTCCCTGGTGGTATTTGGGGATCTCAAAATCTGGGCATAACAAGAATTCTTTACTGGTCTTTGGTTCCAGGCTCCACCTCCACTGAATCTCACTTATATTCTAAAACTTAATCAGTACTCATACTGGGTTCAGCAATATAACTGAAATTATTCAGATAACATTCACAATGTCCATTAAGTAATGTTCGCCCTATGTAGCATTTTTGCCTGGATTACCCCTCAGTAAAATGAAAAGATAATCAGTGGCTCTACTCGGATGACATAAAATATCACAATGCTGTTTCCAAAATGATCAAGGTATGTATATACATTGAACTTTATTAAAAGGGGTTTTGTTTTTATATAATTGATTCTTTATTACAGGTTTTATAATACTTTTCTTTATATTTGTGTCATGAAAATAAACACTACTAAGATTTTTAATTAATTTTTTGACACTGAAAGCAAAATGAATAGTAGTGCTTATTATAGGGCACCAATTATGGGTAGAGTTTTATTTCACTATACTCAGAGAATTGGCTTACAGATCATAGAAAGTCTGTGTAAATCCATAAACTGAAGTGAACATCAGCTATGCATTTGGTATTGTAAGCTTTTAAAATTGATTCGAGAACTAGGGTTTATTATCTTTCAAAAGTGGATAATAGTTCTATAAAGTAGAATTATACATATTTTTAAATTTAGAAAGGATGCAGCAGTTTATTTTAGAAAAAAAAAACTTGATTCTTATGGAAAATCCTGTAGCTTCCTTTTCTGATTCATTTTAAAGTCATTTATAATTTACATTATAACAAAGCCTTTATAATTATTTCATTTAATGTTCTGTGAAAGAGCATCAGGAAACATGAAGTGGTTGTTTCTATGATTGCTTATCTGCTTTTTGAAAGAGAAGATTAACAATTTTAAAATTCTTTGACTATTAATCATTAAGTTTAAATTTTTTGATATTTTCAAAAGATGTCTTTTTTCTAAAGTTTTTTTACTGCAGTTCATAATTTCTAACCATAAGACTGCTGATTATGTGCACATATAAAAGGAATGATCATTGTGGCAGCATTTATATGAAAATTTTCCCAACCGGAATAAGTTAGGCTTTTTTTAATAATCAAAAGTGTAATTTTCACCAAATATCCATTTGATTTATTTTTCCACAAAGTTGAAATTAGCAATGGAAAATATACTCTGAGATATTGACCGTGAAATGTTTCTCTTATATGCAATATTAAATTTTCATTAATTCAAAGAAATTAACTGAATAGCTATCATATGCCAGAATCTCTGCTGGAGAGTGGGTCCATGATAATGAAGACATGTAATTATTGTCCTCAAGTAATTTATGATTTTTGGAGGGAAGAATAAAGAAGTAATAAATGTACAGATAAATACATAAGAACTTATGGTTTTAGTTCTGACATGTAATTGGAAATGGTACTCCTTCCCTGATAACGAGAAACAAGCTGAACAAACCGAAAACCATTGACTTTTCTAAGGCCCAGAAATCTCAGTTTCTAGAGAACTGAGATCCAAGGGCAAACTGCCAGTCCAAAATCTGGAGAGATGGGCAATCCACAGACACTGCTGCAGGCATAAACTGAGAGGAACATTTAAATAACAATTTTGACAAATTGCTCTAGGCTGAATGTGTACTATTCTGAAAGTGAGAAACAACTGGATGTTGCAGTCTTAGGAGTCACACTCTGTGGGTTTTTTTTTTTTTTTTTTTTAATTTTGTTTATTTATTTTGAGAGAAAGAGAACCAGCAGGAGCAGAGGGGAGGGGCAGAAGGAGAAGTAGACTTCCCCCTCCCTCCTGCCAAGCAGGGAGTCCAAAGTGGGATTCCATCCCAGGACGCTGGGATCATTACCTGAGCTGAAAACAGATGTTTAGCTGAATAAGCCACCCAAGCACCCTGTCCTGTGGGTTTTTATCTTTAGGAACTCTACTGTGATCTCACAGTAAAAAGCCAGGAGAGATTCCCTCCTGTTCACACAGAAATAGGGGAAGATTAACAATAGAGAAATAGTGCCTAAGCAATTTCCATAACAAAGGCCTACTCTCTAGGGGAAAAGATTTTACCAGAGCCTTATTCCACAGGACATGTCTATAACTAAAACAAACTATAGTGGAGTTAGGATAGTAACTACAGCAGGCTTCTCATCAGAAACCACACAGATAAGAAGGTAATGAAATGTTTAAAGTGTTAAAAGGAAAAAACTTACCTAGGATGCTATATCTAGTCATAGTTTTCAAAAAGGGAGATGAAAAAAGACATTCTTTTTTTTTTTTTTGCTTTTTTTTTTCTCCCCAAATTTGTTTATTTTAATTTTTCAGTGTTACAAGATTGATTGTTCATGCACCACACCCAGTGCTCCATGCAGTACGTGCCCCTCTCGATACCCACCACCAGGGAAAAAAGACATTCTTAAACAAACAAAAACTGAGGGACTCCATCACCAGCAGATACGTTAAATGTTCTTTAGGGAGAAAGGAAACTATAAAGCTACTCTTATGAAACAGTGGAAAGTATTTTGAGAGTAAATAACAGATATGTGTATGTGGTTATCACTTTGATGGGATATCCAGGGAAAACACCCCGAAGTAATAAGACGTAAACTGAGATATAAAGAATAAAAAAAGATTTGGCTTTTGTGAATGTAGGGAAGGGATTTATGTACTGAAAACAATATGTACTGAGTTCCTAAGAGAAATAACAGAGTGATAGCCAGAGTATGGACAGTACATATGTTAAGGAGTTTATATTTTTTTTTAGTTTATATTTAGTTTATATTTAGTTTTAGTTTTATGCAAGAAGGTAAAATGTATAGACATCATCAGATTTATATCACTATCGTTACTTGTAAATTGTTTACATTAACAACAATAACAAAAAAACTAAGAAAATAAATCATTTACAATGCCATCCAAAAGAATAAAATACTTATGAATAGAATTACCAGAAAGGTAAACTGAAAGGTAGACTTGTACTCCGAAAAGCACAAACATTGATGAAAGAAATTAAAGGAGACAAAAATAAATGGAAGATGGTTCATATTCATGACTGGAAAGCTACTAGAATATTGTTAAATAGCCCATTCTACTGAAACTATTCTACAGATTCAGTAGTATTTTCTTTTTTTTTTTTTTTTTTTTTTTTTTAAATATTTTATTTAATCATTTGGAAAGAGAGAGAGTGAGAGAGAGCAGGTCAGAGTGAGAAGCGGACTCCCCATGGAGCTGGGAGCCCAATGCGGGACTCGATCCCGGGACTCCGGGATCATGACCCGAGCCGAAGGCAGTCACTCAACCAACTGCGCCACCCAGGGGCCCTCAGTAGTATTTTCTTTTATTGTACTTTACGTATATAATCATACTAGTGGTAATTACAGAAGAAATATATCTATAACCCAAGACTATCCTGGGAAAATTAAGGATGTATAATAACCTTCGATTCAGGGCACAAGTGAGGTGTTTGGCCTGTAACAGGACCTAGAACGAGTTAACCATAGTAACAGGAGGGAAAGCAGAGTATACAGGAATAGATTCAGATAGATAAGTAGGCAAAAAGCTGAGAGTCTTCTTTCTTTTTTTTAATCAGTGAAATAGAAACCAAGGTCATCAACAGGGAGTGAGGAAGAAGAAAGATATTAGAGTTTTGAAAAGAGAACAAAAGATGAGAGAGTAATTAAAGATAGTTGAAGAGTGAGTGAAAGAGGAAAATACAAGTAGATTATGGAGAAGTACTTTCTTGAATTAGTATGACAGCTATGTGTGTGTGTGTGTGTGTGTGTGTGTGTGTGTGTGCGCGTGTGTGTATTGATAGACTATATACCCGGTGAGCCATATAGCAGAGGAAAATATTTGAGTGGTCATCTGCTGCCTATTTGGGACCTAAAAGCACTTGAACACAAGACGAATTTTTTATTCATATTCTGTATTTGTTTCTGCACTGAAAGGACTGATGATCTTTTTCTGCAAGACATATACATATGAATTATAGAAAAACAAACCAAAATATTTCAAAACATAAAATAACATGAGAAAATACACACTACAAACACAGAGAAACATGTCATTTCAATATTTCTGACTGTATAGAATATAGAGTCCGGGCTCATGTAGAGATGACTGAGTATAGAAAGGTTTCAGGGTAAAGATGGGGTCTGTTCTGGGACATGAAAGACACATAGATTTTAATAATTTGAATAAGCAGAGGATGTCATGTGATTTACACTAGATGGACAAAAGTGACTGAAGTGATATCTGATGCATCTTAGGTACTTCATGATTTGAGTAAATTACAAATTGGTTGTTGACTGTAAGTAGACACTTGATCTTTAAATGCATATTTTTATGGGATATTAGTTGACATAGTTGAAAAACTATTTGCAAGATTATAAAAGATATTAAGTAAGGTAATGAATATAGACATTTTTCTTACAGGCAGTGGAGAATTGATGACTTTTGAACAGAGACATCATTTGGAAGAATAAGGAAGCAGCACTATTTAGAAGTAATTCAAAGGAGAAAAGCTGGTGGTGAAGAGCATAGTTAGGAGATTATTACAATAATCCATAAATGAGTATCTGTTATCTTTGTCTTAAGAGAAAGGACAATAGAAAATAAGTGGATATTTACTGAATATTTACAATATGTGATACATTATGTTGTGCGTTTTGGTAAATGTTGGTCATTCTACACATTATAACTGAGTATAACAGAATGAGTATCACAGTGTTACTTGGATATATCTTGATGTCATTTAGGTTATTCAAGATGAGATAAAGTGCATATTAAAAATACCTAATTTTTCTGGATATAAAAGTAATAAAACCAATTATAATTTATTAGCTATTTATCATTCTTTTCTTATAACTAGACATGGGAAAAGGGTGCACATATTTGCCAGGTTGAAAAGGATGACAAAATGTTTAATTAAATCTAAGCATTAGAGTTAATAATTTTTTGGCTAGCTTGGGATGCAGTGGTTAATGTGATTTAATTTGTTGGCATTAAAGTCCTAATTAAAGAGAGTACAGCCTTTTGCAGTATATTAAATGAATTTTCTTTGGTCTGGTCCATATGATATAAGTAATGGCTTTCAGAGAAATTTTGTAATACGGCATGGTGGGGTGCAGGAAGCCTAGATACATTTTACACAGTATTTAAAGTTTTAGGGTAGCTTAAAGTTAAGTAGAAATAAATGCATGCTCTGAAGGAGCTTTGCAAATGTCTTAGTAAGTTTGACTGGTAGTGTCATAAGTAAGAATTCATATAAAATTATTAAACATATCTTTCATGCTGAATTATCTGAAATAGAAGACAACATATTTTCCACAAATTGTGCTTTAAAAGCTATAAGGTGGGAAAAAATGATCAGTAATTTGAGCTATTTTTAAAAATCTATCAAATTCTGGGGTGCCTGGGTGGTTCAGTCACTTGTCAGTTAAGTGTCTGTCTTCTGCCGAGGGAATGATCCCAGGGTCCTGGGATGGAGCCCAGCATTGGGCTCCCTGATCAATGGGAAGTTTGCTTCTCCCTCTCCCTCTCCTCCTGCTAGTTCTCTCTCTCTCTTTTTCTCTGCCAAATAAATAAATAAAATCTTTTTAAAAAATCTACCAAATTCTACTTAGAATTATAGATATTATTAATGCACATGTCACTTTCTTAAAAACAGGGGTTTTTGTTTTTATTTACTTTCTGTATTTCCAATAACACTTGTAAGTTTAGCACTTTTAAATTTTAACTTGTTAATTACATAATAATTATCGATGAATTTATATTGGATATAGAGATTGTTTAGATCAAAGTCATAGTAGCTAAATGGACATGAATTTCTTAGTATATTTTGTACTTAAGTTCATCAAAAATGTACCTTAGAGTATGTTTTTGGTCTTGTAATAGAAATCTTTTCCACTCCATAAAGTCATCTTTAGCTTTATCTTCCTGAGCTTTATAATTTTGCCCATCATATCTGGTTTTTTAATCCATCTGGGAACACATATTTTCATATATGATGTAAATTAGTAATAATAAAAAAAATTCTTTTTTTTTAAATAAGGTGAATCAAATATCCTCCAAAAATTTATTGAAAATTCTATTACTTTCAAATTTATTTGTGATGATGCCTCTATATAAATCATAATGATTTCTGAACTCTGGTCTATCTATATCAGTTATTAATTATTTTAATTGCAATGACATCACATCACTTAATATCTGTTAGGGTGCATTTTCCTTGGCTTCTCATATGTGTGTTCTTTTTAATTGCTTTCACTCACTGTGAACAGTTATCTTCCCACGAAAATTTTAAGAGCTCTTTATATAATTTCATATTTTGGTTTGTATTGATTTAATTATATAGATCATTTTGGTGAGACTGGCATCTTTACAATATTGATTTTTTTATTCTATGAACATGGCATATGTCTGCATTTATGTAGGTATCTTTTTATGTTCTTTTTTTTTCTTTTTATGTTCTTTAATAGTTTTAAAATTATACATAATTTTTGTATATATCTTTGTTAGATAGGATCCATATATTTTTTGTTTTTTGCTATCATGTTATAATTGCTTGTTTTTATATTGAAAAATACTATCAGATTAAAAGTTTCTAGATCCAAAAAGCTTTCTTTTTTCTGGTAATAATTATAGCAGTTGGCTTAAATAATGGAATTTAAACTTTTTGAGGCCTTACCCATGTATGGCTTTAAAATCATATTATATTTTCATAAGTAGCATAGTAGCTCCCTTACTATTCACTAATATGGGTCACTCATAAAGTTTCTTGGGAGCAAATATTCAATACTGAGAATTGAATTTCTTATAAGAAAATGTTACATTTTTATTCAGGATAGAAATCCTTGTTAATAGTTAAAGATGCAGAATTTGCAAGTGGCAAATGTTAATGACTTCCATATCTTTCACTTAAGTCCAGACACTCTATGTTACAGCAAACAAATCAGAATTTTCCTCTTCTCAGCCATATCTAGGTAGAATATGTAGCATCCTTTCCTTTGAGGAATCACTGTTTCTAACACATTGAGTCACCCTAGTGAGGCACTGCAACAGTCCAAATATCCAGGTTTTAGAGGAACAAGGATCAAGATCAGACCAAATAATGTTTCTCTTTCCTTCTTTAGCAATGTTTGTAAAAAAAGGGGGGGCATATAATCTAAAGAGCACCACTGAAGTACATTCTCAAACATTGATTTTAAGTAACAAAAAATATCCCTCTAAATCTGCTAAAGGTGACATGAGGGACGCTGGTTGTTATCTCATCTGCAAGCCCATCTGTGGAGCTCCTGAAAAGAAACCCATGCAGTAGGAAGCAACATCAAGTCAATAAGAAAAGAGAGGCCTGAATCAATTCCCTTCTTCAAATTCTCCTTTAAGGTAGGCACTACATTGGGGTGCCTGGGTGGCTTAGTGGGTTAAGCCTCCAACTCTTATTTTGGCTCTGGTCACGATCTCAGCATTGCGGGATTAAGCCTTATGTCAGGCTTCATGCTCAGCACAGAGTCTGCTTGTCCCTCTCCCTCTGTTCCTCCCCTGACTTGCATGCTCTCTCTCTCTCTTAAATAAATAAATAGATAGATAGATAGATAGATAGATAGATAGATAGATAGATGATAGATAAAATCTTAAAAAAATAGGTGCTATATTTTCTTCTTCTTCTTCTTCTTCTTCTTCTTCTTCTTCTTCTTCTTCTTCTTCTTCTTCTTCAGATTTTATTCATTCATTTGAGAGACACAGTAAGAGAGGGAACACAAGGAAGGGGAGTTAGAGAAGCACGCTTCCCGCTGAGCAGGGAGCCAGATGCAGGGCTTGGTCCCAGGACTCTGGCATCATGACCTGAGCTGAAGGCAGATGCTTAATGACGGAGCCACCCAGGTGCCCCAGCACTATATTTTCTTATATTAGGCTACTTCATGGTGTATAAATATCATGTGCAGTCAAAAGCATCTTAATGGATGCCTGGCTGGCTGAATCAGTAGAGCATGCAACTCTTGATCTCAGATTGGTAAGTTCCAGCCCCACGCTGGGTATAGAGTTTACTAAAAAAAAAGAAAAGAAAAGAAAAGAAAGATGATCATAATACTTGGTCTGACACTTGGAAGTAGAATGTTACATCTGATAGACTTTAAAGTATGAAATGTTTGCTGTCTTTAGATGGATGTGAATATTCCTCCACTAACAAGTGGGAATTTGGCAGTCTATATGTGTGTGTGTGTTGGCGAAGGGCATATATTATATGCCTCCAGGGTTTGGAAGTTTAGAGAACTGAGAAGAAAAATGTCAGATTGTAGAACTATGTTGGCTTATTCTTGTGGCCTTTAAAACTGTCTTGAAAGTAGAGACCTAATGTTACTGAGAATCACAGAGTTTAGAAAAGACCATTGTGAAAACTTTGGCTTTTGCTTTGAGTGAAATGGAAAGCCAACTGAGTGGTTTTGGATAATAGAATGAGATGATCTGAATAATGATTTAGAAAACCACTTCTGGCTTTTGAGTAAAAAATGGGCAGTAGAAATGCAAGGAAACACCAGTTAGGAATCTGCTATAATGATCTAGCTAAGAAATGGTGGTGATACAGGTTAGTAGCAGTGGATGTAGTAAAAAATGGTCAATGTTTCAGACGTATGGATCAGTCTAAACATACTAACTGTGAAATATGATTAGCTAATTGACTATCCCATACTGCTATCTGGAGAAATTGAGTAACAGATAACCTAACATACCTGTGACTACTGGGGACCTTTCCCTGCCTTTTTCAGCTCACTCAGTGGGAACAATGAGGTTGAGATTTTTCAGAAACTTTGCTCCCCAGAGAGCAGAATACCTAAACATATTTCTCCAATATTCCATGATTTCCTGTTGGCATTCCAAACAATAAAGGTGCAAATGTCTAGTGATGCCTCTGTATCTAGGCTATGTATTATAAATGTGGACCAAAAGAGATGACAGGATGTTGGGACTATTTATAAATGTGTTACTTAAGCCTAAACATTTTTGGATGTGTAGTATTAAATTGGTATCCTGTTAAACAGTTTAAACATGTATGAGAACTATATGCACTTTTAAGTCAGTTACTTTTAAGACAAACTTAAAGAAAACTTTGCTTTTAGCCATGCAGAACTATATATTGTTCTCTCTTGAGAATTGTATCATCAAACTAATTAAGTGGTGTATCTGAGAAGAATAAGAGTGCTAATTATGTTTCTAATGAAAAATAATAATATATGAGTAAAATGTGTTGATGTCACATTAACGAATATTAAGAACATTAAGAAGGGTCTACACTATGCTTATTATAGCAAGTCTTGTTAATTTGCAGCAATATTTTTAATTTTCACCTGTATTTGAGTGAGGAGGACATTTTAATGATGTAAAGTTAGGTACAGAAAGGAAGTTAGACAATATTGTATTTATTACATTAAAAAATTATTGCTGAATTCATATATTTTAATGAAGAAAATTATTAATTGATTACCAACCAATTGGCCAAGATATTTTTCCATTTTAGTGTCTAATTAATAATTTATATTTTCCTAGGGTAAGCAGTTTTCAAAACTAAGTTATTTTCTTGTGTATTCTAGTAATCTTAAACAAGCAACCATATGTAAAACATTGCAAGTGCTAGATTTTATAAAAACCCTACTGGTAGTTTTTCTCAGAAATTGCCAAGCTAATTCTAAAATTGGTAAGAAAATGTGAAGAACCTAGAAAAGCTAAAACAATTTAGAAAAAGAAGAGCGAAGTTAAAGAATCTATATTGCCTGATTTCAAGTTTTACCATAAAGCTACAATAATTAAGTTAGTATGGTATTATGTAAATATACATATACATATATATTGGTGGCACAGAATAGGGAGTTCAGAAATAAACCTATATGGATATGATCAACTTCATATTGACAAATGTGGCAAAGAAATTCAGTGTATAAAGAAAAGTCTTAAAAAATAGTGTTGGGAGGGACGCCTGGCTCAGTTGGTTAAGCAGCTGCCTTCGGCTCAGGTCATGATCCCAGCGTCCTGGGATCGAGTCCCACATCAGGCTCCTTGCTCGGCAGGGAGCCTGCTCCTCTCTCTGCCTCTGCCTGCCTCTCTGCCTGCTTGTGTTCTCTCTCTGTTAAATAAATAAATAAAATCTTTAAAAAAAAAATAGTGTTGGGAAAGTTGAAGTTCCACATGGGAAAAAATGAACTTTAAAACTTAGTTTATACAATTCTAAAAAAAAAAAAAATCTTAATTTATACCATTTACAATACTTAATTCAAAATTGATTATTGACATAAATGTAAAAACTAAAATTGGAAAGTTTCTAGAATAAAACAGGAAAAAAATCCTGTGACCTTGGGTTAGATTCATAGACTGGACATGAAAATTATAAGGTAAAAATTAAAAACAAACTGATAAATGGGACTTTATCAAAATTAAAATTGTGAGGCTCTTCAAAAGTCACTGTAAGCAAATACAAAAACAAGTCATAGAATGGAAGAAATATTTTCAAAACATGTATCAGATAAAGGACTTGTACATAGATATATAAAGAACATTGTAACTCAATAATAAAAAGAACATAATCTAATAATAATGAGGAAGAGACTATATTCTTGTTATTGAGTTTTAGAAATATTTTCTTCCATTCTATAGCTTGCCTTATGACTTATCAAATGCTGTGCATTGACTTATCCCAAGACTTAGCAGCCCCCCCCGAAAATGCTTATGACCTCACACTGTCTCTGGCTAAGAATCTGGGAGGAGTTAGCTATATTTGTATGGCAGAATCTCTCCTAAGACCGCAGTAAAGGTGTAGACAAGGGCTACAGGCATGTTACAGCTCAGGTGGATATGGATTAGCTTTCAGATTTACTTGGATGGCTGCTGGAAAGCCTCAGGTCTACCTACAGTCTCAGTGACAGGGACTTCTCTCAAACTGGCTGCCTCAATAGATGGCAGGTGAATGGTCCAGACAAAAACCTTATTTATTTATTTATTTGTTTGCTTGTTTGTTTGTTTTGTTTATTTATTTATACATACCTACTTATTTGTTTACTTATTTTAAGGTATTTATTTGAGAGATAGAGTGAGTGAGTAGGGAGAAGGGCAGAGGAAGAGAATTCCAAGCAGACTCCCTGCTGAGCACAGAGCCTGAGGTGGGGTGAATCTCAGGACCCATGAGATCATGACCTGAGCTGAAATCAAGAGTTGGATACTCAACCGGCTGAGCCACCCAGGTGTCCCACAAAACTCTTTTTATAAGTAATTTCAGAATGATATCCCATCAATTCTCTCATATTCTGTTCATTAGAAGTGAGTCATTAAGTTCAGCACATACACAAAATTAGGATATTACACAAGGGTGTGAATACCAAGAGATGATAAATGTTGGGGGCCATCACAGAGGCACTGATCCAAGTATACCCTCTGGTCTCTCATGTCCTTCTTGCATGTAAAATACCCAATGTCCCCCAAAGTTGTTTTTGTTTGTTTGATTATTGGTTGGGTGGTAGACAGTTTATTATTTAAACAGAGAGTATTGTGATGTTGCCTTTATATCTTCTAGACTCCTATTTGTAAGTTTAGCTTGAGGAAAATTTCATAACTCATTTAAGGAAAATGACTAGAGTTAGGAAGCTTATTTATTGTTCCTTTATTTTTAAAAATATATTTATATTAACAATATGTTATATACAAATATATACTTTTAAGGAGAAATACCTTTTTTATTTTGCTAAATATCTTTCATTTCCATTTTACTTCTAGATTTTTATTTTTTAAGTATGTCGGGCTTGAACTCACAACCCCAAGATCGAGACCTGAGCTGAGACCAAGAGTTGGACACTTAACCAAATGTGCTATCCAGGGGCCCCTTCATTTTACTTCTAAATGAAACACTAAGATTTTTATAAGATGCACTTATAATCTCTAAGTAATTTCTCTTTGAAATTGTCCACACCATCTTTATTTATATTTTCCATTAACTCTATTCTGAATTAAATCACCCCATTTGAGACGTTTAGAACTGATAATTTTGATGAATAAGATAAAAATGATTTATTTTTCAGACTTCTCAAGAAATTATGTTTAAGAATAGTAGTGGACTTTCGACTTATTTTTCATTTTATTTTTATTTTTTTATTTTTTTCTAAAGATTTTATTTATTAATCTGAAAGTGAGAGAGAGCATGAGAGGTGAGAAGGTCAGAGGGAGAAGCAGACTCCCCATGGAGCTGGGAGCACGATGGCGGGACTCGATCCGGGAACTCCGGGATCATGACCTGAGCCAAAGGCAGTTGCTTAACCAACTGAGCCACCCAGGTGCCCTCATTTTTATTTTTTCTGACTTTGATTTAAAAATTAACTTTTTACTTAATTTCAAAGGGTTATAAAAATTTACTGTATCTTCTTATGGTTTTTAAACAGTAATAAAGTCTGGATAGTTTTTGAAATTCTTTCTCATTTCAAAATAATTTTATTCTCTGACACACATCATCTATTTGTCCTTAAAGAGCTCTTTATTTCATTACTGAATCAGCTTAAAGCCAGGAATCTCATGATCTAAATCAGGTTCATGCTTGGATGAAGCCCTTCAGCTGTGTTTCCTTAGTACAGATCTTCAATTATAGTTCCTCTCAATCTGTGGAACCAAGAAGCCAGGAGGGAATGTTATTTGCTTTCAATATATCTAACTAACATTAGTAGTGAGCTGGGCATAAGATAATTGCTATTGATACTCTGGTTGTTAAGGAGGGGAAATAAGAAGTACAGAATAGTCACTTTCCCTTAGAAATTCTAAAATCTATCCACATGTTGGAAGCTCCCTGATTATATCCCAAGGCCCAAGAAAAATTCTCCATGGCACTCATGTCTTCTCCCTGGGCTCCTGGTTTCACCCTGGGAGTCCTTTTACATAAAAGTTAGGCTTTTTTTTTTTTTTTTCAGCTAAGCAGATGTAGTAGCCTGCTTCCTGCAGGTACAAAAGCCTCCTCTCCTTTGGTACTAGCTTAATTTTAGCATGTATGCGGTCTGGAAAGGCTGAAGACTTTTTAAAGTCTTTTTTTTTTTAAGTCTTTCTTTGCATTTATCTCTTTTCTCTTACATTTCAGTGTTACCAACATGTATAAAGCCAGACCTCATCTTTAAAATTTTTCTTAGACATCTCTTTTGGTAGATAACTCAGGCATAGTTTCTACTTTGTACACAATCCAGTTAAGTGTTGCTGATCCTTTTGCCACTAACTAACAAGGATTCCCCTTCTTCCAGTTTTCAAAGAGATTTTCTTCCTTTTTTGATAGGTCCTTACCCTCAGCACACTCAAAGTTCAAAATTCCACAAATAATGTGTTTGAGACACTTTGAAGTCTTCACTAACACCCTCCTCCAGGTTCACTGCTTAATTTCAAAGTTATTTCCACGTGTGATGGCAGTCTTCCATCCAGGCACCAAAATCTGTATTAGTGACTTATTGCTGCCTAATAAATTACTCCAAAATGTAGTGATTAGAAACAGCAGACATTTATTGTTTCACAGTCTCTGTGGGTCCAGAAGCCAGATTTCCCGGGTTTTTCTGCCTGATTTCGAGACTGAAGAGACTGCACTCAAGGTGTCAGCTGGGGCTGCAGGTGCCTCATATTTCAACTCAAGTAGAATTCATGTGCTAGCTTACTCTCATGATTCTTGGCATGTCCCAGAAGATCTGCTTCTAGGTATGGTGAGTGGACCTCTCCACAGGGCTGCCTCAGATCATGCCAGATGGTTTTTGTCTGAGCAGGTAATCTAAGGCAGAGCAAGAAAGATGCTAAAGACTAAGGCTGCAGTCTTTTGATGACTTGATTAGAAGTGACATCTCTTCATTTCTGCTCTATTCTTCTCACTAGAAGTGAGTCAGTGAGTTCAGCCCACATTCAGTGGTAGGGTATTACACAGAGCTTGAATTCCAACAGACCTGGGTCTCTGAGGTTCGGGGCTATAGGGCACTGGGGTGGGAGTATCTTCAAGATGGCGTGCTGCAATCGTTTCATATAAATGCATCCCATTAGTGATTTGGAATTGTCTATAATTTTGAGTTAAATATTGCCTTCAATCTCAAGGTTTTTATAAAACATATATCATACTTCATATCTTAAAAGGGAAACTGCAAACCTTTAATTGATGGAAAATTTCCTCAGTATACGTTTTAAGTTATAATTTAGCAGATTCTAATCTGATCTAGTGGTTACTTTTTTTTTTTGTACTTTATAGCTGTTGTTTTATATATGCATGCACTGTGAAAAAGAACACTGCAGTACTTAAAATGTGGTTTTGTTAACTATGTGGGTTTTTTTAAGTTGATTTTCAATATAGGACTTCTCATAAGACTTGGCTTCTGCTCTCATGCTACCACATCTTTTCACATTGTGTCTCCACCTTTATACACTGAAGGTTCCTGATGTATGAGAAGTGACCCCTCCTCCCCTAGTTTAAAGAAAACATTCTGGACTTCTGGATAAGTCATGGTCCAGTAAAACAAAACAAAACAAACACAGATTAAATGCAGGCTGCTGTTTTCATGGATAAAGGCCAAAAGAGGACAAAAAGGATGCTAAGGGAACTGAGAGAATCAAAGCTGTATAAAGCTCTCATCACCCTTTCAGCGGAGACCTAAAGGGAGGAGGTTGTAGTATCAGGTAAGATGTGATCATGCTAAAGACCTGAGTGCCTAAATGTTATGTATATTTATTTTCAGGTTGATAGTAAGAGCCTTGATTCATGTAGGTACTGGTATAACAAAGTTGTCCCAGGTAAGGTTCCCAATAAGCTGATGCTGAGAAAGAATTGGGTTGTAAGAAATTTATTAGAGATAAATGTTTGTAATGGGAAGGGAGAGAAGGAAGGACTATGGAGAGCAGTGGTTTTCAAATTTCAGCATCCATTAGAATCATGCAGAAATTGCTGATAGTCACTCCCAGAATATCTGATCAGTAGTTCTGAGATTGGTCAAGAATTTGAATTTTTAAAAGGTCACAGTTGCTGCTGCTGCTGGTATGGGCTTTGGGTAGAATACCCATACACTATAATGCAGGCTCAAGAAAATCCTCGGTCACCCTGGCAGGGACCTCTCAGGAGACTGTTGCCCATCAGATGATACCGTGTTGGGCCCAAAGGACACACCCTTGTCCTCTCATCTCTCTCAGTCACTGGATGCAGGTTGCCTGGAAAGGGTTGGAAGTTGGGGAAAGGCAGCTCTTTGATGCTGAGGCAGGCTCTGAAGAAAGTATAACCTGGAGGCTGGCTGCTAACCCTCCTTTCCACTGTTAGGCAGTTCCTTCCTGGTAAGGGATCTGATGATGAATCTCCACAGCTAACAAAAAGGTTGAAATAAAGTCTCTTTATTATGGAATACTATAAGTTTTTAAAAATTTCAATTAATATTATATCCAGTGTTCAAATAAAATACAAAATACAGAACTACAGTTCCTTACACAGCCATAAAACATAATGGAAGAAAAATATGCTTATAAAAATGAATGTGATTTCTCTGTCTTCGTATTGTTCTGAAATAATTGTACAATAAATCTATAAAACAAAGCTATTTTATAAAAATAATACAGGATGCAATTAAGGACGTTAGAGCTCTTCTGAAGGATATAGATGTAAAGTCCAGGTTAATGGGTAAAATTTATGATTCAATTATGCAGAATATTTACTTTCTTGGTTGCAGACATAAACTATGTTCGAACTCTCATTATGAATCACACTGAAACTAAAAATAAACTCATTGATGAATTATAACATATTCAACATTAATATTAAAATATACTTAAATACACTATCTTTAGGTCAATTTCTGAAATCTACATATATTTTAAAGGATTAAAACTTTATGTTTACATATATAGAACACAAAAATATTTTTTATTCAGAAGGTAATTAGTAGGAGTTTTGCATTTTGAGAAATAAACCAACCATTTAGTACATAAATTTTTCTCTTCTATTTTAAAATCAAGTCTTAACAGAATGAGTTAGTTTTTAAATTTTTTTGTTTTGATTTGTTTTTTTGCTTCATTTTGCAAATCCCATTACTGCTGAGTATATGACTAAGGTACTATTTCATAATGATCATTCTCAGCTAGTCATTCATTACCAACTCCATGTCTTATAATGTTTGTTCAAAAGTTGCAGCAAGAATGCTGATGGACAGGTCAAATGCTTTTACAAAGCCTAAAATCATAAAATGACTGAAATAAGTGATGACATCTAAGGAAACACACTATACAAAAATACTCTATTCTTTATGACCTTCATATGGAGTCTTAAAAATGACTCCTTAGCAATCTGGAGCAAATCTTTAAGAAATGATATATTTTAAACAAAAAGGAACAGATATGCTATATAGTTGTCAATTCCACAAGAATTCTTATGTGAATGTATTGCAACACTGACCTGAAGCATTTCAGCTCTTACAAGTATTTTGATATTGTTCATTATATCACATATATATTTAAAGTATCAGAATATATTAATATACAAGATTATTGTAGGGTTGGTATTATTCCAATATTTATAATGTTATATTATAATTCTAGCTATATTTATATGTGTATATGTCAGTGTAAGTCTATGTGTGCTTTTGGATGTATGGGTCGTCCTATGGGCATGTATGAATGATTTGAATGTGATATTAGAGTGGATGGATGTGAGAATGAGAAAAAGTAGAAGGTGTCTATCAGTGGATCAGTGTTTAGTTGATATATTTATTTTTACTACTGTCCTTTATTCTCCTAATTATCCATATTTATGCACATGTGTGCATACAAGAGTTTGTGTGCATATTTTTTTATCAAAATCTATAACATTAATACTTCGGTTTCAATTGCATTTATCAGGTATAGTGACAAGTGTTAAAATCACTGTTTGTTTTTATGATTGTTTGAAGTACCTAAGTGGATTTTAAAAAAATTGAGTCTGATTTATTAGATATAAATGAATTTTTGAAACATTAAGGAGGTGGCTTCATTTGGAAGTAGGTATTTCAAAAGGTTGAGAGAAATAAACTCAGTTTTCAGATATAGTTTGAAATATCTTGAAGAACTGATAAAATCAAGTTTGTAAACATTGTTAGATGTTTAGGGAAAAATTACTCATTAAAATGAAAATTAATTAAGCAGTAAACATGAAAGAGAGAGAGAGATGAAGTGATGGTGGGAGGGAAAGGAATGGGAGAGGGAGGTAGAGACACTGGCAAAGTTAATAATCTTTTCTTTGCCCTCCAGTATAATCTTTGGAAAATAAAGTCATGTCATTGCTTAGCTCAAAATACCCCATAGTTTCCATTCTACCAATATGGCCTTGTTTTTCTCAGGACATATTAAGAATGCACTGAGGTGTACTTGACACTCTGGAGCTCCTTCCATCAAATACATCTTCTACCTCTGTGTGGCTTTTCCCTCTCTTCTTTCAGGTCTCTTCTCAAAGTTTCCTTTGTTGAAGGGTTCTTCCTGGCCTACTCTAGCAGTCCTCTCTAGTTGTTGTTTTGCCCTCATCTTGTTTCCAGCATTTATATTGCTCCAGAGTGCAGCTACAAAACCAGGAATTGTGTCTATTTGGTTTACTACTGTAACCCAGTATTTAAAACAGTGACTGGAAAGTATTTGACACTCAGTATTTATTTCTTATGTGAATAATGTATTTACAGTTAAAGAAAAGATATTAACCTAAATGCCAGTTGTTATTTTAAGTGGTTTAAATATTTGATACATTATCCTGACAAGGATCCCATGTTATCCAGAGAAATGGCCAGTTTATAAGTGGCAGAGGTAAGATTTGACCTTAGGTAGTCTGATTTCAGACGCTACACTATTAATCATATCAATCTACCAAACTATGAGAAATATCTCTTAATATTCAAAATAAAACATTACTTTCTCTTTTTTTGAGGTTTTGGTATTCTTCGTTCTTTTAAATATAGAGAGCAAATGCAATTGAGGTTTATTTTCACCCTGGCTGAGGGTGAAAAGGTTTGGTTTAAGGTTAAACCAAGGTTTAAGGTTAAGGTTTGGTTTGTTCTCCAATCGCTAATTTTATCAATGCCTTAGAATATATGCCTTCTCTAACATGCTATTTTTTTCTGAAAAAAAAAATGCAGTAAATCAAAAAATTTTAATTTGTGGGTTGGTTAAGCTTCTGCCTTTGGCTCGGGTCATGATCCCAGGGTCCTGGGATCCAGTCCTGCATGGCATAGGGCTTCTTGCTCAGTGGGTAGCCTGAATCTCCCTCTGCCTGCTGCTCCCCATTACCCCACGTGTGTGCTTGCTCTCTCTCTCTCTCTCTGACAAATAAGTAAATAAAATCTAAAAAAAAATTATAATTTTCCTTTAAGATCTCTAATCTGCTGATTTTGTGTTATGCCTTATTTGTGATTTGCATTGCATTCCTGTCCTCTGGGAGAACTCCTGGCTTTTATTTTTCCTCCTAAGTGTGTTGTAGTACATTCATATTTATTGCACTTAATTTTGTGCTTTGTGAACACTTTTCCTATTTTACAGTGTAATTTTAATTCTAATTATATATGACATGTTAATGTTACTTTCAATTTCACATATAAAGTCTAGTTTCCAGGAAAAAAATGCAAAAGAATATATATTACTTGGGCTTTATTCAGAAACTGACAATATAATTTGGTCATAAAATTCTGTGCTAGTGTTTTACTGCTTTCTCACTGAGAGAGTGAATATACAAATGGATGAGAGCTAGACCATATATAAAAGTGGGATTCTGACCCTCACCCTGCCACAATCAGTCCAGGAAGCTGAACAATAGCCTCAATAGCCATTGGCCCAAAACAGCCAGGACTTGATCAGTAACTGACAGCTTCCCTAATTTTGCCCCTGCTTCCAACTTAGGACCAACCACAGAAAGCCAGATACACTCCCATAACCAATCAAATTGGATGCCCTGCTTTTAGTTAGCCCACTTACAGCTTCTCCATGGCAACCGCCTCCAATCAGAGGATACTTGAAGCCTTCCCTTTTTTCCATATAAAGCTTTCCTATTCATCTGCCTGCCTCTGAATATCTGCCAAACAAAAGTGATGATGGCTGACTCTGTTATAGCAAGCTCTGAATAAATTGTCTTTGCTCATTCTCATTTGGGTAGTCTTCACTTGTTTCCACAGTTCTTTATTAGTACACTGACAATTTAAATTTATTTTAATTGCTTCTAGATTATACATTTCTAGTATTAAAAATGTAGACTTTCATTTATTTATATATTGTATTCATAAGCATCCAGTTTTGGGAGGTTTAGTATGGAAGGAGTGGGAGTCGAGGACACAGCCCCCCCACTCCTGGACCAGCCATGGTTATGTGCATATCAGCATTCCTAGCCTAGGCACATTTTAGGTACCTCAGCTGAAACCTTCTCACTAAGAAACTTTTCACCACTCTGACCTAGTACTTTTTCAATCCTAGTATGTCCCTGAGCTGTTTCTCTTGGCCAGCTGGAGTATATGAGTCTGGAGGATTTTTTTCACCATGCTCCATGGTATCTGACTGATCCTCTCTTTGTACCATTCTGTGGAACATGATCAGCCTGCAATTCTCTTTTTCTTTGCCTCTTGCCTGTACTATCCCAGTACTATGAGCTGAATTATGTCCCTACACAATTTATACATTGAAGTCCTAACCCCATGGTACCTCAGGATGTAAGTACAGACTTTAAAGAGGTAATTAAGGGGTCCTAATCCCACATGACTGGTGTCCTTGTAAGAAGAATATTTTAGGACAGAAATATGCAGAGGGGAGACCATGTGAAGACATAGGGGGAAGAGGGCTACCTACAAGCCCAGGAGAGAAGCCTCAGGAGAAACAATCCTGCCGACACCCGAATCTCAGACTTCCAGCCTCCAAAACTAAGGTTAAACCACCCAGTGTGTGGTACTTTGTTAAGGCAGCCCTAGCAAACTAATATACACTGTAAGTGAATAAAGACTTGATTATTACTTCTGGTTTGGCTCATTGTCCTAATCTATCACATTTGATACCTTGCAGCTTGATAGTTTTTCTTTTAATTTGTATAAATTAAGAACATTTTTAAAATGAAGTCCCAATTTATCATTTTCTTTTTAATGTTTCATGTTGTGCTTAGCTTATCTAGGAAATCTTTGCAAGATAAACTATATTTTCTTTAAGAAATTTTATAGCTTTTGGTTAAACAAATTTAGATATGCTTTTTATTTTGAATTGCTTTTATGCAGGACATGAGGAAAGGAAGAATGCTCAGCCTTTACAGATACAGATTAAATTTAATTGCTTTGGCATCTTTGTCAAAAATAAAATGACCCAATATATGTGGGCCTATTTCTGGGTACATTATTTTGTTACACTGGTCTATGCGTCTATCTTTTCACTAACACCACTTTTGATTTTTGTGGCTTTATTTTTGAAATTAGGTGGAGTAAATCTTCTTTAATTTTTACTTGAAATTGTTTTTAGAATCAACGTGTCAATTAGTATAATTGGAGATACATTTACGGCATAGTTCAGATGGAAGAGGGTTGCTATCCTAAAAATACTCAGTGTTTTAGTCATTGAATATTATTATCTTTCCACTTAGTTAGGTTTTTAAATTTTTTTCTATCATTAATTATTTATAGTTTACATTGTAGAGATATAGTACATCTTTTGTTAGATTTTTTTCTAGGTATCTTATGTCTTGTGTATAGGAAATGGAAATGTTTTATTTTTTTTTAAAGATTTTATTTATTTCAGTGAGAAAGAGAGAGAGCATGCACAGAAGTGATGGGGGAGGGGCAGAGGGTGAGGGAGAAGCAGGCTCCCTGCTCATCAGGGAGTGTGATGTGGGGCTCAATCCCAGGACCCCGAGATCATGACCTGAACCAAAGGCAGATGCTTAACTGACTGAACCACCCAGGTGTCCCTGGAAATGTTGTATAATTATTGCCACTAGTTAATGAAAATACAACTGATTTTGGTACTATAACTTTTTCCCTTGATCTTTGCCATGTTTGTTCATTAATTTTAGTAATTTTCTTGTAGATTCCATGAAATTCTCTGTTTAAATGATTGCACTATCTTTGAAAAGTTTACTTCTTACTTTTCAGTCTTTATGTCTTTTTTTTTTTTTTATTTGACAGAGAGATAGAGCCAGAGAGCTTAAGCAGGGGGAATGGCAGAGGGAGAAGTATTAGCAGGCTCCTCGCTGAGCAGAAAGCCAGAGCTGAGGGCAGGGTCTTAACTGAACGAACCACTCAGGTGCCTACCAGTCTTTATGTCTTTTATTTATTATTTTCTTTATTGCAAAGGCAAAGACCTTTAGAACAGTGTTAAATAGGAATGTTGGAAATGAGAATCATTCTTTTCCTGATTACACAGGGAAATGATTCAAGTTTCCTTTATCAAAGAAAATTTAGGCTGTAGATGTTTTTTACATTCATTTTACCAGGTTGAGGAAGATCACTATTATTTTTTAAT
Source organism: Nasua narica (assembly GCA_028533885.1). Lineage (NCBI taxonomy): Eukaryota > Metazoa > Chordata > Mammalia > Carnivora > Procyonidae > Nasua > Nasua narica. Next base: position 132,003,497 of record CM052810.1, on the reverse strand, counting down.
AGATTTATTGAGGTATAATTTATATGCAAGGAGCCACAAATATTTAATGAGTTTGTTTCATGAGTTTAGACATATGCCAACACCCATGATACCATCACCACAATTAAGGTAATATATGTACTCAACATCTCCCAGAGTTTTCTTGTTTCTATTATCTATCTATCTATCTATCTATCTATCTATCTATCTATTTATCTATCATCTATCTATCTATCATCTATCTATCATCATCATCATCTCTCTATCTTCATCTTTCTATGTATCTATTTTTGTGGTAAGAACACTTAACATGAAAAAAAAGAACACTTAACATGAGATCTACCCTCTTAGTAGACTTTGAAGTGCATAATAATGTATTTAGTTAACAATAGGTACTATGTTGTACAGCAGACATTCTAGAAATTATTCATCTAGCATAATTGAAACTCTATACCCATTGAATAACAATTCCCCATTTTCTTCATCCCCAGCCCCTGGAAAACAGTATTGTATTCTTTGCTTTTATGAATTTGACTATTTTAGATACCTCATATGAATGGAATCATGCAATATTGGTCCTTCTGTGACTGGCTTATTTCACTTAGTATAATATTCTTTAGGTTCATCTATGTTGTAAATAACAAGATTTCCTTTCTTTTTAAGGCTGAATGATATTCCATTATATGTGTATACCACATTTAATTTAATCATTCATCTGTACAAGGACACAGGTTGTCTTGTATCTTGACTATTGTGAATGTGATGCTGCAATGAACATAGGAGTGCAGATATCTCTTCAAGATCTTGACTTCAATTTTTTTGGATATATATTGAGAAGTGGATTGTTGGATTACATAATAGTTCTATTTTTCTTTTTTTTTTTAGCCCTCTTTATGCTATTTCCCATAACTTTTGTACCATTTAACATCAATAGGGTATAAGAGTTCCAATTTTCTACTTCCCACCAACACTTATTTTTTATTTTTTAAAGATTTTATTTATTTATTTGACAGAGAGCATGCACAAGCAGGGGGAGAGGCAGGCAGAGAGAGAGAGAGAAGCAGGCTCCTGCCGAGCAGGGAGCCTGAAGCAGGGCTTGACCCCAGGACCCTGGGATTGTGACCTATACTGAAGGCAGATGCCCAACTGGCTGAGTCACCTAGGCACCCCAACACTTTTTTTAATTAATTAATTTTTAAAAAGTTTATTAAGTTCAATTAGCCAACATATACCACATTAGTTTTTAATGTAGTATTCATTGATTCATTAGTTGTGTATAACACCCAGTGCTCATCACACTTTTTTTTTTTTAAATGGCCATTCTAGCAGGAATATATGTGATTCCTTATATATTTTCTAGTTAACTCCTTATCAGATATGTGGTTTGCAAATATACTACCTTTGATATAGATAAGTTTTATAGAACTCACTAACAATTTTCATGGCTATGAAAAGGAATGTTCTTCACCAATAATGATACACTATCAAATTAAATGACAAATTTTGACCCATATCATTAATATGAATTTTTACTTATGTATGCTTAATGATAATGTACCAATATTTGTAATGTTTATTAGAAGATATTTTCCTAAAATTTTCAATTAGTAGACTAGAAAAAGAAAGTATTGAGTTGTATGTAACAGAAGCAGAACTCTATTCCCACTTGAAAAGATGAATATATTAGTTATATACCTAGTGTAACACACTCTAACACTTAATTTAGGACAATGGCTGTCAAAATTGTTCTCAGGAAATTTTAAATTCTTAAAAATTATTGAGAACCTTAATGTGGATAAGTTCTATTTATATTTAACATATTAGAAATTTAAATGGAGAATTTTTAGAATATTTATTCATTTATTTAATATAGCTATCCTATATAATATATAAAACAAATAATAAAAATATATTTTATGAAATATAAAATATTCTATATATTTATAGATCTTCAACAATGTTTAAAACAAAGCAAGAAGACTGTCATTGTTTTATCATTTTGAAAATCTCATTTGTGTTTGGTTTAATAGAAGAGGGCTTATTTAATTTGTTTTAATATTACACACCATGTGGCCTGGAATACTTATAAGAGTGTGAGCGTGAAAAAGGCAAACTCGTCATTGTCCTTATTGTCGTCACCTTCAGAAAATAGTTTTACCTCACTGGCCATTTTTTGGAATATAGAAAATCAAGAAGCAGATTTTTAAGCTACCTAGTAGTTTGCTATAATCATTTATTGTAGCATTTGACAGCTATGGAAAAATTCTTTAATTTGTTCTCAGTGTCCTACCCTTGGGGGTATAAAACTTCTGCTCAGTATGTACCTGGTAAGCACTGAGCAGCTTAAGCAAGTTGACAAGAATGTCAGCACACTCAGAATGCAGCATTTCTCAACAAATAATATGCATAATAATTTGTTTCTTATGTACAGAAACACATTTCAGGCTATATTATAAAAAGTAGAGGATGAAATATTGATGAAAACATACAAATTCATTAATTCAAAATCCTTTGTAATCATCTCTTTTTAAATTCTCTATCATAAACATTCTCTCTTTTTTTTCTTCTTCATCCTATCTTTAACTTCTTTCCCAAACTTGGTATATTAATGTAATGATGAGTTTATTTTGACAGTTATTTTGTGAGATTTTCCCTTTTCACAGTCCAGCAAATAGAAAGATTGCAAACAGATAGATATGCTGCATTGGAGTATTATTTACCCTTATGAAATGAGTGGTCTCGTCTCAAGTGGGGTAATAACTCCTTTCATTGTTAGTAAATATATTAATATACACAAAAATATGAGATAAACTGAAAGGTGATATATAAATATAAGTTATAAATATTTCAATGAATAATACTAGTCCTTGGTCATTGATATATATACATTCAAGACACATACCTGGATCCATGAATAGGTGATGCCTTGATCTCTAATATCCAAATACTAGTGTGAGAATAGGAATTCAGGTTGAGAGGTGATTAACAGCTGTTGAGTAGTTGTGTGCTTTCTCCAGTGAGCCTTACAAAACTCCGTTTAACTATAAACCCTCATAGACTTAGTGGTTAGTAGAAAACATAATTAGTTCTGAAGATACTTTGGAAAATTTTAATTTTGTTATATAGTCTAATTTGTGATAGTTGACAACTAGGGGAAGTGTAGGTTTTGTGTGTGTGTTCATAAAATAATGAATTACCTAAGAGCTTCGTATTGGAACATGCTCTACTATTTCTACAACCTCTAGCCGTTCTAGAAACATAGCAATCTCAGGAAAAGCAATATAGTTCTTTTCATCAGTCTTACAGATTTAGTATATTTCTTCCTACTTATCATTAAAGAACACTCTGGACTCTGTGCTTATAGTGGGAAGTAGAAGTTAATTGCTTTGCAGTAGCAGCAATAGACTGCATTCTGTCACTCAACCAGTATCAGTGACCTAAGTGAAATGAGATAGCTTCTTGGTACTGAATTCAAAAGGAAAGCTTTTAAATGTTTCCCACAGGAATGTTAGTATGGCCTTGTCAGTATAATATAGCTGACATAATGGCAACTTAATTTTCCAGTGGGTATGCACTTTAGCCATACCAGCTGCTAGGCTGTACTACTAGCTACAGCTTTGATATTAAATAGAGATAGTAATTTTTGTAAAGAAGTAAATTGCTTTATTTATTACTGATATTCCTTGCCTCATTTATTGAAACACTTTGTCACAGCTGGAGAATGCAGCTGCTTTCTTTTTCCTTATATTACAGTAAAAAATAAATCATAAGAGAAATACATTAGAGAGTAAAATAGTTTATTCAGTATTTAAAATGGGCTGTCAGCAAGTTAGAAATATGTAATTTTCAGAAAATGAATATAAAATTTCACCCAAAAGATACTGATAATGATCAATTATTCTAAGTGTGTTGTAGTATTATTTTGAAACTTTTATTCCTAGTTAAGAAAAACAAGACCCATATTTCAAGTTTTCTGTGTAATTATCTACAAAAGATGATCAGATATAAAATTTTATAACTATATTTAAGTATATCAGAACCTGGCACATATTAGCAATGGGAAACTTGAAAACACAAAATATGTTTTCCTGAATAATATGATAGATCATGAAGCCGTTTAGAACATCAAGAAATGATTTATCTAAAGCAGACTTCTCAGTCATTCAAAAAGTAAACTCATATACTCTTAGTTTTCTAAGGTCAGGTATATTTAGACTTAGTGGTTCAAGCTCAGAAGGAATTCATGGCTCAGAGGGAATTCAACAAGACATGTATATAACCCTCTTGATTATGAACTGAACTGATAAAACTCTAGTGTATAAAATACTTAAACTGAAAAAGAAAACTCTACAGTATGAAATATTTAGCATACCAACTGACTTGAACATGGTAGAAAGTTTCCAAATAAAATTACCTAATGATTTGCCAAAAAAAGATAGTTTTTTAAAAAGGAGAGTAAAAATAAAACAATAATTTCTCTTTACATCCATAACAGAGCAGTGGTCTGGATTGACCCTCTCCTTATGCAAAAATAAAATCTAAAAACAGACAAAAAATATGAAATACTGTTTTCAGATGTTGGACAAAATACAGTGTAAGCCTGTGATCCTTTGAGAAAAGAAAAACAAACAAGATGAGTCCCATGAGTTTCTCAAATTATTACCTGGAAACCATTTTGTCAGTGTAGTAGAAGAAAGGTTTATGGATATGCAGTGGGGGTGCGTGAGATTTTTGCCTTCTCCTCATATTTTTATAGCGTATGGAACATCTGCAGAAAACTCAATAGTGGAGTGAATATTTGTGGCCTATGAAGAAACATTAGGGCATTGTCCTAAGTTATAGCAATGAGGATATTTGATCTGAGTGAAAACTATTCATGAATTTTACAAATCTTAATTCATTAATTTTAGAAAAAAATTGAGGGAATGGTAAATTTAGTCTATCAACATGTTGTATAGCAAAGTAATTGTTATTTAGAATAAATAGTTGTAAACCTAGCTTTAAACTTTACAATCTATGACCTTGGGTAAGCCTATTAACTTTTCTGGATCTCTGTTTTCTCATCTGTAAAATGAAATTGTTAAACAAGATCAGTAGTAGTTGATAATAATTCAAAGTAACAATAGTAATTCAACATCATCTACATGTCTCCATATTTTGTCACAACATCTCTATAAAATAAGAATTCTTAGTATTTCGGTGAGAGTAACTAACCTCTCAGATAAAAAAATGTTCATAGACGACAGAGAGGGAGTATGCACCTATGTATGTCTGTTTCCCAACTCTGCATTATTATTCACCATATTATAATACTTAGATGTGGATTGACTAAAAATCAGGTTTTTGGATGTGCATTTCATAATAGAAGGAAAGAAAGATCAATATAATTATTATAAGTATTTACATAACCAAATTCTAAAAAACAGTAAGACTTCATCTAACGTTTTGGATCAAGATATTTTGATTGTCCAGTAAACTTTAGTTATAATGTTACTTTGCCCATTAAGAACAAGTTGTTTTTAATGGAATTGATTTAGGTGACTGGATTATAATTTATTTAAACTCATATATTGAAAATTAAAAGTAGTTTATTTTTTCTATTTAAAATTATAGCACCATGCATATCTTTGTCTAAATTTTTTATATATTTGTTTTGTCAAATTTTTGAGTTTTAATTTATGTAAAAGAATCCATTGAAATTTTAAAATTCCATGAATTCTGAGTGATAATAATATATCAGTGGATATATTAAATTTACTGTGTCAGGCTATCCTAAGTGCTTTATGCATTATAAATCATTTAATTATCATAAGCTTCCATTTTCCCCAAGTTAGATCTTTGCTATAACTGTCTTAAAATTTCAGTAATAAATTTTGAATTAAGATATTTCTTAGAAATTTCAACTGTGATTTTATTCAAAGTAAAGGCTAGTTATCAAATGTACTCCATCATAAAATAACCTTCCTCTCAAAAATGTATTTCATTATGCTTTTCAACTTTTGAAAGCTTAAATAGCATCCTTAATTTTTTTTTTTAGCATCCTTAGTTTTTTAAGTGGTATAGCATAGGTATATTTGAGAGCACAATTTTCCTGTGTGATATTGGAAAATTTATAATTTAGTGTTTTTAGGAACTTCAAATTATTGATTTAATTGATAATATAGCAATATTTGTACCAGTTCATTTGCCAGTAGAGGCTCTGACATTAATGAGATAAAAAATGATCCATAAAATTGGTAAGATTACTGGGTTTTGATTTTTAATTTCCTTTATAGTTAATAATTATTTTGAATATCAATACACCAATTGAAGGATTGTCAGAGTGGGTAAAAATATATGTTTGTTGTTTACAAGAAACTTAATTTAATATAAAGGTATATATATTAAGGATAAACAGACAAAGAAAAATATGCCATGGTGACACTAATCAAAAGAAAGCAGAAGTAGCTATATTAACTTTAGAGGAGAATTAAAAGCAAGGAAATATATCTGAGACAAAGACAGACATTATGTAATGATAAAGGGGTCAGCTCTCCAAGATGTAATGATCTTAAACAGGTATGCACCTAATAACAGAGTAACACCCTACATAAGTCAAAAACTAATAAAATTGCAAGAAGAAATAGATAAATCCACTATTGTAATTGGAGACTTCAATATTCCTCTATTATAAATGGATAAGATTTAACAGGCATAAAATCAATAAGGACAATCAACTGGATAATTAATTGACATCTACAGACTACTTTATCCAACAGCAGCAGAATCTTTTCAAGCATACAGGAAATATTCACCAAAATAGACCACATTCTAAGCCACGAAGTACGCTTTAATAAATTCAAAACAATAGAAATCATATAATGTCTGCTCTCAGCCCACAATGGAATTAAACTAAAAATAACAGAAACATAGCCAATCCCTATTTGAATCATTCTGAGTCATTTTATCCTATCTTAATTTTTTAAACATTTGTATAATGGTTGAAATCTTTGTCTTCTAAATCCAACATCTGGGTCCTCTTAAAGTCCATTTATGTTGCCTGCTTTTCTTTCATAGTATTGGTCACAGTCTCCTGATTATTTGCATGTTTCCTAACTTTATTGACAACTGTACATTTTAGGTAAGATAGCAAGTCTGGGTCCTTCTTTATTTTTAAAAATTTTTCTTAGCTTTTCTGGATTAAGCTGCCAAATCTATCACCTCAAAGAATGTATCTAGATACATTTGTCCTCATATTCTTATTCTAGTTATTTAGTTTTTAGCCTCGTATCTTAATGGTCACTTCTAGGGCTACAAAGCTAAGTGTCAGTCAATAACTAGGGAAAAGGATATGCTCAAATACCTAAGTCCTTAAGGCTTTAAATGTCAGCTGCATTATCTATGTGTGTTAGAATGCATTAAAAATACAGCCAATCTTCTATTCTTCCTGAGCTTTCACTTCTTTAGTATCTGAGGTAGCTCAGGTATCCAAAATCTCAGGGTCTTTCTCTGGCTAGAGAAATCTGTGTACCAACCGTGACTACAAACCAGTCCTAGCACAGTTGTAGGTTTTTGCCTTTCTTTTCTACTGAGTTTACTACCTTTAATGAAAAAATCACCTCATATTTTTACCTTCTGCCCCAAATCATGTGCCCTCTCTAGAAGCAAAGCTTCTGGTATGGTGGTCATCCAGGCCTGGACAAAACTGTTCCAGCTGACCAAATTAAAGAGAGAGAAGGTAGGGAGCAGCCTCATGCAAAACCAGATCTCTTTCTGTTCTTACTTGAAATGCTGGCAGGTTGTTATGAATAATCCCTTCCCAATTTTTTGTTTGCCATATGTCTATTTCCAGATTCCTCATATGATTTACTTTAACAATTTTGTCTGGTTTTATACTTGTTTTTTGAGGAAGAGGATTTATTAAACTCCTCAAAGCCAGAGACAAAAGTTCCAGCCACAACCTTTGCAAATTCAGATAATAATCAGGCACTCAGAAAAAACACTGGTCTCTTTGTCTTTAAGTTTTCTAATATTCCTTTCCATGGACTTTTGTGGGATCTCACTTTGCTTATTGGGAAATAAACTACTTAATCTACAGTATCTTAGTTCTTATATGTTTAAGTAGTCCCTTTTGGTTATATATTTAGTCAATTTAGATAATGCATCAGAGAACAAATAGTCTTTTGAAGATGGCTTTGCTTCATTTGAGTAAATATTGTCGGTTGGGTTTCCTCCATGATCACTGCTCTTAGATTGACGTGGTCCTTAGAATGGTGACACCTGAATTGCTTCTGGCAAACTTCAGTCATTCCAGGCACTCTCAAATTAGATACCCATCAATGAAATCCATCACCTAAAACCTTGTTTTTGGTCACAAAACTTAGAGCTATCTTGTAATTATAATAATATTTATCTCTATATATATATATGTGTATGGGTGTACTTGACAAATTTTATAATCATTATGCTTTTCTTTAAGCTTTATTTGAAATGCATTAGAGTGTTTGAATTTTTTCAAATTTAAAAATCTTATTTATTAAATTTAAAATTTTATTAGTAGGAAGCAATTGTTGTCTAGACTGAGATGTAGATATTTTGAATGTTTAAGAAAAATAGACATTTTTTTCATGTACCTTGAAATATCTTAGGGAATTTACATAGTAAAATTTGTAAACTATGGTAAGTGTTTAACGTAATTCTACACTGCCAAAAATAATAGAATAATTGAGTATTAAACAAAGAATATGAGTAAAAGTAGTGCTTTTAGTTTTAACACAAATTACTATATTTACAAGTAACTGTTTTAAGTGACAGATTATAAATTGTGTTTACAAGTTTAAGAAGACTTAGATTTATAAGCTGGGTAAATTGAACACTAAACACAAAAATATAAAATCAGGGCCTAGAGTATGAAGGCCCTATTGTTGACTAAGTGCCTGTATCCCAATAAAGGAATATAACACATTAGCAAAAATTTTATCCATTTCATCATTTCACAACAAATTAGGTTTCAGGAAAACAAAGTAGAAATTAGGGAAACAGGAATGGGGAAACAAATGGAAAAGGGAGGTCTAGGAACTGACCTTAATTGGGAGTTGGGGAATGGAGGAATGGTCAAGTAGTCAGTTTTATCAAGGGCCTTATTTTACCAAACACATAAATTATGTATCAGAATTATATTTTTTAATTGCTTTAATTGAATGTAACCAGCAAATGAAATGAGATCTTCTTAGATATCTAGTGTGAACTCACAATTCTATTTATGCAGTAATACGTTGGTTCAGTAATTGGTCTCCTTTCTCTAGGAAAAAATGCAAGTCAGGTATCAAAGAATAGTTTGATATAAATTAAGAAAACAATGCCTTAAAATTTCTTTCTATTTCAATATGCATTTCTGACCATACTGCAGAGGAAAACTGCACATTGCATCCAGTCATGAAATCTATGCTTTCCCCAAAATAGAATATGATATAAAACTGTTGACCAACTAAACCTCTAAATTAAAAATAGTGTATAAAATTAGCAATTTTAGGACAGGGTAAAAGAAGAAAGAATTGTGGTATATATGAAGATGTACATTAGATATTCTTTCTGTCCTTTTTTCTTCCTTCCTTTTTTCTGAGATTCGCATAATGGATATTTTGGTCTGCTTCATGGCATCTCATATAGGTCCTTTAGGATATATTTTTTCTCTTCATTCTTTTTTTTCTATTCCTCAAATTAACTTCAGTTGTCTTATCTTCAAGTTCACTGATTATTTCTGCTCCTTGTTTAACTCTGTTGTTGAACCTCTCTAGTAAATTTTTTGTTATTTTACTCTTCACCTCCAGAATTTTTTAAAGCCATTATTTAAAGTTATTATGGTAAAAGTAACAATTTTAACAAAAGATAACCATTTTAGCCTTTTAAAAATGTATAATTCAGTACTTAAGTACATTTACAAATGTTGTGCAATCATCACTTCTATCCACTTCCAGAATTTGTTCATTCTCCCAAACAGAAAGCCTGTGCCCTTTAAGCAATAACTTCCCATTCCACACTGTCTCCAGTTCTTGTGAAAATTTATTCTTCTTTCTCTATGAATTTTCCTTTTCTGTGTACTGCAGGTAAGTAGAATTATATAACACTCTTTTGTGTCTGGTTCATTTCACTTAGCATAATGACTTTCATACATGTTGTAGTATGTGTCAGAATTTTCTTTTTTTTTTTTTAGAATTTTCTTTCTTTTTAAGGCTAAGAAATATTTTTCTGAGGAAATGTCAAAATATTCCACAGTAGCTTTTGATTCCTTTTAATGATCTTTACTTCTTTATGGATATTCTCATTTAGTTTATACATTGTTTTTCTGATTTCCTTCACTTTGTCTATATTTCTCTAGCTTTTTGAACATACTTAATAAAGTTGTTCTGTACTCTTTGTTTAATTAATCCAAAGTCTGGATTTCCTCAGGTATAATTTCTGAACTTTTTGTTCCTCTAAATGTGCCATACTTTCCTGTTTCTTTGTATTCCATGAGTTATTTTGTTGAAAACCGAACATTTGAATATTATAACATGGTAACTTTGGAAATCAGATCTCCCTCTTTTTCCAGGGCTTGTTTTTTGACTGTTGAAAGCTGTATTAGTCCACTTGTTTAGTGACTTTCCCAAACTATTTTTTTAAAGGCTATTTTGCTTGTCTTTTATGGTCACTGAAGTCTCTTATCTTCATGTTAGACTAGTTTTCGTAGCGGTTCCTTGAGCACCAGGAGCTAAAACACACATACACCAAAATCAAAAGCCAGATGTTTGACCCACTGAGCCACCCAGGTGTCCCTTGGCTTGCACCTTTTTTGAGCAATGTCCCCTACTTTTCTGGTTAGAGTTTCTAGTCATGTGAAACATAGACAAGTGCCTTGCATCTCTCATTCAAGTATCTCCCAGACAGTTTGGGATGGACATTCATATGCGCTAATTTTCCTGTAAAGTTTGCTATGCTCCCTATGCAACTAGGGACCAAGGACTTATACTAAGGTTGCAGGTTTCTTTTTCAAGACTGCTAATATGCTGAGGAGGAGTTAGAGCAAGGACTAGTAAATACACCACAAATCTTTGCTACTACTTTAAAGTTTCCTCTTTCTTGTTCAGTTCATTGCTGTAAACCTTTGACTATTTCCCAGAATTCTGAAAGAGTTAATTTTGATAGTTTTGCTTTTTTGTCACTGTTTCTGTGGGAGATGAGAACTTGGAGCTAGCTTACTTCCTTTTGCTGCAATGGATACTAATGAGTTTTTTGTTTTGTTTTGTTTTGTGTATGTTTGTTTTATAAATATGACTAATAAGTATTCTGAAATTATGTCTGGATCCATTTTGATTGGCTAATCCCAAAATAAGAAGTAATTTTTACTAGAAATTCGGTGTCAAAGTTGATTTAACTTTTCTTTTTCTATTTCAAGGTATATTTTAACAGAATGCTCATGTGCCTTCTTGGCAATATATTCAGTAACTAAATCACTAACATTTGAAATTTATGTACTGATTTTTTTGTAATCACTTATTTTTTTGTAATGTACATCACTAGTAAAGTTTACTGTTTTTAGACTTATTCTGTGTCCTTCATATCATACTCAACTAATTTATGGGCCCAAAATTTTTATGGAAAATGGCTAAGCAAACTACCACCAATGGCATAAATCTATCTGCCATCTATTTTTGACCAGCTTGAAAATTAAGAGTGGTTTTACAATTTTTTTAAAAAGATTTATTTATTTGACAGAGAGAGAGATCACAAGTAGGCAGAGAGGTAGGAAGAGAGAGAGGGGGAAGCTGGCTCCCTGCTGAGCAGAGAGCCTGATGTGGGGCTCGATCCCAGGACCCTGAGATCATGACTTGAGCTGAAAGCAGAGGCCTTAACCCACTGAGCCACCCAGTTTTACAATTTTTACAATACACCCTGGTTTTATAATTTTTAATCACTGAAAAAAATCAGAAGAATAATATTTTGTGATGTGAAAATTAAAGTTCAGATTTCACTCTTTATTAATAAATTTTCATTGGATCCATCATTTGTTTATATATTTTCTGTGGCTGCTTTTGTACTACAAAGGCCCAATGGAATAGCTTTGAAAGAATTCATATACTCTGTAAACCTATGGTGTCCATTGTCTAGGCCTTTATATAGAAAGTTTGCCAACTTCTGTTTTAGCACAACTTAAACAGAATCAACAACCTAAACTGCTTTATGGATTTAAAAGACATTCTTTAGGATCCACATCTCAAAGACCGTTACTTCTAGAAATTTCAGCTACCAAAAAATTTATCAGGTGTTATGCTTTTTCCCCAATTTAATCTTTGATACTTTTAGCACCTTTTTCACTAGGTTAGCCAAACATGTCCAAAGTTTCATTTAACACATGACATTTAACACAGAACCCTTTTTTTGGATTAAGGCTTTTCCTAGAACTTAAATTAATCCATAATTTTAACCATGTTTTTCATAATTTTGACTACTTTAACAAGTATTCTGAACTTGATGCTTCTACATCTACTTGAGTTGGAGAAAATTGGAAGTCTCCTTTACCATTAAAAAAAAAAAACTTCGTAAAGAGCACCTGGCTGGCTCAATTGGTTAAGCATCTGTCTTCAGCTCAGGTCATGATCTTAGGATCCTGGGATTGAGCCCCACATCGTGTTTCCTGCTCACGCGGAGTCTGCTTCTCTCTCTCCGTCTCCCTTTACCCCTCTCCACTGCTTGTTCTCTCTCTCTCGAATAAATAAAATCTTAAAAAAACCCACAAAACTTCATATGAGTACATTATTCTTATATATTATTTAACTACAGAATTATGTGAATCAGAGTGCCTTGAAATCAGAGTGAATTTCAACTGTGAGAAATTTACTTATTCCTTTATCAACTTTTGAAAAGATGGATAAAAGCTTTGATAAAAAATTTTACAGCAAAATCTTATTACGTTATAAAAGACAGCTTAAAAGCATATAGAACATATATGGTTTTGATGACATCTGTAAGGATACTTTCAACTTAATACTTATCAAATTTAAGCCCATTGGTAGAATTCTTCTGAAAATAATTTTTAACTGGACTACCAGTCATTTCTCATCAACTAACATTTTTGAAAAACTCTGCATCTATAAATTATATGATTTTGTGTGATCTTTGAGATCAAATAATTTGAGGTTATTATAAGTAGACTGAATTACTAATTGAATCACTTCATTATCATTAGAATGTAGAAATTCTACCTTATAATCACATCTTTTTCTCCAGAGCTCGTTGTTATAACCTCACTAACTTTATTAAATCCAGTTTTTGTAAAACAAAACTTTCTCAAATGTTTCTACTTTAGCACTGGCTGCTGTCAAAAAATTTTAGATAAAAGAGAAGATGTCACATTCTCCAAAAATTCATGAATCAGCATTAGGGTAGATAGTGATGATGACTGACACTCTTTCCTGTTTTGGATTTTTTAAATAAGATCTTTGGATTCCAGTGGCACACATGCTGAAATTGGATCCATATCACAAAGTAACACATTAACTGATTTTGAAAAGTTTTTTGTCAGTGTACTAGCTATTCCCAAATTTTCATTACTTTTTATGTTCTTATAAACAGGGCCTTTATTTATATTCATGAAAAATATATTTATTTGAGGATTTAATGACCACTGACCAACAATTTACATATTGATGGTAATTAATTCACAAAATACCTTTGTTTTTTCCGCAATTTTTTTTAAGTGACAGGAGTCATTTTATGCATTTTATCCAGAGTAATTAATTTCTTCTAGATGGTGCTTTATCTATAGTTGGATCTGTTTGCTTGGGAGATATTTTATAAACTGATGACACATTATCTGCAGATGGGAAAGTCCGATTTTTTATATCTGCTATACTTTTATTAGAACCTCCAAATATACCTTTAACAGTGAACCAGTCAGTTTCATAGCTGTGTTATAGAATTTATTTGAGTGTTATCTCAATTGCTAACTATTTTGGTGAACATACCCTCTAAAAACTATTTTTTTTCATACCCTCAAAAAATTTAACAGGAAACATCCAAGGTCATTTTTTGGTGGTTGCTTAAGTGCTGACTGTTTACTGTGTACACTTTTTGTCTCTTTATCCTTATGACACACAGGTAATACTAACGCTCTATCTCTTCTCATACCAAAATGCTTATCAAAAGCATTTATCAAAACTTTCTCTTAACCAGATCTCTACTGGACTTTCTTTTGCTCTTAAAATTTTGCTCCATATTATAAAAATCATCTCATAGGACAATATGTTATGCTTTAAAAATCACTTTATTTTCTAAGGGAAGTAAGCATGGTTATATCAGGTATAAAACTTCAGTGCTCATCCTGGTGAGGTGGTGAGGAAGATTTGGAAATATTGGTGTTAGTTCGAGAAAACACCTTTGACAGAGCTGAAGATACCTTTGCCAGCATTTTAGATCCTTGTTTGGAAATACTAGGCTTGAGAGTTTCTGTGGACAAAGCAAAAAAGTAATATGGATATTTATTAGACATTCTAATTGAGAGAAGTTATATTACAGCATTAATGATTTAAAATTCAGACATTTATAAAATATTTATGGGATTTCAAAAACATTTACAAAGACTCTTTTGATAGTTCTAACAGTCTTCTGAGGGAAATAGGAGGAAAAAGGAAATTCTCCTTTTTTGAATCCTGAATCTTGGCAAGGTCAAATACCTTGCATAAGGTCGTAGAAGATGGCCATGCTGGGAATAGGATTCAGTTTTGTGACTCTCATGGCATAATTATATCTACTGTATTCTGAGGCTTCTTTAGTCAGGTATGCAGAGAATGTCTTTCTTTATCTAGCAGAACACTCTTAGAAAATGCCTGATGAGCTAAACTTACATGGGAAAGTAACTTTCAACTCTATGCAATAAGGGTATCCATTTCAGAGTGCTTAAGTGCAAGTACAAGTGCATTAAAACTGGTATAATTTCTCACCTCCTTTGGGTGAATTTTCAGTAGGCTAACTTCAAGTGATTTTTTTTTTATGTGAGATAAGACTGTATAGATAATAAAAGATTTTTCATTTAAATTCATTTTTCTACATGAAAAATGATTCATGTAGAAAATTCTATTCAGCACATAGGGTCTTAAAGAATATCATATTTTAATTACCACAAAATGATATTTTTACATGTAAACATGTAAAGACAAAAGTTAATATTTATGTCCTTTTTTGAAACTTTATGACAGGGCATAAAAACACTTATGACAGTAAAAACCAATATTTTCTTAATTCCAGTACATGCCAAAGTTCATGACTATCTCTTGCAGTTACATAGAGTTGTCTTTTCTAGCAAGATAATATTCTGTGATTAAAGCTAAGATAGCCTACAGTAAATTTTAATATGAAGAACAAAAAAGTATATTTAGGTTTTTAACTATACTATTATTTTAAAAAATAACCCAAGAATTTAAAAGGAAACAGCCCAAATCTGCAGCGGATAAGACACAAAAGCATGGATGAAAGAGAAAGATGTACATTCTGAAAAAGAAAGATAAATTTTTTACTGACATGATTGAGACATTGTTGCCAGACTTTCAAAATTCTCATTGGAGAGTTTAAGAGCTTCCATTCTTAAAAATCGGTGTTCTTATTAAAAATCAGATTCCTAGGCAGCATTACTCAGTGATATTAACAGGCAGTGTAGAGAGGGCCCAGGAATCTGCATTGTTAAAAAAATACACTGGGTGATTCTAATGCAAAGCATTTCCTGGAAACACACTCTGGATACTGCTTCATATATGCATCCATTCTAGATTCCTTGTACCTTGTTCAAGACCTGTGGGTGGCTAGTATCATAGGTTAATAACATACATGAAGCTCATCCCTACAGAGAGTACTGAACCCTGTGTTTGTCCTTTAATAGTTCTTTTTGTAGCAAAACTATGGACTATCTTTCATCATTACCCAATATGGGGCTCATTCAGGAATGCAATGGCAACAATATAGAACCACATTATGGAGGGAAGCAAAAATGGAGGATCAGAGTCAGAAGATGTGTTTTTGGGCCTTAAAACTCCCCATTTGTTGACTGTGTACACTCAGGTGATTATTACCTCCATTTTCTGTTTTGTAAATTAGGGCTTTATGATTGACAGAGGGAGAGTAGTATAGTATAGGGGATATATAGACAAGTTTAGTTTTGTCCACAAAACATTTCACAAAAGCTTTGAATGATTTGATAAAATTTAAAAGTCAGCAATTTTCACATAAATCTTTCATCTCCAGCTTCTTTTGAAAAAGGCTAAGACATGAACTGAAAGACCAAGCAACAACCCAGTATGTCAGTGACTGGACATGAGTATCATCTCCTCCTTTAGATGGGACACACCATCTCCAGTGGACCACAGACCCCTGCTCAACCTAATTCTTTTGTTTATAGTAACTGTCTGGCTCCTGTGGGCATTTGAGTGTATGAATTATGGTCGTATTGAATGAGCTTAAGCTTTGAAGTTGGGCAGATCTGTGTTTGAATCTCAGTTCTGCAGCTTATTAGCTATGAGGTGATCTTGAGTAACCTTCTCTTATTTTTCTCTTCAATGACTCTCACTTTCCTCTTTAATAAAACAGATATATCTGGTACCTAATAAATATTAGTTCCATTATTTATTACTGTGGTTTGAGGTTCAAGTTAAAGAACTACATGATAAACTAAAAATAGCCATACACACATACATATACATAATTAAGTATATTATTTCAACCTCACTACTCAATCTCAGGTGTCAGTACTGAAAGGGATAAGCCAGTCATTCCAGAAGGAATGCTGAAGGATAGTACATTTTGTACCTGAAATGAATTCTTTTGAGGAATACGCACTGTCGGTAATATTCTTGTTTCCTTCAAAGATGGTGATAAACTGCCAAGACAAAGCAAATTATGTAGTTAATGTTTTATTGGACAGTACACACTAGAGATATCTAGAAATCCCCCAAAGATGTAGTACAACCACTGCATAAATAGCATCTATGCTCTGCTGCCCCAGAATTCTCTGAGTCTTAGACTCATAATTTTTGCCAATTAGGGCACCTAGGATTGACCCTTGTCATAGATGTGGGCCTTAGCCACCATTAACTGATGATCAGGCATCTTAAGTCACAAAAAGATGCCAGCTGTTTGCCATCTCACTCTTTTGGATGGATTGAAATAAGTAACGAATTATAAATTCTCTTCTGATGCTAGTGATAATAGTAAGTGGGGAAGGAAAATGGATGTTCACTATGTAACTCCAATTTCCTGTTATGGAAATCTTAGACATTTTGGGGTCTGGAGCAATAAAGTGGCTATGTGGACCTAATCAGGTAGAGAACATGGCTCAGATAATAGCTTTACTCTGTAGGCCTATATAACCTCTTTGAATATAGAAGCAGCAATTTTCTCAGAAATGTATAAAATAAAGTGGGATAGGTTCCTGGACTTCGTTGTATATATTTTATAATACTAGTTATTAAATAAGGAAATCAATGAAGAGAAATGAAAAAGACCTAAATGTATGAAACATAAAATGTGTTATGTATAGATTATGTAAAGGCTATCAGATATTATAAGAGTTTTATCATAGTTCCTCCACAAGGACTTGAGGCAGCTTATTTATTAATATATTTCTGGATACCTGAGGAATAAAATGGAGCTGAGACTATCTAAAGCACTGATTCTCAGTATTGGTTCACAATAGTTATACGTGGAATTTTTTTTTTAATATGAATCCCTGAGTCCCACATCTCCATTTGAATTTAAATTTCTGAGGGTGGAGGATATATCGATATCTTTTAAAAAAATGTTCACATGTGTGAGACTGACTTGAGAATCCCTAACCTAAAAGCAGAGGGCAGATGCTACCAAGTGTCTGAGATGAGTAAGTATACGTAAGTTCTGCTGCAAACATCTATCTTTGCATTAGGTGTAAGAGTATTTGCCATTTCTTCATGGAACACTGTTCTTATCCTTGCTTTAAGTTTCTGTCTGAAAATTCCAAAATCTTGGCTGCATTGGACTTGTCATTTCATGTCCTTTCCCTTAAAAGTTGCAGACATTGCCTTATTTCTTTACATGTTAAGTAATTTTGGATTCTATCTTGGGCATTTAAAATGATTTATGAGGGGGACCTAGGTAGCTCAGTGGGTTAAAGCCTCCGCCTTTGACTCAGGTCATGATCTAGGGGTCTTGGGATTGAGGCCCGCATTGGGCTCTCTGCTTGGCAGGACGCCTGCTTCCTCCTCTCTCTCTGCCTGCCTCTCTGCCTACTTGTGATCTCTCTTTCTCTGTCAAATAAATAATAAAATCTTAAAAAAAATAAGTAAATAAATAAAATAATTTGAGATTCCAAGAACTGTTAGTATCCTCTGGAGATGTTTTAGTTTTTTGTCTGTTTTTTTGCTTAACTAGGTAATTAACCCACTTAGATTCAGACCACACATCCTACCCTGCATTCTGTGTCTGTGTTTCCAATCTAAATTCAATTTCCCAAAGTTTTGGCAGTACTTTTTTTTTTTTTTTAATCTCTGTGTAGGCACCACTATTAAAGCTATAGTTCAAGTTCTCAAAGCCTTTTGTTTATACAAGTTCATGTCAATTCCATACATGCACAGCTCAGGAGAGACTTTTCAGAAAGATTTGTATTGGATCCTTTTTTGATGATCCTTTGTGACTTTTTTTTTTTTTTAATATCTCTAACACTCCTAAGTCCCCTTTTCTGGTTCTATGGCTAAATGCCATGGCTACCCTCCCTGTGTGCTGTCTCACACATCCCATAACTGCATCCCTGTCTAGGGTGAAATGACAAAAGACAGCAGAGAAAAGTGTAGCAGATTCCCCCTAATACTCTTCAGGTTACTAGAGACCTTTTGCTAATACTTCTGGTCAGAGGGAAGGGTTTTCTCTGCGTTTTAAGTGCCTCAGCAGCCTCTGTTGTCATTGCTGTGAAGCTTCATGTCTGAAACTTGCCTTGAGGCAGAACCAAAGGAGGCAGGAAAAGTGGGAAAAAAGTGAGTGTCTTCTACTCCCTGGTCCACAGGAACTTTTTCCTAATTTTGGTAGGAGAGCAATGGTTTCTCCTGAAGATTTATTCTGCCTAATCTCTCTAAGTAATTCCAGGATTTGAATTGCTCTAGGTCTAACTAAACTAGGAGATATGGGGGCGGGGGCAGCAGGAAATTCATAATGGTATTGGTGATTCTTTGAGTTTTTACTTCCCTCCTCAAACTCCAGCTATTATTTATTTTCCAGCATCCTCAGTAGTTGTCCAGCGTTTTTAGTTGTAAAATGAGAGAGATGAGGTGGAATGTGCTTACTCTACCTTACTTTGAAATGGATTGGATATACCATTTTCAACCATGTTTCACCATGGAAAAAGCTGCAAGTAAGGGAAGGGCAAAGAGCCAAAAGGGTCCAGATTAGCCTGGAACAAGGATTAGTCTATAATCAGTTTGTCAATCTAGAGATTCTCTGTCTCTCTGTTATTTCTGTATGATTTTACTTGGAAAATATGGTCTAAGTGAAGCTCGAGGTTGTCAAATGGATGTTTATATACATAAATGAGAATTAGGTTGAATGAGGAACTAGCCCAGCATCTTCAGTGTTTGGCATGAGTAAGAATTGTAAGATTTGATTCTGAAAACTATTGGAAACTTCTAAAAAAGGTTAAGGAAGAGGAAATTTCCTGAGTTTATGGTGGAGAGTAGCTGGGCCTTTTGGAAAGCTGCCTTTAAACAATCAGTCCTTAGGAACACAGAAAAATAGATGGAATCTGCACTAATCTTCTGCAAGCCTATTTCCTCTGTTTTTGAAGCTTCTGTTCCCTCTCTGCCTCCTCTAAGTTCTTCTCTTGGGTCTACCTCTCCTAGACAGGGCCGAGTGACTCTCTAGGGTTTTCTTCAGAGACTGCAGTAACAGAGTTGAGGAATGGAATTGTACTTAGGTGCTAGGGAAGAACAGTGGCCTATTCTGTGCACTTACACAAGGAATAATTTAATTGTAAAGTGAGAATTTTGATTAGGGGATCTCTCTAGTACCATGCACAGGTCTCAGCCAGAGGGAGATATAGGAGCAGGAAGAAATAAGAGTAAGCTTCCTGATGTTCCTCAAATCATACCACCCAAGCCCTGATTTGACCTTGAAAACTGAGCTATATTCAACTGGACCCCGTGTATACCAACTATAGTTTATTGAAAAATATTTACCTTGACACTGTTTGAACTCTCTGGCATTTGCTCTTGAAAATTTCCTGTTGGAGAGGGGAAAAAAAAAGAAAAATAGTATTTTTTTTGAGGCATGAATAGTATTGAGACAAACCTGGTGTTATTATTTTTCACCAGAAAATTCTAGAATTTAGGCAGGTAGAAGAAATTATTATTACTTTCAGTGTGTAGACATTGGGAATAAAATGGAAATAGGTAAGATCCCTAGAATTCTGGGGCATGTCTTAGATCTTCATTTAGGAATTATGAAAGATGAAATATGATTTGGTAGGAGAGACAGCCTTTGTAACTTAAAAGCCACATATTTATGCACAACTACTCAATCTCTATAGACTTATTTGTTTACATGGAAAATGAGAAAATACCTGATAGAGGATCCCTAGAGGCCTTCCAGCTCTAACACTCTTTGATTCTACATAGCTAATTAAAAGCAAATATTTGGAACATACAGGAAAGTGCTGGTCTTATGAAATAATTTCAGTGAGAACCAGGAGAATTTTGAGGCAATACCAAGAGGAAATCTGGAGAAATTGCCACAGAACCAAAAGTTGCTTAAGTTCCAGGGGAGGTTAGTAAGCCTGGAAAACAAATTTAGTCTGAGGAGTTAGAAATGATGAGAAAATTTTTACAAAGACCCACCACTTGGGAAGTAGAAAATCTGAGTTGGAACATCTTAGCTTCACATCTTAGAGCTGTGTGAATATTAGCAAATTGAATCTAACTTATTTGACTCTGTTTCCTCATTATGTAGAATGTGAATGAAACTATCTTCCCTGCCTGCCTCACAAAAGGATGCAATGAGATATCTTATATAAAGACATTGTAGGGCGCCTGGGTGGTTCAGTTGCTTAAGCGACTGCCTTCGGCTCAGGTCATGATCCTGGAATCCCGGGATCGAGTCCCGCATCGGGCTCCCAGCTCCATGGGGAGTCCGCTTCTCCCTCTAACCTTTTTCCCTCTCATGTTCTCTCTCACTCTCTCAAATAAATAAATAAAAATCTTAAAAAAAAAAAACAGTGTACATTTTATAGAAATGTAATCATCAAGGGCCAACACAAGTGGTCATTCTCTGCATTATCCTTTGGATCAATATAGGTTTTGGAGGAAAAAAAAGTTGTAGTAGAGCTTCAATTAACTCAGATATGAGAGGGATTGATTATTGTACTTATCTAACAATATTAGTAAAATTTTATGGTTGGTTGATAATCTTTTTGAAGTGCTTGACTCTATATTGCACATAATTGAACTGACTTTTGCTTTTAAATGACTGAGGGTATTGGGTTTTACTTCCAGGGCTGTCATTCCAAATGCAGGTTTTTAAGTTTCTAGGCTAAATAGCTGTCAACTTCCCAGGATATACTAGAAATTTGTTTTGATGAAAAGTCAAAGAAAAATCCCTGATATTTGAGGGTTATAGGTACTCAGATTTATTTTACTGTACATATATATATGAAATAAAGAATGTAATTTTCCAGTCCTAACCTCTCCATTAAACTGCAACTTAACTATCCTATTTCTTATGTGATACCTCAACCTGAATATCTAATGAATACCTCAATCTCAACATAAACCAAACAGAATTCTTGTGCCTCTCATTAGTTATTCCCATTGTCCCTCTTATTTTACTAAATGCTCCTTCTATTATATTGCCTATTTTAGGTTCTTGGGAATACAGCTGTGATCTTCATGGAGCTTACATTCTAGAAGGAGATAATGAAAAAACAATTAATGGTCTGCCAGTGAGAAAAATAAGCAAAGAAGCAGAATAGTTAGTGCTATGGTGGGAATGAGGCTAGTGTCAGAGTATGGTCAAAGAAGACCTCACCGAGAAGGTGAAATTTGAGCAAAGACCTGAAGGTGAGAGATAGGCACTGCAGATGTAGGGGGAGAAGCTCTACACCAGGATCAGCAAGAGCAGAAGCCCTCAATGCCTGGAATGGTTAAGGAATAGCAGGGTCCATGAGGCTGGAGCAGAGAGCCAGAAAGTGAAAGAGAGGAGGAAGTTAGGTAATGGAGAAGGGGTGATGTCCAGATGATGTAGCATTTTGCAAGCTATCACAGTTTCTTTGGCTTTTGTCCCAGATGAGATGGGGAATACTTATTAATATCTGGAGTTATCTTGTTTATGTCCTTACCCTTTGATGCCCACCCTAGGTTACAGTGTAAATTCTATGAGATTAAGGACTTTGTCAGTGTTGTGGGATTCTAGAACACAAAGGAAATGTTTAGTAAATATTTGAATGAATGAATAATGATTGAATTGGGCAAGTGAAATATTACTGAAGGATGTAAGAATTAAGCATGATCATGGCACAAAATCGGAAAAGAAAAACAACAACAACACTGCATTTATGGTCAAGAGACTTAGGATCCAGAACTGGCTCTGCCTTGGACTCAGAGTAACCTTGGCAGAACTGCTTCATCATCCTTAGCTTGTGTTTCCTCATGTAAACATGAGGGGGTTTGTATTGAATGGTTTTTGTCTCCCTCTAGTAGCCTGTGATTCCATACTACCGATATGATCAGTGATTATTGTGACATCTTCTGATTATGGTGTGTTTATGAAATTCTGGCATATTTATTGCTATTCTAGGAATCATCTTAATGAAAATAAATTCACTTCCAAGTTAAGACAATTTGTTTTTAAAGTAATTTCTTGAGTGGATTGTGCGTTTGAAATAGCCAACGGTAAACCTGTGGTTTGAGTTTTAAAACCGCTTTACAGTAAACATGGCACTCTACTTCTTGTACATATGATTACTGTTAGAACCGTATTGATCCTCTGAGGTTTCAAAAAATAGAGAACCAAAAAGTTCTCAAATGTTCTAAGGAGTAGGTACTAATAGAGATTTTTAGAAATAGTGAGTTCTATACTAGTCAAATATTAATGTGAGCAAATAAATTTAGCTTTAAAAGCTCCCCTCCCTGTACACTTTTTGTACATTTTGGTAGGACTAAGCACAAAGGAAGGGCAAGAAATCGTTAAATCCTAGTATAATGGGTTCTGGCTCATATAAAAGCTATTGTGTGGTGCACCCTTATTTTATGAATATTTTTCACAGGAGCATGGTAAATGTGAATTCATAATGTCACACCATTTTCTTGATCAAAATTATTAATAAAATCATGATAGCAATTCAGCAAAGGCAAACTGATTTGTTCATTTTAACACCTGAGTGATGTAGTACTGGATTATTTTAAAAAAAATAGGTAAATTCACAGGAAAAAAAACTATCAATCTCAGGTCTGATAACTAAAAAATTCATCAAAACAGTAAACAAACAAAAAGCAGTAACTGGAAAGTTCATTAAAGCAGTAAAGCAGTCTTTTGAATGCTTTCTAATTTAAGAAAAATAATAAATCCAACCTTCTAATAATTTGTCACTTGAATCTGGAGTAAAATCTTCAGTCTCACTAAAATGAAAGAAAGAGAACATTTCATTTTCTGTGTATTTATTGAATGAAGAAATTACTGGTTAAGCAAAAGAACAATTTGTCAGTTATTTTTGTATGGAAGTAAACCTAGAATAATTTATCCCTCAGTTCCAAAATCAAATGAAGATTATTTCTAAATTGACTTTTCACTTTTAAAATTTTGGTTAAATACACATAACATGAAATTTGCCACCTTAACCATTTTTAAGTTCTGTGCTTGAGTACATTTTCATTGTTGTGCAACCATCAGCACTATCTATTCTCCAGATCTTTCCATCTTTCCCAGCTGACCTTCTGTACCTATTAAATATTAACACCACATTACCCTCTCACTGTTCTCAGGGACAACTATTGTACTTCATGCTTCCATGATTTGACTACCTGAGGTATCTCATAAGTGGAATCATGTAATATTAGTCCTTTTGCGAGTGACTTATTTCAGTTAGTATAGTGTGTTCAAGGGTCATACGGGTAGCATGTGTCAGAATTTCCTTTTTAAGGCTTAATAATATTCTGTTGAATGCATATATCGCATTTTGCTTAACCATTCATCTATCAGTGACTCTTGAATTGCTTCCAGGATTTAGCTGTTGTTAATAATGCTGCTTATGGATATGAGTGTAGGAATATCCGTGACAATTTCAATTCTTTTGGGTATATATCCAAAACTGTAATTGCTGGATTGTACGGTAACTCTCTTTTTTGATAATCTGTCATACTGTTTCCCACAGCAACTGCACCATTTTAAATACCCAACAGCAATGTACAAGGATTGTGATCTTCACTTTCTTGTCGACACTTGTTATTTTCTGTTTGTTTGGTTCTGTTTTCTATTTTGACAACAGCTATCCTAATGGGTGTGAAATAACATCTTACTGTGGTTTTGATTTGCATTTCCTTAATGATTAGTGATGTTGAGTATCTTCATGTACTTATTGCCTATTTGTATATCTTCTTTGAAGAAATATCTATTCAAGTCCCTGCTCAATTTTTAATTAGGTTGTTTGATTTTTTTGTTGTTATTGAGTTATAAGAGTTCTTTATATATTCTCGGTAGCAACCCTTATCAGATATATGATTTGCAAGTATTTTTTCCCATTCTTTTCACTCTGCCCTTTGAAGCCAAAAGACTTAAATTTGGTGAAGTCCAGTTATGCAATTTTTGTTGTCATTGCTTGTGCCTTTAGTATCATATCCAAGAAATTATTGCCAAATCCAGTGTCATGAAACTTTCCCTCAGGTGTATTTGTCCTTTTTTTAGAGAGAACATGTGTGTGAGCAGGGGGTGGGGGAGGGACAGAGATGGAGAGAGAAGATCCCAAGCAGACTTTCCACTGACCTTGGAGCTCAGTCTCACAACCCTGAGATCATGACCTGAGCTGAAATCAAGAGTCAGATGCTTAACTGACTGAGCCACCCAGGTGCCCCTTCCCCCACGTTTTCTTGTAAGAGGTCTATATAGTTTTACTGGATCTTTGATCTATTTTGAGTTAATTTTTATATATGGTATAAGATAAGGGTCTAAATTCATTTTTTTGTGTGTGATTATTAAGTTTTCCCAACACCATTGTTGTGAATGTTCTTTTCCCATTAAATGGCCTTGGCATGCTTATCAAAAATCATTTGGCCATATATGAGAGATTTATTTATAGGCCTTTTATTTTATTTCATTGCTTTATATATCTGTCTTTATGTCATCAGTACCATAGTGTTTTCATTACCATGTCTGTGCATGGTAATGAAACTAGTAAGTCTAACTTTGTTCTTCCTTGTCAATGTCGTTTTGGTTATTAGGAGTCACTTGAGAGACTGTATAAATTTTAGAATAAACTTTTTCTATTTCTGCAAAAAGTGCTATCAAATGTAATTCTTATAAAAATACTACTTTGTGTAATTATTGACATCTTAACAATAGTAAATCTTCCAATCCATGAACTTTTTATTTTTTTATTATTTTTTAAAAAAATGTATTTATTTATTTGACAGAGAAAGATCACAAGTAGGCAGGCAGAGAGAGAAAGGGGAGTGGGCTCCCTGCCGAGCAGAGAGCCTGATGTGGGGCTTGATCCCAGGACCCTGAGATCATGACCTGAGCCGAAGGCAGAGGCTTTAACCCACTGAGCCACCCACGTGCCCCCAATCCATGAATTTTTAAATTATTTTTAAAAAGTTTTTTAATTTGAGTACAGTTGACATGCAATGTTACACTAGTTTCAGGTGTACAACCTAGTGATTTGACAAGTTTATACATTATGCTGTGTTTACCACAAGTGTAGCTACCATCTGGCCCCATACAAGGCTATTATAATATCACTGATTATATTCTTTATGCTGTGCCTTTTATTTCTGTGACTTAGTCGTTCCATAACTGAAAGTGTATATCTGCCACTCATCTTTACTTCCTTCTCCTTTGGCAAGCATCAGTTTGTTCTCTGTATTATAATTATAGGTCTGATTTTGCTTTTTCTTTATTCATTTTTTTTTAGATTCCACTTATGAGTAAAATCATATGGTATTTTTTTTTCTCAGTCTGATTTATTTCATGTAACATAATTTTTCCATTAATTTTTGTCTCCTTCAATTTCCTTCAGGAATGTTGTGTGGTTTTTAGTTTTCCTTTTTGGATTCTTCATGGTCAGTGTATAGAAATGCAATTGATTTTTCTTTGTTGATTTTGTATCCATTAACTTCGATGAATTCACTTATTCTAAAATTTTTGTTTCTTTTTGTATGGAATCTTTAGGGTTTTCTACGTATAAGATAATGTTATCTGTGAATAGAGGACATTGTACTTCTTTTTTTTTTTTAAAGATTTTATTTATTTATTTGACACAGAGAGAGAGATCACAAGTAGGCAAAGAGGCAGGCAGAGAGAGGGGGAAGCAGGCTCTCTGCTGAGCAGAGAGCCCGATGCGGGGCTCGATCCCAGGACCCTGAGACCATGACCCGAGCCGAAAGCAGAGGCTTTGACCCACTGAGCCACCCAGGCACCCCAAGGACATTGTACTTCTTATCTTACAATTTAGATGCCTTTTATTTTTTGTTTAACTTCTCTGACTAGGATTCCAGTATGTTGAATAGAAGTGGTGAGATCTATTTCTGATCTTAGAGGAAAATCCTTCAGGGTTTCACTCTGAGTACAGTATTAGTTGTAGGTTTTCCATATATGGATTTTATTATTTTGAGGTAATTTCTATTTTTAGTTTGTTGAGTTTTATTATTTTGAAAATATTTATTATTTATTATTTTATTATTTTGTTGAGTGTTATTAAATGGATTTTCTGCATTAATTTAGATGAGAATGTATGTGTGTGTTTTCATCTTGTTAATATGTTAAATTCTATTTTTTATTTGTTGAACCTCTCTTGTATTCCTGGGATAATCTCACCTGAGTCATGGAGTAAAATATTCTGATGGGCTGTTGAATCGGTTTGCCAGTAATTTGCTGAAGATTTTTTCCATCAACATTCATCAGGGATATTAATCTGCAGTTTTCTTGTAGTGCCTTTTTCTAGCTCTTGGTATCAAAGTAATGCTGCCTCATGAGTTTGGAGATAGTCCCTCCTATCCAGTTTTTTTGAAAGACTTTGAAGAGTATTCATGTTAATTTTCCCTTAAATGTTTGCTGGAATTCACCAGTGAAACCATGTGGTACTGAGATTTTCTTTGTTAGGTTTTTGATTACTGATTCAGTCTCCTTAATAGTAGTAAGTCTGCTCAGATTTTCTATTTTTTTCATGATTCAGTTTTTCTAGTCATGTGTTTCTGGGAATTTATCCATTGCATTAGTTATCCAAATTGTTGACATATAATTGTTCATAGTTCTTTATTTTAATCCTTTTTATTTCTGTAAAATCTGTTTTGATATCCCTTTTTTTGATTTATAGTTTTAGTTTTTTGAGTCTTCTCTTATTTCTATAGGCAATCTTAAAATAATTTTGTCAATTTTGTTGGTCTTTTTGAAGAACCGACTCTAGGTTTCATTGATTTTATCTATTATTTTTCTATCTTGTATTTTGTTTATCTCTGCTTTTTATTATTTCCTTCCTTAGTTTTGAGTTTTTCTCCTTTTAGTTATTTAAGATATAAAGGTAAGTAGTTGTTATAAGATCTTTATTAAGAAATTACAGCTATAAATTTCCTTCTTAGTACTACTTTCACTGCATCCCATAAGTTTTGGTATATTTTCATTTTCTTTTTCTTTTTTATTTTTTAAATTTTTTATTAATATATAATGTATTATTTACCCCAGGGTACATGTCTGTGAATCATCAGGCTTACACATTTCACAGTATTTGCCATAGCACATACCCTCCCCAATGTCCATATCCCTATCCCCCCCCCGCCCCCACCTCCCAGCAACCCTTAGTTTGTTTCGTGAGTTTAGGAGTGTCTTATGGTTTGTTTCCGTCCCCATCCCATCTTGTTTCATTTCTCTTCCCCACCCCCCCATAACCCCCTGCCTTGCCTCTCAAATTCTTCATATCAGAGCGATCATGTGATAATTGTCTTTCTCTGACTGACTTATTTCGCTTAGCATAATACCCTCTAGTTC
>CM052810.1:131913522-131974809 GCA_028533885.1 Nasua narica | reverse complement strand
TCGCTTTGGAATCACTTTTCCAAACGTCCTACCTTTCCGAAGGTGGTCGATTTTCTGCTCCTAGAATTGCTCTTCTTCCTCTCTTCTCCCTCCTGTTGAGTATGCTGGCTTTTAGAATGATTTATTAACTATCTAGATGAACTTCTGGGATCCGACTCTATCTCAACCTCCTACTTCTCCGCCATCTTGCTCCTCCTCTATATTTTCATTTTCATTTGTCTCAAATATTCTCTAATTTCCTCTGTGATTTGTTCTTTGACCACTGGTTGTTTAAGAATATGTTGTTTAATTTTTACATATCTGTGAATTTTTCCAGTTTTTCTTCTGGAAAATATGTTGTATTACATAGTCTAATTTCATTCCATTGTGATTGGAAAGGATGTTATGTATGAATTTAATATTTTAGAATTTATGAACACTTGTTTTGTGATCTACATATGGGCTGTCCTGGAAAATATTCCATGTACACTTGAGAAAAATATTCTGCTGTTGTTGGGTGGATTGTTCTATGTAAGTTTGTTGGTTCCAATTGATCTATCATGCTGTTTAAGTCCTCCAAAATTCTGTCTGGTTGTTCTTTCTACTACTGAAAGTAGTTTATCAAAGACTTCTATTACTCCGGAGAGCTAGAGCTCTCTGTCCTTTTTGTTCTTCAAGTTTTTCAGTTTGCTTCATATGTTTTGGAGTTTTCAAGTTTGTTCCATATGTGTTTATAATTGTTATGTCTTCTTGGTGAATGAACTCTTTTGTCATTATAATAATGTTCTTTGTCTCTTGTTTTTCACTTTGTCTATTTTGCTTGATACTAGTATAGCTAACTCTGCTTCTTTTGGATTCTGTTTGCATAGGGTATCTTTTCCTGTCCTTTCACTTTTAACCTGTGTATGTCCTTCTATATAAAGTGAGTCTCTTAAATACAGTATATACAGATATTTGACTTATGATGGGGTCACATCCTGATAAACCCATTATAAGTTGTCTGTTCTGGGTTTGTTTTTTGTTTGTTGGTTGTTTTTTGTTGGTTTGTTTTTTGTTTTCATTTTTTTGGTTATTTAAAAAATCATTTTATTTTATTTTATTTCATCATGATAAGTATACTCTTTACTCTTTAATCACCATCACATATTTCTTCCATTCCTACACCCACCTCCCATCTGGTAATCATCAATTTTTATGCTCTATAGTTAGAGTCTGTTTCTTGGTTTCTCTCTCTCTCTCTCTCTCTCTTTTCCCACCTTTGGTCATTGTTTCTTAAATTCCAGATATGAGTGACATAATATGATATTTGTCTTTTTCTGGTTGACTTATTTCACTCAGCATTATACTTTCTAGCTCTACTCGTGTTATTGCATGAGTCTCTCTTCTTCATTTTCCCCCCTTTCTTTTTTCTTTTTTTAAAGTAAGCTCTAGGACCAACATGGGGCTCAAACTCATGAATCTGAGATCAAGAGTTGCATGCTCTTTTGATTGAGCAGCCAGGTGCCCCTGTTCATGTTACTGCAAATGGCAGGATTTCATTCATTTTTTGTGTCTGAATAATATTCCACTGTGTATATGTGTGTGTATGTGTGAGTGTGTGTGTGATACATCTCACCTCTTTTTTATCCACCCATCAATTTATGGACACTTGGTGTCCACAGATTGGCTATTGTAAATAATGCTGCAATAAACATATGGGTGCATGTATCCCTTTGAATTAGTGTTTTTGAATTTTGGGGTAAATACCCAATAGTTCAATTCCTGGATTGTAGAGTGGTTTTATTTTAATTTTTTGGTTAACCTACAAAAAATTTTCAATAATGGCTACACCAGTTTGCATTCCCACCCACAGTGCAAGAGAGTTCCTTTTTTTCCACATCCTTGCCAACACTTGTTTCTTGTTTTTCGATTTTAGCCATTCTAACCTCTCATTGAGGTTTTGATTGTCATCTCCCTAATAATAAGTAATGTTGAGCATCTTTTCATGTGTTTGTTGGCCATCTGTATGTCTTCTTTGGAGAATATCTGTTCATGTCTTCTGCCCATTTTTAATTGAATTTTAATTGAATTTTTAATTGAATTTAATTGAATTTTTTGGGGGTGTTGAGTTGTATCAGTTCTTTATATATTTTGGATACTAACCCTTTATCAGATATGTCATTTGCAAATATCTTCTCCCATTCAGTAGGTTGCCTTTTAATTTTGTTGATTCTTTCTTTGGCTGTGTGGAAACCTTTTATTTTGGTGTAGTCCCAATAGTTTATTTTTGCTTTTATTTCCCTTGCCTCAGGAGACATATCTAGAAAAATGTTGCTATGGCTGACGTCAGAGAGATTACTGCCTGTGCTATCTATCTTCAAGGATTTTTGTGGTTTCAGGTCTCATATTTAGGTCTTTAATCCACTTTGAGTTTATTTTTGTGTGTGGTGAAGTCCAATTTCTTTTTCTTTCTTTCTTTCTTTCTTTCTTTCTTTCTTTCTTTCTTTCTTTCTTTCTTTCTTTCTTTTTTCTTTCTCTTTCTTTTTCTTTTTCTTTTTCTTTCTTTCTTTTCTTTCTTTCTTCTTTCTTTTCTTTCTTCTCCCTTCCTTCCCTTCCCTTTCCCTTTCCCTTTCCTTCTCCTTCCTTCCTTCTTTCCTTCCTTCCTTCCTTCCTTCCTTTCTCTCTCTCTCTCTCTTTCTTTTTCTTTCTTTCCTCAGGTGTCCAGTTTCCCCAACCATTTGTTGAAGACACTGTCTTTTTCCCATTGGCTATCCATTCCTCCTTTGTTAAAGACAAATTGATTGTATAATTGTGTGTTTATTTTGGGATTTTCTGCTCTATTCCATTGATGCATGTGTATATTTTTATGCCAGTGACATACTGTTTTAATTACCACCACTTTGTAATATAACTTGAAATTTGGAATTGTGATATCTCCATTTTTGTTTTTCTTTTTCAAGATTGTTTTGCGTATTTTAGGTCTTTTGTGGTTCCATACAAATTTTAGTATTGTTTGTTTGTTTTAGTTCTGTTGAAAAAATGCTGTTGGTATTTTGATAGGGATTGCATTAAATTTGTAGATTACTCTGTGTAGTATAGCTATTTTAACGTTTGTTCTTTCAACCCACAGTCATGGGATGTTTTTCCATTTCTTTGCATTATTTTGAATTTCATTCATCAGTGTTTCATAGTTTTCAGAATACAGGTCTTTCACCTTTTTGGGTAAATTTATTCCTAGATATAGTATTGTTTTTGAGGCAGTTATAAATGAGATTGTTTTCTTTCTTTTTTTTTTTTAAGATTTTATTTTTCATTTGAGAGAGAGACAAAGAGAGCACAAGCAGGGAGAGAGGCAGAGGGAGAGGGAGAAGAAGACTCCCTCTTGAGTTGGGAGCACAATGTGGGGCTCAATCCCAGGAACTGGAAATCATGACCTGAGCAGAAGGCAGATGCTTAACCATCTGAGCCACCCAGGCACCCCCAGGATTGTTTTCTTAATTTCATATTCTGCTGTTTCATTATTAGTATTTAGGAATGCAACATATTTCTGTACATGGATTTTGTATCCTGATACTTTACTGAATTCATTAAAACTAGTAGTTTTTTGGTGGAGCCTTGAGGGTTTTCTATATATATTATCATGTCATCTGCAATGAGAGTTTTACTTCTTTCTTACCAGTTATGGATACCTCTTATTTCTTTTTCTTGTCTAATTGCTATGGCTAGGAGTTCTAGTACATTGTTGAATAAAAGTGATGGGAGTGGAAATCCTTGTGTTGTTCCTGACCTTAAGGGAAAGCCCTCAGTTTTTCATCATTGAGCATGATGTTGACTGTGGGATTTTTCATATAAGGTCTTTATTATGCTGAGCTATGTTCCCTCTAGAACTAATTTGCAGAGGGTTTTTATCATGAATGTATGTTGTACTTTGTCAAATGCTTTTTTTTTTTTTGCATCCACTGAAATGATTTTGTTGAATATTTTTGCATCCATATTCATGAGAGATATCTGCCTGCAGTTCTCTCTCCCCCTCTCTCTCTCTCTTTGTGTGTGTGTGTGTGTGTGTGTGTGTGTGTGTGTGTGGTGTCTTTATCTGGTTTTAGTTTCAGGTTATACTGGCCTCATAGAATGAATTGGGAACTTTTCCTTCCTCTTGTAATTTCTTGAAATAGTTTGAGAAGAACAGGTACTAACTCTTCATTAAATGTTCAGTAGAATTCGCCTGTGAAGCTGTGTGGTCATGGACTTCTGTTTTTGGGTTGTTTTGTTTTATTTTTTTAATTACTGATTCAGTTTCATTGCTGGCACTTGTTCTGTTTAAATTTCTCTATTTCTTTCTGCTTTAGTTTTGGTAGGTTATATGTTTCTAATACTATGTTTCTTCTAAGTTTTTCAATTTGTTGGCATATAAGTTTCCATAATATTCTGTTACAATTGTTTGTATTTCTGTGGTGGTGGTTGTTATTTCTCCTCTTTCATTAATTTTGTTTCTTTGGGTTTTTTTTTCTTTCTCATATTTTTTTTTCCTTGCTAGGGGTTTATGAATTTTGTTGAGTTTTTCAAAGAACAAGCTCCTGATTTCATTTGATTTTTTCTTTTTTTTTTCAGTTTCTATATCATTTATTTCTGCTCTGCATTTTATTGTTTCTTTCCTTATGTTTTGCTCCAGGATTTAGGTGTTTTTCTTCCCCCTAACTCCTTTAGATGTAAGGTTAGGTTGTTTATGAGATTTTCCTTATTTCTTAAGGTAGGTCTGTGTTGTTACAAACTGCCCTCTTAAAACAACCTGTGCTGCATCTCAAAGCCTTTGGACCATTGTGTTTTCATTTTCATTTGTTTCCATTTACATGTAATTTTTTATGTCTTCTTTGATTTCTTGGTTGATCCATTCATTGTTTAATAGCATATTATTTAACCTTCATGTATTTGTGATCTTTCTAGATTTTTTTCTTGGCATTTATTTGTAGTTTCACAGTGTTGTCAGAGAAGGTGTATAGTATTCAATTTTTTTTTAATTTGTTGAGGTTTGTTTTGTGGCCTAATGTGAGATCTTTTCTGGAAAATGTTCCATGTGCACTGGAAAAGAATGTATATTTTGCTGTGTTTGAATGGAATGTTCTGAATATGACTGTAAAATCCAAAATCCAATATGTAGGCAGAATATCAATGGGTTTTTAATCCATAAGACACTCTATGTCTTTTGATTGGAGCATTTAGTCCAGTTACATTCAAAGTAATTATTGGTAAGTATGCGTTACTACTTTTTTTTTTTACTTGTTTTGTGGTTATTTCTATAGATTTTCTCTGATCCTGGGGTGCCTGGGTGGCTCAGTCAGTTAAGCATCTGTCTTCAACTCAGGCCATGATCCCAGGGGTCCTGGGATTGAGTCCTGCCTGGGGCTCTCTGCTCAGTGGGGAGCCTGCTTCTCCCTCTTCCTCTGCCTGCTGCTCCCCCTGCTTGAGCTCTCTGTCAAATAAATAAATAAATAAAATCTTAAAAAAAAAGAGATTTTCTCTGATCCTTTCTTCTTTTGCTCTCTTTCATTGTTTGTTGGCTTTCTTTAGTGATGTACTTGGATCACTTTCTCTTTATACTTTATATATCTATTACTGGTTTTTGATTTATGGTTATCATTAGGTTTACATATAACATCTTATGTAAAGAACAGTGAATACTAAGTTGATGGTTGCTTAAATTTAAATCCATTTTTCATTCCTCTCCCTCCCATGTTTTTGGTATATGGTGTTATATTTTACATATTTTTTATGAATCCCTTGATTGTTTTTTATAGAAATATTTAGTGTTACTGCTTTTGTGTTTTTTACTTTTTCTACTTCCTTTCCACTCACAGAGTCCTTTTTAATATTTCTTGTAGGGCTGGTTTAGCAGTCATGACTTCCTTCAGTTTTTGTTTGTCTGAGAAACTTTTTATCTCTCCTTCTGTTCTGAATGATAGCCTTGCTGAATAGAGTATTCTTGGCTGCAGATGTTTCCCTTTCAGCATTTTGAATATATCATGCCACTTTCTTTTGGCTTGCAAGTTCTTGCTGAAAAATGCACTGATAGCCTTATGATGTTTTCCCCTTGTATGCAAGTGTCTTCTTTCCTCTTGCTGCTTTTAAAATATTTTATCACAACTTTTTCCATTTTAATTAGTATGCGTCTTGGTGTGGACCTCCTTGGGTTGTACTTTTGAGGTGATCTCTGTGACTCTTGGATCTGGATATTTGTTTCTTTCCCCAAATTAGGGAAGTTTTCAGCTATTATTTCTTCAAACAAATTCTACTTCCCATCTCTCTCTTCTGAAAGCCCTGTAATTGGATGTTGTTATGCTTGATGGAGTCACTGAGTTCCCTAAGACTATTCTCAATTTCCATATTTTTTTCCTCTCCTTTTGTCAACTTGATTACTTTCCATTTTCTGTCTTCTAGGTCATTAATTTGTTACTCTGTTTCATCTAGCCTGCTATTTATTCCATCAAATATATTTTAAACTTCATTTATTGTGTTCTTGATTTCTGATTGGTTCTTTTCTATCTGTATTAAATATCTCACTGATGTCCTCCACTCTTTTTTTTTTTTTTTATTGAGAGAGAATGAGTGAGAGAAGGGAGTGGGCAGAGGGAGAGAGAGAATCCTCCATACCGAGTGTGGAGCCTGACACAGAGCTTGGTCTCATAACCCTGAGGTCATGACCTAAGCTGAAATCAAGAGTCAGATGCCCAACTGAATGAGCCACCCAGGTGCCCCTAACCTCCACAGTTTTCTGCAATCTTTTTTTTTTTAAGATTTTATTTATTTATTAGATAGACCGAGAAAGTGAGAGAGAGCATGAGAGGAGAGAAGGTTAGAGGAAGAAGCAGACTCCCTGCAGAGCTGGGAGACCAATGTGGGACTCGATCCCAGAACTCGAGGATCATGACCCGAGCCGAAGGCAGTCGCTCAACCAACTGAGCCACCCAGGCGCCCAATCCAGTGCATATCTTTATGAACATGACTTTAAATTCTCTATCAGGCATATTATTTGTTTCCATTTAACTTTGGTCTCTTGCCATGGTTTGGTCTTATTCTTTCATTTGGGAGATGTTTATCTGTCTCCTCAACTTTTGTGACTTTCTGTGTCTATTTCTGTGTTAAGAAAAGTTAGCTACTCACTTGCTCTTAATGATAGTAGCCTTATGAAGAAGATGTTCTGTAGTGCCCTGTAGCACAGTATTTCTTCTTCCTCAGGGCCTGGCACTTCACGGAGTATTTCTTATATGTGTTGTGTATGCTTTGCTTTTGAGTCTTGGTCTCTTTTTTCTTTAGTCCAATTGTTTGCAGAGGTTGTCTTTGCCTATTGTGGGCAGCAAGGTGTGCAGTGGTCTGCTTGCAAAATGAGACCTGCCTCTGCTGCTGCTGGAACTGAGGTCCTGCAAAATACTCAGGGATCAGGGGATATGGTATTGACAAGGTTTGAGCTGGTCTTCTGGGGGAGGGGCTTGACTGAGGTGAGCTGACTGAGAAGGGTGGATCTGCTGAAGTGTATGTGTGTGTGGTGGGGGCGAGGGGGCGGGGAGGTAAGGAGTGTTGGTGCTGCACTGGTTCCCACAGGTGGCCATTGTTTATGCTGGAGGGAAGGGGAGGGAAATGACACCTGCCAGCTCCTTTGTTCCTGGAGGGGCCTCCCCACGATCCTTGTCTCTCTGGGCTGCACACTCATATGAACAGATCAGTCTCCCTCCTGTCCCCTGCATTTTTCAAACTGCTGGTTCTATGCTGTATCTGCATAGTGGTGTCTTTTTAATGGCAGGGACTCCACTTCCTAACACCTCTGGGCTCTAC
The DNA here is from genome assembly GCA_028533885.1 of Nasua narica. Taxonomy (NCBI): domain Eukaryota; kingdom Metazoa; phylum Chordata; class Mammalia; order Carnivora; family Procyonidae; genus Nasua; species Nasua narica. The sequence goes on along the minus strand of CM052810.1, from coordinate 131,967,027 downwards.
CACAGCCAAGCCTGCTGATTTTTAAAATAACAGACTTTAAGTCCTGCTGGTTTTAAGAACTCATGAAATTCAGCCCCTCTCACTTTCAAAGGCAAATATTATGGAGATTCATCCTCCCTATTCATGAGCTTCCCAGTGTGAAAAGTCTGTCTTGTGCCTTTCTCTATGCCACTGGCTCCCTCCCTACTGTGGAAAGCCATTGTTTATTTTGTTCCCAGACCATGTTTTTACCCTTCCCATCTTTTTTGATGTAGCCTCCTCTTTGCCATTAGTTATGGAGTTTCTTGTACCAGTCTTTAGGTCATTTCCTGGGTTATTTACACTGGAATGGATATTATCTAGTTGTATCCAGGGGACAAGGTGAGCTTAGGGTCCTCCTTCTGCCATCTTCCCAGCTGAACTTCAAGGACTCCCTTTTGTCAGATCTTCTTTTAAATGTTTTATTTCCCAAGAATGCTTCCCATCATGCTTCTTTTCGGGCCTTCAATATTCATTGTATTCTTTTGCCAGTAATCTCTTTCTCTCAGGTGCATCTTGTAGTCCTCTGTGATTTTCATGCACTGTGGCACCCATCAGCTGCCTTCTGTGATTTCCAGGCATAGTTCCAAATTATGCCACTGTCTCAATCTATTTAGGTGAGAGAGAAACATTCCCTCAGGCAGCCCACCGATAGCAGAACAATGCAAACAAGTTCCAGTCTGTTTTTTCCATCCCAAGGGAGGGAACTGGGAATTGGGCCATTTCTTCCCTACTGTGTCTTGTTATGTTGCAGAGGGGATTGTGCAAAGGCAAGCAAAAATCTGGAATTTCCTACCATTTTGAATGTGGCTTTACCTTGATTACACATTCATTTGATTACTGCAAATATTTGACTGTTTTTCAGAATCCATATAAGGTTATATTATCCTGTAGTTTTTGTTTGTTTGTTTGTTTTCCTGAGGAGGCAAGGGCCTATAGTTTCCTGGTCTGCCATCTTGCTCTAAATTGACTTTTATTTGATGTCATCTATGCCCTCTGTCTTCATCATTGATATAAACAATAGAGAGGTGCTTGCATTAATAATGTATTTTAAAATAACCATTATGCAGGAAGGAGAGGCAATGATGGGTGTCCCCAAAAGAATGTCAGAGTCAATGTCAAAAGGAAACAACTCCATCATGCTGTGTGGAAAGAAATGTAATCAGGAAAATTTTTCTCTTTATACTCATTCCTTCTCCTGTAATTGAAAATGTTACCTCTTCTATGTTATGAATATAAGAATATAAGAATATTCATAAACTTAAGAATAATTTTAAACAAGTTTTAACTCTTCTAGATATAGTTATTAGATTTCAAGTCTACAGTATACTTTACTCTGTCTTTTGTAATTGCCACACACTGCAGACTTTGCTCCTACAGTTGTCCAAACCTGAATTATCTTCTCATATAAATGCTCTCTATACTTAGAGGCCTATATCAAGCTCCATTGTTTTCCAGACTTCATCTTTGAATGCTCTACCTTACAATGCTCCCTTTCATCTTTCAATTCTTCTTACAGGCAGTTATATACACTGGAACATTTAATTCCTGAAAAGTTGAGCAGGAAGTCATTGGGCTGATAGTGCAGATACCATTTTGCCTATCTCTCAGGTTAAAAACCAAAACCAAAATACACTAGCAAATTCTTGATCCAAGACACTGCTATACTATAAAAGATATAGAAACCAGGTAACTGGAAGTGAGAGATCAGGTAGAAAGGGGAATGCCTCAGGATGTCTTCATATTGAGAATGTATAGGAGGGAAGAATAAGAAGGAGTGAGAGGAAGTCCAAGGCTGAATACTTGCCCAACCATAGTTTTACCAGGGACCCTATTCTTCCCATAAGTATTATTTTCATCTCAGATTTCTATTTTTATATTGCTTTAATTTCACATACCTGGCAGATGATATCAGATCTTCTTGGTTGTATGAAGATGAACTCATGATTCTATGTATGAAGTAATGTGTTGGTTCAGTACTAAGATTCCTTTTTTCTTTCTGGAAAAGTGAAAAACATGTGTTACATAAAGTAGAGTTTGACATGTACTTTCTCACCTTATTGGCATATTTTACACTCGAATCTATACTATAATAAAAAAAATTCTAGAGATTACTTAAAAGATGAATGAATCTATTAATTCTAATTAAAAGGTCTCTTTCCAATACATTTTTTTTGAAATAGCTCAGTGCTGATGATCTATGTTATAACATTGGAGTTTGAATAGGTTTTAAATATAAATTTAAACAGTATTTGAAGAATATAGTTATCTATTTCTGTACTTTACAAATAATCCTATCTTACTGAGTTCAAAAAGAAAAAGAACGGAGACATACCTCTGGTCAGTTCAGAAGTTTTTCAGGTCAACCATCTTAATATGTACTCTATTTGTTGGGAAGTCATGTGATTTCATGGCCATATTTTTAATGAGAATATCTTTATTGTGATATTTCACAAAATCTTAAAAAAGCTACTATTATTGGGATTAATGTTCATATAATCCATTTTGAGTTTTTTTTTTATTTGAGAAAGAGAGAGAGAGAGAGCACAAGCAGATGGAGGGGCAGAAGGACTGAGAGAAGCAGGATCCTCGATGAGCACAGAGCCCAACACAGGGCTTGATCCCAGGACTCTAAGATCAGGACCTGAGTTGAAAGCAGACACTTAACCCACTGAGTCACCCAGGCACCCCTCTATTTTGAGTTTTGCAAATGTTATGCTATAACATTTCTTTAGTTATCTAGAAAGCCAGGATTTCTGACTATGAGGCTCAAGAAAATTATTCTAAAGACTGCATCTGGTCATGAAATCACACATAGCTTCCCAACAAATAGATCAGAATATGCAGTAAGATAATTCACCTGTTAAATTTCTGAATTGAATGGAGTTATATCTCTGTTCTTTTTCTCTTGCTCATCTCAGCTTTTGTACATACCCAGGAATCATGTCAACTCACTAATTAATAGAATTGTCTCACCAGGAAATCCTAAATCATATACACTTTCCAAAAACATGTTTTGGTACCAGTTTTTGGACAGGGCCACACCCCAATGATCACTGAAATCCAGACCGGTTTGAGGGGTATGATGCTAGGGACAACTACACTCCATGATGATAGTGGAGCTTATGGGCTGATTGTAAGGGTGATATTTAAAATATTTTGATTAGCCTGTTAATTTTGGGCATGTTGGCTAAGTAACTTTTAAGAAAAAAACTGGCTTTGCAGCTTGGCCAAAGGACACATAGCTATTAAGTGAGAAACAGGATTTAGACCCAGAAAATCTAAATTTGTATGAATCTTTTACTTCTTCCTACATTGACCCAATCTCTAGTCCTATCCTACCTGTGTATGTTTTCTTTACACAAACATTCAAGGGATATTTACCAGCCAAAATACAAAGGGACCGAAATTTATTAAATTATAGATATAAATAATTAGCTTGCATTTCTTTTCAATGGTTTCTATTTTATGTTCTCTTTGGGCTTCTGACCAATCCAGATCTCTTTCCGTTATCTGCTTTTCCTCCATTGAGTTTCATGGCTTCATCTGATAATAATTTTTTTTATACTGTAAATATTACCAGTCTTAGAAGGAGACTAGAATCATTTTAGTATTCTTTTCTGGCTAATTAAGATACATTTTTGGACAGAATTTCTGAAGATCTCTACTCTTCTCATAGATATCGGTCACTGACAGCTATGTTTCTCATTTACCTTACTCTGTGACTTTTTCTCCCAGGAGCCTGTTTCAGTCATGGCTGTTAAGCACGTGGCCATGTCAAGCTCAGCAGTAGCTCTTTTAACTTTTCTCTCTTTAGATTCTATTATGTGATTTGAGGTTGCTTCAGTACTTTCAATATTTACACTGGATGTGGGCTGACAACATTTGCTTAGAGACAAAAACTTTTTCAGGCTGCTTGTGCTTATTGTTGGCTTGGGAGAAACAACGTTGCTTTCTGCTGGCTTCATGGGTTCTTTCACTTGGTCTTCAAATTGTTCTCTTAAGCATTCTTCTTGTACAATCTCTTTTAAAACAACTTCATCTTCAGACATTAGTTCCTCTTCTATGGTACTTGTTGAATCTTCTTGATCAATATCATGAGCTACTAACCGAATGATAAGATCTTTTTTGTTCTGAATGTCTTTTAAAAGCTCTACCTTGGTGATATCAGGCTTTCTTATATTCTGAAATGAATTTCTGCAAACAGCCTGAAATTGAAGGTACAATGAATATTAAAAACAAATGCCTCAATCACTGTTCCTGTGGTTCTATTGTAATTTAACTATTTTAATATGATTTATAGCTTCAGTTTAAGGAGTATTATCTTCAAATGCCACTATTTGTATATTAGCAATGTTTTAAAAAGAAGAAACAAATGAAAGTTATGAAGAATATTTGTTGGTGTCTAGCATTTCTTTTCTATTCCAGAGATTATATTAATATATCAGAACTTACTCCAAAGTATAGAGGAACATCTAACACTGGTTTCTTTCCTTTTCTTTCTTTCTTTTTTGCTTAAACTTTATATTTTGTTGCTTCATAATTTACTTTTTGTTTTTTCATTGATCTTGAAAGTTTTGGGACAGAATAGACACTATAATCTATTTTTCTAAAATTCTAGATAGGCAATCATAGAGAATCCTAAATGTACATATATTCAACAAAAAAATCAAGGTATTGTCTGATCTTGGCTTTTAAAAGTGATGAATAACCAAACTTGTGAAGGTCTTTGACGCCTTAATCCCTATTCTTCCACTCCTGATACTTTGGTTATAATTTCCAAAAGAATTGTCAAAACATCTCAATTTTTTTTTACCCTTTTAGTCGTCTTACTTTCCATTTTCAATGTCTAAAGACAGATCAAAGAAAAGACAATTATAATTAGATAACAGAATTTCTCTAATTTCTATAGCCTTTGATGATGCCACAGAACCTCCAAACTGACTTAATAATCATAGACCTTAACATCCCTTTGTAATACTGTGAGCCAGTTTTTCAGACAATGGTGCCCTAAAAGAATATCTTCTGTGGAAAAAAATATAGAAACAGTTTTTTTAAGAAATTAAAACACAATCAATTTTGATTTTCTGTGTTAGTAGAAGGAATTAGTGGTTTAGAAAATAAAAAATCACTGCATATGGTTTTGGTATTTGTTACTATACATAATTTTGATATGTATATGCATAGTGTGTTGGGAATTTATAATACTCAAAACAGAAAAAAAAGCCCTGTCATAGAGCCATCAATGTCTAGGTTCTTTGATCAAATCTACTGTTCTTTTATCTCTTCTCTGTCCCTATGCTAGAGATTGATAGTGTTGATACCCGATTAGTACAAATCATGTGTCTTAATAGAGTTCTCTGTATCTCTTTCTTTAATACATTTTTTTTAATTCTTAGGATGGCTTTTCTTCTTAAAAAGACACAGGTAATTGTTTTGGTTTATTAAATATTCTCTTTCCTGCTTTGTGTGGTCTATAAATGACTTAAATAAAGAAAGGCAATGACAATGAGTAAGATTTGTGACAGAAAATTCTATGGATAATTAAAAACAAATTTTGAGTAATGTTATTCTACAGTCTGTTTACAAATTAAACCCCCAAGGGATTACTTGTATATAAATGAAAATTACTAAGTAATATGCTAGTACAATGATGAGAACACTTAAAGAAGAGCAAATCTTAGGGGTGAAAAGGACTGCCCTCTGATCCAAAAAGTTTAGGGCAAAGAAGATTAAATTATGCCTCAGCTCATGATGATCTTGGTATTTGAGTATGAAAACATAAAGCACTAATTAACATATTTACCACCCCAAGACTTAGTTCAGTGTGTTGCAGAACAGTGTTAGAAAAAAATTCAACTTTATGCTCCAAGGAGAATGGTTCTATAAAACTTTGCTCCAGGCCATAGCTTATTTCCCTAAGTACACTCAGTCTTCTAATGAGTGAACACCAGCAATACAAGGGAATTTGACAAAAATCAAAATGTGTAGGTCAGTGTAAATGTATAGGCCAGACAATCCCTCTGTCCTCAGTGGTATAGTTTCCATGTAACAAGGACATAGTTTTGACATTTTAAAGTCCTACTTAGTTTAATATATTTGGGTCCCTAGTATGGAGCTTTAGGGCAAAGCTAGGTCCATAGCAAGAGGAAATTTGTTCATCAAAATGGCAGCCATTAGGGCAGCTGGATCTAGAATATGGATAGAAGAGGACACTGGCACTTACTGAGAGTATAGAAAAATTTGAAGAAGGCTAATATAACTGAAATATAATAAGAAGCTAGTATAATCTAGCATTTGTGGTGTTATGTTTATTGATGAATGTCGCTAAAAGTAAAAAGAGTACTACTGTGGTAAAGCTATAAGTTTGAGAAATTAAACTATTAGATAGTTTTTTGAAACCTCATATATCCTACTATTCTATTAACTGGCCTTTTAAAACTGCTTTCGATATCCACAATAAAGAACTATAGGAACTATATGAGATTGTGTCTCTTCTGAATTTGCAATTGAAGATTATAAATATAGTCAGCCTTATTTTACTGTTAAGGGTGTGTCCCTGCATTTTTGTTCTTAAAAAAATGCCAGTCTAAACTGATATTCATAAGAAAACTTGCCTGAGACCTTTAGAGTGAGCCCCTAAGCTGATATGGCAAGTCCCAGTAAATTATATGACTATATGAATGAGCCTATGCAACAAGTTCTCCTATAGGGCTTGACAATAACAAAAAAAAAATGCATTCCCATATACCTGTTGGAGGAAGAGAATCACAGAACAACCATATCTCACTATTATGTTTTTGCTATTGCTTTTGCATTTACCTCAAAAGGTTTTACATCCAGTCGTCCCAACTTATTCAATGAGGTACGTCTTTCTCTCTTTATCTTTTCTACTTTGGATGTGTCTGGTAAGGAGTAGCTTCTCCCATTTATTGATGCTCTTCTCAGTTCTGTTATGCTATGTCCGGTTTTTCTTAAACATTCTATCTTGAGTTTCTCAAGAGGTTGAGTTTTTACAGAAATTACTGCTAAGTGTTCTGAGATAATTTCTGGATCTATTTTGATTGCTTTATTCCCAAAATGAGGAACTATTTTAATTGGAAAATTTCCAGTTGAATCTTGATATGAGTCTTCTTCCTCTAACTCATGCATTATATCAATAGCAGCATGCTTTTGGGCCTTTTGAATAATTCTGTCAACATCTAGATTTCCAAAGAGATTAGCATTTGAATTCTTTCTGCTAACTGTATCTAATGGAAAATGTGAAACTCCATTAATAATTAAACTAGCCACTTTTCTAGGGAAAACAGTGTTTGTACATTTTATATCATCATAAAGTTCTTTTTGGGTTCCAGACTGTTGCAGTACATTACTATAAACAGAATCAATAACCTGAGAAATCATTTCTATACTTTCTGGATTTAAAAGGTGTTCTTCAGGATCAGCAGCAACAAGATTAATATTACTTTGGGAAATTTCAGCTGTCACAGATTTCGTCAGTTGAGACGCAATTTTATTTAACTCCGGCTTTGATAAATTTTTTGTATCTTTGCTTGAGGAACTTGGCAACTTTACTATTTTAGCCAAAAACAAGGCCAGTGCTTCCTCTAAAAACCTGGCATCTAACATAGAACCTTTTTTGGAAGAAGACTTTTCCTGGGACTTAAATTCATCAGCAATTTTGAACACTTTTTCCATAATTTCGACAGCTTCCAGAACTAATCCTGAACTTGATACTTTGTCCTCTACTTGAGGTTGAAATTCAGAATTGGAAATTTCCTTCACCATTAAAAGACCTATTATATCAGAGAGGACATTGCTCTTACCCATTAAATCTTTAAATACAGAAGTGTGTGAGCCACAGTGCTTTAAAACACTGGCATAAACAGAATTAACTACTTTTTCAATAGTTTCATTGTTAGTGAAAGGTACAGTAGTCAATTCCTTGGCTGGTGGTACAAGTTTAATCTTATTTTTGGAGATAAATTCTTGTATTGAATTTAATATTTTTGAGCTTATTTTTTGCATGTCAGTTTCTAGAGATTTGGTTCTTTCCTTATCCACATTTGGAAACACAGATAAAAGCTTTGATAAAAATTGTACAGCAATTTCTTCTATTATATTATAAGGCAGTATATCAACATGTGATGGTTGAGGCAGGAGAGCATCAGGAGTTTGGATAACATCTTTAAGAATATTTTCAACAACACTGTCAACTTCTGCACACTGATGTGGAGTTAGCTCTCCAGAAAAATAGTTTTGCAATTGATTGCCAGTCACTTCTTTTAGCACTAAGTCAACTATAGTTTCTGAAAGGATTCTGCATCCGCTGGCTACACAATTTTGTATTATCTCTTGTGACCCAAACTGTGACAAGAGATTATTATAAATAGAATGAATCACTAATTGAATAATTTCTTCATCATTGGGATATAAGGATTCCACATATTGTACTGTCATATCTTTATCTTTGGAGATTGCTATTGTAACTGTATTTAATAATTTCATTTGAAGGAAATTCAGTTTTGTGAACTGAGTGTACTCAGATGTTTCTACTTCAGTGTTGGATACTGTTGAGAAAATTTTGGTTAAAAGAGCAGAAATCACATTTTCTAAAAATTTATGAGGTAGCATGATAGTATATGGTGATGATATTTGACATTCTTTGCTGGTTGTTTGGGCCACCTTTTGGACCTTTCTAACAACATCCTTAGATTCCAGAGGCAAACATGCTGAAGCTGGAACCTCATTACAAAATATGAAATTATGCTGATGTTGAAAAATTTCATTTATCACTGCACTGGTTAGTCGTCGTGCTAAATTTTCCCCATTATTTTTTATATTTTTACAAATCGAGTCTTGAGATTTATATTCCTTCAAAATATTGCACACAGAAGAATGAACAACTTTGTTGACCAATGTTTTATCAATTACTTGTATTTTATCTAGGAAAGGTATTTTATTTGATGAGGGTTTTTCAGTCATTTTATGCATAAGTGGAATTTTATCCACAGTTATTTTCTTAATGTTGGATGATGTTTCATCTGTAGTTGATTCTTTATGCCTGAGAGGTTCTTTAGGAACTGATGACACTTTATCTACAGGTGGAAAAAACTGATTTTCTTTATGTGGTCTAAATACCTTGATTTGAGCATCTGAAAATTCCTTCAACAGTGAGTCTATAAGTTTCATAGCTATATCATAAAGTTCACCTTGATTTTTACCATCACTTACATTTTGACATCTATCATATATGCGTGTTTCTGATGATGAAGAGAAGAGCAATTTGTTAACCATTTCGATGAGAACATCTTCTAAAAATTTAGCAGGAATAATTCCAGGTTTACTTTTTGATGGATAGTGAGGACTGTCTGATTTACTAGATTCATTTTTAATCTTACTTTTCACTTTTTCTGATTTTTTCCCTCTCTCACTCTCTTTCTCTTTTTCTTTCTCTCTCTCTATCTCTTTCTTTCTTTCTATACTTCTATCTTTCTCTTTTTCCTCTTTCTCTTTGACTGGGAGATTTTTGTTAATTGAGAGGGATGAATCTTTTGTTGAAACAGACTGTGTAAAATCTTGGCGAACCTCTTGAATTACATGTGATGTTATATCATTTGGGAGAGTTTGGGGTTTTGAATAATCTGCTGATTCTGGATAAGGATATATTTCTAAAATATTGTCATAAATGTTTTCAATGACATTTTGAACGTATTCATAATCTGAGTACTGTTCCTCATTTATATCTGTCTGAGATGGAGGTTCTTTTCCATCCTCTTTGCTTGGCTTTTGGATAACTCTTTTCAAAATATTTTCTGTTGTGGTCCCTGTATTTCTCACTTTGGATATCAGAGATAACTGAAAGGGTTTGTCTTCCTTTTCTGATGTATTTTCTCCTGTTTTGTCAATCTTCTTTTCATTGTTTATTTCAAAATCTGGTCCAGGTTTTTCCTCCTCACATACTGTATTATCGGTAGCTACTGGAGATTGTGTGTATACCTTATTACCTTGTCTCCTCTCATCTTTTGAAGCTGATATGCTTTCCTCAATTTCACTATTTTTAAGAGTTACCCTCAAATCTGGTTCCTGCCTATCTTTACTTTTCACACTAGTAGTTGGACAAGTAACTCCTGATATATTCTCGTATTTTTTAATTGAAATTTCCATTTTATTTTCTGTCTCTTTATTTTCATTTGTCACACTTGCAGGTGGCACCGATAACATGTTATCCACATTGGTTTTCATAATTGTAGTTATAGAGGTGACTATTGGATCTTGGATGTCACCTTTTTTCATTGATATCTCTTCAGTTTTGAAACTTTTCTTTCTACTTACTGTACCGCTATCTATTTCCAAAGTGTCCATCACATTTTTCTGGCCTGTGGTTACAGAAGTGTATTTAGATGATTGTTTTGGTAAAGCAAGTTCATTCCCTTTTAGGCATCTGTTTATCTGTGTAGAAGTTTGCTGTGGTAGGTGCTGAACCCTTTGGGTGATGTTATCCGGATTTAGAAATGAAAAGAAGGTGGAAGACCAGTCTCCTGAAAAAAGTGGTTGAATCTTGAAAGCAGAGATTGCCTTCTCAGCTAAAGCAGCAATCATTTCTGCCACAATGTTACTTTTATCATCCTTCTGAATATCACCAGAGCCATATTTTCCTATGAACTGATCATACACAAAATTGGATATCTTGTCAACTGTTTCTTTATCAATTGGTGGAAAAGAAAACATTTCCTCAGCATTTGGTAGAACTTTAATTTTACTTTTCCTAAATTCTCCTATCAGAGAATTTGCAAATTTTATAGCTAAGCCCACAATGTCTGACTCTAGCATTTCTTTTTTCTTAGAATCTTCAGTAATACTTGGAAGAGAATAAAATTTATGAACAAGGTCAACGATTACATCTTCCAAAAATGTAGCTGAATATAGAGCAGGCTGTGTTTTTTCTTTACCAGGTTTACTAAATACAGACATATGCCCATAATCAGATACATCACCGGAAGATGATTCTTCACTATGTAAAAATGGCTGCAGATGATGATCCATGATTTCCTTTATGATGAATCCAGCTATTTTACTGAGGAATGAGCCTCCTTTTTTGTCTGCACCTTTCTGTACTTCAGCTTGAAATTCAGATTTTTTCAAAATATTATTACATATAGAGTCAACCAAATTCTCAATCATTTCTAATTGCATACTTTCTGCATTCTCCTCTGCTGTGGCAAGGCGGATCTCATGTTCAGAGATTTCTTTGATAATTTCATCTGTCAGCCTTGAAGTTGCATCTACAAACTCATAATCTGATGTAACTTCTTGTTCTTTTAGTTCACTTTCAGTGTCAGGTGAAGGGAAGATATGCACTAGCAACCTGTAAATCATATCTTCCAAAAGAGAACGAGGCAGCACAGTAATACATGATGGCAAGGTATAGCTATCCCTTGTGATCACATTGAGCACTTTTCTGATGATATTATCAGCTTGAAGGGAAGAATAGGAAGAAGACACTAATTCTCCTGAAACTAATGATTGCACCTGATAGTCATAAATTTCCTCTAATAGCAAATGATATATTTTTCTTCCAAAACAAACAGTGTCACTTTGTATAGCCCTGTATACTTGAATCAGAGATTTATATTCATCTAAAATTTTTTCATAAATAAGGTTGACTGTTTTTTGAACAATCGCTTTATATCCTTCTGAAAAACGCATATCATCATCAGAGTTATCTGCAACTAAAATCTCTGAGGTAGTAAACTCCTGAACAATTGAATTTACTAATGTTGTAACAATGCTGGTAATTTTGGTTTTTACTGTACCTGGGTTTTCAGCAGCCAAGAAATTATGTGAGAATGCATAAAGGAGTTTACATAAAAGCTCAGAAATTACTTCCTCCAAAAAAACAGCTGAGTTCACAATGAAAGACAACTCTCTTTGTTTAGGATCTATAGCTTTCTGTTTATATGTTTGATCAACTGCAGATGAAACAAGAGTTTTATCTCCAGATAAAAATGACTGAAGATGGTGGTTAAAGATTTCTTTTATTATAAAACTTGCTATTTTTGAAACAGGTATGTTACTTATACCTTTTTTATCTTTTGTAAGAGATTGGTATAGATTCGAATATGAAAGATCAGCATAAATGGAATCAACCATAGACTGGATATCTTTTTCTGAAATCATACTTTGTTTTTCATTTCCATGCTTAGTAATACATATTGCATGTTTTGAAATTATTGACATAATTTCATCTATCAGTTTTATGACAGTATTACTTAGATCTGATTGAGAAGTAGCTGGGTGTTCTGTTCTGGAGGCCAATGGACTCATCTGAGATATAAGCTGAGTGACAATTTTTTCCAAATGAGTATGTGATAACATGGTAGTATATATTGTTGATGTCTGCCTTTGAAATCTTGATTTGGTAATGTTACATTGAACCCTCTTCATCAAAACATTAGTATTGAGTTTGGAGTGTGACTTAAAAGGAAGTTTTCTCACAAGGTTTGGATGAATTTGGAAATCAAAAGTTTCAGCAAGGATGATTTTGGTTATCCTTGCAGCTAATGTCTTTGTGTCATTTAGAAAATCTTTGTCAGGTGTTATTTCTGTCTCATATTCTTGCAGAAGTTTGCTGTATGCCTTGTCAATCATGTTCTTAACTATCTCTCTCTCCACTGGAGGCAAACACAATTGTTCCTCAGCATTTTCTAGAATGCTAACTTCAAAGTTTGAGAATTCTTCTGCTATCAAATGTATGAGTTTTTCAGCTTTATCAAACAGTTCATCTTCTGAATCTCTTACTGGTTTTGTTTGTACAATGCCTAATACCCTGTGGAATATTTTGCTTAAAACCCCAGAGACTACATCTTCCAAAAAACTTGAGGAATAAACAGTGGGATAAAACCACTCCTTTCTTTTATTGTCAAAATATGTGTATGGTGAGGAAGGTAATAAATTTCCATCCACAAAAGGCTGAAGATGTTGTTGACAGATATGTTTAATGATAAACCCTGCTATTCTATCAATAAACATATCATTACTGCTTGTGATATTTTGCTCAAATGGCTCTTGAGACTCAGAGTTTTGTGAAATATTTTTGAATACTGAGTCAACAAGACGTTGAACATCATCTTCTGAATAAACAAACTTGGTTTCTTCTTCATTTTTTGAAAACCGAATTTCATGCTGGGAAATTTTCATCCTAATATCACTGATTATCTTTGAAGCAATTTCATTGAAATTTGCTCTGGATCTGTCTTTTGGAGTTTCTCTGTCTGGAACAATGCTAGATGCAGAAGGAAAGATTCTAGATAATAGTACTCTTATCATGTCTTCTAAAAATGTATATGGCAGCAAGGTATTATATGGAGATAAACTCTGACTTGGCTTGGTAGATTTACTGATGTTACCAAGAATATCCTGAACAATATTCTCAGCCATTGAAATAGAATGGGAAGATGATGACAAATCCCCAGAAAAGAGTGGATGAAGAAGGTAGTCTGAAATAGCTGCTATAATTAAATTGGTAATATTTTCCACAAAAATATCACTGTCTTTAGACTCTTTATCAACTTCAGGGTCTAGCCCATGCTGTTTTAAAACATTTCTATAAATTGAGGTGACAAGTTCATCCACAATATCTATATTTACAGAGGTGTAAGATTGCTCTTTGTCATCATATAGAAAGTGAATTTTAGCTTTGTTAAAATGGCTGTTTATTGAGTTTACTATTTTTTGGGTCATATTTTCCAGTTCAATTTCAGTGTTATGCTTTGGACTAAAAATCTTTGATAAAAGTCTGGCAACAATTTCCCCTACAAATGTATCGGGATAAATACCTAAGGGTGATGGTGGCTGGGGTCTATGCGACTCTATGACTTCATTGAGAACCTGCTTTACCATATTTGATACTGCATCCAATGGAGTCTTTGGACGAGATAAACCTTCTCCATACAAAAATGGTTGAAGATGATTTTCAATAATCTCTTGGATAATAAAACTGGCTATCCGGTCAATCATAATTGGGCTTCGGCTCACTATACTTTTCTGTATTGAAATAAGAGACTCAGGCATTTGTACAATATTACTATAAACAGAATCCACCATCTTCTGGAGGTTTTTTCCAGTACATAGATATTGATTGTCATATATAGTGAACCAAATTTTATGTTTTGAAATGGCTGATATAACCTTATTTATTATACAGGTAGACATTTCATTGAAATCAGAACTCATGAAATATTTGTTCCCCAAAGGGGAAGCCCTATTGGGTGAAGGAATGAGTTGAGATAAAAGTCTTCGGATGAGATCTTCTAAAAATGAGTGGGACAACATGGTGCTGTAGCCTGTTGAAGACCTAAACTGGGAAGTAAATTTTCTCATGTTATTTTGAAGTTTCTGCAATATAATTTCAGCTTGGAGAGGGTAATATGAGTTTGGAATGAGCTTTCCTCTGAAGCAAGATGGGAGTTGGTAGTCTAAAATCTCTGACAATATGCCATTAGTTATTTGTTCTGCTATTGAGGTATTGTCACATGCTATATTATCATCACAGGTCACTTTCAATTTATATTGCTGTAAAACATCATAATAAACTGAGCCAACAATTCTACTGATAGTTTCTTTATCAATTGGTGGAAAACACAGCCTTTCTTCAACGTTCCGTAAAACAGTGACTTGTGCCTTATTAAACTCATTCACTACATTGTTGACAAATATTGTATTCATCTCGTAGAGCCGGCCCTCAGTGATATTTTTGTTTTTGTCCCACAGTGAAGTAGAGAGATTAAAAAACAGTTCCGAAATTATTTCCTCTAGGAACGTGGCTGAGTACACACCTGTATTTATATCTCCTGGATATAGTTTATTATGGGTGGGTATTGAATCCATATCCTTTATTTCCTGTCTTTTGAGAGGTAACACAGAAGTGGAATTTACTGAACACTTCTTGCCAAATGGTGCTTGTATTTCAGAGCTAACCCCACTGGGATTATTCAGGGATCCTGTCAAAGCATTACCATCATAACTCATGAATCCTAAGAAGGCTTTACGTTGCCCTATTTCTGTTAATTCTGGCCCTTTTGCATTTATGAAACTAGACTGCATTTCTTTTCTTGTATTCTTCAAAGGTTTGTTTGCAAAAGGTGGGCTTTGGGGAAATTGTACACTGTGACATAGTTTGTCCATCAGTGATTTAACCAAGCTGTGGGAAATAATAGTAAGCATAGAGTCTGATGATACCAAATCTTGATCCATTTCTGCCAGATTTTCTAAAAAGTCTGACATATAATCTCCTTGAAATTCTTCACAGTCCATTGCTCCCTTACAGTAATCAAATTCTTCATCTTCTACACTTTGCAGTGTTTTTAAAAGTTTACATTCTTCTGCTGATATTTCATTGGAAAGAGGTCTATTACCACCAAGTAAAACAGTGTTTGTGCATTTTTCCAAAAGTGTTCTGATAAGTTTCTCACACACGATATTGAGAAGAAAAACTGATTTAGGAGTGAGGCCTAAGTTATTTCCAAGTATGCTATTACTTTTCTCATCATTTGAGGATGAAAAAAATGTTTCTGTTTTATCAGAATTCATAGCCTCACTTGGATGTTCATCTGGTGAGAATAAATCTAAAACAATATTAAAAACTTTATTGACTACTTCTTTGGATTCATGAGTTTTTAGGGTATCAATCAGATTGTCTAATTTACATGCCAGATAATTTAATTTACTTTTTTGAAGGAGATGATCAATTTGGTAATTAGAGGATTCCCAATCTCTGGAGTCTTTCTGTCTTTCCATGGTATTTGTTTCATTGCAAATGGTCACACTATTTCTTCTAAGCATGGAAAATGATTTTTCTCTTCCGTTGTTTTCAAGATGATGGTGTATTCCTATTTCTCTGGACATTACATGAATCACTCCTGTTAAGATATCCTGAAAGAGATTATCAAAGTCAGCAGAAGCTGCTCTTGGGCAGTAAATGTACTTTGTTTTTAAAGGAAACATTTGCTGTGCAATGTCAACCTCTATAATGTTACTGTTAAAAAGGATTTCAGTAATGATATTGGAAATACTTAAAGCAAGTTCCCCAATAGAAATTGACCGGCTTTCAAACATTTGAGAATCAATTGAAATAATCTTGTTAAATCCTACATTTTGGCTTTCCAGTATTTTATCTTTTTCTCTACTATCTTTGGTGTTACCAGAAATGCTTGAAGTTAAATGGCAAATAATAGACTCAGTGAGATGTTCACAAAGTTGATTAAGTGAAGAATCATTGTAGATACTTCCTAGAGGCTGTTTTGATTCACATTTTTTCCTTGACAGTGTAGAAATAATAGACACCTTCTCCTCACTGGAAACTGAAAAAAAAATTACCACTTTTAGCATGCATAAAGAAAAATATGTAAAACTCAATATACTGGTAATTATTTACATATAAATTTCACCTATGGAATATCTCACTAAAGAAAAAGAAAAACATAGTCAAGAAAGAAATTGGGTTTTCTTCAGATATTTATTACTCACCTGTGGAAACTTAATTTTAGCCAGAAAATTGAGAAAATAACCCTAAAGAATTCAAATCTCTCAGTTAAGTGCTGATATCTGTCTTGCTTAGATGGGTTAGGAGCTCTAAGAAGCTGGAAATCATGGGGCAGAAAACTGATTTCCAAGTTTGATGTTACAATTTAGCTTGTCTGCAGTGATCTCTAGAGAGCTCATGTAATTATTTAAAATTTATTTTTAGTGAAAATATTTAGTGTTAGGTTATCTGTTACTTTTTTTTTTTTAAAGAATTTATTTATTTGTTTGGGTTGGGAGAGGAGCAGAGAGAGAGAGGGACAAGAAGGCTCCACACTGAGCAGAGAGCCAACTGGGGGCTCGATCCCACAACCCTGACTGAAATCATGACCTGAACTGGAACCAAGAGCTGGACACTTAACTGACTGAGTCACGCAGGCATTCCTCTGTTACTTTTAGGGAGCTACAGAGATGTGTTGCAATAATGACCCGGTTGAAATGAAAATGTGCTAAACTCCAGAAGGGTTAAAGATAGGTTGCAGTGTCAGTAGTATTTTAACCCCTAGACTTTAGTTTGTAATGACTCTATTCTTTTTTTCTATTCAGAAGAGTATTTATTGAAAATCATATACCTACCTGGGATGGCCAACTTCTTCAAGTGGCAGCCAGAGAAACACACTATTTTTTCTCAAAACTTCCTCAAAACTTAATCATCTGTTATACTTCTGCATGTAATATCAGGCAAAACTGTAGAGATGGGAAGCTTTAAGCTGAGCTTTGACTGCTAGGCAGGCTTTGGCTATGTTGAGATGAAGAAAGTGAGGAAAGAGTATTCCAAAAGGGATAAGGAGCAGGAGTAAAATCACTAGAAGGCCCTGAACATGTCCGAAAATAGAGAATAGATTTGATAGAGAAAAATACCAATAGGATGAAATCATGGATCTTCTCTTGTTTTGTTTTTCTTTATAATTCTCTTAGTTAGGCTATGTTTGGAGAAAGTATATTTATGAGCTTGAAATTGCAGACACACAGCTATCCATCATGAAACAATGCCAGTTTTAAGTATGGGAAATGAACTCCCATGCATGTGGGTAGGACTGGTAGGATGTGTTTTCCTGTTTGAACGGTTGGCGAGTGACGTATGTGATACCAGTGAACTGGTATTATAGCATCTAATTACTGGTAACTGGAATTATTGATCCAGTTCAGGGGTACTATGCATTATTGGAATATTGCCAGTAATGAAATTGCCAATAATCAACATTTTTTTTATTTATTTGACAGAGAGAGAGAAAGAGAGAGAGAGAGAGAGATCACAAGTAGGCAGAGGGGCAGGCAGAGAGAGAGGGGGAAGCAGGCTCCCTGCTGAGCAGACAGCCAGATGCGGGACTCGATCCCAGGGCCCTGAGATCATGACCTGAACCGAAGGCAGAGGCTTTAACCCATTGAGCCACCCAGGCGCCCCTCAACATGTTTTGTTATACAAAAAATGGCTCTTACATATGATTCAACCTCTTAGAAAAAGAGTGAAAATCACTTTGTGAGGATATGTTTAGATTTTAAGGAATTTAAGAATACTGGAATACAAACAAAATAAGTGGTTAATACCACTGTTCTTATACATTGTGACTAACAATGACAAAGAATTCAACTGTTTGCCTTGAAAAGATGAATCACTAACCTTCAATCAATTACATGTATATTTGGAATGATCATAAAGAAGTCATGCATTAAAACTTTAAAAACTCTTTGGAGCTTCTATCTCATACTTAACCAAAATGCTCTGCTTTAATGTCATTTTGTCTCATCTGTAGTTACGGAAAACTGAGCCAAAGCTATTATCAGGAAAAACAAACAAACAAAAAAAACCCAGTAAATTCCTTTAAAAATATCTGACTAAGTTTTTTCTAAGTTATGCCACCTTTTAGAGTAGATTATTTCTTGCTTACCTCCAGTTTCAAAATTCTTGAAATATGTGACCACAGATGTGGAGATATGTCTTGCTACCAAATGAATTTCCTTTGGACCCAGTTCATGATCAGCAAAAGCAATTACTTTAACTTCCTTCAGAGCCTTTCCATTTGGGGATCTCTTACTTTCCCATTTTTGCAATAAAGAAAAATCTTCCCTGCTGGATTCAGGTTTTTTATTTTCTTCTTCAGGTATACAGCTCACTTTTTTATCCCACATTCTAAGCAAACTTTTCCCCTCATTCTTTTGTCCTCCAGATATTGCAGACATAGGGTTTTGCTTTGATAGGAAAAATGGTTTCATTGTTTCCATGTTTTCATTAATGTGTGGTTGCCTTGGAAAGCCATAGCTTGACAGCACAGTATTGACAATATTTTCTGCAGCTAAACATATTTTGAGTGGAGAAACAGTTGTCTGAATTTGGTTTGGCTCAGCTGGTTTTAGAGTTTCAAAATGAAATATTCTTGGATTTTCACCTTTTCCTATTTCCATGAATGACATGACTTGCTTTAATGCTGCTTCTGTGGACTCATTTGCTTTCTTAAATAGTTTTTGTAAGACACTGCCTTCAGGAAGAGAGCTATTTCCTTGCATGAACTGGTCAAAATGGCCAAAGTTTGATTCCCTTGGACGGTAGTCTTGTACTTCATTTTTAAAGCATGATGGTACATTTTCTGAATCAAGCCTTTCCATTGTCTCTGAGCTTTTACTTGTTCTGGCATGTGAGGCTAATTTTGATGAAGGCTTATACTTTTTTTTCATATTTTCCTCTGTGTAACACACAAAACCAGGTACCCTGATTTGTGAAGGATTATTCCCAAAACCAACTTCCTTTAACTTTGATGTGGGCATTTTCATATTAGTTGCTAATTCAACCTGATTAACAATGTAGGTATTTTCTACTCCTTGGAACAAACTTTTCTTTGGAAGGTTATTGATATGAGTACACTGGTCCATCAGTGTGCCAATGATTTCACTTGCTATAATGGTCTCTTTCAATGTGCTAATTGAAGATGGTTCCACTTGGCTTATTTCTTTGTCTAGTTTATTCTTAATTATACTGAGCATGTCACTGACAATATTAATAGCATATGTAAGTAATTCTGAATGGAATGAGTGAATCTGTAGGAGGGTGTTCTGTATATTTTCTTTGGAAATAATAGTACTTGAATTGGGTTCATCAGAAAACTTTTTCGGTGTTTGTAATTTTGGCAACATCTTTTTGCTTAATAGTCCTTTTTGGAGAGGAAAAAAGTTTTCTATAGGCATTTTCACTATTTCAGAAAACTCATATTTAGAGATATATTTAAACTGCAAGTCTACAAATGACTCTAAAATATTTAAAACCCTTTCTACAATTTCTTGAACAATTTGGTTGCTGGAGCCCAAAGAAATTTGGTCTACTGTCTTTGTGTTATATATTGGTACACTGCTGAGGACATCCTTGACTGGCAAATCGTATTTACTTTTAGTACAAATATATTCTTTCCTATTTCCTAGAGTTTCTTTCCTATCTGGGGCGGGTACCTGGGACAAAAAACACAGCTGCAATTTTTCAAATAGCATTTCAACAATTTCTCTTCCAAACATATTAATTTGTGCTTTTGTATCTTCAACTCTAGTAGAAGCTCCTTTGAAATGATTATAGCACCTGCTTTCACAACCCTCAAGTTGATGCAAATTTAAAAGTGAAAGAGAATATTCTAATTCTTTTGCTTTTATTGGAATTTCAGTCAAAACATTTTCAGCTATCATCATTAGCTTACACTTTTCATTTTCCATATCATTTGATTCTGCTTGCCATTTGTCAAACATCTTTTTAAATATACCTTCTTTAGGAAAAATCTGTTCGAGCTGTGAAGAGACATTTTCCAGGTAAAAACATGCCTGTGGATTGGCAAGAAACTCTGCATCTGAATTCCCCTGTGAAAGTTTGAGATCATCCACATGTGAGAATTTGATTGGATAAGCCAAATTGTGGTTACTTGTAGCGTATAACCCTTGCAAAACTGTATTAACTATTTTGTTTGCTGCCATGATTTGATTGGATGGTGAAGCTTTAACATTTATCACTGCTCTAGTTTGCTTCACCTTTTCAAATTCTTTCACAGTTGTTTCCAGGATACTACTTACTATATCCTTGGCATACACTTTTAGTTCTGAAGTGGGCAATCTCATTTCCAGTAAGTTTTTGGCGTCTCCTGTTGATAGTGTATGTGGCAGCCCAGTGGTGGTCTTGGACTGGCTGTCTCTTGGAGTCTTCTCTCCAGGACCTAACTTGGTCTTGCTTTTGACCTTAGCACCACTAGGTCCTAGGTGTGATTTTGTTCTAAATTTAGGGAAAGGAGTAACTTTTGATCTTGCTTTTAAACTTGTTTTAAAATCTGGTTTAGGGCTGCCCTTACAGCTCACCTTAGAATTGTGTGGTTTTACAGATTGCAACTCATCAGAACAACTTTCAGGGGACAAAGTCTCTTCTAGATGAATTGAGGCAAAATCTATGATCTTATTAATCACCATTTGGACTAAATCCTTCCCCACTTGCAGTGGTGAATACTGCAAAAAATTGTTTTCTAGTAGAGAGATATTTTGACTGCCTGCATAAGAATAAACTTGTGGTATTACATATTTGGGGGGATTATTTCCTTTTCCTGCTTGTTTAGTTTCTTTGATGCAGGCTGCTGTTTTAGACAGGGTATCTTTGTTGTCAGATGCTTCTTTTTTGTTACTTTCATTTAATGATGTAACAACTATAAAGTACATTTTCCCCAAAACACTTTCAACTATGTCATTTGCTACCCTGTTAATCTGTGATTGAAAGAACTTTTTTTGTGTTATGTCTGATGTCTTAATTTTAGAGTTAGATGGTAAGTGGGGGATTTCATTAAATGAAAGCAAATGGCCTATGATATCCATTATTCTTTGATGTAATTTAGTTAAAACTTCTTGCACTCCACTGAGCAGTGCAGTCTTTTCTTTTTGTTTTGAGTCTCCATTTCTCATAAATATTTCTTCCAAAACAGTTCTCTGGCTTCCTATTTCCAATATTATTGGGTTTTGTTTCAATGGATATTTTGAAAACTGAGATAATTTGTTTTTTTCCTGCTCTCTTTGTCCCAGAAATATTTCATTTGATACAGTTAGTTGTGAAAATAATTTAGGATTGTCTTTTGAGTAAACACTAATTTCCTTTGCAGATCTTTTATCATATAAACTCTTTAAGATACTGTTGACAATTCCACTCACAATGATATTTTCTTGGAATGAAATGTTATTTGGATATGGATACATCTTTTGAATTTCTAAGTCTAAGTCATTTTTAATAAGCTTCAAAATGGCACTGGCAATGATATCCGCATATTCCTTAAGACTAGCTTGTGAGAGATGAATTGTGGACCGAAGATTTTCTTTGTAACTTGCAAAAGTGGAATCTGTGAGCTCTTGGCTGAGGATTGTTTGAGTGGATATTTTCAGGACATTCACATTTGATTCCTCTTTGCTTGATTCATGAATGAGGCTATCATCTTGTTTATCATTTTCCTGTTCCAGGCTAGCAATTGACTTTTCATTAGACTGGAAAGCAAGAGTAATTAATGAATCTATTCTTTCTGTGGCAAAAGCTTCTAACCGATTGAAAATAGTTTTACTAATGAAGTTAGCATTTTCCTCACATGGGTCAGGAGCAGATTTGTTGGGATCTTCTTTCTCTACTGTAGTTATTTGACAATCATCAGCATAGGCTGACTTCAGATTTCTTGAGGATGGCAAATACTCTGTTTTTCTTTCACTTTTTGACCCCATAAGAGGAGGCTGTTGACTCTCTGCTTTTGAAAATATGTCACAAAAGGTCAGGGGCAATCTTGCAGAAGTAGGATTTTTTGCATTTATGCTAAGCATGACAGCGGAACTGAGATTATGAAGAACAATATCTACTATATCATTAGATATGAAAATGACATCTGATTTAGGAACTGAAAGTTTTGGAATAATTTTATTTGCATCCTTGATGAATATTTCAGAATTTTCTCCAGAATGTTTCCCAGTTATGCTACATTTCAAAGTGGATGTGGCACAGAATAGATTATTTTGATACAGTGTTTTTTCATAAATATCACATAAGATACCTTCAATGATATCTTGTATTTGAAACTGAAGTACTTTTCTATATTCAGTCTTATTAAACAGCTTTTCAATAATACCTTCTTGTTGATCTGAATTACTCTCTTTCTCAGAATTGTTTTTGTCACATTTGCTTTTCGATGATACAATATTTAATACTGTGTTAACAACTTGACTTGCAATACTTTCAGAAACCACAATGTTATGAGTTGAGAAAGGACTTTCTCTTTCTTTATCTAACTCATGTTTGATTCCTTGTAAAATTTTTCTAGCCACTTCTGTTGCATACGTATTTAATTTATTCAAAGAGAGTTGACACGCTGAGTTGGTCTTTTCTGATGTACTATGATCCACTGAGCAAGAAGACAATTGATCATCAGAATACAAATCTTTGGTTGATAATGCTTTGCTTAATGCACTTTTATCCTGCTGAAAAGGTAAAGCTGTTGGAATGGTGAAGTTGATCTGGGGACAAAAGAGAGATTTTACCTTGGAAGTAGCAAAAGTTTCTAAATTTGTTAATATTGCCTGTACAATATCTTCAACTACATTTGCTTTGGCCTGTTTGTCAACATTGAATCTGGTGTGTTCATGTAAAGAAATATTTGCTCTAAAGGTGATGGTTTTATACCTATTTTCACTTGTATTTCTTTCCATCATAGCAGCTGAGTAAAGTTTATGAAATACAGTTCTAACAACATCATTGGCCACTATGATTACATCTGCTTCAGATACTAAAGGACTTATCATTTTATCTATAAATTGAACAGATGTTTGAGGAATTGGCCCATCAACATTGTGAATGATGCTGCTTAAATGAGAGTGGGAGAGAGAAAGCACATTTAGTTGACTGACCAAAGCATTTTGAAAAATTTCATTCAAAATATTTCTGATAATAGGAACAATTGGAGATTTCTGTGGTTCTTTGAGTTTCACTTCAATTTTGTTTAACATTCTTTCTAGAACCCATTGTTTAAGAGAATTTGAGTTAGCTTCTTCTCTTAATAATGTCCTCTCCCCAGTGAATTCTTTCTCTGTCTGTGAGACATCTTCTAGAAGGGAATCTGATTCAGCTCCTCCAGGAAGAAAATTTCCATAGGCTGGCCTGTATCGATAAGTTTCAACGCCCCCCTCTTCAGATTCAGTTTCACTAAACATATCTGAGGATACTGCATCTAAAATTAAATTGACTATATTCTTAAGCATTTGTTTCTCAGGTGGTGGGGTATTTACACTTGTCCTCAAATCTAATGAGTTCATATTTAATTCTGTTTGAATAGCTTTCAAAATAGTACTTGATATCTTCTTTGCATTCATGTATAAAGCAGACTGCAATAGTTCCTCATATGTGTCTATGAAAATTCTGGGACTTTCATATTCCAAGTTTGTCTTAGTGCTTTCTTCATTTGCATTGTGAATAGAACCCAGGGTTTCTAAATTTCCATTAGCGAACCCTTCCAGTTTAGCAAAAACCACATTTAGAATATCTGAAGCTAGAGCTTTCAGTTTATTTGAATGTATTTCTTTTGTTCTCCCTGTTTTGGAAGACACAAGAGCAATAGTTTTTTCTTTATTTTTTGTCAGGTCTTTATTACTCTCCTGAATCATCCTGGAAATGATGCTGGAGATTATGTTAGTGCATTTGGCCATTTCCTCAATAATTGAAGCAAATGATAGGTTGTCGATATCAAAAGACTCTGAGGCAGCTTTAAATCCAGAACTTGCAAAACTGGTATCCATATCAACACTACATAATTTTGCAAGGATGTATTCCAAAATTGTTTTGGAAATGAGCTGAATATTAGACTGCAATGTAGTAGACGTTTCAGGATTTTCATTCTTTTCTCTGTTTAGTTTACTATTAGGTGGCTGATGGTGTTGATGGGCTCTTAGGAGCTTACATAACATTTCATATAGTATTTCTCCAATACTGTCTAACACTTGCAATCTAGCATTGTCTTTGAGATCTTTTCCATTTACAACACTATGTAGAGCACATGGAGTAGCCAAATATTTCTGAAAAGATTTTTTATCCTGCCTACTTGGCAAATTATCTTGTTTATCAACGTCAGAACTATATGAAGTTGCAGGCTTAGGCTTATCTGAAGGGAGTGATATATTGCTTTGATCAGAATGTCCACTTGATAACATTTCACAAATACAAGTTAATAATGGAGATTCCATAATTGAAACAAGAGGTTCTAATGTATCAGTGTCAGCAAAAAATCCTTTACCTGTAAGGGATTTGGTATGATCTCTTTCCCTATGATTTAGGCTTCTCTTATTGAGTTCTAGTTCATTCTGGATAGCACGCAAAACAATGTTTACCACTTTAGTTGTATAAGTACTAAGTTGAGATTGTAATGAAGGTTGCTCCACAATGGAAGGTTTGAAGCCCATTTGCAATTTTGGACATATGAATAACTTCAGCCTTTTAAAAACTGTATTAATGATCTTATCAGTAATGTCATCTATAGGTTGAGGTTCACTTTTTTCAGATTTTGACACAGAAGTTTTTGCAGGATCTACATTCAATGAAGATAAATATTTCACTTTCTTTTCACTGTCAAACCATACTTTTAATGACTTTTTATTTGGTGCTTCTTTGACCATGTGCGGAGTATCAGAAATACCTAGAGAAGTTTGAACTGATGATGAAATGGAACTTTTGGTGGTATTGGGAATGCAGCTTGAAGCCTTATGAAGTATATTTAATATAGCATCTGTTATTTCTTGAGACACTGCACTAATTTCTGACACAGAGAACATCTGGTCCACCCATTCTTGATGTGACAGTTGTTGAGATTTTTCTGAAACAAGAACTGAAGCTTCTTTGCCAGTTTTATTGTTTAAGTGACCAGGAGGAACAGAAGATAGGTCCTTGAGCATATCTGTTAAGATACTTTTAACTATGTTTTCTGAAGCATTTTGTATGTGATGCTTTTGATCTCGACTGAAAATCAAGATGTCTCTATTCAAACAGGGTTTTTCCTTTAAAATTTCTTTATTATTAAAAGATCGTAGCTCAGTTTTTAATGCCCTATCACAAAATGTAACTTTGCTTCTTTGAGAACCAGTATTTGTAGGTGGTTTGCTATCTCTTTTATATTCAAAACTGGTGTTTCCTTTTGTAAACCAATTCTCAGGAACTTGTTTCTGTGATTTTGGCTTTTCATCTTTGAAAGATGAATCAAGGACATTTTTTACAATTTTGTCTATTTCTTCATTATCATCTTCAGAATAAATGACCATGCCAGGAACATTAACAGGTGGAAATGATCTTCTAGACTTAGGACCATTAGATAATCTAGTGCCAGTAAGTCTGTACTTTTCTTCAGTGTCAGAAAGATTTCTTGGTCTAGAGTGTCTGCATTTTTGAACATCTGCTTTTACTGGCTCTTGATGTAGCTGAGTGAAGATATCATCAAGTAGCTGAAGGAGCACTACTGTTTCTTCAGATGCAGTAAGTCTTTCATTGTTAAGTTCAGTTTGTACATATTCTAGTATAGTGCTAATTGCTTCCTCTATATATCCAACCAAAGAGGACTGGGAAAAAATATTTGACATTAAATTTTGTATTTGATCTTTAACAATTAAATTAGCTGCATCAGGTTCAGGACTACGTTTCATTTTGTTGTCTCTTTTGAGGGACATGTATGTTGGCTCTGTCATAGGTTGCTGATCAGAAAGTTTACTTGCATCTTCAAGATATGGATGTTCATTTTGCTTACAAGATGCAAGAGTCATCAGCTTTTCTAAAATGGCTTGTACCATATCCTCAGCAATATCACTCATGGGTTCCAAATTGTAAGGCAGTGAAGCTTTTAAAGGTTTTCCATTTGATGGACTGAGATATTCTCTACTGGGTGGCAGGCTTGGTTTAATGTCAACTGACAGATCTTCTTGTGAAAATATCTCAACACATTTTTTCTCAACTGCAGACTGTAGCTTCTCAAGCATATTCTCCACAATCTCTGAAGCTGCTGAGCAGATATCAACATTGGAAAGCAAGTCTCCTTTTTCAGGTTCACTTTGCTCAACAAAAACTTCAGCAGTAACAGAAGAAATAGAAGGAATAGCCTGCGTTAAATCAGACATTATTTCTTGAAAAATACTTTCTAAAATCAATTCAGTTTCCCCTTTTAGATGACATTTAAAGTTAACAAAAACATTCTTTAACTTCTTCATTTCATTCATGGCTTTTGCTTTTTGATCAGGCAACAGTGGACTCTCTAAGTCATCTGTTTCAGTGGTGGCATCCTTGGATTTTTTTGTGCCTATTTCAAATGATGCTAAAAGTTGACTATCAGATTTACAAGTTCTGAGCTTAGGGTATGCATATGTCATACTGGTTTTATTATATTTGAGTTCAGATGATATAGATTGTCTTTCCAAGTGATATGTTTTACCCACAGTTGTTCTTTCCACATGGGCAGAAGGTGGTTTTAAAGGTGTGGTTGGTCGCCTTACTGATAGGTCAATTGTAAATGCACAGGGTTCTCCCCGAAATGTTTTAGTTGTTGCAGATGTGTAGCTTCCATATGTAAACTCTTCACTGCATGTGCTACAGAAACTTGAACTGTCTGATGAGAGGATGGAGTCATCAGACACTGGATATGCTTTAGTTCGCAACCTTTCTTCATACTTTGTGATGGCTGGGTATAATATACTGGTCACTGTAGCTACAACCCAGGTCATTATATTCTGAATTATACTATTCAGTTCTTCAGAAGTTACCTGTAAAAGAGGCAAGCAGGAATGAAGAGAAAATCATATAACAACTTATTCTATTCTGGGACAGAGGGTAAAATTTAATTTTTTACATCAAACAGTACTTAGCTGGATACCATCATACCGTCATAGTTATTAAGAGGACATAGTAAATAATTTATTTAGAATTTCAGATTACTTTCAAGTTGACTTACTCTGAACTATAGTAAAATATTTTTTATAAGTTTCTATTTGATTCACACTCCCTCCAAGTTTTTTGTTGTTTTTCCCCAACATTTGTTGTTGAGATAATGACTTTTTGGTAAAAATAGAAAAAAGCCCCCACCAAATTGCTGTCTAGCCAAATAACATGCAAGTTTTGACAAGAAGAAACAGTGTCTACAATACAATGATATTATTTAATAATATCCCAAATTATTTATTGCAAAATATTTTCCAAAACAGATTGGTCAAAATGTTTGGGTGCCTTCAGAGGCATCTGTCTAGCTAAGATGTAAGGATGAAAAATAAGCCATCTCTTCTCCCCATTCTCTGCTGCAGAGGTGAACCTATGATTTGCATATATGGAAGTGAGTGCAGCTAACTATTAAAAGGTATTTGATAGGCAACAAAAACGTTAATGCTTATAGAGATGACTGGCTTTGTATTCAACAAAAGGGTATCAGTGTAAACTGTTTTAGATAGGAAGGCTGAGAAAAGATGGTGCAATGAAGGAATAAATTAGTTAAGATAGAAACAAAGGGCTCCCCCTAGACTGGGGTCTGAAAGAGCCAGGAGAGGAACAAGGGCAGGGAAATTGAATTCCTTTTTGAGCCAGAAATAGAACCCAGGGACCAGATTTGGAAAACCATTTTCTTAGTAGTCAGTGGTGATGTCCCAGCTTAAACTGGACCCAAAGTAGAAACAATGCAACTGTAGAATTCTATAAACCACTTCTTACTTACTGAAAATGAATTTTAGGCTTGCAAAAATCCTTTTACCTATAATAAATGAGTAGTCTGTTTTTAAATCGTTATTATTCTTAAGACATAAAGGCTGTAAATATGAGTAATTGGCAGTAAAGACTAGAAAGCTGGTATATAGGCACCAGGTTAAACTATGATTCCAATAATGGGGCTGTTCATACCCAAAATATTACCTTAAATTAACATGGAAATACTCACAGGTTAAGCAAAAATTCAAAGAAAATTTAACACCCGTGTAACATACTCTTTGAGACACATTTGAGAGTGTTTGGAGGTACTTTAGGAAAAGGAATTCTATCTTGCTATAATTCATGAGTCTCCTAATGTATTTTTTCCTTTATTGTACAATGGCTAGTGGTTTGAAAACATATTTTGGATGGCAGCATATGATGTAAAATACTTGTTTTATACAATGACATCCTAAATAAAACATTTTTAAAATAAAATCTAAATTTTAACAGAAAAAGCAATTGTTCTAATCTACTCTAGCACATATAAACTAAGGCACTCGATATATATTATTTTTCTTATTACCAGAGATACTAAAAATAATCTACATTGTTGCTCTTAGGCTAGGTGTGAAAGCTTCCAACTTTGATATGTGAAAGAGAGATATTCCTAAAGTTTTCTATCTATTGAAATATGGTAATTAGAACCTAGTTTTCAGTTGCTTTCCATTTTAGTATTAAACTGAGAAATATTCCCTTAATCAAAGCTTTTATATTTGCTACACATTCTATGACTTGAGTAAGTGTCAATGTGAAAAAGTATGTCAGAGTATGTGTTATTCTCTAATAACTTTGTCTTTCCTGACTGGTCTGACTAGTTTCAGAGTTGGGCTTTTTAAGTTGGACCATCTTATCTGCCTCTTCTAAATCTCAGCTCATAGGTGACCAGGTACTTTTTTATGTGACATTCGTAGGTGACCAGGTCACTTCTCACTAAAATGGCTAGACCTAGACCCAGGCATCCCAGCTCACCAGCCAAGGCTTCAAAGTCATGTCACCTAATGGCTTTCTATGATAAAATGAGTTTGTAGTATTTGATGCTGCTATGATGCCTACGTCCTTTAATGTCATTCCACACACTTCTGTGCCATGAGACTTCTTCCTGAAGGGCCAACATTTATCTTTTATAGGAACTTTAGATCACTGCAAAATTTAAGAATTAACTGAAAATAAACTTTAAAGAAAAAAAAGTCAAAGAGAGAAGACTAATATTGATAGATGATTACTCATTATTTGATTCACAGTTTTTAAATATGTTACTTTATCGATGGATTTTATGATACATACTTTCGCTTGCAAGCAGTTTTGTAGGAGGTTCTGTTCTCTGTAAAGTCAAGAAAGGTTGAGCATTTAGTTATTACCTAGGGTGAAGAATTCATATAACTTTTTCCAAAATTTCTAATCATTGAATCATCTGTTTCTTCTCTTTATATCTGAGAATCTTTCTACAGAAATTCAAGAGGAAGAATAAACCTTATTTTTTGCCCCCTCCTCAATTTATCCTGCTCCTTTGATAACCACATACTTTATTGCTTGGAAGGATAGAATTGTGGCTGCTGCATAAAAAATATATCTATCTGAAAAGTCTACTTCTGAGCCACCTTTGCCATGCCTGCTTTGTGCTTCTCTGGGGGACGACACAGAATTGGAGGGGGAAGGTGGGCTAGTCCTTTCTGTCTGCTTAAAGGCACCATGAAGCAAAGTATTTGACCAGAGCTTTCTGATAATCCTTTACTTACTCTTTTAAATCCCATGGTCCCACCTACACTTTCACCAAACAGCAGGAAGGGAATATGTGAATGACTATTCAATAACTATGGGTTAAAATAATAGGTTCCTAGCCACATGCAGTACTAATTTAGACGGAGACCCTTTCTTCATGTGAAAATATTCTGTCATATGTTCTAATTAGAATTATTTATCAACACACACTAATGAAATAAAAATCATATTTTCTGAATTGTAACATAAAACAAAATAACGAAAATTATAGAAAAAACAAATAGTTAATAAAACCAGATCAAAGACCATATGATACTTTCATAAATTTCAACATGGGCTCTTTTCTTATCATCAGATATATGATACTCTCATATATTAAAATTCTCTTCCTACTTTCTTAAAAGAAAACTGACATTCTTTTTTCATTTTTGTAAGCCTGTGCTATACGTTATAACATTCAGTTTTTCCTGAAGTCTGAGAAACAGCAAGACTGAGAATTACATCCTAAATCTTGGCAGAAAAACAAAACAAAACAACGAACCCCAAAACCCATCTTCACTGGTTTCAGCTCAGAAATTAGGCTTGGTAGTAACAACACATATTTAAACTAAAACCTTTTTGCAGTATGGAACCTGGAGCATGAAAGCCGATGTCAGGGACATGTTTTCTATCTTTTGGTCTTCTTTATTTTTTTCAGGATCTGGTTTCTCAGATCAACCTAAGCCTAATTTCCTTCTTTTAGACATTCTGCAATCTAATTCTCTCAGATTCATTTTTCTATTCTCTTCACCTTATACTGTAGGCACCAAATGGAACTCATGGAGTCCAACCTATTGACTGATTAACTGTCCCCAACAGGCTCTCTGCTCCAAAGGCATGCATATTGATCCAAAGAGCAAAGACCTAAGAATGAAATTGACCAAATAACAGAGAGCTTTAATGAAGACCACTTTGAACAATTGTAATAACCAGATAAAGTATGACATCAGTGAAAAAGACAGATTAAGGAGCTCTGAAAACTTACTCCTCCAAAAAAGCAATGGGAAAACTGGCAAAAAAAATTTTTTTATAATTTCATAGTACATGTTTTTATGGTCATTTTTTCAGTTTTCTGAACTCTGAAAATTAACTAAAGGTTTTCAGCATTCCACAGAATGTTTATTCAAGAAAAATTGTTGATCTAGGTAAAAACAGTGAGCTTTGTGGTGTTTTAACTTGCCCTATTTCTATCCCCTTTCTCCAGCTCCATGGTATCCTTGAAAAACAACACCTTCCAATCACAGGGGCATGGCTTTGTTCATTGTGGTATCTGCTTAACATTTAGCATTATGTTTTGAACATAGAAGTTTCTTAATAAATGTTTGATAAATAAATTCGCATTTAAAGTCTTTTGGATCTAGGTCTATTCTCTAATACAAAATGAAGCCTTCATGCAGGTCACTAATGAACTTCTAGAACTGGTTCCTGGTTTCCTGCCTTCAGTTTTTCTTCTATATTTCTGTCAGAGTTGTCTATCATTCATGCTAATATGACCACTGCATTCCACCTGCAAACTATCAGGGTGCCACCCCTTAAGTAAACTACAAATTCCTGACCACAATCTGCACAGCTGCAGACTTATTGCCTTCTTCACTCTGTTACTCTTTATGTCTTCCATCCCAGTAATATGAACTTAATCATTACCTAAGTGTAGTACATAATTATTGCAACTCCGTTTATCCCCACTGCTATGGTATTTGCTTTGTCTTCATTCTCTTGGTCCTGAATTTCCATGTCTATTTTATAAACTTTTCTGTATGCCTTTTGTATTAACATTAGAAAAAAATAGAACTAAACAATAGAAGAAAGAGAGGGAAGATGTGGTGGACAGTAGATCAGATGTGATGATTCTTCGTAGAGTCTTATGAAATCTGGAGTTAAGATAGAACAAGAGGCATGTGATATGTGTATGATGGGCAGAGCCAGGTGGGAAAGTATTGTTAGTTGTGTTTTATTTGTGCTCTGACCTGAGGTTACAATAAAGCTAAAAGCATTTTATTCCTG
The DNA here is from genome assembly GCA_028533885.1 of Nasua narica. Classification (NCBI taxonomy): domain Eukaryota; kingdom Metazoa; phylum Chordata; class Mammalia; order Carnivora; family Procyonidae; genus Nasua; species Nasua narica. Next base: position 131,934,929 of record CM052810.1, on the reverse strand, counting down.
TTAGTATGGGAGGGATTGGTGAAGAAGCCCCAGGCCATGCCTAGAGTTAATCATCTCAGGTGAGCTAAGATTTTTAATGAAAGAGTAGCCAAAATATTTGCTATGAAAGATTCAAATGGTTCTGTAGTTCTGTAATCTTGGGTGGGATAAAATGAAGAGGCAGGAATTAAGACTTTATTATGAGCCTCTTCTAAGCTGTTAAATGAAGAGGGAAGTTTTTATATTTCTAATAAATGAAAATATATTTATTCAAGAAGTCAAATAAAAATAGTCATTATTGACACATGATGGTTATTCCTCCTGTTTGTATTTTAAACTGAACTTGTCAGTTTTTTTCCTTCTGCACTATTACAATGCTCCATATCCTATGAACTCTCAGTAATCAGTTAAATTGACAGCTATCAGTCCTAAATCAAGATACTCCCTCCAAGGAAGATTGATCTGAATATTTTAATACCCTTTATCACCATACATCTATCATTTTCATGGGATTTGGAGTTTCTAAAGTATATCCTGAACATTATTTGGCATATTACCTTTTTAAGAAGGTGGTGATATTGGGTCTAAAATAATTGTTTTTTTTTCCCCCTAGAATTGAGAAAACCATTCTTAACCACCAACAGAATAGGTGGCCATTGAGGTTGGAGGAATGAAAATTGCTGAGGCCTCCCAAATTTATTCTCCAGAGACTTGCAATTTCAATCATCAGAGATAATTATTTGGGATTATATTGCAAATACCCTTTAGGAGAAGAATAATTGATAAAGTCATCAATATTTGCAGTAAGCTAATTTACCATCCTTGGGAAGCCAATAATCTCAAAAGGCCTAAGAAATGGTAAATGTTTCAAAGGAGATAAAAGCAAAGGAACAAGATCCAGATGCTGGAAAGCTCTTGAAGAAGAGGGATTATTGTAGGATATACTTGAACGTGGTATGAAGACTCTGAAGTGAAGGGGGAGTAATAGAACCACGGTGGTGATAAGGACATAGAGAAAAGGAAAAACATTCTCTTTGCTTTACAATTTAAGCTTAGTGCTGAGAGTTTGCAAAATACAGAAGTTTCACTAAATCCAAGTAGAAATACTAGAGGATTCCATGTAATAATTTGCTTTTGAAAAGCAAAATTATTTTGCTTTTGCACTCATGTAATTATTAAAATATTAATTTATATTTACACATTAATTTTCTTAGATACTTACATATTTGAGAAAGCATGAGAAGGGAGAGTACCCTGGGCTGTGGCATGAACCTGAGGTCCTATTTATTAGAAAAAGAAAATTGTAATTAGTTTGTATTCTTCCTCAGCAACTTATAAAATGGAAATTAATATCCTCTAATAGATCTTTGTTCTTTGGTACTACTTGTTTAAAGGCCTCCAGAGATTCTCCACAATGAAGCCAAATTCCTTAGGAAGGCATAAAATATTCCATATAATCTGATGTTCTCATCTACCTCTGCAGTGTCTACACTGGCTTGTTTCCATCTATTCATATATATTCTATGGTCCATAGACACAGAATGACATAATTTGCTAAATATATCATGTTTTCCATCCCTCTGGGCCTTTGTTTTTGCCATTTCCTTTGTCTGGAGCACCCTATTCTGTCTTCTTAACTTCTCATATTTTAGGCTTCACTCAGTTTGTATTAATTCCACTCGAAAGCCTTGCCTAAGTAATTAAATATCCTTCTTTAGGATGGGTATCCTAGAAGATATCCTGAAGCATTCTACATCTTTCTTTCTTTCTCTTTCTCTTTTTCTTTCTTTCTTTCTTTCTTTCTTTCTTTCTTTCTTTCTTTCTTTCTTTCTTTCTTTCTTTCTTTCTCTCTCTCTCTCTTCCTTCCTTCCTTCCTTCCTTCCTTCCTTCCTTCCTTCCTTCCTTCCCTCCTACTTTCCTTTCTCTCTTTCTTCTTTCTCTTTTTAAAGATTTATTTATTTGACAGACAGCAAGAGAAGGAACACAAGCAGGGGGAGTGGGAAAGAGAGAAGCAGGCCACCAGCTGAGCAGGGAGCCTGAAGTGGGGCTCCATCCCAGGACCCTGGGATCATGACCCGAGCCAAAGGCAGATGCTTAATGACTGAGCCACCCAGGTGCCCTAATTAAAGTCTTTAAAAAAAAATCTAATCTGCCCATTCCATTCCCCTGACCAAGCCAAGTCATTCACTACCTCCTTGGGGGATATATCTTTACCGCAGGCTTCTTGTCCTTCATACAAAGTAAACAACTATGTCTAATGCTCATATGTCTGCTCACTGGGAATATTTCCTCCTTCCCAACTGTCCTTTAGGGTCACCCCTGAGTAGCACTAGAGTGAAACAGAAAATATATAGTTTCAAATCTAATTGAAATCAGTAGCTTTAAATTTTTTTTCACCAAGAGAACCAGGACCAGGTTAAATATTTTGCCAGTGATTTGTACCAAACATTCAAGGAATATTTAGCACCATACTAGGCATGAAGCAGGAGCTCAATAAATGTTAGTTGAAAAAGTGAATTAAGAGATTGTATAACTTATTGATAGCTGTTACTGATGTTTACCTGATTCACAGAAGTAGCTTGATCTCTTGTTTGATCTTTCATTCCAATCAGGATTTATCTCCTTCTACATAATTCAAACAACAAACATCCTCAAAGGCTTTTTTCCCCCAGCATTTGAACAGCAACTATTACTTATATATTTAAAGTACAGAAATTTAAGATTTAATGTCAGTAAGATTTCATGTCAGATCTTAAATTCAGTTTTTAAGAAATGCACATGTTTGTGATATTTATATTAAATCTATTTACAGAATTTAGAAGTTCACAGTTGTATCATGGGAGGTCCACAAGACTGGCCACACATTTGGTGATTTGCTAAGGCTCATGGGACTCAGAATATAGTTGTACTCGCATCTAAGATTTATTACAGTAAAAGGATACACTATAGGATAAAGAAAGGGAAAAGACACAGGTTGAGTCTGGAAAAATCCATGCATAGTTTTTCTTATGCTCTCTCCTCCTGAAAGAGGACACACTTAAGAGGACACATTTTTCTCCAGGAATTAAAAAAAAATACAGTAACATGTACAGTATTTCTGCGCAAAGAAATCCATTAGAAACTTAGCACTTAGTCTTTACTGAAGGCTGGTGTTATGACACCCTCTGCCTTAATGTATATCAAAATTCTAACCTCCTAAAAAGAAATCAGATGGTCAGCAAAAATCACATTATTTGCAATATAGTGCACCATCCATTCAGGTAGGGAAAGTTCTGTTTCACTTAGGGACTGTTAGAAAAGCTAACTTCCCCAAAATTAGCCAAAGGGCAACCTTGAAAGCAGGCCCTTCTAAAGATAGCAGTCTCAAGCCTGCTATGTTAACTCTTTCCTACACGGTTGTATTCACTGGCATCCTAAAATTAACTATATGTGGAATGCACTGATTAGTAAGTAAGCTAATCAACTCAGTGAGATAAATGAGTGTGTTTTTTAACAAAGCTGCAATGGAGAAAAGTTTAAGTAAAGCTGGAACACAGAACAAGTTCTCTGAATACAGAGGGATGTGGTTCTCTAGATTTGTTCAAGAATTCAACATGCTCAGGGAGGTAAATCCAGTGAAAGAAATATGCTTCTTTCTTGCACTCCAGGTCTGAGAGCTGAACAAAGGCTGCTAGAAATACATTTTCTGACAGTGGTAGGCTGTGTACATGTTGGAAACAGAGTGTAATACTTAGTATAATAAAATGGCCATGCTGTTTCTCATAATAAATTAGGAATTGTGGACATTTGGTACTCATTTGAGATCAAGATAGGTGGCAAATTTAATAATACACACATTAACCAAGAAAGGTCAGTAATAAAATTTAAATACTGTTTTTACAGGAGTTTTTGTTTATTTATTTTTTAGTAAAGGACAGAGCTTTTGCAATCTGTTGGGCAATATGAGGATTTAAAATATTGAAGTTGTTAAGAAATTTTCTTTGACTCTTAGCATACTTAAATGGATAATGACATAGAACACTGAACTATAAAATATTTATAATAAAACTGCACTACGGAGAAGCATATTATGGTAAACACACATCTTAGAAGTTATGTGTAATGTAGTTTGTCAATTATTATGCATTAGAAGAAACAGAAAATGATGCCACTTCCTACCCAAGTCAAGTAGAATTCGTCTGGAAAGAACTTAATAAATTACCATTTTCAAATCATGCTAAGTCTTTAGTACAAACAGTTAACACTTTGCTACTAATGGAATGCATGATGTGGTTTTGACTCCTATAATAAATAGGCAACTCACAGAGGAGAAAAATCTAATTTATATCCAGAAGGCATACCCTGAATCTTTGGGGATAACTTTCCAATTAACAGGAAACTAATGGCCAGTCAAGAGTCAAAAGGACTGGTAGCATGACTGTCTCTGAAGAGTCCATCAGGACTAGTCAGAGCCCAATCAAAGGCCAAATTAATACTTCCTCTGAAGGCTGCAGGTATGTACTGTGAACTACAATGTTGTAGCCTATATTTAGAAAGATTATCCTAAATTTAATTATCCAAAATTAAAATTTTGTTATAATATGACTAATTTCAGGGAGTGAAGCAGTTCAGTATGGTCCCTTCATGAATGAAAATTTTTATACTAATGCTGATCATAAGATCGTATCTCATTTATTCTACTTGCATTTAGAGCAAAAGAATTATTATATACCTCATCTTTTGGAGGATCCAAGTAAGACTGTGAAGATCTTGGACAATTTCTTGTGGGTGAAATTTGAGGTGTAATAACTGAATTTTGAGCTGAGATGAATACACCTCCTAGAGAAAGAAGAGATAATTTTACATATGAGAAGATCATATTTCTGGCCAAGGGTGAATGCTAATGAATATATCTGATCCAATGCTCTCTGCTGAGCCACCACAATCACTAAATTACCACAATTAGGGATATATTTGAATTAAGGAAGTACCTCCAAGAATAACATGACCTTTTTAAGTGTTCACTGGGTGCAAATTTCCAATGGTTCACTATTGCTTTTAGAGACAGGTCTGAAATCTGAAACCTCTAGTCCTAATTTATTTAATATTATGCCAGCTTAATGCCTATAATTAAACACAGACCACTGCCAGAATTGTTTTCATTTCATTCAGTCTGCAATGGAAGACCACTCACTTCTTGGATAGGGGAATAACCAAAGCTGTGTTTTAGGAAGAATGCTTTCACAGTAAAATTTATGGTGGCTTAAAGGGAGGAGGAGTAGAATGGAGGAAGGTTACTGAAAGAGTCAAGAATGAAGGAAATGAGGGTAGAAGCTGTGGGAATGAAAAAATAGGAAAAGGCAAAAGAAAATAAGGAGACAGAAAATGGCAACGTTGGGACGCAAATACAAAAAAGAAGAGTCAAAGATAACACATTTCGTGCCTGGGTAAAAACAGAAGAACGATCAGGAAGATGAGAAGTTTCATATTCTATTGAATTTGAGGTGATCATTGGCCACTGGATGGAGGTGTCTAATATTTTCTGTGTATATATATGTAGGATATATATAGAAGTATTTTTAGTGAGTTCCAGAAATCTAACAAGGCACAGAAAAATTTAGCCAGTGTGTAGTCCACTGAAGGGAAGATGGGAAATAAGATGTCTTATCTATGGAGAAATGATGGCAGTGGAGTATGGGGACCTTCCTGGAGATAGTTCTCTGTGCTGTACCTTACTGAATCCCAGTATATCAGTAATGTGCTGAAGTACTATAAACAGCCACAGCAGGTACCTTAACTTATCCTCACCTTGTGAAATTCAAAAGCCATACTCATCAATCACTGAAACATATAAGCCACTTATAATATCTATATTCATAAGTAATTTTATACCATGCCTTACTTTCCAAAATAACCATGGTTTTTATAATCAGGTAAAACAACTTGAAAAACTATATGATAAAAGCATGATTATGAACTTAACAAAATAAAATAACAAAATAACAAAATAACAAAATAATAATTTCACTTTACCTCTATCATCAAAAGTACTTGATTTTCTAGTTACTCCATCTTTCTATACAGTATATTAAAGAGAAAAACATTCATTAGCAATTGTACTTCCAAAAGAAATTTTACCTCTATCAATCAACCAAATTTATAAAAAATTTTCCCCCATTTATCCCCTAACTTTCACATGAAAATTGTCTCAGGGAAAATATATATTAACAATCTTCTAGATTATCTTCCATAGGGATCTCAAAATTAATTAGTTTAAAATTGAGTTCATTATGTAGCAATGTACAGTTGTTCCTTTTCTAGTATTCCATACTTTGTTTAAAGGCATAGTAATCCATTCAATGGTTGGTTCTAAAAAGTTTAGAGTCATTCAGTCTAAGGGAAATAAATATAACCCATTCCAATCCAGTCTACAGCTTAGCAAACATATTTCTCAAAATTTGGGTCAACATTTAATTTTGAGAACATCATTTCATTGTGTCTGTCCCATCAGGCAATGGGTCCTCAAGGGAAGTGATTATGTTTTATTCATCTTTTTATTTTATGTGTCCCAATTTCCTCATTTTCCCTTCCTTCTGGTTCAGCACAGGGCTCGGCCAACAATAGATGTTCAATAAATTTTGGCTATTATTGCAGTTGCTAAATGTTTGAATTAGTTTCTGCTAAATTACACAGTGATTCAATATTCTGAAGGAGAGATTTGGCCTCATGAATAGATCATAATATCCTTAACCAGTCAGTATCATGCTAGTGAAGGAAATAGGTCATAGAAGTGAAAAATTAACTAGGTAAATAATCAGTATTCAAAAGATTGAGACAGAATTTTATACCTTTTGTTCAGAACCATTAACTTGCACTTCTGACTGGCCAGCTGAAGTTGCTGGTTTTTTGACAACAGTCTTTGAACTACTTAAAGACTGATAAATAACATTTGCTTCAGGTCCTGAAAGTAAATGAGAGAGAAACACCATGTTTTTTTTAACAACCTATTGAAGTGTAATTGAAATACAACAAACCATACTTATTTAAATCAAATGTTTTTTTTCAATTTTAAAATATGTCTACAACTCTGAAGCTATCACTGCAATCAAAATAACTTCCAGGGGCACCTGGGTGGCTCAGTGGGTTAAAGCTTCTGCCTTCAGCTCAGGTCATGATCCCAGGGTCCTGGCTCAGTGGGCTAGAGCCTCTGCCTTCAGCTCAGGTCATGATCTCAGGGCCCTGGGATCAAGCCAGGCATCAAGCTCTCTGCTCAGCAGGGAGCCTGCTTCTTCCTCTCTCTCTGCCTGCCTCTCTGCCTACTTGTGATCTCTTTTTCTGTCAAATAAATAAATAAATAAATAAATAAATAAATAAATAAATAAAATCCTTTAAAAAAAAACCAAAAAACTTTTCCAATACCATTAAAATTTTTTTCATCCGCTGAGAACTGTTTTATTATATAGATAAATCACAGTTTTTTTTAAAGATTTATTTATTTATTTATTTATTTGGAGTGAGAGAGCATGAGAAGGGAGAAGGTCAGAGTGAGAAGTGGACTCCCCATGGAGCTGGGAGCCCGCGCGGGACTGGATCCCAGGATCCCGGGGTCATGACCTGAGCCGAAGGCAGCCACTTAACCAACTGAGCCACCCAGACGCTCCAGATAAATGACAGTTTTTTATCCACTTACCTACTATTTGGGTTGTTTCCATTTTGGCCTCTCACAAATAAACCTTTATGAGCTTTCATGTACAAGTCACTGGGTGGATATGAGTTTTCATTTCTATTGGGTAAATACCTAGTAGTGGAATGATTGGATCATATGGTAGGTATAGGTTTAACTTTTAAGAAACACCATACTGTTTTCCAAAATGGCTATACCTTTTACATACCATGCAGCAGTGCACCAGAGTTTCAATTCTTTCACATTCTTGCCCACATTTAGTAAGCAGAAGAAAGAAAATAGTAAAAATCAAAGTGAAAATGAAAGAAATAGAAAAAAGAGAAAATAATGAATCTAATAGCTGATTCTTTGAAAACCTCAATAAAAGTGATAAGCCACATCGACCAGGAAAAAGAGAAGACACAAATTTTCAGCATCAGGAAAATTAGAGATAATAGCACAACAAAAATCTACAGAGAATACTAAAAATAGTAACAAAGGAATATTATGAAAAATGTATGGAAGTTAAGTTTAAAAACATATAGAAATGACAAATTCCTTGAAAAACACAAACTGATCTCATTCATGAATAGTTGATATGAAAAACTACTTATCTACTAAGGAAATTGAATATGTTAAAAACAAGTCCTGAAAGAAAGCTCCAGGCTCAAATGACTTCATTTCTGAATTATAACTAAGATCTAAGGAAGAATTTACATAAATTCCACACAAACTCTTCCAGAAAATTGAAGAGGAATGAACTTCTCTCCCAACTCATACTTTGAGATAAAGATCACTTTGATATCAAAATCATTAAAAAATATTATAAGAAAACCTCAGTCAACATCCCATTAACAAAGATACAAAAATTATAAATAAAATAAATTGAATCTAACAATATATAATAAAGATAATGCATAATGAACGAGTAAGGTTAATCCCTTAAGTTTTTGGAACAAGATTAAGATGTACACAATCACCATTTTATTCAACACTATCCTGGAGGTGCTAGCCAGCAAGAAAAAGGAAACGAAAAATGAGTCCAAAGAAATCCCATCAAACTATGTTGTAGAAATGAGAAAGCTCAGTCTAAAATTTATATGGAGATATAAAGGCCCTACAATAAGCAAGTCAGCCTGGAAGAACCATGAATGTTAGAGAACTCAACCTGCCAAATTTTAAGACTTATTATAAAGCTATAGTAATTAAGAGAACACTTTATTCACATAAGAACAAATAGATAAATAAAACAGGAGACTTTCCACAAATAGGTCTGTCTATATATCTATCATCTATATATGTTTACTTTATCTTTGCAAAAATGTCAGTAAAACTCAATGATATTGTATCAATTTAATGTGTACAAGATAAGGTTGAATAATCCTGTCTTCCCAGATAGCAAAGAAGCTATCAAAAATCATAAGGGTTATGTCACAAAGGACTCAAGAATTATCCTAAACGGAGATCCCACTCTCCGAAGTTATAAAAATTTCAGCATTAATGAGCACAGTGAGAGAATTGTATTGAAGCACTTTGAATTTATTTAAATCTATAAATTCATAATGACACAAAACAAAACTAATTCCTCACTGTTGGAGGATGCTACTGAAATAATTTACTATTTTGAAAACTGATAAATGTTGGTAAAATAGTAGGCATTAGTCTGCTTTTCTGAAGTATACTGTACACCACATTGTAACCAAATGGGAATTAAGAGGAAGTTTATTTTATATAAGTATTACAGTTAATCTATGAAGAAGGAATGATAGAATTAAAATATCCCAACTTTGCAACCCTTACTTAATTCATGGATATAGGCCTTGAACCTAAATGGCTGCTAACATTACAAAGAGAAAGAAAAGGAGATATTATATGCTGTCTGATGGAAGGACTAACCACTATCTATGGATCAGTCTTGTTAGAGAAACCAAACCTGCAGATGGCAGCTTAAGAAGACCCTGACCTCGCCTCCTCCCTTGGACACACTAAACCTCCAACTACATCTAGAACAATTCTCTCTGAAAAAGAGTTAAAAAGACCACATTCAATTGAGAGGACAGGCAGAGGCGTAGTCTAGCAGAGAACCCCACCCCCAGGGCAGCAACCCGCAGGTTAGAGGGATTTCACAAATATGGAGCATGTCTCTGAGTTTGAGCTCCCTAACCCTTGGGACCTGCACTGGAAATATGAGCCCCCAAACATTTGGCTTTAAAAATCAACATGGCTTATGTCTAGGAGATTCACAGGGCATTAGGAAACAGAAACTCTGTTCCTAAAGGGCTTGTGCACAGATTACTTACCCTGAGATCCAGCACAGAAGCAGCAGGCTGAAAAAGCACTTAGACCATATGTGAAGGAGATCCACTGGCTATTCTTAAAGCATCTGCTGGGCAGGCAGAAGCCTGTTTCAACTCTCTCCAGGGAAGGAGGTGCCTGTTGGTGCTATTTTTACACTCTCCTACCTTGCTAAGTGCTAGCAATGCCAGATGCCATTTTTTTACTGTCTTTACTCTGTTAGTACTGGTCCTGTGGTCCTGCCCCATGAAAGCCAGTGGTGGGCTTGCCTGCCACAACGCTCTGCTGTGGCCCTGCCAAAGCCAGCAAATACACATAGTTCACAGGGGACACCCTTTGAATGTCTGTCTTCGGTGGCCAAGGGGCCCTGTGTTTTGGGGCCCCATGGGACTGAACAGCTCTTGGCAGGATGCTGCACAGAAAACAGGTGAAACACACCCCCAGTCTTCTTTTGATCACTCTTTCAAGACTGGGAGAGGAGAGATGTTTTGCCTCATACGTAGAAGCAAAGAATCAAGCAAAATGATGAAATGGGGGAATGTGTTTCCAAATTAAAGACAAGAAAAGTCCCCAAAGAAAACTTTAATGAAACAGAGATAAGTAATTTACCTGATAAAGAGTTCAAGGTAATAGTCATAAAGATGCTCATGGATCTTGAGAAAAGAATGGCTGAACACAGAGAGATCAACAAAGAGAGATAAAATATAAGAAAGTGCCAAACATAAAAGTCATAGAGCTGAAGAATACGATAACTGAAATGAAAGGGACACTATAGGGGTTCAACAGCGGACTGGATGAAACAGAAGGAAGGGCTAGTGATCTGGAATACAGGGCAGTGGAACTCACCCCAACAGAGCAACAAAAATTAAAAAAAAAAAAGTTAAAAGATTAAAGGATCTCTGGGTAGCTTAAGGGACCTACTGGGATGCCAGTTAGGCAAAAAAAGAGAAACAACAGGAATCCAAGTTGGAAAGGAAAAAGTAAAACTGTCACTATTTGTGAATGACACCATTTTATATATTGAAAAGGTATTATGCTAAGTGAAACAAATCAGATAAAGATGAATACCATATGATTTCACTTATATGTGGAATCTAAAAAATAAAACAGATAAACGAAACCAAACTCACAGATGCAGCGAACAGATTGGGGGTTGCCGGAGAGGGCATGGTTGGGGGTGAGGAATGGGAGAAGTAAGTCAAGAAATACAAATGTCCAGTCATAAAAAAAGTAAGTCATGAGAATATAATATACACCACAGTGACTATAGTCAACAATATTGTATTACATATTATGTAACTTTACATTGTGATGGGGGAAACTAGACTTATTGTGGGATCATTTTGAGGTATATACAAACATCAAATCATTATGTTGTACACCTGAAACTAAGATAATGTTATATGTCAATTATACCTCAATGGAAAAAAAACCTGAAAGTGAATAGATTTAACTAATACTTTACAGGAAATACAGAAGAAATAAAATACATTGTTTACATACAGATACAATCAGCAAAAGTCCAGTCTGTGAGGAAATCACAGGACAAGCAACTCAGTTTCTCCAACAAATAAACGAATTAATAAAAGGAGGAAGGGAGGGAGAGACAGGGGTATATAGAAGGAGAACCTATTAGATTACATAACAAATTATTGCAATGTGTGTCAATGTAGATTCAAACTAACATCAAAATATTTTTGAGAAATTTATGAGATCATTGGAAAGTTGAATAGTGATTAAATATTTTATTACATTAAAGGATTATTTGTGCCTTGTGATAATGGTATTGTTGTTATGCATTAAAAAAAAATCCTTATCTTTTAGATACATATTTACATATTGATGGGCTGTGCTTTGGAACAACAAAGCAGCAGAGAGAGGTTCAGTGCCTAGACAAAACAAAATTATTCATGAGACATCGAAGTTGATGATAGGCACATTAAGGGTACTGATTGTTTTCATTTATTTTTGAAATGTTTAATAAGAAAAGCTAAAAAAATCACTAACAAAACTGGAAATATTTGCTATAAATAAGACAAAAATTAACATCATAGATAAAAGATAAAAGGAAAGAATAGAAAAAATTACAAATTATAAGTTATTATACAAATATGTATGTAATAGACAAATGTCTAGTATGGCTTTACATGTCTTTCAAATCCATAGGAAAAAGAAAACCCAGTAGGAAAATGGACAAAAGATTTGAAAAAACTTCTCAGAAGAGGAAACATGACCCAGAAATCCCATATCTAGGCATATAACCCCTAAAGAATCTCCTCTCTGTGAGCACCATGAGATTTTATATATATATAAATATATATGAACACTTATAAATGTTCAGTGCAATATTGTTCAAATAACAGATACTCCCATCAACAGAAAAACAAATGTATAAATTGTGGTATATTCACATAATTGGATAAGATCAGTAGTGAAATGAAATAAAATGTCAGGCAGCACAGAGATAAAACTTCCGAAATGCTGAGTGTAAAAAGCAAGTCACATAAGACTAGATACAACAGCATATAAGTTACCTTAAAATATTTTAATGGTATCTATGTCTGTATGTATATACGTAGTTTAAGGGTATACACTCATGTAGTCAATATATTTTAAAAATAATGGTTATGACAATCATCAGATTTGCATAGTAGTTCTTTCGGTGGGAGAAGGAAATCTGCTCTAAAGAAATTTGGCAAAAGATATAAACTTACAGCTTAAGGAAATTCAGTGAAACTTAAAACAGAAAAAAAAAAAGAAGAAAAGAAATCCACACCAAGACATATCATAATCAAGTTGCTAAAAACTATTTCCCACCCCCTAAAAATCTTAACAACCAGAGAAAAATGTCACCTTACTTATAGACTATCAACAATTCAAATATGGCTCATATCTCATCAGAACCGTGGAAACACAATGAAATGGAAGAACAGTTTTCAAGTTTTGGAAAAAAAATGTCAATTTACAATTCTATATCAAATGCAAACACTATCACTCAAGAATGAAGGTAAAAATAAAGACATTCTTAGATGAAGGGAAATTAAGGTGATACAGTGCCAGAAAATCTGTTCGAAAAGAGATTCTAAGGGAAGTTCTATAGACTGAGAAAAATGATCCTGGAAAGAAATCTGGGATATCAGAAATTAAAGGGAATTCAAAATGGTAACTATCTGAGTGAATATAATAGGCTAGTCCTTCATTTAGTTATTTAAAACTTATTACATTGTCTGAGTGGATGTTTGATGTGTGTAGTTGTAATACATAGGACAACTATAACAAAGAGAAGAGGGATAAGGGGTCATATATAATGGCAAAATTTCCACATTTCACTTAAAGGGATAAAAATTTATTAATAGTTGATTGTGACAAGCTAAGTACATTGTTATCTGGAACAACCACTAAAAAAAATCTGTATAAAGAGGCATAGTAAAATGATAGTCATGGACAGAGGTGCCTGGATAGTTCAGTCAGTTAAGCATCCTAATCTTGATTACAGCTCAGGTCATGATCTCAGGGTAATGAGATCAAGCTCCGTATCTGGCTTGGCACTCAGCAGGGAGTCTGCTTCTGAATTCTCTCTCTCCCTCTTTCTCTGCCCTCCCCTGGCTCACACACTCTCTCTCTCTAAAATAAATAAATCTTTTAAAAAGATTATCTTTGAAAAAGATAATCTTTAAAAAAGAAATCTTTAGGGGCACCTGAATGGCTCAGTGGGTTAAAGCCTCTGCCTTCGGCTCAGGTCATGATCTCAGGGTCCTGGGATGGAGCCCCACATCAGGCTCTCTGCTCAGCAGGGAGCCTGCTTCCCCCTCTCTTTCTGCCTGCCTCTCTGTCTACTTGAGATCTCTCTCTCTCTCTCTCTGTCAAATAAATAAATAAAATCTTAAATAAATAAATAAAAAAGAAATCTTTAAAAAATTATCCGTGGACAATTGGAAAACAAATTTTTAAAATGTCATGTATAATAGTACCAAAGAAATGAAATACTTATGTATAAATATAACATAACATATACAATATCTATGCTGAAAACTATAAAAACATGACAGAAATCAAGTACAACCTAAAGAAACAGAGATACGATATTATGTTTATGGGTTGGAAGACCAAGACATTAAAAAATTTTTCTCCTCAAAATGATGTATAGATTGATTTAATGTTCTTCATTCAAAAATCCCAGCATATTTTTTGCAGACAAGCTGGTCATAAAATTTATATGCAAAAGGCAAGTGAATTAAAATAGTCCTTAAATTTTGAGGGAAAAGATAGTAGAATTATAGCACCTGATTTTAAGACAGTAAAAAGCTACAATAATGAAGATAGTACAGTATTGGCAAAGAGATAGACACATAAATTGATCAATGGAAAGGAAATAAAAAGGCAAATAACAGACTAAGAGAAAATATTTGCAAATCACATATCTGAAAAAGATGTGTAATATATAAATATACATATATATTTATACTATATAAATAGCTCCTTAAACTCAACAGTAAGAAAACCACCCAATTAAAAATGAGCAAAAAGCTTCAACAGATAGTTTACCAAGCAGGATTTATGAAAGGCAAACAAATGTTAAAAGATGGTCATCATTGTTAGCCATTAAGGAAATGCAAATGAAAATCACGATGAGATACCACTACATCTATTAGAATGACTAAAATATAAAATTGCTGGGATGTCTGGGTGGCTCAGTTGGTTAAGTGTCTGCCTTTGGCTCAACTCATGATCCTGTATATGGTTGTGGGACAGAGTCCTGAATCGGACTCCTTGCTCAGTGGGGAGCCTGCTTCTCTCTCTACCTACTGCTCCCCCGCCTATGTGCGCTCTCTCTCTCTGCCAAATAAATAAAATCTTTAAAAAAAAATTGCTGGTAATACTAATGATTGCAGGACTGCATAGCAAATGGGTCTCTCATGCTTTACTGATGGGAAGGCAAAATATTATAGGCATTCTGGAAACAGCTGGACAACTCTTTATAAATTTAAACATACGCTTACCATATGACTCGACAATCCTTTGTTTACACAAAAAGCTGACTATAAATACTTCTGATTTTTCTATTTATAAACACCAAAGCCTGGAAGTAACCCAAATTCCTTTCAACTAATGAATGTACACACAAATTCTAGTGCATACATACAATGGAATACTACTCAGCAATACAAAAGGAGTAAATATCAATACATGCAATAACTTGAATAAATTTCGAATACTGAAAGTGAAAGTGAAAGAAGAAAATGAAAGTGAAAGAAGACATTATCAAAATGTCTACTACAAGATTCTATTTATAAGACATGCTCCAAAGAGAAAAGAACTATAGTGATGAAGAATAATTAGTGGTTACCTAGTGTTGTTAGTGGAAGGGAGGAAGGTATGACAGCAAAAGGAAAGTTTAGAATGTTGTGATTGTAATGACTGAATCTTATGCGATTGTGGTAGAGATCACAAAAAAGCCATAAATGTGTTTAGATGTGATTATTAACAAAATCCATTTGCCTCACATAATTTAAAAAAACAAAGTAAATACCTCAGGGTCTTTTTGGGAGATATAAGAAAATACAAACACAAAATCAGAAGCAAGAAAGACAGGGAATTCAGGGCTCAGAACCATATTGGAGAGGTGCCAGCCACAAAATGTGGGGCAAATTACCCATAGGACTATAAAAGCTGTGATACTGTACAGAGTTCATACTCAGGGTTCCGTGGTAAAAAGTAAGAGGGGTTCATTGTAATGACTAGGAGAGAGAGGCACTTCTAATAATGCATGATGACTTGTGATGTCACTGATGTATAGTTCTAAAATTTACAAAAAAAGGAATGAATCACATGCTACTCTTAGGGTAAAGAACCTCTCACCCCAAGACATGTATCAGTAAAGTTTCAGAATTCATCTTTTAGTGGAATGTTTCCCAACTATGCTTAATTAAATTTATAGGTTTGATCCCTGAACAATTGTCACAGACTGGTAGCCTGGTAAGGCTGAAAACAATATTTTCCATCTACCATTCTCTCCTAATAAAACTAGAATTTTTGCCATCAGTAAGACCAGTCTGTGTTGCATTAAACACTAGAGTTTTTTAGAGGATTACTCTGTATGAGATAACTGCGTAGAAACTGAGAATTTAGTTTTATTGTCTATATTTAGTAGAGGTGGGTCTAGTCTCGTCATAATTTTGTTGTAATAACTCCAGTGTCTTAAAAAAAATCTTTGAACTTTAAAAATAGGATCCATGAAGCTTAGTGTTGAATTAACTCTACCTCAGTGGTCCTGAGAGTGGAAGACAGCTTCCACTAAAGCAACCTTGTCACTCCCCAGGTTTCTAAGTCCTGATGAGACTAATCAATTACATTATCAGGGAGGAAAGATTTTGGACTTTTTTCCCTTTAGATTTAAACTGATAAGACCAAAGGAATTTTAGTTTTTATACTTTAATTTTTCCCTGGAAACTTGATAGTGGGAGGAGACCCATATTGTTCAATTTTTAACAGTCTGACACCTTTGATAGTGTATTATTTGGAGGAGTTTTATGCTGTAATTTGGGTTCCTGGTTTAATCCAGTGAGCCTAATAGACAATATCAAGTAACACAATATGAGATAAATAATAAATAAGGCTCACAGTGGTTTTGGAGTTAATTTCGGACCCACTTCAGAGTTTTCTAAAATCATCTTGTCATTAAAAGTATTTTGTAATTTGTTAGGTTTCATATACTGTTTCTTTAACAGCAATAGACTCTTCATTTGATTTTTCTAAAACGATGACATAATGTTAAGTTTAGAACACTAAATCAATAACTAGAGATCAAATTCTGAAAGCAATAGAGATTGTATCATTATTGGTAAGGATCACTCTAAATCAGTCATTTGACAACAGAAAACAGATTTAAGTATTAAAAGCATTTAAGCAAAAAGATGCTTTCCAAGCTCAGCCTTTCCCCAAATTACTATTTAGTATTTTTTATGAAAATATTCAATTACCATACGCTCCTTTACTTCCTCTCTGGTCACCAACAGTGTAAATTAAGTCTATATTATCATAAATCATCTCTTTCTTCTTTGGAGAATAAGCTTAAAAAATGTAACTAAATACTTATTTTTAATAATAGTGATGATAGAATTACCCAAGATAGACTATTTCTTCATGCCCAAGAGGAAGTGAGCCTTATGCTAATTTGTATATGGCACTGTGGGGAGGTATCGGAGAAAATGGAGAGATGTGAAATGGGAAGACAATCACTCTTGAAATATTTTCCTTCAGGTTAAAAGATATACTTTGAGGGACAGAATTTTCTTCTGGCAGAGAGAAAAGCAACACACAGACCAACTGTAACATGTCATTTCCTGTCTGCGGGGATGCATACCAACATAGGTACTGGCTTGAGACCCACTAGCCCACAGTTACTATTGCAGTTCTTGGCTGTGCCTTCCAGCCTGGCATAAGCAACTATATACATATTCCTCCTCTGTGATAGAGGTAATTATATTTCCTGTTTCTAACCATTTACGGAGGGCAAAGGCTCCTAATATCAAGTGCACTCAATTGTACTTTCATCAGAGAAGTTTTCATTAGAGATGTAAAATGTGAGAGTGATCTGTCTCCCCACTGGGGCATATTCACCTAATATTCCCTTCCTCTCATTCTGTCTCTCTGGAAACTGTCAACTTAGTGGAAGATGACATTGTTACTTGGAAGTATAATTCAATTTCATTTGTAAAAGAGATACTGTTCCGTCACCTTGGTAATATAAATTAAATTCATTTACATCTTCTTCCAAAGAGGGATTCTGAGGTAACAAATTTCTAAAATGTCTACTTGAAACTCTTTTCCTATTAAGTGAGAAAGTTAACAGTTGAAGATGTAGGGATGTATATTGTTACTAGAGTGGTTTTTTTTCTAAGATTTTCTTTATTTATTTGAGAGAGCGAGAGAGTGAGAGGGAGAAGGAGAGAGAATCTGAAGCAGACTCTGCACTGAGCACAGGGCCTGACGTGAGGCTCGATCTCACAACCAAGAGATCATGACCTGAGCTGAAACCAAGAGTTAGATGCTTAACTGACTGAGCCACCCAGGTGCCCCTAAAGTGGTTTCTTTTCTGAAGCATGAGATTGTTGTCATTATTCCATTGGGCTGAATAGGTTGAATTAGTCCATTTAGCAAATATATATTTTACACACACACACACACACACACACACACACACACACACACATACAGTACTATTTGTTCTGTGAACACAAAAGTGGGAATTAGAATACTATAGGTGATTAAAACAGTGTGACGTATGTAATAAGTGTATGGAGAATGATACAAAGTACTATAAGGGATTCAAGGGAGAAGGATCTTTTTTTTAAAAAAAGATTTTAATTATTTATTTGACAAAGACAGAGCACAAGCGGTGGGTAGGGGGCGGCAGGCAGAAGGAGAAGTAGCCTTCCTGCTGAGCAGAGAGACAGATGTGGGGCTTGATCCCGGACCCCTGGGATCATGACCAGAGCTAAAGGTAGACACTTAACCAACTGAGCCAGCCAGGTGCCCCAGAGAAGAATCTTCCAATTAGGATTATTAAGAAAGACTTTATGGAGTGTCATTTATAGTGGAGCTAAAACAACTGTGGGATAGGGGTAGGTGGACAGTTAGCACTTCACTCCAAGCTAAGAAAATTGGACAAAGAGAGGCACAGAAGTAAGGAAAGTTACTTGTGTTTTAGGAATAGTCAGTAGTCTCATTTGGTTGGACAATGAAATAAATTGAGAGCTTACTATGGGCTAGAGCTTTTGAGATTTTTATGAGAATTTAGGAATATTATTATTATTTTTTAAAGATTTTATTTATTTATTTGATAGAGAGAGAGAGACTACATGTAGGCAGAGAGAGAGGGGGAAGCAGGCTCCCCGCTGAGCGGAGAGCCCGACACGGGGCTTGATTCCAAGACCCTGAGATCATGACCCGAGCCGAAGGCAGAGGCTTTAACCCACTGAGTCACCCAGGTGCCCCTAGGAATATTATTTTTGTTTTCAGATGATGAAACTTAGCTCACAGAGGTTAAGTATTTTGTCCAAGCTATTTACATGGCTTGATAACGGGAAAACAGGGCTTGGACTTTAGCAGTTTGGCTCCAGAGCCTATGCACATCAGCCCTAGATCATGGCTGCCTTCTTCAAGGAGGTAGTGTGAAAGAAAGTTTAAAACTTAGGTGTGGGTTGGGCTCTCGATCGTGATGAATGGTTGCCTCAAAAGTCTGAGGTTCATTTAAGAGGTAATGGGGATTTTTACATTTGGTGGCTGGATGAAAGCCTCAGAAAAGATTTAAAGTCTAATTAGTAGCAGCATGAAAAATGAATTTGAAGCAGGTAGAAAAAGAGCCAATGGAAACTAGTTAGCAATCTATTGGAGAGACACGAGGAGGCTCTCTCACCTAGAAATAGGATTGATGGGATAAAGACAGGATTGATGGGATGGAAGAGGATCTTATTCTTTCCTAATACTACATAGTCATGATAACTAAAGCAAGTCTACATTTTTGCATTCTGGCCATTAAGTTGTAATTAATATCATTAATTTATTTAATTTAATTAACTAACTATATTTTATAATGTTATAAATCAAAGAAAGCCGGTAGAGATTGGGCATAGCAAAGTCATGACTGGATGTCCCTCCTTTAAACTCTTCATTTCCTTCTTATTTCTTTTCTTCCTTAGTTTCCCTTCTTCTCTATCTCCTCCCTTCCTATACCCCAACCTCCTGCCAACAACCCCCAACCCTTTTCCTCTGGTATTGCCCTTTCTGGCTGGCAGCATGGTAGTTTAGCATGTTATTATATAATAGCAATTATCTTACAAGTTTTTAAAGTTTCAGTAGCAAAAAAAAAATACATTATTTTTAGCATATGTAAGTTGGTTAGAACTGCAGTATAGGCAAGCTTATCTACTGAACCACATGATAAGATTATTTTACTTTGTTTTAATTTTTACATGTATGTCCGCTTTCAACTTTAACTGTAATAGAGAAATGCCTAGAACTGTGCCTAGCACAAAGCAGATAGCAATTGTAAGCAAATAGAATTTTACAAAAGTATTTTTATGTAAATATATAAATAAGCATTTTCTACATAGCTCTATCAGCATTTAATATTCTCACGTTCACAATATGTTCCGTCTTGTCTTCTGTAATGAAATGTGTCATTTTTCATCTCTTCTCCTTTAAAGCCGTTTTCTTGCATTTTTTGTAAATGATAAGCCATTCTTTTCTCTAGAAGGGCTTGTTTCTAAAATATTAATATATATATATAAGTTAATATCAGCTTCCTGTTTGAAAATGAAAGACAAATATTTAAAATGTGAGTGTTTATATTAGAAATCAACAGTCACTCCTGTCTTGTGACTTGTAAAGTTACATGGTACAAATTTAGGAGGGCAGTGAGGGGTAAATTTCCATCTGTGATCAAACATGAACACTTAGATATAGTTACCTCATATACACCTTCACGGAATTGGTCTAGTCACAGATGATGTAGGGTCTCATAATCGAGCTATCCTACAGAGCTTAGGGAATTTCTAAATCATCTTCAGTGGGAGGGATTCCTGAGTAACTTAACAAAAAACACCCAGGCCTACCAGAGATACACGTAATAAATGAAATGTGACTTCCCTTTGTGAATCTCTGGGCTAATATTGACTCTGGATGTCTCAGAAAGGAAATAACTGCTTAGAGAAGGAACTCTAGAGATCCTCAAAGGGTTCCCTAGAGTATTTAGCAACAGATGCATGAGTACAGGTTTGTGAGGAAACTAAGTAGGACCACAGAAAGGACAGCACTAAAGGATTAGAGAGAACAGTGCTTGCCATCTATCTATCACGGATATTTTCACCAGCCACTATGGCAGAACTTTGTATGTCATAGGGCATTGTGTAGAGTTCTAAAATGGGTCTTGCCTCACTAGTGGGGAATACCTAGACTCAGATTAAACATGGCTCTGTTCCCCCTAACAAATCTTAAAAAGAAAGACCTATAACAATCAAACTGTTTCCAAAGAAATTATCTTTGGAAATGGAATTTCCATTCCATTCCATTTCCAGAGATAATGGAATATTACATTCAGGAAAAAAAGCTAATGGATATTTAAAAGAATATGAAAATATTCAGTGCCCAAAACAGTATAATTCACAGTATCTGGCACCTAATCAAAAAATACCAAGCATAAAAAGAAGCAGGGAAATATAACCCATAAAATGAGTGATCAATCAATCAATCAACTAAAATTGACCCATAATGACACAAATGTTAGAATTAAAGAAAAACTATTAAAACATAAGAAATGACACATGAAAAAATGTTCATCTTTGGCCATCAGAGAGATTCAAATCAAAACCACACTGAGAAACCACCTTACACTGGTTAGAATGGCCAAAATCAACAAGACAGTTAACAACAAATGCTAGAGAGGGTGTGGAGAAAGGGGAACCCTCCTCCGCTGTTGGTGGGAATGCAA
>CM052810.1:131813779-131913422 GCA_028533885.1 Nasua narica | reverse complement strand
AAGCCTGGTGGTGGGTATTGAGAAGGGCACGTATTGCATGGAGCACTGGGTGTGGTGCATGAACAATCAATCTTGTAACACTGAAAAATTAAAATAAACATATATGGGGAGAAAAAAAAAGAAATGACATAGAAGATATAAAAGGAACAGAATCAATTTTTAAAATGTTTGAGATGAATAATATAAGATATGCATTAATAGTAGAATAGACATTGCAGAAGAAGAAATTAATTAATGCATATTAAGGAAACAAAGCCATCCAAAAGGAAAAAATGAGACAAAAAGGTTCCAAAATGAAAAGAGTATCACTGAAGTGTGGAACAACATCAAGCAGCCTAATATGCCTATAGAGAAGAGAGAAAGGGCAAAAGAAATAGTTGATAATAATGTCCATTATCATTTTTTTCTATTCTATGTTATAAAACAGGTTATAGTCAGTGCAATCAGGCAAAAACAAACAAACAAACAAAAAATGAAAAATGCATCCACATCCAAAGGGAAGAAATAAAACCACCTTTATTTGTAGACAAGATAATCATTTTTGTAGAATATCAATTGGCATCTAGAAATAAATGTCTAGAATAAGTGATTTTGTCAATGTAAAATACAAGATGACTACAAAAATTGCTTTTCTACATACTAACATCAAATAATCAGAATTTGAAATTAAAAATGCCAATTATAATAACATAAAAATTGTAAAATACCTAGGCATGAATCTATCAAAAGATGTGTAAGACCTATAAAATGCAAAAATTAAGGAAGCCTAAGTAAATGAAGAGAGATATTTGGTTCATGAGTTGGAAGACTCAGTATTAGCAAGACATCAACTGTGCCCAAATTGACCTATACAATCAACATAATTCTAATCAAAATCTTGGCAAACTTTCCTTGTAGAAATTGAAATGCTGATTCTAAAATTTATATTGAAATGTAAAGGGCTTATATTAGCCAATACAACTTTAAAATAGAAGAACAGACTTAGAAGGTTAGCACTACTGATTTAAAGAACTGTTAAATGTTAATAATCAAGACAACAAAATAGACAAATAGGTCAAAGAGCAGAAAAGAGTCCAAAAATCAGTCTATACAATGATTTTTGATAAAAATGCAAAGGCAAAATCTTTTAAAGATTTTGTTAACTGTAATTTAAGCACATACTTTGGAGTAAAATATAAAACGTCAATCTGAAAAAGACCAAAACATTATAGAAGTATACAGCAATGAATTGAAAACCTCTTGTATTAAAACACAATTCAAAAGAAACAATTTAGAATAACTCCACTGGAAATACCTAGAATTCAAATAGCTCTGCCAGTACCCTGACTTAGGCAGCCAATGGCATTACTATGCCTACCATCAGTGGTCATGTCTAATGGGCTCTCCCAGTGCCAGAACTTTTCCCATTGCACTAGTTGGCACTAAAACTGGCCAGGACTCTTTGAATAGTAATTGGTATCAGGCAAAAAGAGGAGACGTGGGACATTCTGTTGGCTTTCCCAACCAGATACTTCCAGAGATGTCTCAAAGCAAAAAAAAAAAAAAAAAAGTCAAAGTCAACATGGAGAGAACTCCCACTGAAAAAAAAGGGGTGAATATTGGAAAATAATAATTATGGTTAAGTGGAATAAGTTGAGCTCACCATACCAGCACGACAGTGCTAAAAGGTACATATAACAAAAGTAAAATAAAAGGTTATCATACATATTTAAATTCATAATATTAAAAAAATTTCCACATAGTGGTATGTAACAATATAACCGAATTATGTGTATCTTACACTACATCTGGGTTTGTCAACAATAAGCTAGTAAAATTACTTAGAATATTAGACAAACATTAAGTGACATGGATAGTTGTCAATGTTATTTTATTAAATAAAAAAGCAATCTACAAAACACCCTATAAGGCATAATAGCAATTTATTTATTGTAATAAATTTTCATAGAAATATTACATAATGTGTGTGTATACTACATAATAGGGTGATGCTGGGATTACATATATTTTTTCTTTCCCTTTATATAGTTTATACTCTACAATCATAAATTATTATGTATTATTTAGAATTAAAAACAGTTATTCTAAAAAAAATTAGCTGGTGGGGAAATATTGAGAATTTTTTCTAAGAAATTCTGACTGTCAGAAAAATCAGTTTATCATTTTTTTCTAGAGGAATTACTAGTTTATGGTGTGAGATAAAAGTTAAAAGCAGTTGTATCAAATAATAAGGCAGTACTTTTCAGATTATTGTCCGAATATAATATGGCCAAAATATAGTGAACTTCGTAACTTTAAGTTTTGTGTAATGCATATCATTTGGGGTAACTGGTCCATTGTATCTCACAAAGTGTACTCCCAAATATTGAAACTGGCAGAAGCTTCTCTTCAAACAACCCCAGTTAGAGGTTAAAGCTCACCCTACCTTCCTGTCACTCTCTTCTCTGCTTTTACGCCGTTGTTCCTCTATCCTAGCTTCTCTTTTAACATCTTCTCCAATCCTTGTCAGAAGTAACATCTCTTTTGTCTTCCATTCCTAGAGAGCACGAACATTACTATACTCAGTACCTGTTCACAATAAACCTTTGTATTCTTTCCACCACCAAGCAAATTAGAACAAGTAAGGGGTCTAACAGAAATCAGGTCAGGCATCATTGAAGTCATACATTGGCTTTAGGAAGGGCTTTTCTTATGCACTCCTATTAGGAATGCAGGCATGGTTATTTTTTACTAAAAGCTGAATTTAAAAAATTTTCCTTCTATAATGAGGACTTTTGAGGAGTTAAAGTGTCTAGGGACTTTCACAATTATCTCTTTAATAGTAGATATTGGCTCATATAAATGGTTTGTGCTGTCAGCCTTATTATTTTATGAAACAACTTGTACATTATAGCTGGGAAAAAAGATTAATATAGATAAATGATTCAGACCTGAAATGACTTCAAGAAGTATGATGGAGAAGTAAATTAATTACAAATGAAACAACTATATACAATTTTTCTCTAAATAGTTTAAATTTGTTATCTCACCTCTTCAATTTTTCTACGAAGACTAAGTTTTCTCCTTGTGTATTCTCGCTGTCGTCTTTCTTCTCTATCCATCCGAAGTAGGCGTTGTTCTTCTGCTGTGCGCTCAAGTTGTTCTAATTCCCTATTTATCATATCCAAATATCTAAGCAAAAGTGCAAATACAAGTAAAGGTGAATTGGCTCTTTCCGTTATGATGGCATCATCTCTGCTTTGATATCCCCAAACCACCTTCTTGCTTGCTTTTTATTTCTTAAACTACAGGAATTTTTCCAGTTTTTCTATCAGCTCTGCTCATGGACCTTTAAGCCAGCCTGACCCACCAACTCACCATACTTTACTCCTTATACAAATCTCTCCATTATATAAGTATCTCTTATTGTGGCATGGCCAAGGGTAAAATGTGGAGCAAATTTATTAAAAACATTTTGCACAGTAAGTATTCATTCATACCTCTATATATTTAGGAATATGGGTTTGCAAAGAAAGCTAAAATAACTGAAACACTAACTTCAAATCTGGAAAAAAAAACCCAAAAAACAAAAAAACAGATCTGAGTTTCCTAAGAAAAAGACTTATACTAGGTCTGTTGTAATTTACAAGGCCTTGAATAAGTTATCCTCTATAGTCTGGGTCTCTGGTATGTCAATATGTTTTATGGAACTACCATGAAATCAAACTATGGGATGTAAAAAGGCACTGTAGCCCAATCTCTCACTTTAATGGAGGAGGAGAAAAAAGATCAATAATACCCCTTCACTTCCCAAGAAATGGTCTTGATCACGGAATGGTAATGATAGAACGTTAGTAGGTAACATCCGAAGAACTTAAGGCAGTTTAGAGATGACGCATATTTATATTGGCGGTAGATAAAGTTTCCCTTTTTGACTTTCCACTAATTTCCTCAAACTTAATGCTATCAGTCCTTTAAGAGTGATCATTAGAAGCTACTGTAGAAGCATGTGCTAAAGATATTTTCCCTCCATCTCCTACAATAGGAAGGACTTTGGATCTGATTTTGCTTTTCCAGTTATCAGCTCAGATTACCTTTTGGACTGCAGCAACAATGTCTTCTCCGATAGAAATTTCTCTTTATAGCCTTGCCACCATAATTTCCCAATTCCCGTACCTCTTTTTTCCTTTCCTTCTCATAGCGGGGACAATAGTGAAGTTACATAGTGTCTAGTTCTCTAAAAATCCCACCTTCAATTCTTTCTAGTATTTTCCTACATATTTGGGTTCACAATATATAATGAAATACACATTAACTTCAATCTTACCTGTGCCTTATTAATCGTTCCTGATCCTTAACAGATTGGGTGCCTTCCTGTAACAACCAATTTTGGAACCGTGCAACATCAGAACGTCTAGGTATTTGACTGTTTTCCGGTAGTCTATTTACTTGCTTTGCAAGCATTTCCTATGAAAAAAAATTGTGTTACCATATATACACATAAACATAAATGTATGTAAATTTGCCTATGTATATATGAAATCTTCTTTTTACATTCCCAGAAATAAAGCTGTCCTATCACATGCTTAGTAAAATTCCTGTACTTCGTGAATAGCTAATTCTGTTTAGCTATTGTAGACAAGACAACCAACCTAAAATAAAGATCTTTCTCTGAAAATAAATGATAAATATTTCATCTTATTTTTCTATCCATTCTGAAAAAATTAAATGATAATAAGGAAGGAGAGGAGGAGAAGCTCTAAGCATAAGGGGGAAATTGGGTAAAATATAGAACAGCTAATAGTATAAGGAAGTCACTATCATTTCTCTACAACTCTCTCTCTCTCTCTTTTAAGCTTATTTATTTATTTTAGAGAGATAAAAGAGTGTGAGTGCACAAGGGGGAGGAGGGAAAGAGGGAGAGAATCCTCAATCAGACTCCGCACTGAATGCAGAGCCCAACATAGGGCTCAATCCCACCATCCGTGAGATAATAACCTGAGCCAAAACCAGGAGTCAGACTTTCAACCGACTGAGCCACCCAGGCACCCATCTACAACTCTCTTAACCTTTGAACATAAATTTGTAAATGTACACATACACACACATTTCTCATTTTTATCCAACTCTCTTGACCCTAAAACCTGAATTCACTCATGCACGTGTGCACACACTGTCAAAAATTGAAAGGAAGTCACTGTCCATACCCATTCTACAGCAAATCATTCCACTTCACCTTTAAGGACAACATTTTTTATTAAATGAACACAACTGCCTGTGTATGGGTATACATGCACAATGTACATGTTCTTTCAGTCACCAATAGGACATTATAATTACTCATACTCCTCCTTTCCTGTTACAAAAGCTCTTTTGGGGGCTTCAGCTGAAGAATCTTGCTGCTGCAATAGACTCTTCCTATTGCTCATAGCTCAGGTAGAAATGACATATCTGAGTAGTAATTTAATTGCTAAATTATGCAAGCTACTATCGGCTTATTAATAGATGACTTGGTCCCTTTTCTCTTCTTGGCTTAATATAGCAATCTCAAAATATTATTTATTCTTCTTCTAAATTTTTATTTCGAAAAAGTAGTTTATCAAAATTGAAGGTAAAAATATTATATGAAAATATTTTGCATACAAATAAAGCTTTCTTCTAAGCCCTATGTAAAGAAAGCAAATTTAAGTATTTAACTTACTTGATCTCTTATATAGTTTCTTTCAAAGTCTAACTTTAAACTGGTAAGATACTGCCTGTACTTATTCAATTCTCTCAAGGTACATACAATCTAAAAAACAAAACAAAATGACAATAATGACAAAAATATATGAATACAAATATTTAAAAATCAAAGCAATTACTTTCCAAGGAAAAAGAGTAATAGCATACCATTTGATAATATTTTAGTATTAAGAGTAATAAATTGCTAATGATTTTGTAAGCAGTAACTCTCTACAACTTTTAATCAACAGGAAATTTCTACCCAGATAACATTACTTTATTAATATGCATTATGCCACGATAGGGGATTTAGTACACACAACTGGAGTTATTAGAAGAAACACAATCAGTCAATCATGGAACACTACATCAAAAACTAATGATGTACTATATGGTGACTAACATAACATAATAAAAAAATACTAATGTAATAATAATGTTCTACCCCAATAAGAATATAGTCCATAAAGATTCTATCAGGCTGATTTTACTAGGTTCCTATTTTGTCTCAAGTTTTTAAAAAACTTAGGGGACATAATCCCTGACAAGCATACAATGACCTTAGAGACAGAGAAAGAGGACTAATTATACATCTCAGAAAATTAACTTTACCTCCTTAATTATTTGATTATCATCTTTTGATATCATAAAGAAAAAAGATAAGGGAAGAAGTAGTTTCATTTAGAAAAAACTATTGTCTGGTTTCCCTTGACCCAAATACTGAGTAATTTATAAAATTTCCCATTAATTATTTCTCATGAACAAGTCAAAGGTGATAAGAGCCCCCAGTGAGGTACAGAAGCAAGCTTTATCAAGTCTTGGAGGTTTGTAATGATTAAAAAGAATTAATCTTCAACCCACTTTATTATTGCTGGTGATATAGCCACCTTTCTTTAATCTTCTCAGGATATCTTTGCGCTTATAGTATGCTCTTAAATGTGGATCATGAAGGCTTTTATACTGGTTTTCCAAAAGTCGACAATAAGGATCAGTCAGGTTAAAACCGTAGGAAGGTCGAAAAAGCTGCAAACACAGATTTTAAAATATTATAAAGGTAAGACTAATGAATTTCACTTTTAAAGGTCAATCTGTTGATGTGACTAGATTGTTCACTGAAAATAAAGAATGCAAGAAGAATTTGAAGTGGGGAAAAACCAGCAACAAAAAGATTTGGATTAAGCAACATAAATGTATTACCTTTCTCTTTCCCCACTGACCTGATTTAGTTTAAAAACCTACCCTCACCCAATTAATTCTTCCCCAGATCACTATCAGTCCCTGGCCCTGGGTCAGAGAATAAAGAAGGAAAAGAGAAGAAAAGAAAGGAAATAGGATGAAATTTGTTTTGATGTATAAAGAAAGTGAAAGCTATGATTCTTTCTTTTCCTTTTCCCACTTCCAGGTGAAGGTACTCAACATGTTTAAAAGGTTAAAGGGGAAAAAAAGGTTAAAGGGATAATATTAATTATGATTATTATATATCAATAATCTGAAAATGAAGAAACTAAAAAGTCTTTCACCAAGATTCGTAGAAACAACTTTAACCAAAAAAGTAGAAGTAAAATTATTAAAGATAATGAATAAAGGTTATTTTGTGTTAGGGTCTTATCTAAGGCAAGAAATCCAGTGGTCTCTGAAAGTACTACAGTTAGGAAAAAAATCAAGGTCTGTATTATAAAGTTCAACATATTGAAGAACCAATTATAGAAGATATTGATAAGGATCGAGGTTTCTTCATATGTGTAAAGACCACATACAATCTTATACAGTAGTCATTAGCATATAAAAGAAAGGAAATATCAGCTAATAGTCATGTTTTTCTATCTGTTACATTAGAGGAAACAGCTGAATTATCTCATCTCATTTGTAAATTAAACATTACCAAAGTGTGGTGGGTTTGTGTGTGGTGTATGCGTGTGTGTGTGTGTGTGTGTGTGTGTGTGTGTGTGAGTTCCTAGTCCATTTTTCAATGGCAGGATGATGATAATGGGTTTTGGAACCTCTGAAAGGGATAAAGTAGAATGGATAATGGAACCTCCGAAAGGGAAAAAGTGGAGGATGTAAGTAGGTGTGGAATTTGTCCTAATACTGCGTTTGTGTTGTTTCTTTTCACTTTCCTTTAATTTTTTGTGGCCAGAAAAGTGGAAGTTTTAGTCTAAAGTACAGTCAAAGCAGTACTTGGCTCAAGTGAAAGACAACTGAAATGTGTGGAAGATGTGGCAAACCTGAGAGCACCTGCCCTGTTTGCAGGCATTTAGTTCCATTGAGAAGCCCCTCTGCATTGTGCACCAACCCTGGTCTGGCTGCTGGTACCACTTTGTGACCTCTGTGTTCAGTCTGGCAGTAGCAGTTTCAGTCAGATTCTGAACACAAAGGAGCCTGGCTGGGTGGAACCCTCTAAAGAACTCCCTCAAGCTGTAGGTGGGAGAATGGTTCATATGTGGACAAAGGGGCAGATTGGAGGACTATGATAGGATGCTAGCTTTCCTTTTCTATTTAAAAGCTTCCTTGATAAGTTTCTGACTTCTTGCTTAACACAAGGCTTCAATCTCTTCCAAGTACGATGTATATCATAAAACAGAATTCCCTAATTACTAATGCTTCCCTGAAAAGGCAAAGAACAGAATCTCTTAGGACAGTGTCTTGAATTCAGTGAGACCAGATATAAAGCCCATACCTTTCTTGCAAGGGGAACAACCAACAATCATGACTCAAGAATGGATTGATTTTTTTTTTTTCAAGATGTTGACATTTAGCTGTCAACATCTCTTAGCTGTTGAACTTTAGCTGTGAGGTCAGTATGTTTCTTAAGACCAAACTTGGGCTACTGACGTGTAAACAAGGAACAGCTTTTAGACATATCCATTAATTAAGACCCAGGGTATGCATTCTGCTGTCAATTAAAGTAGTTGGTTTCTCTTTAAAAAAACTTAAAGTGTAAATGTACAGCATCACTTTTTTTGAGATTGTACTGAATGAAAAAGAAGGATCTCACAAAGTCAGTCTTCAGGGAGATAGTCTGGTGCTTGATTATGATTACATGAAAATAGTTTGGGGAGAATAAATGTAATAAAAAATAGAATGTCTTTTAAAAAAGTAGTTGACAAGTGAATTAATGTTTGACAGAATTGGTAATTCAGCAAATAGTACATTTGACTAAGCAGACGAAAGACAGGGTTAAGTTTACACCCTGAAGAGGTTTCAAGTGTGGTTTAGGAAAGCAAGTTTGTTTGGATGTGACTTAGCCCAACAGTGTAGATGGCCTATTTTTCATTAGCTTGCTCTGTTCTAGTAAAACAAGGGAGAATTATATATTTCCCAGAAATAAAACTTTAATCATGTTTATCAGGCAAGTATCAAACACCAAGGGGCCCTACTAATTTCTGATGACATCATAGATAGAAGGAGGGCACAAGGTTCACTCGGAATTCTTTCCTGTAAAATTTTTTGCACTATTGATCAAAGCAACCACTCAAATAAAGACTGTGCTGAACCTCCTTCAGCATTAGTCACTGGGTCAAAGGCTGGGGATGTTTGAGGGTAGAGGTAGCGTTAAGGGCTAAAAACATGAAAGAGTTTGAGAGAAGCTCACTATACCCTAGCATAATTTATGTTATAAAATTATAATTATAAAATTATAGTGTTGAGTAAAATTACACAAACCAAGGGCAATGCAAATTTTAGGGAAATATAAGCTAATTGGGGGCTGTAATAGTTCAGAAAGAATATTGAAAGATGGTTCAGATTCAGATTGGGCAGAAGAGGAAAGAATATGTCAGGTTTGGGAAGTAAGGTGAACAGAGGCACAGAAATATTAACGTGGTATGTGAGTAAGGCATAAAAGACCCCAGATGGAAGAAGCTGATGCTCTCCATTAGAGAAAAGACTGGATGAGGGAGGTTGGGGCAAATCATGGAGTCTCAGTTCAACATTGTTTTCTCACTGAGTGTATGAAATAGAATGCAGCTTATAACAAAATCATAGAAAAGTGTTCTGTAATGAAAGTTTTTTCCAAGGTATTATTGGTTAAAATCATAACACAATTAAATGGCCAGCTCGCACCGATAAGCTTTTACCTTTCAACCAAATATTTTTCGAACAAAATCTCACTAAATAGGTATAAAGTTATCGTAAAGAAAAGTTAATATGGTTCCGTAAGTTATAAATTAAGACAGAACTAAGAGTCTAAACTTTCTAGCCCAAGATACTGTGCAAACTATACTAGATGAAGTTGCTTGGTATACATCCTAAACAATAGGTTAGGTGAGGGGTTGGTTATTTTTTTTCCTGTGCAAATTCCCCTAATGGGCTTTGTACGACGTAGTGCCTGAATCTAACAGCAAGTAGAAAAGAGCAAAGAAAACCAACAGAAGACCATTAAAAATTACTTTACCTTTTCACTTAACTTCGTAGTATAGTATAAAGTTTTGCTTCCTGGGATCAGAGGCAGCTTGACCCCAAGAGGCAGATCCAGTAGTTGACCCGCTCCGACCCCTGGTAAGTGGGTTTTGTGCACGCCCTGTCAGATGCAATTGGAGAGTTTGGCCTTTCCTTTTACTATTAGGTATTAGGCCAATCTACTCTTACTCCAATCAAGAGTCAAACAGTAAGGGTCGCAGGGTCCCGCCCTACCAGGCAGCCCTGAAGACCTCCTCCCTTTTCCGGGTCACCTGCTTCGCTTCTGCGCCACAGCCACTTGCGGCCAGAGCAGCCCGAGAGTACCTCCACCCACCTCCCGCACGAGGGCGCCAGAAGCGGGCGGTTAAGAACCGCGCGACAGGTTTGTGGCTCTCCCTGCCCCAAAGGGCCGCAAGGCCGGCGGAGACTACGACGCCAGGCTGGCTGCCACTCACGTCTCCGCATTGCTGGCTGTCCGCGGCCAGGCTACTGGTGGCCGTCTTGGTGGCAGCGACGTTGGCAGCCTTGGAGCAGGCGCTGAGGTACAGCTCCATCGCCGGCCTGGGCCCCTCTGCCCCCTTCCGCCCTCCCCTGTCTCCTTCTCTCGCACCCCTTTCCCCGTCGTCGTCCCTCCGTTGCGACTGGACCTGGAATGGCCAGTACCCCGCGTCTGCGAGGGCTCACCCTCGCGGCGTTCCAGGCTCCGAACTTGGGCGCCCTAGAAAGGTGGTGCCCTCTTGAGGACTGGTCCCCAGTGCTTGGGCCTGCAGCGCCCCAGATTTGGGGAAATCAGTCCTAGGGGCCTGGTCTATGAGGGCCACAGTGGAAATAATCATTTCTCTCGGAAACCAGCACCTCTCAGTCATACCAAACCAAAATCTAAACTTCGGAAGCTTTGCGGAGGGTAGCTGGCTAATTACTTCTGGCCTCCAAGGCGCTATGGGTTGGACGGGGTGGGAGGAGGCAAAAAAATTATTAAAAATCCAGGAGTGATTGTATAGCCCATTCTAGGGACAGAGGCCTGGTTTTCTATATGTGCCTCTTATAGACATTGTGATCACACCTCTCATCCCCAGGCTCCCATGACCTCTTTCCACTCCAGGTCCACAGAACTGCACTTCGGTTTCCTTTGGGGCTCTTTCTCCTGTTCTCCTCCCTCCTGTAGTTTTCCTCTTTCCTTTCTAGCTCTCTTCTCTTTCTCCTCCTCCCTCCTCTCTGCCTCCTTGGTTTTTCCTAAATCCCTCTTTCTCCTCCAGTCAGCCATCCAGCCAGAATTTATAAAGTGCCCGACTCCTTGGGGCCAGTCATTGAAAGGGGCACTGGGAATATGGCAGTGAGTAAAATTTGGCCCCTTCCTTCAAGGAGCTAAGTAGACTATGAGTACTTTGAGGGCACAGATTGTATCTGATTTGTCAGGAGTGTGGACTTAGACCCTTAATATTACTCAACCCATTGTTGTTTCTTATTTCTGGGTCATTTACTATTTACTGAGAATTTACTAACTCCAGATACTATGCTAAACACTCACCACATTTAATCTTTATAACAGCCTTGCCAACACTGACCTCTTTTTCCAAAGGTTAAAGAAGAATGATGGTTCCTGTTAAATCATGGCCCTAGAGACAGTTTCTTAGTCAGTACATTAGTTTTACATCTGTTCTGTTTGTTTTAGTGCCGCTCATATGCGTGGGACTCCTAAATTTAAAATCTGACCTTGGGATGTAGTCCACCACCAGCACTCTTGACAGTCATCTCAAATTCATTGTACTCAAATCTCAACCTACCCTTCACTAAAACAGTACAAAACTAAGGCCCTATTCTTGCATTTCCCATCTCAGTGACAGTTTCAGTATCTACCCAAGCTGGAAACTATGATATAATACTGGATACTTCCTTTTTCCGTTATTCCCCACATTCAGTTGATCTCTTTGTCCTACTGGTTTTATCACTGAAATTAACTGATCCTCTCCTCGCCATCTGTACACTACTCCCTCAGTTAAGCCACTCATCATTTTGTTTTGTCTGTATGATCACCACAGCTTTATCTCTTCCACCTTTTACCCAACAGTCCATCTTTTATCAAATTATTCTCTGATGCCATCTTTCTCCCCTCTAGTAAATCCCCAGTTGCCGTAACACTTAACACAAAGCATGTAACAGCCTCTGTGACTTGGTCCCTGTATTAATTTTCTCTTGCTGCTGTAACAAATTACCACAACCTTAGTAGCTTAAGACAACACAAAGGTATTATCTTACAATAATTGAGGTCAGCAGTCTGAAATGAATCCCATTTTGCTGAAATCAAGGTGTTGGCAAGGCTGCATTCTTCTGGAGGCTGTAGGACATAATCTGTGTCTTTCCTCTTTATGGCTTCTAGAAGCTTCCTTGTCCTCCCACTTCAAATCCAGCATGTAGTATCTTCACATCTCTCTCTGACTATGTGTAAAGAAGTATTTGTTGTATTCTTGGAGATGACAAAGGAGGATGTGTTTGAAATTTTATAAACTTTGGGTTCTTTTCAGAAACTGTCTTGCTCTTCATAACAAACCATTCACAAAATTTAATGGCTTTAAACAATGATTTATTATTTCTCAAACTTTTGGGTTTGCAAAACCAAAAGAAAATTGACATAAAAGAAATTGACATTTCTTTTAGTCAGAGTTGACTCAGCTGAAGCTGGATCATCTCAGGTGGTTCTATCCACACGTCCAAGGCCTCAGCTGGGATGGCTGTAATGGTTGGGATTGCTGGAACACTCTTCTACAGATATTCTTTTCATATTCTAGGTGTTTAGATCATGCTTTTTAACATGGACATCTTGGGGTTTCCAGCATCAAGAGGGGATGAACATTACTGTGCTTTTGTGCTTTTCAAATCTTCACTAGTATAACATTTTCTAAGGATACCAACCATTGGTATCCTTATGCAGTATGACCTCATCGTAACCAGATTACATCTGGAAATTCTCTATTTCTAAATAATAGTCATAGTCAGGTTCTGAGTAGACTAAATTTCCAGGGAGGACATCATTCAACCAAGTACAAAAAGTTATAGAACATCCTGCAAATGGAGGAAGTTTGACATATTGATATGTCAAAAAAGGCTTTATTAGGTTATCAATTAGAGGGCTCAAAATAGGAATCTGTATAGAAATAACAAAAATTATAGATATCAGAGTCATCATGATATATATGGGTTTCTAAATGATTCCGAAACTTAAAGAGATAGAATAAAATTATCTAACCTCCCATAATTGATTCAGTAAAAGTAGGGAAAAAGAATAGATGAGTATCACCCTCATATACTTTCTGAAGTGGTCTGTTTCTGCCAGGTAAAAGTTTGCTTAGCTTCTGACTAGTCACTGCCTCTGATTAAACATTACTTCTTATATTGCCAACAAAACTGACTCAAATATTAAAGTAACCCATCCTTTCAAGATATATAACTTATCAAATGTTAATTGTTTTTCTGTATTTCTGTAAAGTATCTTATTTGCTGATGTTTTAGATTTTTTCAAGTAATTATCATCTTTCCAAAAGAAAAAATGAAAATTTTTATTAAAAAATCTTTTAAGAGAAGTTTTGCCCCTATCATTGTTAATACAGCACTGCCTTTACAGCAGAACAAATTAGCACCTGATTTTTTATTGCCTGACTCTTATCTCTTATTACTTGATGACTCTCTTTGGGTCTTATGATCCCAATATGACCCAATATGACTCTAGGTGCTTTGGATAAGAGTTAAATTTTTTGGATCCTCTGGGTCAGCAGTGCCCAGTGCTTGTTAGGCACTTAGGCTGCTTTCCTGATTATCTTTCAGTTTTTGCTAAATAGTGCATACACACACACACACATACACACACATGCCCACATACAAATGCACACACACACACACATACACACACACACAATGTCTGACAAGGATTCCACCCATTTAAATATTTTATATTTGCATTATTTTTTAAAATATTATATTTATCTTGATGAAAAACTGACACTGAATGCAGATTCCTGATTTGTTAAGTGGTGCAGACTATGCAGAAAGAAGGGGACCAAATTAAATATTGGTTGGGATATTTATTCATATATTCTCAATATATATTTTAGGTGGCAGCACAAACAAATCATTGTGAGATATTAAATAAAAAGCAGTGAAATTTGTATAATGTTAACTCTTATTTTATAGGACTGTTAAATGAGTTAAATTGATAAAAGCACTTAGCAAAATGCATGTCTATAGACATGCTCAATCAATGACAGTTTATTATTATCATCATTTTGACTGAGTAGCATTAATAGGGACATGATTAATTAGTTAATTTAAAAATATTCCCCAGTTTTATTGAGAAATAGTTGACAAAATACTGTATAAGTTAAAGGCATGCAGTATGATGGTTTGATTTACATATATTGTGAAATGATTACTACCACAGTAGGTTCAGCAAATGTCCATCTTCTCATATAGATACAATAAAAAGAAAACACAGAAGAAAAGAATAAAGGGGAAAAAAATTTCTCATTGTGATGAGAACTCTTAGGAAAATTGTCTTAACAACTTTCCTATACAGTGTTAGCTATGTGTTCTGTGGCAATGTTAGCCATAGTCATCATGTGGTACATTACATCCTTAGTATTTATTTATCTTAAAACTGGAAGTTTGAAACTTTTGACTACCTTACTCTAATTCCCTTTCCCCTTATTCCTACCTCTGGTAACTGCAAGGCTGATCTCTTTTTTTATCAGTTTGGTGTTTTTGTTTTGTTTGTTTGTTTTAGATCCCACATATAAGAGAGATCATACAGTATTTGTCTTTGACTTATATCACTAAGCATAATGCCTTCAAGGTGTATTCATGCTATTGCAGATGGTAGCATTTTCTTTTTTTTTCTGGCTACATAATATTCTTGTGTGTGTGTGTGTGAGAGAGAGAGAGAGAGAGAGAGAGAGAGAGAGAGAGAGAGACTCATTGATCCATTGGTGGGCATTTAGATTGTTTCCATGTCTTGGCTATTGTAAATAATACTGCAATACATATGGGGGTGCAGATATATTTTTGAGTTAGTTTTTTTGTTACCTTGGATATATTTTTGTTTCCTTTGGATATATTTCCAGAAGAATGGCTGGATCATATGGTAGTTCTATTTTTGATTATTTGAGGATCTTGCATATTGTTTTTCCATAGTGGCTGTACTAATTTACAGTTCCACCATCAGTGTATAGGGTTCTCCTTTCTCCATATCCATAACAGCATTTGTTATTCTTTGTCTTTTTGTTAATAGCCATTTTAACAGGTGTGATTTAATATCTCATTGTGGTCCTAATTTGCATTTCCCTAATGACTAGTAATATTGAGTATCTTTTGATGTACCTCTTGGCCTTTTGTATATCTTCTTTGGAGAGATGTCTATTCAGGTCCTCTGCCCATTTTTAAATTGGGTTATTTGTTTTTTTTGCTGCTGAGTTATAGGAATTCTTTCTATTTTGGATATTAACCTTTTACAGATATGCTGTTTGCAAATATTTTTTTTCCCCTTATGTAGGTTATTGATGGTTTCTTTGGCTATACAGAAACTTTTCAGTTTGTAGCTGTACTTTATCTTTTATTTTGTTGCTTGTTCTTCAGGTGTCATAGCCAAGAAATCATTACTAAGAGTCATGTCAAGGAGCTTTGTTTATATATTTTTTTCCTAGGATTTTCATGGTTTCAGGTCTTCAATTTAGATCTTTTATCCATTTTGAGTTAATATTTGTCAATTTTATTTATGTACATGTGAGTATCCAGTTATTCCAGGACCATTTACAGAAGAGACTGTCTTTTCTCCATTGAGTATTCTTGGCTTCCTTGTCAAATACTAGTTGACCTTATATGCTTGGATTTATTTCTGGGCCCTCAGTTCTCTTCTGATGATCTATTTGTCTGTTATTATTCCAGTACCATACTGTTTTGATGACTATGGCTTTATACTATAGCTTGAAATCAGGAAGTGTGATACTTCCTCCTTTGTTCTTTCTCAGGATTTCTGTGGCTATTTAGAGTCTTTTGTGGTTTCATATAAATTTTTTTTTAAATGTTTTTTTAAAGATTTTTTATTTTATTTATTAGAGAGACTGAGAATGAGAGGAGAGAAGGTCAGAGGGAGAAGCAGACTTCCCGCAGAGCCGGGAGTCTGATATGGGACTCGATCCCGGGACTCCGGGATCATGACCTGAGCCGAAGGCAGTCGCTTAACCAACTGAGCCACCCAGGCGCCCGGTTTCATATAAATTTTAAAAGAGTTTTTTTCTATTTAAAAAAATGCTTTTGGAATCTTGATAAGTCTTGTGTCGAGTCTACAGACGGCTTTCGGTAGTATTGACATTTTAATAGCATTAATTCTTCCAATCAATGAACATGAGATACCTTTTCATTTATTTATGTCTTCTATTTTTTATTAATGTATTATAGTAGTTTTCATTTTAGAGATTTTTTATTCTTTACTTAAATTTGCTCCTAATTATTTTATTGTTTTTGCTGCTACTGTAAATGGTATTTTTAAAATTTATTTTTCAGAAATTTCAATGTAACAGTTTTTTGGTGGAGTCTAGGATTTTCTATATATAAAATAATGTCATCTGCAAATAGAGACATATATGCTTCTTTCTTTCTTTCCAATTCTGACACCTTTTCTTTTCTGATTGCGTTAGCTAGGACTTCCAGTACCATAGTGAATAGGAATGGTGAGAGTGGGCATCTTTGTCTTATTCCTGATCTTGGAGGAGAAGCTTTCATCCTTTTGCCATTGAGTATAATGTTAGCTGTGGTCTTGTCATAGATGACCTTTATTATGTCAGATATATTCCCTCAATGCCCAATTTGTTTTTATCATGAATGGATATTGAATTTTGTTGAGTGCTTTTTAGGTGTTTATTGAGGTGATCATTTGGTTCTTTTATTTCATTCTATCAATGTGATATGTCACACTGATTGATTTGCATACGTTGAATCATCCATGCATCCCAGGGATAAATCCCACTTGATCAAGGTGAATGAGGGCATGATTAATTTTATTAGTGGACAATCTGCCCAGCTCAGTGTAGTACTAGGCACAGTACCATGTCTTCTAGCTTAAAATCATAGAGACATTGAGAGACTGGACTTTTTGATAATTAAGATTTTTTTCTTTTCATTTTAACTATTGGAATATATTGCCCTCACAATCATAATCACTGTTACTAATGGGATTATGATGTATACATTTGGTGTTTTTGGGGAAAAATTTTTGAAATTGTTGGAAAGTTTTATCCAACAAAATGAATATTTTTACTCTATTAATCAAGTAACTGCAGTTTGTTTTTAAAATATCAGCCCTGGCTAACAGTTTGACTACGGTCTTGGGAGAAACTTTATATTGGGTGCAAACAGCTAAACTGTGCCCAGATTTCTGTGGGATAGGAACTATGAGATACAAAATGTCTGTTGTTTTAAGCTATTAAATTTGGGGACAATTTGATACATAACAATAGATAACTAATGCTTACAGTGTACCATTCATAGTGTTAGGTAGCTAGCAAGGTGTATATCATGAAACCCTTTCATTAACATTGTAAGACAGTTATTACAATCTCCATTTTAAAAAGTAAATTTGGGCTTGGAAAAATTAATTTGCCTGTAATCATGAAACTTTGAAATTGGCTCTGTTCTAAGGAGTTCTTTGTCAGTAAGCAATTATTTTTCTCCTCACCATTTTTTTATATAATTTCTTACATCTTAAATCTTCTTCCTCAGTTTTATTGAGATACAATTGATATATCGTGGTAACAGTTTAAGGCATATAGCATGATGGTTTGATTTACATATACTGTGAAATGATTACTGCAGTTAAGTTTAGTTAGCATTTATCATCTCATATAGATACAATAAAAGGAAAAAAGAAACAAAGAAAAAAAAATCCTGTGATGAAGACTGTTAGGATTTACTTACTTAACAACTTTCCTATATCTTATGTATATTGTTAACTATAGTCATTATGTTGTATATTATATCCCTGGTACTTATAACCGGAACTTTGTACCTTTTGACCACCTTTCTCCAGTACCCTCTACCCTTAAATCTTGACAAACTGTGCACTTATATACTTCTCACATTGGACTGCACCAGTATAAAATTAGGGAGAATAATAGAAAACCAATAGTAAAACCACCACATGGTACAGACTTCATTATCTATACTGTGTTCCATTATGACCATGACATAGCCTGAATAAGACATGAGGGGCAGGATTAATGTACCAATTTCTCTCCTCAATTCTATCTCAGATGTTAAAGATATAATCTCTAAACTACACACTTCAGTAATTTGCTATGATCCCATACATCTGTTCATCAAAATCTATGTTTACTTTCATCCATTTTAGTCATTTCCTGTTCTTAATACAGAAGAATGTAAATTCACTACATTCTGGATTAAATTCTAGTTTCTTTCTTGGCTCTTAAGATTCAATCACTGATCTTCTTATTCCAATGTGAATATATTTGATAATATTTCCAAGATAGTTTGTCATATGAAAAGAAAGAAGTTAAGTTACAGATCTGTAATACAATCTTTTTTTTTTTTTTTTTTTTACTGGGGTTGCTCCAGGGAAAGAAAGAAGGCAAGTAACCTGAACTAATCCCCTTATAAACATACTGATGACAATCCTACTGGCCCAGCAACAACAAAGGTTTTGCTAGCAAAAGAGACTTTATATGGAATTCTTTTATCAGGAAGTGCCTAATTGTCTAGAATTAATGTTAATGGTAAATAAACTGTAATATTTGGAGTTATAGATAATGCCTGGTTGTAAAATGTTACATAATCAATATAACTCTCTCAATATGAAATATAAATGTCTTACAAGCTGAGTGGGTTATTATATGAAAGTGAAGGAAGTAACTGCAAACCTCATAGAAACCTCATCTATTAACATGTGCATCTGATGCGGTATGATGGAACTTGGGGAACTATGCTAGGGCTCCTGGACCTCTTGGTTCTGCCTGTGCCTATTGTTACCTGTATCCTTGGAATTATTAGTAAAACTTGATTTTGAGTAAGATGTTTGAGGCCTGTGAGTCTGAGTTATCAATCTGACCCTTTACATTATCTTAAGGTGCAGGACGTATTGATTTCTATGAAAGTCCTCAAATTTCACACTTCTAATAATTGATTTAATCATTTTGGTGTTCCTTAGAAGCATAGGAGGCAGAATTTTATAATGGTAAAGTAATAACATGTGTGGGTAAAATCAAAACAACGTAAAGTAAAATAATTTACCCTTATTCCCAGATGCTAAGTCTTTCAACCCAGAATCAAACAACAGTAGTCTGTATATCATTATATATATGTAGGGCCAAGGGAAGCCACTTTGCCCAATGGATCACTTTGGTATGAACATTGTTTTGAGTTAAAAGCAATCCAGACACAACAGATTCAGAAAAAGCTCTTTATCTCCCCCTCAACTGTCTGCACCAGGAAGAAAGCTTTTAACAGAGATTCCTCCTTACCTAAGAAACTTTATCTGAATAATAATCAATGTTTGGTTTCTAAACATCTCCTTTTATCTTCGTAATGATCTTTCTCCCCTTTAAATTTTCAGGCCCCTACCCTCTTCTTAGTTCATATAAGCATCATGTTGCCCTACTTTGGAGTTTCCATGTTTGTGTGGATTCCCTGTACATATGCTACTAAATTTGATTTTCCCCTGTTAATCTGTCTCATATCAATTTGATTCTTAGTCCAGCTAGAAAGATTTTGAAGGGCAGAGGAAATTCTTCTTCCCCAACATATGCAAATTTGTTGCCAAGCATTTAGTGTTCATAGTTACACATGTACCATTTTTAACTGACTGATATATCTTGAAGATCATTCCATATGAGTACATTGATTTAATTTTTAAATCTAATTTAATTTAAATATTTTGACAAATATTTATTTTTGTAAACCTAAAGGTGATTCTTTGAAAGTTTAAAAAAACGTGACCAAAAGACAGTACAAAAACACTGGCACTTGAATGTTGAATGTCACCATATGCGTGAAATTATATATTTTGGAGTATTGTGAGCTTTTAAGTCATATTAAACTCTTAAGTCAAATTAAGCAGACCCAGCATTAGCAGTGTAACCAGAATTTTCTGATGTTAGTAAAAACAAAATTGGTGACTTGAAATTAAATC
This sequence comes from Nasua narica, assembly GCA_028533885.1. Taxonomy (NCBI): domain Eukaryota; kingdom Metazoa; phylum Chordata; class Mammalia; order Carnivora; family Procyonidae; genus Nasua; species Nasua narica. Next base: position 131,893,135 of record CM052810.1, on the reverse strand, counting down.
ATGCCAAGGTTTTGATACTTTTGTCTTAAGATATTAATGACACACTTCAAAAACACTGATAAGAAGTGTATAGATTCTCAGATGTTTGTTGCGTGAGTTTTATTTAGTTGTGTGTATTTTTTTTCAGTGAATGTCTGGCACATTGCAGTCTTCAAACGTGGTTATCTTTGTTGTATTGGCATATCAGTGACTTGTAATTTCAGCGTTAGCTTTTGAGCAAGTTTTGTCAGCAAGCAGTATTTTCAGTTAATAAATAAGGTTTCAAAAATCACATAAGAATGGATTTATACTTTCTGAATGTAAAGATTGAACTTCAAGTCACTGTAGCTTTAGTAATTGCTTATTGTATTGGTTTAGATGCTAGCACTGCAGGTGCTGTGCATATTCTGATTTTATTAAAATAAAAAGTTGAACTGCAAAAAAGTCCCATTTCATGCTGTAATTACTAAATTTTTTCAATTAGTCTCCTATTTATGAATTTTTAGATTTTTTTCTGTCACAAAAATTCTATAATGAGCATCCTTTTACATTGATTCTGGATTAAAGGGTGTGTTGATTTCATCGATATGTCTTATAGCTAGTGTTGTTTCCTCCATGCAGTTACACTGATTTATCCTCCCACAAATAGAGATTCGATAAGGTATGTGCCTACTGTTAGCATCTTCTTTTTATCCTGGATAAATTTTTCTCATAGGTTATGGTTTCAAGAAATGGCTAAAATTAGTTTTTCTAATTTTGTTTGTTTGTTTCAGAAACAATAGATTCTTTCCTGTTTTTTTTTTTTTAATTTTGTTTTTGAAATCTTTACTCTGCTGACTTTAAACAATATCACTTGGATAATTTTCTGTTATTTTTAAAATTACATAAGCTTATGGGATAAGTAAAATGAAAGTAGTGGCCAAGTGACTTATTATGGACTAACTTGAAAAATAGTATAAATTATGTATTTTTAAAAAATCAATGCAAAATTTAGTAATTGTAATAAACACTCATATATGTATGTTTAGCCTAAAATGTATCCCAAATTAAAAACAACCCTGAACTTGTCAGCCTGAGTATGCACAAAAGAGTTAATGTGGTAGACCTGAGACTGGTATTTTTTACAAAAGCCTACTTGAAATGTTCCCTCTTGATTGGCATTGGGGAACTTGGCAGTTGACCTTTCAAGAACTGATAACATTGGTTCACTGTGCCTAGACTGCTTATAAAACCAATGTGGTTCATGCTGGACTCGTGCTTTCTATGTGGGAGTCTGGAAATTTGGTATGTACTAGGCAGCAGGTGCTTACATGATCAACCACTGTAAAACCTTGGGCATTGTTACAGGTTAGACTGTGTCCATCTAAAATTCTTATGTGGAAATCCTAACCACCAGTGGCTCAGAATTGACTATATTTAGAGAAAGGGTCTTTAAAGAGCTAATTAAGTTAAAATGAAGTCATTAAGATGGACATTAATCTAATACAAATTATCAATACAAAAAAAATCAATACAAAATACATCTAATCTGTCCTAATCTTGGGAAGAAGAGATTAGGACACAGACACAGAATGAAGACCATGTGAAGACATACATATGTCTCAGAAAATGAAATTTCTTTAGGGAAGATTTTTGTCTATCTTCTTTAGTATACTCTTCAATAATTAGAACAGTTCCTAGTAATTATTAATAAGTAGAAAAAAACTCAATAGTAGGTATTCAATAAATAATACTTCAGTAAATGAATGAATCATTTATCTTTTTTTCCTTGATCACTTCTTAAATGGACATTGCCAATGTTTACTTCAGAATATCTCTGTTTTGTTATTATTTATTTATTTAGTTATTGATCTGTGAGCAGTGGTCCTTCTAATTGACATGGTTTCCTTTTAGATAGCATCCCTCATTTTTAATCCCTGAATTATAATTTCCTATGTAATGTTAAGAACATAAGGTATAGAATAGTAAAAATCTATGTCATGGCTTGTCATTCTCTCATTCATGATTTCAAGAGTAGGTACATCATTAAATCTGTAGTAATAACTTTGTTGCATACTTTCTTTGACTGAATCAGAATATTTTAAATGATTTTGTTCAGCATTTATACGTGGATGGTTAACAAAGCTATCAGTATCTGCAGATTACAGTACCGGGCTTATTGGTGGGCATAAATGTGGCTATTTTTTAAACGAGGAAACATAAAATATTAGTAACTTATGAAATTAACTCAGTGGATCAAGGCAGTATTTTAAAATATAAAACAAAGGAGAAAATAATAGTAAATAGTGTGTTTCAGATTTAACACGAGTATTACTTTATGAAAATTTGTTTTAATTATAGATATAAAATTTGCATATTTTGCTTACATAAATATATGATATATAATGTATATATTATGAATTTAAGGAAGGAGTGTTTGAAAGTGACACAAGGTAATTGATTATGAACATTTATATTTCAATAAAAGATTCTAAAAAGAAAACCCTTCAAAATATTAGAATGGAAAATGTTATTAGACATTATTTAAATGAATACTTTTATTTTATAAGTAAGGATAAATGGGATTGGTAAAATGAAATCTTCCAAATTACAAATTAGATTAGTGGGAGTTTTAAGTTATAACTCAAGTCTTCTGTCAATTTACCATCAAATCATAGAGCTTAAGAAAATATAATGCTTTTTGATGTCTAAGCATGTAACTTTGGATCTGGTCTACTCATTAGGCTGAAACTGGCATTAAGTTAATGTTAGTTTTTTTCCAATAAACACGTTTGTTACAGTAAGTGCAATCACCATGGAAATATGGTTGTTCTTTTCAGTTTTTTTTAAGAATAAATATTCATTTAAATAAAGTGCCTCTAATTGTGGTTATATATCTTTACTTTTGAATCCTTCTGATACTGAATTAAGAGGAATTTGTTTTTTGTTAACATGGAATAATTTTCACCTTTTGATGTAGTTGGTATTGTAAGTATTCAGAATAAGTGCCAATTAAAAATATTACTACTTCCTTATCATCTTCTGCCAGCTGGTCGTTTATATTAACATGGCAGGGTTATTTCAGGAAGCAGCTTATCAGTTATGGGACTTTTTTGTTTGTTTGGATGGTTAGCTCTTTCACATAATTAGTGAACAGTCTGAGAAACATTTTATTTTTAGTATTTCAAAAGTAATGAAGGGGGAATAAAAATGACCTTAGGAGACATTCTGTAGAAAATAAAAAAAATCTCTCATTTCCTTTCTACTTTATTTGAGTCTTTATGTCTGAATTCTACCTTGTCTGATGTTAGCCGCTCACTCCTGTTATATCATTAGTGTTTCTATATGATTGTCATTACCTATCTATTATTGAATTATTTTAGGTATGTCTCTTACATACAGAAAACAGTTTTTTTTTGTGGGACAGTTTAAAACCTTCTTTTTAAAAATTTAATAGATTAACCCACTTTTAATCATTAACATAAATAATATGTACATTCTAATCAGTCAAATTAGTTTATGCTATATTTACTAAGATTCTTTAGATGACTTTATCTCTATTGATAAATCTTATTAAAGGCCTTTACTGCTTTGTAAATACTGTTTCTTAATTTCTTTGATACCTTTACACAAATAGTGTAAATTAGTTTAGTGTAAAATAGTGTAAGATAATAAAATTAGTTTCAATTATGAACTCACAAGAATGTGCTGTTTGTGTTTTCATTCTGGCCCAGGGAGTGCATATTGAAAAGGGAATAATGTTCTTTCAAAATTCTGGCCAAATTTAAGAGACCATCAGAGCCATTGTTTCTTGCTAAGATCTGAAGGTACAGAAAATAAAATGTTTTAAATGAGAAAGAGAAAAAAATTCAGAGCAAGTTTGCCATTTATAGATTGACTATTCCATGTGCCCTCATTTACATAGGTAATTCATTTTAAGTATGATCTTATTAGTCTCTGATGGATCAAGATATTGGAAACACATTTCAGATTTGTTCTCATTTTAAATTTATTGTGTTTGCCTTGGGTAACCTTGGTAATCATTGAAACCATTATTTCTGTAGGTACTTAATTATATAAGAACAATTACGTCTTAAAAAACAATCCTTACAATGTAACATTTTAGGGTATTGGATAATAGCTTATTAAACTTATTTCCCCAGATATGTTTTTCTTTTCTTATTTAGTTGTAGGAAGAATAAAGCAATTGATTTGCCTAAATTAGCTTTTAATGTTCAGATGCTTACACCATGTTTTATCGAAAGTGTGCAATTTAAAAACTTTCTTTACATATAATTTCATCTCACAAATGGTTTAGTTTTGTAATAAAATGTATTTGCTTTGCAACAGAGTATAGACTGTAAATATACCTTTATATGATTATTATTGGCATTATAAAAATAGTGACAGTTATTTTATAATTTCTATGAGTTAGTAGTATTAAACAATGTACTTAAAGTGTGAAAGAAGTATGTTTTATATTATTTATCTTATTAAATAAAAGTGAAATCTTAGTGATGTACTGTTGAATTAAACATTTAGAAGAAAGTTAGTGTCAAATTACTGGCAAAATTTTGCATGTTACTCCAGCATAGCAATGTTACTATAAATTTAATATCTAAATCTTTCACATTATTGATTCTTTCCTTCTTTCATTCTCTCTCCTTTCCTATCTCCTCCCTCTCCCACTCTCTTTTCTTATTTCTTCCTTTCATTGCTTCATTGTCGTAGAATACCTAGATAGTAGTAGTTTGTGGTTTGTAGCTTTTTTGTTAAAATATGCTTGCTAAGAAGATATTTTCTACTGTCATTAGACCAAAATGAATGCAAGAGGATAACAACAGTTTTGCATTTCACAAACTACGTACATCTTATTTACATTATTTACTTTATTGTCAACTATTTGTAAACTCCCAGTGTAGCCAATAATGATAATAATAATTGCTGTTGGCATTGTTAATATTTTATCAGCATTGTATTATGTGCTTTACATGGACTAACTCATTGAATCTTTACATAAGCAGCTGACCTGCTATTCATTTCTTTCCCATACCAGTGTAGAGGGGGCGGTGCTCCTGGAAGAGACTAGGGCAGGTGATTTCATAAAATCTTATGGGAAACATGTTAACAACAGGCTTCCTGAAGTTTAAATTGATAGTATTTGCTCAGAAAAGAGTTCTTATATATGGAGTGCTCTGAGCAGGATGTCCCTGGTTGAGAATTGGCTATGGCAAACAGACCTAGTATCTATAGATTTATGTGTCTTGGATCCTTGAAAAATGTCACGTAAAGTATATAACTTTCTGGGAGTAAAATGTTTTCCATACCCTGAATGCTGACTGATCTGTGGGGTGACCTGCATGTCTTATTGATTTACCTCATCCATTACTCTAATATATATATAAATATATGTATTTATACATAGTTTCATATAATTTAATACAATATTTAATATGTATTATATTGATAGATGTATACCATATATCAGTAAATATGATATTGATAAATAATCTATAGGATCATATATTTATAAATAAGTTATTTATAGGATGTATATAGCATATAGTATATATTTTATATACTTACATATAACATATTTTATATATATTATATAATGTATATAGTTTAATTTTTTTAAAGATTTATTTATGTATTTATTTGAAAGAGAGAGAATGAGAGTGAGAGAGAGAGAGCATGAGAAGGGGAGGGTCAGAAGGAGAAGCAGATTCCCTGCTGAGCAGGGAACCTGATGCGGGACTCAATTTGGGGACTCCAGGATCATGACCTGAGCTGAAAGCAGTCACTTAACCAACTGAGCCACCCAGGTACCCCATGTATATTGTTTAAAAAGAAAGGACATGAAGGGTGGATATGAACAGGATTCAAGAACTCTCCCTGCTTTGCCTGTGCTTTTTAGTTGATTATATTCTCAAAATTATTAAGAAAGCTTTTTACTGGATGAGATATCTGAATCACGTTAAGTCTGATTTTAAAATGGAATCCTTTGTGTCATCTTAGGGTTAGTAACTTACTCAAGTTTACAGAATTAGAAAGTAATTCCTACCTCACTCCAACGTTCTTATGTATTAGTGTATTCATAAAAATAATTTACTATATTACACTAATAAAAAAATCCTAATAGGCTTTTGTACAAGGCAGTCCTAAATTCACCTTTACTCTACCAACTCTTAATGAGCTATGAACCTCAGTTCCTTTATTTATAAAATAGAAATAATAATAATAGTGTCTATTTTAAATAGTGATATTAAAAAGATGAAATAGTATATGTGAAGATGTACAATCATTTAGTCTTCAATAAATATTATTTTCCTCCTCTTCTCCTTTATACAGCTTTATATACTTTATACCTGCCCTCCTCTTCCCTCTTTGGAAGTAAGAATCATTGTGAGAACTTGATATGCCTGCTTGTGACCCTAAGAGTCAAATGCATATTCAGTTTTTTTTGAGCAACTTTCACTTTCCTCATTTTTTTTACTAAAATACTGCAGTTTTCTGTGAGTTTTATCAAATTTTATCAGAAATTACTTAAAGACAGTAATTTCATCACTTATTTGGAGATTATATTACTACTAAGGAGGAAACTCTTTACCAGTGATATCTGGTTGTGAAAAGATATTCAGATAGTATACTTAAACTCCTATTTTATTTGCAGCTAGTCATAAATAAGGACATTTTTGGACCTTTATTAACTGACATTGTTCTGATATTGCAGATGCTAACATTGCAAAGTCTTAATATCTATAGCTATTTTGCTTCATAAAATATAGTTCAAAACTAAAACTGTTGAAAATAACTATTCCTATAACTTTTATAAAGTGCAAGGATTTAAAAAAAATCATCTTTCTTGTGGTGAGTAATTTTAAGTTTGTTAACTACCTTGTGCAGTTTGCAAAAGATAGATTGATAAAGGAAACCAACTCACTTTTTTAAAAAAGATTTATTTATTTATTTAATTGACAGAGAGAGAGCCCAAGCAGGGGGAGCAGCAGGCTGAGGGAGAAGGAGAAGTAGGGATAGGAAGAAGCAGGTTCACTGCTGAGCAAGGAATCCACCATGCAGAGCTGGATCCCAGGACCCTGGGATCATGACCTGAGCCCAAAGCAGACTCCCAACTGAGCCACCCAGGTGCCCCCCCAAGTCACTTTTATAAGTAGGAAGATTGATGCATTATTAAATGTAGACACGAATGAAAGTTGAAGTTGGCATATAGAATATAGAAAATATTCTTTCCGTGCTACCATTCATACATTGTTGAGTTATATCTCTTTAAATTATTTTGAAGTACTTAAATAATCTGTCCATAAGTTATCCTGTTCTCTTTTTTTAAATAAAAAACATGTGAATGTGGCAGTAAAGTTAGAAAACTTTAATATGGGAAATATCAAAGTGGTTTCTCAGTAGGCAATACGGAGCCACTAAAATTTTATGGGAGTGAGGGGTTTAATAAAAGGAATTAGAGCTTACACAAAAGCAGGAAGAGCTAGTATGAACATCTGGAATGCTCCAGATCAGTGAAACAATAACTAACAACTTTGGCGTAAAGCACCAGAGCATGAGGAAAAGCTAGTATTCAAAGGGAAGTCCAATAATGAGATATGTTTAGCCAAAAGATGGGGACATGAAGAGGCATTTCATGGAGAGTTTTGCAAAGTCTGCCACAATGGGACAGTGTGAGCCCGTAAAGTCATCTGCAGAGTCACTCTGATGAAAGCACCATGACTGATCTCTGAAAATAATGGCTTTTGCTTCACTTCTGCCTTCCATATCTCACACAGATTACTTTCCTTGCAAATTCTAACCTAGAGCCACATAGAGAAGATTCCAGAAATAGTAACTCTTATCCTTACCAAAATTTATGATGGAGACAAGTCCCAAGAGATTATCTAGCACAGTTATGTTTTCTTTATATTTGATCAAATGAGCATTTTGCCTTATTTCTAAAATGATACAGTATGTGCTTATAATAAAATGAAATAAAAATAGTCAAATAATAAGTGATCAGAACTTTAATTTGATACTGTGCTAGTAATTCCTTCCCAGATTTTCCTCCTGTATTTGTATTTGTATCGTGGGTATAACAGTCAGTCCAAGTTGTAATCTTTCTTTGAGTATGAATAAGGTAATCTTAAAATTATAAGATGCAAAATTTTTTAAAAATGTTTTATTAGTGAAAAGTTGAGCATCATATATTACCATCAATTTGCATTTCACATTTTTGATACTTATTTTCAAAAGAATTATAACAACTTCTTTAACTTATTAAAATAAATAGATTTCTGCTGACTTAGTGCTGTCAATCTTTGCTGAACTACAAATTGTGGTGAAGCTGACCAAACTGTGCGTAAGCTGGGTCTTGATTTCTTATTGCTCATTTAATGTTTTCTATTGAAGCATACTCTATATCTAGTAAAATGCACAAATATTAGGCATATGTCTCTGAACATTACAAAATAAACTCACCTGTGTAACTGTCACCTAGATCAAGATGTAGAATGTTATCAGTCCACCAGAAGACTATCAATGATATCTCCAAGAAAAATATCCTGACATCTGTCACTATTGTTGAAATTTCAATGTTTTGTGTATTACATAAATGGAGTGTAATAGTATGTATCGGTTGTGCTTGGCTTATTTTATTCAATATTATGTTTGTAAAATTAGTCCCTGTTGTTACATATATGAGTATTTCATTGAATGGTATTTCTCTGTATGGATATAGCAGACTGTACTTTTCCATTTTATTATGATGAGCATTTGGATTCTTTCCAGTTTAGAGATGTTACAAATAATGATGCTATAAAAATTATGGCAATGGTCTTTGATGCACATATATATTTCTGGTATGGAATTGATGAGCGATAGCATGAGTATTTTCAGCTTTAGTAAATACTGCAAACTATTTTCTTAGGTGGATTTCTAATCTGCACTCCTACCAGTAGTATAACAAGTTCTAGTTCCCTACATCTTCACCCAAATTGGTATAATCAGTTGTTATTGTAGCCTTCTGGTAGACATGCAGTGGTATCTAATTTTCATTTGTCTGATGATTAATGATGTTGCACCTTTTTTCACATGCTCTTGGCTATTTGTGTATACTCCTTGGTGAAGAGTTCAGGTTTTTTCAATTTTTACTGGGATATCTGCCTGTTAATTATTGATTTTTAGCAGTTCTCCATGTAACTTGATATGTTTTTTCTTGTTTTCATGTATTGCAATTATCTTCTGTCAGTTGTACCCTGATTTTCACTCTCTTATGGTGTCTTTTGATAGAGTCTCTTAGTTTTTGGCATTCAATTTATCCATCTTTCCTTTAATAGCTTACTTCTTATATATTTATTCAGAGATTTGTTGCCTATCCTAGGGTCTTGGAGATATTTGCCTGTGTTAGCTTCTAAAAGCTTTATTATTTTAACTTTCAAATTTATGTTTATAATCTACCTGGAATTGATGTTTATGTGTGGTGGGGGTGAAAACTCGTATTTTTTCATATAGATTCCAACTGATATAGCACTGCTTATTGAAAAGTTCACCTTTTCTCATTTCAGTGCAGAGGCACTTTGGCATAAATCAGATGACAAAACATAAATCAGTGTCTTGCTTGTCTGTTTCATTTAGCTATTTGTCTATCCTTGCACCTTTACCACACACTCTTAATAATTGTAGATTTATCTGGTATTCTACAACTTCCAGATTTGTTTTTCTTCTTCAAAATAATCTTAGATATATTAGCTCTTTGCATTTATATATAAATTTTAGAGTTAGCTTTTACATTCCTAAAAAAAATATATTGTAATTTTGATTGGAATTTCATTGAAGCTATAGATCAAGTTGAAGAAAATAGATATCTTATTCTATTGTCTTTGACTCCAAGAGCAGCTTTCCATTTAAGGATATTTACAAGTATTTCTCTCCACTTACTAAGTTCCTTTTTCATTTCTCTAATGTTATTTATACTTTTTAAATTTTAAAATACTCCCAGCTTTAGAATAAATTCCAGGTACCCCAATTGTTTCCAGTATTCCCCCTTTTACATTAATTCTCTCTCTTTCTCTCTCTTTTCCACACACACCTGTAAGTTCCCAGACATTCACCCCTATTAGATTTTTCTCAATCCATTGATACTAATTTGAAAGCATGATATACCATTATTGCTAAATACTTAAGTGTATAATTACTTAAAATGCAAGGACATTCTCTGTATAAATATTACAGTAATTAATATCAGAAATATAACAGTAATATTACCTTCTAATCCAAATATCTCATTCAAATTTTACCAATTGTCCAAAGATACCCATTATGACAAAACAAAAATAAATTCTAATCCAGGACTTGGGATCTGGGATCTAATCCAGGATCCCAGGATCTGGGATCATGTATTAAAGAAATCATGTCTATTTAGACTCCCTCAATATGGAACAATTCCTTCGTCATTACTTCTCTTTTGAGTTCTTGGAATAATTTTAGGCTGAAGCTAGTTATTTTGTAGAATTTTCCACATTTTGTTTTAGTATATTTCCTTATGGAATATCCTCATGGAATACTATTCAAGTTAAGCATATTTGACTAGAATACCACAGATGCTATACTGTATTATTCTCAGTATATTTTATCAGATGATGAAGTTAATTTGTCCCACTACTTGTGCTCTTAACTTAGTTAACTGGTGAAGGTAGTATTTTCAGTTTTCTGTGATAAAAAGCCACTATTGAAAGGAACGTTGAAGTGTGAGTTCTTAGGCTACCACAATATATATGACTTCCTAGGTTGCACTTAAATAGTAAGGATTCTGCCAGTCACAAGGATTTTTCTTTGCCTTTCTTATGAGGTTTGTATACCTCTTCATTGACTGTCCTTCCTGGATGATCCAGAGACCCTAGGGAAAAAAGAGACTAGGAATTTGCTTAATAAGCCTTTTCAGTATATACTTTTTAAAAATTAACATATTGTTTTATTTGTTTCGGGGGTACAGGTCTGTGATTCATCAGTCTTACACAATTCACAGCAATCCTCATAGTATATACCCTCTCCAATGTCCATCACACAGCCACCCTATCCCTCCCACTTCCCTCCATTCCAGCAACCACCAGTTTGTTTCCTGAAATTAAGAGTCTCTTGTGGTTTGTCTTCCTCTCTGGTTTTGTCTAGTTTTGTTTCCCTCCCTTCCCCTATAACCCTCTCTTGTGTCTCAAATTCCTCATGTCAGTGAGATCATATGATAATTGTCCTTCTCTTATTGACTTATTTCGCTTAGCATAATACTGCCTAGTTCCATCCACATCATTGCAAATGACAAGATTTCATTTTTGATGGTTGCATAATATTCCCTTGTATCTATACACCACATCTTCTTTAATCCATTTATCTGTTGATGGATATCTATTACTTTTCCATAGTTTAGCTATTGTGGACATTGCTGCTATAAATATTGGGGTACACATGCCCTTTCGGATCACTACATTCGTATCCTTGGGGTAAATACCCAGTAGTGCAGTTGCTCGGTTGTATGGTAGCTTAATTTCAACTTTTTGAGGAACCTCTATACTGTTTTCCAGAGTGGCTGCACCAGCTTGAATTCCCACCAACAGTGTAGGAGGGTCCCCCTTTCTCCGCATCCTTGCCAACATCTGTCATTCCCTGACTTGTTACTTTTAGCCATTCTGACTAGTGTGAGGCGGTGTCTCACTGAGGTTTTGATTTGTATCTCCCTGATGCTGACTGATGTTGAGCACTTTTTCATGTGTCTGTTGGCCATTTGTATGTCTTCTTTGTAGAAATATCTGTGTCTTCTCCTCATTTCTTGACTGGATTATTTGTCCTTTGGGTGTCGAGTTTGATAAATTCTTTATAGGATACTAGCTCTTCATCTGATATGTCATTTGCAAATATCTTCTCCCATTCTGTCAGTTGTCTTTTGGTTTTGTTGACTGTTTCTTTGGCTGTGCAAAAGCTTTTTATCTCGACCAAGTCCCAAAGGTTCATTTTTGCTCTCACTTCCCTTGCCTTTGGCAATGTTTCTAGGAAGAAGTTATTGTGGCTGAGGTTAAAGACGTTGCTGCCTCTGTTCTCTTCAAGGATTTTGATGGATTCCTGTCTCACATTTAGGTCTTTCATCCATTTTGAGTCTATTTTTGTGTGTGGTGTAATGGTGTAATTTTGTGTGGAAAATGGTCCAGTTTCATTTTTCTGAATGTGGTGGTCCAATTTTCCCAACACCATTTGTTGAAGAGACTGTCTTTTTTCCATTGGACAGTCTTTCCTGCTTTGTTGAAGATTAGTTGACCATAGAGTTGAGAGTCCATTTCTGGGCTCTCTATTATGTTCCATTGATGTATGTGTCTGTTTTTGTGCCAATACCTTACTGTCTTGATGACTACAGCTTTGTAATAGAGCTTGAAGTCCAGAATTGTGATGACACCAGCTTTGCTTTTCTTTTTCAACATTCCTCTGGCTATTTAGGGTCTTTTCTGTTTCCATACAAATTTTAGGATTATTTGTTCCAGATGGTATTTTCGTAAGGATTGCATTAAATGTGTAGATTGCTCTAGGTAGCATAGACATTTTCATAATATTTGTTCTTCCAATATGTAAGTATGGAACGTTTTTCCATTTCTTTGTGTCTTAATTTCTTTCATGAGTGTTCTATAGTTTATTGAGTACAGAGTCTTTGCCTCTTTGGTTAGGTTTATTCCTAGGTATCTTATTGTTTTGGGTGCAATTGTAAATGAAATCAACTCCTTAATTTCTCTTTCTTCTGGCTTGTTGGTGTATAGCAATGCAACTGATTTCTGTGCATTGATTTTTATATCCTGACACTTACTGAATTCCTGTATAAGTTCTAGCAGTTTTTGAGTGGAGTCTTGGGTTTTCCACATAAAGTATCATATCATGTGCTAAGAGTGAGAGTTTGACTTTCTTCTTCGTCGATTCAGATGCCTTTTATTTCTTTGTGTTGTCAGATTGCTGAGGCTAGGACTTCTAGTATTATGTTGAATAGCAGTTGTGATAGTGGACATCCCTGCTGTGTTCCTGACCTTAGGCGAAAAGCTCTCAGTTTTTTCCCATTGAGAATATTTGCTGTGCATTTTTCATAGGTGGCTTTTATGATATTGAGATATGTACCCTCTATCCCTGCACTGTGAAGGGTTGATCAAGAAGGAATGCTGTACTTTGTCAAGTGCTTTTTCTGCATCTATTGAGAGTATCATCAGTATATACTTTAAAATTGTATTTGATTCGAAAGTTTGACATAAATGATGGAAAAGTAAACAGCATATTCTGTAAGACTCAGGTGACCGGGACTTTGTTTAATCAGTAATTATTTATTGAGATTCTGATGTTTTCATACCTTCCTTAATAGTCTACATATAATGAATATTAAGGCACATTCTCTATTTTCAAGGAACTTATTTTCAAGTGGTGAGACATTTTAGCTAGGCACTTAAAAATACAATGAGTGCTCTTCATGAATACAACGTGGGGATGTAGAAGAGTCTTGAAAAAGCACTGGGGAAAAGGGAGATCGTAGCCAAAGAAGACATCTAAACATTTGCAGCAGACCAGTATTGAGAGAAAGCAAAGTAATGAGGATATATAAGGAATTCAAAATAATTGGATTTCATAGAAAGAGGTGAGCTCATTGAAGAGTTTTAAGGAAGGTAGTATGATAAATTCTGAGTTTTAAAAAGATTAGTCACACATAGAACAGTGTCTTGTCCCAATAGTATGTAACTAAATAAATAGTAGATTCAATAAATGAGTGAAAGAATGCAGTACAGAGAGTGAATTACAAGAGTTCAGTTATAAGAACTGTAGTTCATAGGCTGTTGGCAATAAGCTAGATATACCAAGCTAGAGATCATGGGGTTAGTTGAATATTGTCTTGATGATGGAGAAAAGGTATAGATTCTAGAAATATTGAAGAAGTAGAATAAAGAATACTTTGTGATTTATTTGATTGACATAAGGGTAGACAAAGCAAAAAGAACAGTCAAGACCACATCCAAATTTGTGGCTTACACAAGTTACTGAGAATGGAAATATGGGGGAAGAGAAATATGAGCATCAGTGAAGTATAATTCTAATAATACTTTCATTAAAACTTGATGTCTGTGGGAGTTTTTGTAGGATAAAAACATTTCTATTTTATAATATTCAAGTTTTAATTAACATCTATCATTTTAAAACAAACAAGCAATATATATTTAGTACTATATTTATAATTCAGAATGTAGTGTGCTGGTTTTACATACTAGCAACAAGGTCGTTCCATGGGTTTAAGAGTACAGCACTTCAAATATGTTATGTAATTATGTTTGACTCTATATATGACATAATTCTAAGTGAGATAAATGTGAAGGCAGACCTTGTCTTATGTAATATGTGCAGACAGTCTCTATTATGAATGCCATAATTTAACCAGCTAGTAAAGCAATGAAACTAGTAGATATTTTCACAAGAAATTGATTTTTTGAAGTAAGTTTTACACTTCTAAACAGTTAGATCAAAATTTCTAACTTTTATGTTCTCTAAACAAAAATGCTGCTTTAATCTGTGCAATATATAATCCCATTGTAAGTACTTGGTGACTAACTATGGACATGCAAAATCGTATTTGGAACACTCCATTTATATTTATTATAGACACTGTCTTATAGAACCAACATAGGGACCTGATAAGTTTGGTCCTTGTTCTATGATAGGAATGGGTTTTCAGAGGCTGTTTAATATTAAAAGAATGACATTTTTTTCTCAAAATGGTTCCTGATACTTTTGGAGAACAAACACTTTTGCAGTACCCAGGCTGGTGGCAGATAAAACCTTATGTCTGAATCATTATGTTTTGATATATTTTGTTTTTTAAAAAGAAATTTTCTGAGATACCCAGACATGAGATCTTTAAGGTTCCTGTTCAATGTTAAATTTATATGTGTAACTAAATAACAAAAGAAATAATTCAAGTCACTTAAAAATTGGTTTCCTCATATTTTGAGCATGAGACATTTTAAATACCAAAATATTTCAATGATTTATCATGCTTGTCTTTGAATTTTCAGACTCAGTTGATTGAGGGAACATATTATGAATAATAGGTATATAGATTTAGTTGTTCTTTAAACATACTATATATTTTAATAACTATTACTAGAATAGATAATTCAGCAGTGACATCAGCATCATGCCTGTATAAGTAATTCCCTTTTTCTCTCTCCTTCAAATTTACAACCAGTAGGACACCCATAACCCAACAAAGATTTCTGTGCACACTA
The DNA here is from genome assembly GCA_028533885.1 of Nasua narica. NCBI lineage: Eukaryota > Metazoa > Chordata > Mammalia > Carnivora > Procyonidae > Nasua > Nasua narica. The sequence goes on along the minus strand of CM052810.1, from coordinate 131,877,887 downwards.
GGATGCTGGAGAGACCCATATATCTGTACATCTGGAGGTAGGTGGGTTAGCCATCATGGAGGCAGCACAGCCAGGGAAGCAGTGACAGTACTGGTGTCTGTAAACCCAGTAGTTCCAGGAGCACCAGTGGTACCTCTAACCTGGCAGCAGAAACAGTACCCACAACTCTACCCCAGCAGTGGCAGTGTCACTGAGGACCCTAGCAACATAAGCAATGACCTTATGTTGCAATAAGCAACATAAGTGGCCCTTCATGCAGAGGGGATGGAAAGTGGGAAGTGCACACTTCCAAATACAGTCACAATACAAGCTCAGGTAAAAGAAACTAAAAACTTGTGCTGTGTGTCATCTGCTAGAAAATAAAAGAAAGGCCTTTAATTCCCAATCTGTAGAATTATTAAAATTAAGCAAAACTTTACATAAATAAGAAACGCATTAGCAGTGGCATATCTCATCAGGTACCATGAAAAATTATAGTAATGCAATATTACAAAAAGAAATGACTATTGTGGGCATTGCTGCTATGAACATTGGGGTGCATGTGTCCCTTTTTTTCACTACATCTGTGTCTTTGGGTAAATACCTAGTACTGCAATTGCTGGGATATAGGGTAGCTCTATTTTTAACATATTGAGGAACCTCTATATTGTTTTCCAGAGGGGCTGTACCAGTTTGCATTCCCACCATATAAGAGGGTTCCCCTTTCTCCACATCCTTGGTGACATTTGCTGCTTCCTGTTTTGTTCATTTTTACCATTCTAATTGGTGTAAGGTAGTATCTCATTGTGGTTTTGATTTGTATTTCCCTGATGGCTAGTAATATTGAAGATTTTTTTTCACGCATCTGTGGAAGGAGCCAAGATACTCTTTAACAGATCAATGGGTAAAGAAGATGTGGTACATATATACAATGGAATATTATTCAGCCATCAAAAATGATAAATACCCACCATTTGCACTGACATGGTTGGAACTGGAGGGGATTATGCTAAGTGAAGTAAATCAAGCAGAGAAAGACAATTATCATATGGTTTCACTCATATGTGGAACATAAGCAGTAGCATGGAGGACCATAGGGGAAGGAAGGGAAAGAAATCAGAGAGGGAAGCATGAAAGACTGTAGACCCTAGGAAACAAACTGAGGGTTTCAGAGGGGAGGGGGGAGGAGATAACAAGGTGATGAGTATTGAGGAGGGCATGTGTTTTGACGAGCACTGGGTGTTATGTGTAACTAATGAATCATTGAACACTACATCAGAAACTAATGATATACTATACAGTAGCTAACTGAACATAATAATTAAAAAAAAAAGAGAAAGAAATGACAATTCTCCAGCAACCAAAATCAAAGCCATAGAAGATTGGATCTAACTGACAGAGAATTCAAAATAGATGTTATAAAGAATTTCAGTGAGCTACAAGAAAACACAAAGGCAAGTCGATGAGCTCAGGAAAAAATTAATGAACAGAAGGAGTACTTTACGAAAGATATTAAAAATTTTTAAAAAGAACCAAACAAATTCTGGAGCTAAGAATTCAATAAATGAAATGAAGATTATGTGTTAGAAAGCATTGGAAATAGAGCAGATCTGATGGAAGAGAGAATGAGTGATCTAGAAGATAAGAATCTTGAAATGATTTAGGTGGAAGAGGAGAGAAAACTAAGATTTAAAATAAGTGAAAAGACCTTATAAGAGCTATCAGATTGCATTAGGAAAGCTACCATAAGAATAGCAGGTATACCAGAAGAATAAGGAGAAAGAGAGAGGTTATTTAAAGAAATAATACCTGAGAACTTCCCAAATGTGGGGAAATAATTAACCATGCAAGTCAATGAAGCTAATAGGTCACTTTACTATCTCAATTAAAAAAGACCCTCTCCAAAACATTGTTATGAAGCTGTCAAAAGTCAATGATTAAAAAAAAAATCTTAAAAGCAGCCAGGGAAAAAAGAAAGTAACCTACAAAGGAGCCCTCACTAAACCATCAGCAGATTTCTCAGCAGAAACTCTGTAGACTAGAAGTAAGTAGAGTGACATATTTAAAGTATTGAAAGATAAAAGTTGATAGCCAAGAATACTCTATCCAGCAAAGTTATCTATCAGAGATGATGGGGAAATAAAGGCTTTCCCAGGCAAAGAAAAGCTGAGGGAGTTCAGCACCAGTAGACCTGCCTTACAAGAAATGTTGAAAGAAGCTCTTCTATCTGAAACAAAAAGACAAAAGTACACAAAACTGAGTAAGGTGATAAGTAGACAAAAACAAAAAAGTGTAACTCTATTTTGGAAGAGGATGTTAAACACTTAACTATAGCATAAAGGTTAAAGGAAAAGGGCATTAAAAATAAGTATAACTACTAAAATTGGTAACAGACTCATAGCATAAAAAGGATAATTTGTAACAACAAAAATATAAAAAAGTAGAAGAAAAATGACAGAACCTGTATAAGCAAATGAAGACAAATTGTGATCAGCAAAAAAAAAAATTACTATTTTATCTGTGAGGCATTTTATACAGACCTTATGGTGACCACAAAACAAAAATCTAAAAAAAAAAAAAGAAAATATGTGAAAAGGGGAAACTGAGTAAATCATCATGGAAAATCATCAACCTCAAAAAGTAAACAAAAACACAAAGAAACACAATGGTTCTTCTTGCAGTACCAGAGAGCAAAAGATAAAATGGCAGAAAGCAAAAGATAAAATAGCAGTAGTGTGCATATACCAAAATCACCCTAAATATGATTGGATTGAGCTCACCAGTCAAAAGCCACAGCATGACTGGATGGATTATAAAACAAGATCATACTACAAGTCCAGAAACATAGACTCAAAGTGAAGGGATAGAAATCACATGGTAGGAAACAGGTGTAACCATACTTATATCAGAGAAAATAGACTTCAAGCCAAAAATGGTAACAAGAGACAAAAAAGTCATCATATAATGATAAAAGGGTCAAAACATCAAGAAGATATAATAAACATAAATATAGTTTACTCTTAATAGGGGGTTGGGTTATCAATCCCCCTTGCAGTGGAAAATCTGTGTATGTGACTCCCCTAAAACTTAACTATAAGTAGCCTACTCTTGATGAGAAGCCTTACCAATAACATAAACTATTGATTAACATGTGTTTTGTATAGTTTTATAAACTGTATTCTTAACAATAAAGTAAACCAGAGAAAAGAAAAATGTTATTAATAAAATCATAAGGAAGAGAAAATTCATTTACAGTACCATATTATATTTATATTAAAAAAGTATAGGACCACACAGTTCAAATTTCTGTTGTTCAAAGGTAAACTATATATGCTCTCTACCATCCAAGCACTGAAATACATTAATCAAATGCTAATAGACCTTATTTAATAAAGAGACAATAAGGAAATCCTATCATTTCTGACAACATGGAAGGACCTTGAGCACTTCATGCTAAGCAAGATAAGTGAGACAGAGAAAGACAAATATTGTATAATATCATTTATTTGTGGAATCTAAAAAAGTCCTAGTTGTAAAAAAGAATAGTAAAATGATGGTTACTAGGGGATGGAGTGTGAGGGGATTAAATTAATGGTGTTTAAGGGTATAAGCCATAGAGATCTGATGCACAGTGTGATGAATATAGACAATAATATTGTACTATAATGATATAATGTGATAAACATTACTTCAATGGCAACCATATTATAATATATAAATGTATTAAAGTAACATGCTGTATACCTTAAAATTACAAGATATAACTTGTCAAAATTATTTTAAAAAGCAAACCAAAAAAACCCACCAAAAAACACAGCAACTAATAACCTAAACTATATACACATTAAAATTTTAGGATGACAGGGGAGAAGTTAAGATGGCAGAGGAGTAAGGGATCCTAAGTGTCTCATCCCTCGAATACAGCTAGGTAGTTGTCAAGTCATTCTGAGCACCTAAGAAATCAATCAGTGGTCTGAGAACACAAATGCTGCAAACCTACAAGTAGAAAAGTGACCACTTTTGGAAAGGTTGGAGGTGTGGAGATTGAATCTGGACTGATATATGTGAGGATACGGAGGCTACTGCAAAGTATTGTAAGCAGTGGAGTACAAAAATCAGAACTTTTAGAAGTCTGCTATGGGCTTAAAGGTACTTAGGTGTGCCAAAGCAAGGTGGAATTCCAGGTGTGACAGGGTGATCTCAGGATCTCCAGGGTCACAAGAGAAAAGGGGGTACCTGCATGTGGCAGAGTTTTCAGGCATAAGAGTGGGGAGGCCAGCTGAAAACAGTGAGTCAAGGTGCCGTCTTTCTGCTTTGTGTTGCCATAAACTTTGAACTGCTGCATAGTTGTGCAACTGCTTTTCTGGCAGGAGTCCAGCAAAAGGCAGAAGCATGTCAAGACCCCCCCCTCCCTTGAATAGCATGGATCTGTACCACAAGAATTTTGGAGTGTTGAATTTGGAGTTTTCAAACTCAGTACCATGCCTGAGATGAAAATGCTCGGTCATAGGTGGGGAAACACAGAGTTCTGATGGGAACCAGAGAGACAAGAGTGATCGACTGCATTTCTGTGAAGGCTCATTGAAGAGTAGGGGGCACGAACACTCAGCTTTGGGGCTAGAGCATTGTCACCACCATTAATCCCACCCATCAGTGATGAAAGCCTTCAGGGAACAAAACAGCACCATAGTGGAATTCAGAGCTGCTTACACTGCATGTAACCTCCTGGCAAGGGAGGCACATTTGCAATAGGGCAAGTGCACGTGAGGATCAGTGCAATAGGGCCCTTGGCCAGAAGACCAGTAGGAACAACTGGCTAGCACTGAGTTTACTGATCATAGAGGACTGCAAAGCTTCAGCGCCTGGGGGAAAAAAGTACATAGCATTCTTTCTTTTTATTCTTTAGTCTTTAAGTATTATATTTTCAGTAATTTTCTTATTTCTTTTAATTCTTTTTCTATTTTTAAATTTCATTTTTATATGTTATTTTAATTCAATTTATATTTTCATATATATATATATCCTAGAGGAGAACATAAGCAGCAGGCACTTTACCTAGGCCACAACCTCTTCTTGGTAGACATATCTCCAAAGTAAGGGAAATAGGAGCAAAATGAACTGTAGGGACTTCATCAAGATAAAAAGCTTTAGCACAGCAAAGGAAAAAGTCAACAAAACTAAAAGGCAACCTACGGAATGGGAGAAGGTATTTGCAAATTTATCAGATAAAGGCTTGTATCCAAAATATATAGAGAACTTACCAAACACAACACCCAGAAAACAAAAAAATCCAGTCAAGAAATGGGCAGATGACAGAAACAGATATTTCTCCAAGAATACATACAAATAGCCAAAAGACACATGAAAACATGTTCAGTGTCCTTCGACATCACAATGAGATACCACCTCACACCTGTTAAAGTGGCTAAAATGAATAACTCAGGAAACAACAGATGTAGGTGAAGGTGCAGAGAAAGGGGAACCCTGTTACACTGCTGGTGGGAATGCAAACTGGTGCAGCCACTCTGGAAGACAGTACCGAGGTTCCGCAAAAGGTTAAAAATGGAATACCCTATGACCCAGCAATTGCACTACTAGGTGTTTATACAAAGAATAAAAATATAGTGATTTGAAGGGGCACATGCACCCCCCAATGTTTATAGCAGAAATGTCCACAATAACTAAAATATGGAAAGAGCCCAGATATCCCTTGACAGATGAATGGATAAAGAAATGTTGTATGTATACATGTGATGGAATATTACCCAGCAAGCAAAAAGAATGAAATGTTGCTATTTGCAGCAATGGGGATGGAGCAAGAGAGTATTATGCTGAGTGAAATGTCAGTCAGAGAAAGGCAAATACCATATGATTTCACTCCTGTAGAATTTAAGCAACAAAACAGATGACCATACGGGAATAGAATGAAAAATAAAATAAGAAAAATAGAAAGGAAGGCATGAATTAAGAGTTAGTTAGGAGATGCTTAACTCTAAGAACAAACTGATAGTTGCTGGAGGGGAGGTGTGTGGGGGCTGATGTAATTGGGTGATGGGCATTAGGAGCACACTTGATATAATGAGCAATGAATCACTAAATTCTACCCCTGAAACTAACAACATAGTATATGTTAACTAAATTGAATTTAAATAAATAATTTAAAAAGCATTATTAGGATGACAGGATATATATAACTAGTTAAATTCAGCTTTAGAAATTATAGAATGCTCTTATTTATATCTTCAGAAATGTAAGATTTCTATTAAATCTTTTTTTTAAACATTTTATTTATTTATTTGACAGAGATCACAAGCAGGCAGAAAGGCAGTCAGAGAGAGAGGGGGAAGTAGGCTCACTGCCGAGCAGCAAGCCAGATGCAGGGCTCGATCCCAGGACCCTGAGATCATGACCTGAGCTGAAAGCAAAGGCTTTAACCCCCTGAGCCACCCAGACGCCCTTCTATTAAATCTTCTATTCAAACCAAAAAATGCATTGACATTTCATATTTTTTTAAAGATTTTATTTATTTATTTGATAGAGACACAGTGAGAGAGGGAACACAAGCAGGGGGAGTGGGAGAGGGAGAAGTAGGCTTCCAGTTGAGCAGGGACCCCAATGTAGGGCTCGATTCCAGGACTCTGGGATCATGACTGGAGCCAAAGGCAGATACTTAATGACTGAGCTACCCAGGTACCCCCATTTCATATTTTCAAACCAAGATATATTTCATTTTTGTATGTAGGCACCAGATTATGTGTGTATGTCTTTTGTGTGTCCCTGTATAGAAACAGTTTGAAGTACCACGTAAACACCCTGAGATTAAGTTCATTTAGGGAAACAGGACATAACTGTGTGAAAAATAGAAATAATGCCACAAATGAAAAGTCACAGATGGCACATGATTAATTCCAAATGAATTATGTTTCATAATATCATAAGTGAATATATGGCTTTATGAAGGTAGACTGAAGCAAAAAGAATGATTGGATTTCACTAAGCGGAAGGACTTTTTTTCAGTCTGGTATTAAGTTTAATGTGATTTTTAATGTATTAAGATACTAATAGATTAGTTCAAAGGAATAATTGCATTTTTTAAGTTAAATTCATTGCAAAATACATAACAAAAGTTGTATACTTATGAAATAATCAGAGAGAGTCTATTATTTAAATTAAATAATATTTAATTCCATTATTTCCAAAATCTGGATTAGACATGTCTTTATTAATTCACAAGATATAACACCCATTTGATATGAAAATGAAAGAAATTGACACTTGAAATTGATTTTAATCAGCATGTTAGACAAAGGTTCATCAAACATTAACCTGGACAAATTCAAGGCATATTTATTCTTGATACCAAATTATGTACAAATGTAAAAAATCCTTTTTTTAAAATTTTTTATTTTGTATGTGGACATTATTCTGTATGTTTACTTATTTTATGAACCCATTTGTCTCCTATTCTGTCTCCAGAAGTATATCTTAAAATTCTAATTTACATCAATGAAAAAATACTAAATTACTATGAAAACCTTTCAAATTGACAATTATATAGCAAATAGAATATACTTTTTTACTTATTCAGCTTAAGTCCTATTTGCATAGTTAAAATTTGAGGTTTTGCTAACAGAGCCATGTGGAAAAATTCAGTAGGTAGGTTAAGCTTAGGCAGTACCAGACATTTAGGGTTCATATCTCTAACAAAATACTTAGTACATTGTAGACATATGTTAATGTTCATTTTTCCCAGTTCCTTTAACTGCATCCTAGATCCTTTTTTTAAAGTTATACTTGTCTAAACATAAGAGTCATAGAAATGGCTCAGTCAGTTTGGTGTCTGACTCTTGTTTTCTGCTCAGGTCATGATCTCAGGTGTTGTGAGATTGAGCCTCAGTGCAGCACAGCCTGGAGTCTGCTAGATATTCTGTGTCCCTCCCCCTTTGCCTTGCCCCCCTCATGTGGTCACACGTGCACTCTCTCCCTCTCTATCTCTGCAATAAATATCTTAAAAAAAAAAAAGAGTTGTAGAAATAAATGGTACTACTGAAATAGTTGGACTGATAGAATGGTTGCTTATTATGGATACAGGAGAAAGGTCCTGAATTCATTTGATACTGGTTCAGTAATATAGTTAAGAAAGAAAAAGGTTCACAAAAATACTTTTAGATAGGCTAGTCTTTTTGGTAATTAGCTGATATTTGTGAAACTTTAAATGTTAGGGTTTTCGTCTGATGCTTAAAGTAGCCTATACATATTCTGCCAGAATTTGTTTTTGGGCTTGGAGGAATGAGCATCTAAGACACTAATCTTTACAAAGGTAAGTTATTAGTAGCTTTGGGGGAAAATAAACACTACTTTAGTGGTTAATAACTTAAAAAAAAGTAAATTTTTTTTTTTTTTTTGCTGGGGTGAAGCAAAACTTAGGAGAATCAATCAAAATTGAATAATTTCCACCATAGTTCCAAAGTGGCAGCACCAGATTTCAAAAGTTTAATAGAAAAATGTGATATCTTTTAAGCTGGAGGAACCAAATGAAGGAGCCCCAGTAAAACAGAGGGGCTGGAAAGTTGGGAAGGAGTCACCAGAAAAATATAAAGCCAGGAGAAAACTCCTGATTGTTTCATAAACACAGCTCATTTCCCTGAATGATCCCTGAACAAGGCATATGAAGGTCAAATTGAAAAGAACTTGCAACCAACAATTAAGAAACTGAACAGAAATCCAAGCTGTCCTTCAATGCGGGCATGAATCAGCAGTTTAAGTCAAACAAGCTAAAGCAAAAATGTTTTTATTCTAGGCAAGATGACAGAATCTAGAATGTACCCAATGTACTATTTGTAATGCTTAGAACAAAATCAAATTATTCAAACAGTCAGGAAAATGTGATCTAGTATCAAAGAAAAAACTATCAACACATGGTAAATGCTAATTAATTCAGATGCTGGCAACTGTCAGACCAAAACTTTAAAGCAACTATATAGACTATGTTCATTGAAGTAAAGGAAAATATATTTACAATGAAAGAAAATAGAGGAAGTATCAGCAGAAAATAGCAAAATAAAAAAAATCCAGTGGAAATATTAGATATGAAAATACAGAAATGAGGAGCTACAAATTCTATGTATAAATTCTGATAAATCTCTGAATGACTTTGAAACCATGCATACCTGAAGCAGACTCAAAGCAGCACAAATCATCATGATTCTTTATTAAGGAGATGCAATTTAAGACTCCAATAAGATCTGCTACACACCTATCAAAATCTCTACAGTTAAAATGACTGCCAACATTAGATGTCAGCAAGAATGTGAAATAACCAGACCTATTTGATTTTTGGATTGGCATAGCCAACCAACATATGGTTGGTTGAATGTAAAATGGTGAAACATCTTTGGAAGACAATGTGGAAGTTTTTCTTTTCTTTTCTTTTTTAAGTAAAAATAAACTATTTTTTGACCTAGCAGTCCCCACCTGGGTATTTACTCAAAAGAAATGAAACTTATTTTCAAAATATAGGTGTAGATAAATGTTAATAACAGCTCTATTTCATAATAGCCAAAACCATGGAAACAGCCCAGGTGTCCTACAATAGGACAATTGCTAAACAAATGTGGTATATTCACACAATGGAATGCTACTCAGCAATGAGAAGGAACAAAATAATGACAATACACAACAGCAGGTTTAATCTCAAGAACATTTTGTTGAGTGAAATAAGCTTTCTCTAAAGAATGTATACTGAATGATTCCAATTATATGAATTTGTAGAACAAGTAAAACTAATGCTTATAGGGGAAAAATCATGGCAATGCAAACATTTGAAGGAATGTGGGTGAGAATTGAGTGGGAAGGGAAATAAAGGAAATTTCTGTCTGATAATAGCGTTCTCTATTTTAATAAGGATTTGGGTTACATAGGAATATTCACTCGTTAAAACTCGACCAATGTACACTTAAGATTCATGCATTTTATTGCATGTGAATATTATATCAAAAAAACTTGAGCAAATATTGAACTCTGTTCATACTCCAGTATTCAAGGGCAAGTATAATGATACTTGCATTCACGTGGAAATGCATGAAGGAAGAGATAAAATGAATTATGGGAAACCTAATTATAATAAAGAGCCACAAATAGCCAAATGGTAAGAAAATTATAAGAAGAAAACCTGTCAATATTTGATTCAAAAGTTTATTTTAGTTTGATGCAGTTTGCTATGTCAGCTCCTAATAGAAAAAAGAGGAAGTTGGTGTTCAGACTGATGGAGAATGCTAAATGACAAATCAAATAATAACCAAATATTACACATTTTGAATCATTTGTTAAGATACATCAACTTTTTCTTAGCAGAACTTTAGAATATTAGGAATATCTATGTAGAAGTCAAGATAGTGTTTTTCTAAATTCTCATTATATAGCATATGGGAAGATTAATAAATTCTTGATATAGATCAAGGATTTTACAGTTCAGATCTGTGGGGGAGATGGACAATATATGATTGTCTGGAAGAAAAAGAATCAGAAATTTAATTATCTGGATTCTGATTTCATATCAACTTGAGGTTTCATGAAGAAAGAGAACGCATTAGCGAGTGTATGTATCAAGTGTATGTATGTCCTCAGATGGAAGGCAGGCGCATTTAGTGGGCCCTCAGAAATTTTGACAAGAGAATGTTTGTGTGGAAGAGATTGCTTTGTTTGCCTTGGAAAGCATAAGCTATTGATATAGATAAAAAGAGATTCTATTACTTTGATTGTACAGAGGAACCCAGAAAGAAGTTACTAAAATAAACATTTTGAGTATACTAATTACATCCTGGATTTCCAGTGTCCCCCTCTTTACTACTCATACTTTTGTCCAGGGAAGCATATGTTCATTTAAATATACTCACCTCCTCAGACTGTCATGTACCTAGTGTGACCATGTATTAGAGTTCTGGATGAAAAGATGTAAAATCAGTAGACCTGTGTTTCTGGGAAAACTTTTAGCTTATTCCTGTTCTTTTCTTTATACCTGAAACATGGATAGACTGGTCAGAATAGCCTTCTTGGACTTTGAGGAAAAAAGGTCACAGAGTTCAAATGCTGAAAGATAGAAGGATTATTTATTTATTTATTTATTTATGATAGCTAAATGAGCTCTGGACTGCCTATTCCAGACTTCTAATTGTGTGAGAAAAATAGTCTTATTTGTTAACGTATCTGCAAGCAGATCTCTCTCCCTCTCTTTTTTCTTTTTAAACTAAATCCAATTGTTAAATTGATAGAGAAAGGATGATCAAATATCCAGAAATAAATTCTCAAACAACGAAGAGGAATATAAAGCCTGAATTCCAGAGACTCAGGAAAACAGTGATAGTATTCAAAGAATCAACACAAAAACAGAAATAAAAACTTGAGTTATGTTTAAATGGAAATTAGTTTTAACATAGTACCTTAGAAATAACCTTCAAATTTACCTCTTACATCTAGAGAGTTATAGCAAAATACTTATTAAATGGAAAGGCAAACCTAAAAAAATAAAAAAAATATCTGAGCATAGGATGAGAATACATATGTAACAGATGGTTCAGAGTTAACATAAAGGCCTATGTCAGTAGAGAAGGAAATTCCCTTTACAGATAAAGGAGCTGAATCCTGACTTTTTGAGAAGCGAGGTGGGGTACAGATTTTAGCTGATACAGACCAAATAAATTATCAACGGTTTTGGAAACTGAGACAACTGAATATATCTTGAAAGAAGTGACACTAAGGCTCAAGGAAGAAACTGTCTTAGGACATATCTTGCCTGGAACTCACTGTTTGCTCTGATTTTATATTTGCCCCATCTATTTAAAAATATATATATTTTAGTGTTCCATGCTATCTCCTTTATGGATTCATATCTGTATCTCTTTGATTTATTTTTAGTCACTGCTCTGAAGAACACAGGTTGCATCTTTATTCTTTCACAGTCTACCCATAATACTATTAAACAACTTTATATAGCATAGTGTAAGAATCCTATAAGTATATAAGACTGTGAACGAATAAAGATGCAAATGGATTTTTGATATATACTTAGAAGCAGTATTGTTGGGTCAGATGGTATATTCGATGTTTAACTTTGTGAAGAATTGTTCAAGTGTTTTCTATAGAGGCTATACCATTTCATATCCCCACCAGTGGTGTATGAAGCTTTCAATTTCTCCACCTCCTTGTCAATAGTCGTCTTTTATTTTTGTTTTATCATAGTAGCTATCCTAGTGGGTATGAAATGGTATCTATTGTGGTTTTGAAGTTCTCCTAATGACTAATGATAATGAATATTTTTCATATGCTTATTGGCCTTTGGTTTATCTTCTTTGTCTGTTCAATTCCCCTGGTTTTTAGGTTAAAGGTTTTATTTATTTTTTAGAACAAATTTAGGTGTATAGAGCAGGAAAATTGAGCAGAAAATAGAGAATCCCCAAATACATTCTCACTCCATTGCCCCTATTATTAACATCTTGCATCACTATGGTACATTTAACATAGATGAGCCAATATTGATACATTATTATTAACTGAAGTACATAATTTACATTAAGGTCACTCTGTGTTACATTTTCTATTATTTTTAACATGTTTATAACATGTATCCACCATTATAGTCTCAGAAGCAATAGATTTGGTGCCCTAAAAATCCCTGTAATCCAAATTTTTATCCCTCCTTCCCTTCGTCCCTCCTTTTTCTGTCCCTTTCTTCCCTCCCTCTAATTACCCCCTGAAAACCACTGATTTTTCTTTTTTTATTGTTTTGCCTTTTCCAGATGTCATATGGTTGGAAATGTATGTAGGCTTTTCAGATTGGCTTGTTTCACTTGTTTAAGTGAAACTGGCTTGTTTCACTTAAAATCATTTAAGATTTTCCCATTTTTATTGTTTTGCCTTTTCCAGATGTCATATGGTTGGAAATGTATGTAGGCTTTTCAGATTGGCTTGTTTCACTCGTTTAAGTGAAACTGGCTTGTTTCACTTAAAATCATTTAAGATTTTCCCATTTCTTTTTCTGGCTTATTGACTCATTTGTTTTTAGTGCTGAATATTATTCCATTTTCTAAATATATGACAGTTTGTTTATTCATTCGACTATTGGAGTTCATCTTGGTTGTTTCCAAGTTTTGACAATCGTGAATAAAGCTGCTATAAACATTGTGTACAGGCTTTTGTGAAGATATAAATTTTCAGTTCATTTGGATAAATAGCAAGCAACACAACTGCTGGATCATGTGGTTAATAGTGTGTTTGATTTTGTAGGACACTGCCAAAGTGTCTTCCAAAGTACAGTCTTGCATTTTCAATAGCAATGAATAGAAGTTCCTATTGCTCCACATCCTCACTAAGATTTGATGTCAGTGTTTTAGATTTTAGTCATTCTAATACATGTGTAGTGGGATTTAATTTTTTTAAATTTTCAATTCCCTAATGATATGTGATGTTGAACATCTATTCTTATGTATATTTACCATCTGTATATCTTTTTGGGTGACATGTCTGTTCAAATCTTTTGTTCATTTTTTAATTGAGTTATTTGTTTTCTTATTGATGAGATTTTAAAAGACATTTTTTATATTATTAAGTTCTTTGCATATTTTGGACAGCAGTCTTTTATCAGCTATGTGTTTAATGAATATTTTCTTCCAGTCTGTGGCCTGTCTTTTCATTCTCTTAACAGTCTTTCACAGTGGAGAAGTGTTTAATTTTATTAAATTTCAGTGTATCAATTTTTTGTTTTTCATATATCATACTTTGTGTTGTACCTAAGAAGTTATCACCAGACCCCATGTTAGCTAGATTTTCTCCTATCTTCTAGGAGTTTTGTAGCTTTGCATTTTACATTTATGTCTACGATCCATTTGAGTTAATTTTTGGAAGGGTTTGCAGTTTAGATTCTTGCTTGTCTTTTTGGGGTTTTTTTGCATATGGATGTCTAGACGTTCCAGCTCCATTTGTTGAAAAGACTATTCTTTCTCAGCTAAATTGCTATTGCTTCTTTGTGAAAAAGCTGTTGACCTCTGGAGTTGTCTTTCTTTATAATTTCCTTCTCTATGGTACTTCATTTTGGGTAAAAAATTTTTTGTGTGGTTGAACTAGATTTCTTGTAGAGATTCAGTAAATCAGGAAAAAAAGAAAACTGATTTTTGAAAATCTTCTTTTATTAATATGCCAGGTTCTCAAATTTATTTGTTTTTGTAGGTAAGTTACTTGAAGGAAATGTCCCAGAATTTGCACTTGAAGGAAAGGACGCTAAAATAGCATTCACACACAGACACACAAAAATGCTTTTCCCTTATTGATCCTAATATTATAAGAGTACCTTCAGAACAGAATTTCAAGTTCAGTTTATTAAAATATAATGAGATTAATAGCCTTGCTAGAATGTACAAATACTGTCAAAATTGCAATAGCAATGTTAATATCCAGTATTATAATTTGACAAGTTATATGAAGAAATAATTGGAAATTAATACAACTCATTATTAAATAGGAAGTGGGCTATAGTAAGTCATTTTTTATTCCTGAAAATTTAAATAATTAAGAATTATACCCTAATGACAGCAGATCAGAAGCAACAATCTCTTAATAGTATATAGTATCTATAATAATCTTTTAAAGGTAGAGAAATATGCAGAATTAATAATTTTTCTGATGGGTTTCACCTCTCATCTTCTCATTCTGGGTAGTTTAGTTCGTAGAATGTTATTTTGTTACAAATTTTGAGCAAGGTGATTATGCATAATTGTCTAGAAAATATATATTTCTCTTTATGTCTAAATTATCCCTGAATGTAATATTACCATGGAACTGGTTCTGAAATATCGAAAAATTTTAATGACAGTTTCAATTTATCATGACATATTAAAAAGTAAATATTCACAGATTTTTAAAGAATGAAATGAATTCTACTTGGCAGTTTTGAAAATATGTTTAGTAAGTGCATACCTGAGCACATTTCTCATATATTAATGCTTGATTCTACTGTACAAGATGCCTCAACTTTAATAAAAATAACTACCAGCAAAATGTGCTCATATCTAAAAGTTACAATTGTTTGAGAGTAAAAAAGATATATAATAAAATCCATAAATACAAACATAATAAACCCACTTCATTGATTAAGTCTGTATGGCTATTAGGAAATTAAGTAAAACTTATTTTGTGGTTAATATATTTTAATTATAGATTACAATAATACAGAAAGAAATGTCTGTAGCTACAGTGTGTGAAATTATGTAAGCAAGAGTAATGCAAGAAACCCTTAGAGGCTCAGAAAACAAGAAAACATGGTGGTGTGAACTTAAACTATAGCAATGTAAAGGAGAAAAATAGGTGGATTTGAATGATACAGATGTCTCACTGACTGATTAATTGAAGTTAGGAAAGGGAAGGCATCAAAAATAACTTCCATATTTCTGGCTTGTACAACTAATTAGTAGGTAGGTTCATGAAAGAGATAACTGAGAGGAAAGAGCACTTTGGGCAAAGTGTATGTTGGGGGTAGATGAGGAAAGGAAAAATAAAAGAATAAATGAATGATGTACACTGACAACATTTAAAGAGAATATGAAGATCTAAATGTCTATATTATTGTTGAACTGTTGACTATGAGTGGCAAACTAAAGAAGCTATTATTATTGATAAAGAAAATGCATAGTGTAAACTAAGATATTTTACTATTATTCATCAGCACTGAACATTCTCGTGTATATAATCAAAGTCTAGGAAGCAGCTGGAGAGGATTTGTGGAATTGGCCAATAGATTTTATTTCATTTATGATACTGCTGATAAGCAGAATTTAGTTTCAGGTTGGCTTAAATAATATAAAAGGTTTTCTTCTCAAATTTAGTAAAGCTTAGGGGCACCTGGGTGGCTCAGTTGTTTGAGCATCTGACTCTTAGTTTTGGATCAGGTCATGATCTCATGGGTCATGATATTGAGCCTGACATAGGTTCCATGCTTGGTAGGGAATCTGCTTGAGATTCTCTCTCTCTCTCCCACTGCCCCTCCCCCCTTTCTAAAATAATAAATAAATCTTTTACAAAATTTAGTAAAGCTTCAAAACAATCTATGTTTTGGAAGAATGAAATACATAAAGACAAAAAGCAAAAGAACCTAAAACCAGAAAAACTAAAGCAAGATATCAAAAGCAAGTCTGAGTATACCACTTAATATGTATGTAATTGAATGAGGTCTCCTATGTGATGAAGGGGTTGGGTGGGGTGAGGGTTAAGAAAGAGAAACCCAGATTCTTACGCTTAAAAAAACTATGTGTGGGGGGCGCCTGGGTGGCTCAGTTGGTTGAGCGGCTGCCTTCGGCTCAGGTCATGATCCCGGAGTCCGGGGATCGAGTCCCATATCGGACTCCCAGCTCTGCGGGAGGTCTGCTTCTCTCTCTGACCTTCTCCCCTCTCATTCTCAATCTCTCTCTTTCTAATAAATAAATAAAATCTTTAAAAAAAAAAAAAAAACTATGTGTGGGACCAGAAGGTATTTGGGAAATCTCTGTACTTTCTCCTCAATTTTGTTGTGAACCTTAAACTGCTTTGAATAATAGTTGTAATTAAAAAAATATATAATGTGCAATTTTTAATGTGGCATGCATAAATTAAACTAACTACTTTTATTTATTTTTATTTATTTATTTTTAAAATTTTATTTATTTATTTGACAGGGAGAGAGAGAGATTACAAGTAGGCAGAGAGAGAGGGGGAAGCAGGCTCCCTGCTGAGCAGAGAGCCTGATGCGGGGCTGGATTCCAGGACCCTGAGATCATGACCTGAGCCGAAGGCAGAGGCTTTAACCCACTGAGCCACCCAGTGGCTCATTAACCATTAAAAGTAAATGGTTTTTACTTTTAAAAGAAGACTTGTTCCAAGGAAAATTTAGAAAGATCTCATAGTGTTGGACAAAGAAAGAATCATCTCATAAATATGTCAAATTGAACATTCATTAAATTCCCATAGAGAGTTTAACAGAATCCAAAATTTCAGGAAAAAGCCCTGTATGGTCAATATGATGACTTTTCTTTTGAATTTATTTGATCTATTTTGGTAAAAACTTGGAATAAGATGAAACAAATCAGCAAGATGGTAATAGCCCAAGCCAGATGACGGCTAAAGCCAGGGAGTCTGTAACATCATTTTCTACCTCCACAGTTTCCTTCTGGAAGCAGTGCCAAGATAGAGGATGTAAATATGTAGATTTTTAATATTTAATTTATTCACATGGATTATAACCCATGCCAGTTTGGAGAACTATAGGGCTGTGTATCCTATAAATGCTTTAACTGCATTTTCATTATAGTAAAATCTACTTAAAACCCAGGTCCATGCCACCCTGGTCTTATTCTTTCTTCATTACATAATACTCTCCAGAACTCCCTCTAATTCTTTCTTCAAGTGGAGCCAGGTAAATCATATATTGGTGCCCTTATTTATTTATTTATTTTTGCCCATTGTGTTTCTCATCATCATATAGAAAAGAGAAAAAAAAATTGATAAAAACCTGAAATAATTGGGGCGCCTGGGTGGCTCAGTGGGTTAAAGCCTCTGCCTTTGGCTCAGGTCATGATCTCAGGGTTCTGAGATCAAGCCCCACATTGGGCTCTCTGCTCAGTGAGAAGCCTGCTTCTTCCTCTCTCTCTGCCTGCCTCTCTGCCTACTTGTGATCTCTCTCCCCTCTGTCAAATAAATAAACAAAATCTTTAAAAAAAGATTTTTTAAAAAACAAAAAAAACCTTGAAATAATTATAATTAATAATAAAATAGTATTTATTATTAGGGAGGGCAAAATCTTTCTAATAGAAACAACAAAGACGGAAACTAAAAAAAATAGACACATTTATATGAATTAAAAAATGAGTGGTCAAAACAAATGATGAAAAATTAACATTAAAAACAAATGAGTATCTGATTCAAGCTGGCAGAGTACATAATTTACCTACCCTTTCTCCTCAGTAAAATCTAAGTAAAGTGAAAGTTGGTATATACAAAATACTACTAATAAAGTATAAATCCATTTCAAAATAAGAAATAGTGTCATCAACAGAAGAGAAACATTGACAAATTTCTGGAGGAGAGAGAGCGGATGATTATTGATTGAGACCTCTGAAAAGAATGTGTAACTCTGGTTTTGCGTAGAAGGGAATGCAGTAGAGAATCTGAATGCAGTGATGGAGTATTGGAGAAGAAATCATGGTAATGAATTAAAGGCCTATCTTTGGAAAATTTATATATTCTGTGTTCAAGGAATAACTGGTTGTAACATTTGCCCTTAGCTAAAACCAAGAAATACTTTCTAAATAGCCATTTCACAGATGTGAACTCATGTGAGAATTGGAGAGCAGACAGAGGGTAAGACAATTTTCAATCCCGAATTTAGTCAAAGGGGGAAAAAAAAGAAAAGTATTTCATGTCACTCATCTTTGAAATAAATATTAAGTATACCAACACTGGAATAGCATTTTTATTATTATTATAGTGATTTGAAGGGTCTTACACATCTCCCTAATAACATACCTTACTAGAAGGCCACCTCTTAGAACTTGTCCATTTTTCAGAGCTTGAATTTATTCTTTGCATAATGCAAAGAAAGTTGCAACCTCCCATCATTGTAATTTGTTTGCAACCTTCCACTATTGCAAAAGAATAAAATGCCAATACTAATACTAAACAACATAGTCCTTCATTTGTAAATATAAAAACTAGAATTGAAGATTAACCGATATTTGAAGATAGCCAACAGTAGAAAGAGAAAGATCAGAATGTAAGAATTGAGCCACAGATTCTAAAACATATAGAGGTAATGTAAAGAATGGAAGAGAATTTTTTAAATGTAATTAATATTTTCTAAGAGGATCAAGGGTACTGCATATCTAGTTTTTAAGAAACTGAAATAAAACCAAAACAACAAAAGGGTTAAATAATAGAAGGAATATTGTCACAGGAAAAATTATAACATATGGTACTTAAAATAGTTTATAACTATCCTTATAATTTATTTAATAAAATGAGAAATTTAACAAAAGTTATGCATGTTCATTTCAGGTATTATCATAACATGAAGTAATAGTTTGGATTTATTAAGCAATAATATTTGAGAAAATAATAAAATATCAGCATCATAATGTGGGTGATATTGATGATAAGAGAACATGTTATGATGATAGGACATAGGCAGCATGCTTCAGTGGAAGGAGGATTACAGTAGAAATTTTGAGTCCCAGATTGTAATTTTAGCCTTGCTTCAAATTTATGGTGTTACTCTGACAACCATTTTCCATCACAGGTGACAGTTTTTCTCTTCTATAAATTCAGTTTCCTCATGTCTCAGTTTCTATATTTTTATCATACAATTCACAACAATATTTCTATCAGTTACCTATAATGTATTTAAATACATAAATTTTATCTAGATATCTAAGAGAGTTAGTTTTAATTTTTGGCTTCTATGACTATTTTATGGCTGTTTCATTTTGCTTTGCTTTTGTTTTAGTTTTCTCCATCTTTGTGTATTCTTCCAGTATGGCAGCTGTAGTTTACAAGTTCATAATTCTTTCTGGTTACTGTGCCATATTTACCATGGTGCAGCAGCCAGCTCTCCTGCGTCCACCTCTCTCAAAGGGCTGGTGGGCTAGAAAGAATGGGTGAAGAGCCTGATTGCAGCCTTGGCACACTAAGACAAACAAGCTTTCCATATTCTTTTGTTTGCTTCACAAATCATGTAGGACAAATTAAAGCAGCAGGCCAAACATGCTTTGCACTCCTCTAGGGTGCAGTCCTCATATTCACGCATGGGCACATGCTCCATTGTGACCCTTTGCAGTTTGTCTAATGACTTATCATTTTCCTTATCCTATATGCCAGATGTGCTCTAAGCGTTTATGACCAAAATTCAAATTCCCTTCAGAAGATAAACAAACTCATGTACTCTCAAACAATCCAATTTTCAATATTCATTTTCTGCCTTAATACAGGGGAGGATAAAAAGTGAATTTTCAGCCCCAAATTGATTTCAACCTATTATAATTATTTCTTATGGGAAAGTGAATTCAGTGACTACAGAGTGTTTCTATTATTCAGTTACTTGTATGTAGAAGGCATTTAATAAGTATTTGTTATAAATTAACAAGTCAACAGACTCAATTCACATAATCATTTTGAATTAATTTATTATTTAAGCAATTGAACATCAAACCTTTTCCCTAAATAGTGATGTCTTTGGCTCATTAAGTAGTTTCTGGGAGAAAGGAAAGAATCCATGAGAACAATGAAATAATTTTTTCCATTGTCTACAGAAATAACATAACAAAAAAAACCTGCCTTTGATTATAGAGAATGTTTTATTTCAATACTTAATTTCTATAAACTATTATGTTTTTAAAAATGACACTGATTTAGCTACTTATTGCCATTAAAATATTAATTTAAAACTTATGAAATAAAATTGGCTTATTGGAATAATTTATTAGGTATTTACATGAAAGAAAAGTTTTTCTGTCTCTGTTTAGACAATGGCTATTCTATGCAATCTTATTTTAGCATACATATAAAATAACTTGAGAGCTGATTGTGAAACAAATGGAATAAATTCTCTTTCCTTTAAAGTCAGTTTGAGTTAACCTATCTAGAATAGAATACTTTTATCTTTATTGAACCATATCCAAAAGTCAGTGGTACTTAAATTCTAGTGTGCCTAAGAATCAGCTTGGAATCTTGCTAAATACGGAAATTCCTATAGACTTAGATAGGTCTCTCCTGTCATCATTGAGGCCTTGAGCTATTATCCCCTCAAAATGAATTAATTGTATCTCTCTAGAAATGTTTTTACCCTTTTCTCATCAGCATCACTTACTCACAAAGATAAAAACTTCATTCAAGAGGCACCTGGGTGACTCAGTTGTTATGATCCACTCAGGTCATGATCCCAGGGTCCTGGATCAAGCCCTGCATTGGGCTCCCTGCTTGGAGGGAATCCTGCTTCTCCCTCTCCCACTCCCCCTGCTTGTGTTCTCTCTCTTGTTTTGTCTCTCTCTGTCAAATAAATAAAACCTTAACAAAAAAAAAACAAAACCAAAAAAACACTTCATTCAACTTTTCTTTTATATGAAAGAAAATGTATCCACAATGGCTTTAAAATATATTTTGAAATCTGTCATGACAACTCAATTCCTGCATCATGGACCCAGAAAGGGTAGCTACATAGGTATTAAAAATCCACACATTCCTACCCTCTCCAAGATCTAAATTTGATTCTAAACTAGACCATCTTCTTGCATCTATTTTTCTGAATTTATTTATTCTTTTTCTTTCTGGCACTTGTTCATTCTATTTATCTAAAGTACATATGGAATATTTTATGCTTTATTTAACATGTCTTTTTGCTTTTAGGCAAAATGTGATTTGCCCTTATGAACTTTATATAATATTGTGCTTTTTCTATCATTATTACTAAATGTGCATCTTTTTCCAAGAAAAATGAAGTAATTATGCTAAGATATTTTCACTTTCCTTGGTATTACCTCTCAGTTCAGTAGATCCATACTGGGTACTTGTAATCTTTATTTCTTAAGATATAGGTAGGTAATATTCAATTCATGGTCATCTAAAGCTTTCAACTGTTGAGTCTGCATTATGGTAATTCAAACATATATTCTTTATAGAGCTTCTTGTCACATAGGACTTTTACAGGTATCCTGGTGCTTCTCCATTTATTCTCTCCAACTTGTCTTTATTATATATTCATTTTAATTTATCTCTATGTATCTCTATGTAGTTTTATATTCAGAAACTATTGATACATTTTCACTTTTTTCCTTTTAGATCTGTTTCTTAATAAATTATAGTTTATATTTTAATATAAACTTTAATATTTAATATATTTAACATATGTTTATCTTAATATATTTAATATAAACTATTCTTAATAAAATATAGTTTATATTTAATAATAAAACTTAGAAATCCTGTCTGACCACATTTTTAGCATTTGGTTAGTTGTATGTGCCAGATTGAGATAAAATTTAAAACAAAACAAAACTTTGTTAAGTTGTCGAATGATGGTGGGCCCTAGAAGCTAGAACAAGGGAATGCACAAAAGTGTAGTTCAAGGGTTAAGATATCCGAAGTTATTCTACTGGAAATAAAGCAACCAGTCCCATGACTTGATGAAAGCAGTAATTAGGGCTACATGTTTACTATTGGCCTGACAAGTATTGTACGGTATATAAAAGCAAGTCATGGATGTCTAAATGAAACACTTGTATTAATTCACAGTCATATTCAGCATTTGAAATTGCTTCTCGCAAAATTATCATTACTTTGGACATGAGCACAAACAACTGGAAAAATCAAGTTATAATGCAGATATTCTTATAGTCAGAAAATGTTCCCTTTATCTTTGTGTTCATTTGTTTTTAATACACTAGAAATACAATTACCTTTGTATCCATCCATCATTCTTAGGACATTTGATGTTTGTCATGAGGCTCAGTTGTTTTCTTTTTAATTCAGAATAAATAACTTCATAGAATTTAATGTGGGATAATTTTTAAACTACCTTTTACTCATACTGGTTTTCCCTTTTCTTTTTTTTTTTTTTTTTTAAGATTTTATTTATTTATTTGACAGAGAGAGACACAGTGAGAGAGGGTACACAAGTAGGGGGAGTGAGAGAGGGAGAAGCAGGCTTCCCACCAAGCAGGGAGCCCGATGCAGGCCTCCAATCCCAGGATCCTGGGATCATGACCTGAGCAGAAGTAGACGCTTAACGACTGAGCAACCCAGGCGCCCCCTTCCCTTTTCTTTCTCAAACGTGATATGAACATAGCTGAACAAAATAAATCATAAAGACAATTTCCTAGTTTTTCGTGTGATACATGTTTATAATGAACTACTTTGAAATTCTAAGTATAATATCATCTCATTATTTACAGTCATATTTCATAGTAATAAAAACTACCTATGAATGTAAACTGTGAATGTAAAGACTAGCGTATTATATACAATTTGAAATGAAAAGAATTCTTTTATTTGATGCTTGAAGCTGTGTATACTATACTGTCTTTCAGAGTTGCTCTCTCTTGCTTTTTCCTCATTAAATATTTTTGTCTTAAAAGAGTGATGAATCACTTAGAATCACTTAGAATACATAATTTTATATATGTATGTTCCCTATTTTGGAAAGCATTATAGCAGTTTATCATTTATAAAATATATCATTTATAATATCATTTATAAAATAGAAAATAGATATTAATAAATATGTTAAAAATATATTTATATTATAAAATATTGTTTGTATTTAAGAAAACCAGTTTGCTTCTTTTTAGTCTGTTAAAGTATCAGCCAAACAAAGTGATATGACAACAATATCATTCAGCAACTGTCTGAAATGACAGTTCCTAAAATAACATAAGGAAGAGCATAAGGAATAACAAAAAAGACTTCTTTTCTCCCAAAAGTGGCCCATCAATATTCTTTGAGCAGGCCATTTGTTTGCAGAGCTATAAATTAGCTATATTGTGTTAATTTAATTTGCATTGAGTAAAATATGTAAATGAGCACAGACAACAGTGTTGCTTCTTTCTTAGGTATGACTGTGTACTGATTAGAAAAAAATACAGTCTGAAATGAGGCTGAGTATGTTAGGTATCTAGAGACAATGCTGTAGAATGTAAAACTTCTTATTTTTGAGTCCACGTTGTAATTTTTTCTAGCATTCCTACACGATTCCATTAGTAGTTTTTTTTAACTTATTTCTAAAATATCTGGTAAGTTAAAATTCATGGTGTAGATTGAAATAAATCAACTTGAATAATTGTAGAAGAGATGACTGTAAAACATACAAAGACCAGGGTTTATCTTCCTATTATTGTTTGTTTATTTATTTTGTAATGGGCCACATGAATATATCTTTTCAGTGGAATAAAGCCATATTGATGGAAGGAGTTACATCCTTTGGTATTAGATTAGATATTGTAAGATGTAATGCATGTCGACGAATCTGGCAAAACAGGTTATACTTTTGAAAATGAATTAAATTCTGTAGTAGTGGAGAAAAGAGTAGGTATAAGAACAGTATTTCTTCATGGACATATGTTGAACATATGGTAATGGTCAGGAACTGTGAAGAGATGGAGGTTTTACCCTACTTGTAAATTAACAAATTGGCTTAATGGATACTGGAAGATAGCTTGAGGCTCCTTGGTCAGAGACAAGGATTAGTTTAGTTTGGCTCTCAATTTTGCTTGTGAAGTAGAGAACACAAGTGGGTGCTGAATACACAGTGGGTTTGCATTACAACTGAGTAACCTTGAGTTTAGGAAACCCTAATTCATTAGAAGGTTCTACAAGCAAATCTGCCCAAACTTGCCCTGGATGAAGACATTATCTTCATTATACTGGACAGTAAGCAAATCAGTCTTTTATTCCAAGGGGAGATACTATTTCCATCTTTCAAAGTTGTTTGCTATACAAACAGTCTTGAAAAGGCTGCTTGAACAAAACCCATCAGTGTCTCTGCTCACAAGATAGGCAGAAATACAAGAGACCCTGGGAAAAATATCTGTCAACAATATCCACTTCTCATTTCTACCTACCTGTCTTAGTCTCTGGCAAATTTTCCATCTGTACGTCACTCTGTCAAACACTCTGATTAATCTGATTGATGAGGACTGGGACCAAAGCTATTCCATTTCTTTCATATATAATCAAGGCCCCTATCAGCACAACTAGAACCAGTAGGATGAGTCAACCTGCAATACTGCCCCTCAGAGTCCCAGGCTCAACTTCTTGAACAAATCATGTAAACTCTAAGGATCTAACTTAGAGAGTGGGATGACTATATTTTTAAGTTTCTTATTGGCCTTTCCACTTGGCCTACAGCATTAATCCAGTTAGAGCAATATGTATTAGTCATTGTACAAATTCCATCATGGCTCACAAAGAGGAAGTCTGGGCAGTATTATAATCTCTCACTATCCTGTATAAGGAGTTGAAGCTAACCTGAATACCTTCCATGACTAAGATGGTGTCATTGATCACTTCAGCTAAACTCAGGGGCAAATTTTGTGCTCACTTTCCTAATCAAATGACTCTTACTGCAGGGAAAACAGCCTGCAGCATGCGCATAAATGACAGCCTCATTTTGGAGAAATCTGTCACCTGAGAGCTTCATAATCTACCTGTGAGTTGCTTATGAACAACCCTGAAGTGAAAGTCACTGTATTTTCAGAAGATGAGCCAGTTTATGCCGGGATTCCACTTAAGGTGTCCAGTTCTGAGAGTGCATATGTACTTCTTGAAAGAAAATGGGGTTAACATTTATTACCCTTCTCCAACCAATGGGGCCTATATCAGACAAGGGAAACGGTTGTGAGGTGCCTCTAATATTGTCTTACAGAGGACTATAAGCTTTAGGGTCCCCAGTTTAGGTTAAATAATTATGTCTAATTCTTGGTTTGGGCAGTGTTAAAATAAAAAGATCATTAATACTTCCTCTACTGTCATTCCTCCCATGATATAAGGTATCTCTAAGGTATGCCCAGTGCCAAATTGTTCATGCCTCTAAACATCCACAGAATCTATATGCCTCATTACAGTAATTATAACTTTACCTTTTGTCCAATTATCCCCTATAGACACACAGACCTTTAATTCAGAAAAGCCAGGTGCAGGAGGACAAGGGCATTTATTCAGAACTTAACCAAGTGTTTGGGGATGTGGAAATATGTAAAATAATGCTTCACTTATGGGAATATACAGTGATAGAGTCATTCTAGAGAATAGTCTGGTATGACTCAGTCTAATTAGTTATACTGAGACCCTGTTTCCTTGTAATTATGCCCCTAGGTATATTGTATACCCTCTTCCCTCTATCCCATCAAACTTCTCACACAGTTCAATAAAGGGGTATCATTACAATGTTTATTAAAATGTTATCTGTGGTACCAAAGAGATGAAGATATTGTCAGTGTCTATTATTAGGTAGTAAGATAGGTAAGAGAGGTATTAGTACAATTCCCCAAAATTAGTATTTGGGGATTTCTATGCCCCACATAGAAATTATAGATTAGATGGGCATGATAGAGTGCCCACTGTATCATGATAGAGTTATAGATTACAGTAATATGGATGAATCTTTTTTTAAAGTTTATATATAAAAAGTTTATCTATCTAAAAAAAAAGTTTATCTCAAAATACTGTTTCTATAAATTAAAATAGGGAAAATTGGAAACAATATTAGGGTCACTAAATCTACACTAGACCCCAAAAATAGAGAGGTGGAAGAGGAGAGTGTAATTTAACACTGAAACTGAATTTTAAAGGAATCATATATGTTTTGTTTACTCATTAATTCATATCCCACCTAATTCTTAATAAGGATGAAGATGATATAAATGATTGTTTTAAAAAAGCACTATAAAGACTATGGGCAGTTTGGTTGTTTCCCTTTTCTTTGTGAATCCTAAACTAGCATTCTAAGATTTGCTATTTAACCCACAAAATATAAATTCTATGATATTTATGAATAAGGCAGGTAATGCTAATGATTACAGTGGGCATTGACAAAATTTGTTGTGTATTGTGTTTTATGTCCACTTAAGGTATTCAGACATAATTTTTAAACCTCCCTTATGGAATATATAAATCCTATCTATTGCTTAAATTATTTGAATTCAGTCCTTGCCAACAGCTTGCAACCATTGGCAATCAAAACAAGGAAAATGTGTTATTAAAATAAGATAGTGGGGTGATTGTTTGAGCCAACAAGGGAAATTGAAGCACTCAAGATAATCTTAGACAGTCACAAAAATGACTTTAAGGAGATTAGAAAAAAGGAAGAGAGAATTTACCTGCACTTTTTAATTTTTTATTCCAACCAGCCAAACATTCCAACCCTAGAGGGAAGCCTTGGTAATTAGAATCTGAAGTAGCCAAGAGTTAATTAGGGTTTTTAATTTTGAATGAGGAAATACACTGCCTAAATTAATCCCAGAAATTAAATATGGGACTTTTTGTTCCTAACAAGATAACACACTAATCAAAGAGTTGTCCTCCTTTCAAATAATCAACACTGGATATTCCATCAAAGAAATGGTTATGGATGAGCACACAGGAGATTCTAAAACTAACATTAATGTTCCAAGTACTAAACTGGGTGTGAGAAACATGGGTGTTTTACTATTAATATTGTCATCATGATATAATTGTATATGTGTAAACATACATTTAACAACAAAACACATGTATCTGTTTATATTTAAAAATACATATTATTAAGCATATGCTATTTAAGGAATAGAAGAATATATATTTTAGAAAGTGAAAAAAATGAATATTGTAGAATATTTTGCATAATTAATGAACAAGGATTGTCAAGAACTAAAGCAAGATGTCGTACCTTGGTTGGAAATAATAGTCATTGTCGAACATGATTAAGGTAAAAATTGGAAAAATGTTTTGAAATTAAAAATATCAAAAAAGGGGACACCTGAGTGGCTCAGTGGGTTAAGCCTCTGCCTTCGGCTCAGGTCATGATCTCAGGGTCCTGGAATCGAGCCCCACATAGGGCTCTCTGTTTGAGAGCCTGCTTCCCTCTCTCTCTCAGCCTGCCTCTCTGCGTCCTTGTGATCTCTCTGTCAAATAAATAAATAAAATTTTAAAAATATCAAAACAGGACATATTCTTAAAAATATCTGAAGAATAATGAACGAAGAATTCAGTTGACATTTGATTGCTTCACAAAGTCTCGTATATTTGTTTTTATTGCCATGTAACAAATTACCACAAATTCACGGTATTAATTTCTCAATATCCATAACGAAGTGCCACAAACCGAGTAGTTTAAAAAACATGAATGTATTGTCTCATAGTTCTGAAGACTAGAAGTTTGAACTCAAAGTGTTGGCAGGGCCATGCTCTCTGAAACCTGTAGGAGACAATAGTTTCTTGCTTCTTTCCAGTTGCTGGTGGTTTCCTAGCAATCCTTGGTGTTCCCTGGCATGCACCAGGTGCCCCATTTTAGTCTCTGCCTCCAGGGACCTTGATGTTCTCTTCGTTTCTTCACATGGTGTTTCTCTACTGTGTGTGTGTGTGTGTATGTGTGTGTGTGTGTGTGTGTGTGTGTGTGTGTCTGTGTCCAAATTTCCCTTTTATAAGTATACCAGTCCCATTGGATAATGACTTAAAGCCTTTATCTTAATTTGATCACATCTATAATAACCCTATTTCCAAATAAGGTCATAGTCACAAGTACCAGATACCAGGAGTTGAGACTTCAATACATCTGTTAAAACAAAAAACAAATGGAGACCAGCCTTGAAAACTCCCTGAGCAGACAAAACCAGTTTAGTTATACAAACAAAACTTAATTTAGCTTATTTTGTAAGGCTAACCTGAGCTGGGTCATTTCTTGCTTATGTTCCCAGAAATCATACGGAAATCTTAAACTGTTTCTCAGGGTCGGTATGAGATAACTACTGGCCAATTCCCTATCATTCAAGAGAATTCTTTTTGAAAAGTTTTTATTTAAATACCATTAAGTTAACATACAGTCAATCACAATTTAGTCATTCAACACTTCCATACAATACCCAGTGCTTATCACAAGTGCTCCTTAATCCCTACCACACATTTAACCCATTCTCCCACCCACCTCCCCTCTGATAGCCATTAGTTTGTTCTCTATACTTAAGAGTCTATTTCCTGGTTTGTCTTTCTCTTTTATTCCCCATTTTGTTCATTTGTTTTGTTTCTTAAATTCTATGTATGAATGAAATCATATGGTATTTGTCTTTCTCTGACTGAATTATTTTGCTTAGCATAATACTCTCTAGTTTCATTGCTGTCATAGCAAATGCCAAGATTTCATTCTTTTTTATGGCTGAGTAATAATACAACCTCTTTATCCATTCATCAGTCAATGGACAAGGGCTGTATACACAGTTTGGCTATTGTAGATAATGCTGCTATAAACATTGGGGTACATGCATTGAATTAGTATTGAATTAGTATTTTTGTATTCTTTGGGAAAATACCTAGTGGTGCAATTGCTAGATTGTAGGGTAGGTCTATTTTTAATTTTTTGACAAAGACTCTGTATTGTTTTCTGGAGTGGCTGCACTAGTTTGCATTCCCACCAACAGTGTAAAAGAGTTCCCCTTTTTCCACGTTCTCACCAACATCTGTTTTTTCTTCTGTTGTTGATTTTAGGCCTTGACAGGCATGAGGTGATATCTCATTGTAGTTTTGATTTGTATTTCCCTGATGATGAGTGATGTCAAGCATCTTTTCATGTGTCTGTTGGCCATCTGGATTGAATATCTTCTTTGGAAAAATGTCTGTTCATGTCTTCTGCTCATTTTTAATTGGATTATTTGGGTTTGGAATGTTGAGTTTTAGAAATTCTTTGTATATTTTGGATAAATCAGATATGTCATTTGCAAATATTTTTTCCTATTCCATAGGTTGCCTTTTAGTTTTGTTGATTATTTCTTTGGCTGTGCAGAAGCTTTTTATCTTGATAAAATCCCAACAGTTCATTTTTGCTTTTGTTCCCCTTGCCTTGGAGACATAGCTATAAAGAATTTGCTTCCACCAATGTTGCTTCCTGTGTTTTCCTCTAGGATTTTGATGGTTTCCTGTCTCACATTTGGATCTTTCATCCATTTTGAATTTATTTTTGTGTATGGTGTAAGAAAGTGGTCCAAGTTCATTCTTTTTCACGTTACTTTCCTTTTTTCCCAACACCATTTGCTGAAGAGAATGTCTTTTTCCCATTGGATATTCTTTCCTGCTTTGTCAAAGATTAATTGACCAAATAATTATGGGATTATTTCTGAGTTTTCTATTTTCTTCCATTGATCTATGTGTCTGTTTCTGTGCCAGTACAATACTGTCTTGATGACTGCAGCTTTGTAATATAACTTGAGGTCCAGAATTGTGATGCCTACAGTTTTGTTTTCATTTCTCAAGTTTGCTTTGGCTATTCAGCATCTTTTTTGGTTCCATACAAAATTTAGGATTGTTTTTTCTAGCTCTGTGAAAAGTGGTGGTATTTGATAAGGATTGCATTCAATATGTAGATTGCTTTGGGTAATATGGGCGTTTTAACAATATTTGTTCTTCCAATCCATGAGCATGGAATGTTTTTCCATTTCTTTGTGTCATTTTCCATTTCTTTTGTCAGTGTTTTATACTTTTCAGAGAACAGGGCTTTCACCTCTTTGGTTAGGTTTATTCCTAGGTACCTTATGGTTTTTGGTGCAATTATAAATGGGATTGATTCCTTAATTTCTATTTTTTCTATTTCATTATTATAGAAATGTAACAGATTTCCATGTATTGATTTTTGTATCCTGTGACTTTACCAAATTTTTTTATAAGTTTTAGCAGTTTTTTGGTTAAAGTGTTTCAGGTTTTCTATATAGAGTATCATGTCATCTGCAAATAGTGAAAATTTTACTTCTTTCTTCACTATTTGGATATCTTTTCTTTCTTTTTGTTGTCCAGTTGCTGTGGCTAGGACTTCTAGTACTATGTTAAATAACAATGGTGAGAGTAGACATCCATGTCTTTACCTGATCATGGAGGAAAAACTCTCAGTTTTTCCCCATTAGGATGATTTTAGCAGGGGATTTTTAATAGATGATCTTTATCATGTTGAGATATGTCCTCTAAACCTACTTTGTTGAGAGTTTTTATCATGAATGGACTATTTTACTTTGTCAGATGCTTTTTCTGTTAAAATAATCATATCGTTCTTATCCTTTCTCTTATTAATGTGGTGTATCATGTTGATTGATTTGTAAATATTGAACCACCCTTGTAAACCCAGAATAATTCCACCTGATTGTGGTGAATGAGTCTTTTAATGTATTGTTGGACTTGGTTTGCTATAGTTGAGAATTTTTGCATCCATGTTCATCAGAAATATTTGCCTGTAGTTCTCTTTTTTAGTGAAGTCTTTATCTGGTTTTGGTATTGGTAATTCTAGTCTCATACATGAATTTGGAAGTTTTTCTTCCTTTTCTATTTTTTGGAATTGTTTGAGAAGAATAGGTACTAACACTTCTTTAAATGTTTGGTAGAATATGCTTGTGAAGCCAACTGGCCTTGGACTTTTGTTTATTCAGAGTTTTTGATTACTGATTCAATTTCTCTGCATTATCAGTCTGTTCAATTTTTCTGTTTCTGTTTTAATCTTGGTAGTTTATATGTTTTTAAGAATTTGTTCATTTTTTCTAGGATGTACAATTTTTTGACATTTAGTGTTTCATAATATTCTCCTATAATTGTATTTTTGTGGTGTTTATTGTTATTTCTCCTCTCTGATTTGTGATTGTATTTATTTGGGTTCTTTCTCTTTTTTTCTTGATAAGTCTGGCTAGAGGCTTATCAATTTTGTTGATTTTTTTTTTAAAGAACCAGTTCCTGGTTTCATCAATCTGTTCTATTGGATTTTTAGATTCTATATCATTTATATGTGCACTAATCTTTATTATTTCCTTCCTTCTGCTGATTTTAGGTTTTTGTTTTTCTTTTTTGTTTTATGTTTTTCTAGCTCCTTTAAGTGGAATGTTAGGTTGTTTATTTGAGATTTTTCTTGATTCTTGAAATAGGCCTATATTGCTATGTACTTTCCTCTAATGACTGCTTTTGCTGCATCCCAAAGGTCTTGGACAATTGTGTTTTCATTTTCATTTGTTTCCATATAATTTTTAATTCATTATTTGATTTCCTGGTTGACCTATTCATTGTTTAGTAGCATGTTGTTTATCCTCTATGTATTTGTGGTCTTAGTAATTTTTTTCTTGTAGTTGACTTGTAGTTTTGTAGTGTTATGGTCAGAAAAGGTTCATGGTATGATTTTAATCTTTTATATTGCTTTAGACCTGTTTTATGGCCTAATATATGATCTATTCTGGAGAATGTTGAAGGTACAGTTGAAAATAATGTATATTCTGCTGTTTTAGGGTGACATATTCTGGATATATCTGTTAAGTCCATTTGGTCCAGTGTGTCATTCAAAACTATTGTTTCTTAGTTTATTTTCTGTTTAGATGATCTGTCCATTGATGTGAGGTGTTAAAGTCCTCTACTATTATTGTTTTATTGTCAATTAGTTCCTTTATATTGTTATTGTTTTATATACTTGGGTGTTCCCATCTGGCTACATAAATATTCACAATTCTTATATCTTCTTGTTGGATAAGCCCCTTTATTATGATATAGTGCCCATCTTTGTCTCTTTTTACAATCTGTTTTAGTCTAGTTTGTCTAAGTCCAGCTTTCTTTTGACTTTCATCTGCATGATAAATGTTTCTTTACCTCCTAACTTCCAATCTGTAGCTGTTTTTAGGTCTAAAATGAGTCACTTGTAGGCAGAATATAGATGACTGTTGGTTTTTGTTGTTGTTGTTGTTTTTATCCTTTCTGATACCTTCTATCTTTTGATTGGAGTGTTTAGTCCATTTACATTGAAAGTAATTATTAATATATATGAAGTTAGTGCCATTTTATTACTTGTTTTATCATAGTTTCTGGAGATTTTCTCCGATCCTTTCTTGTCTTTGTCACCTTTGGAGTTATCTTTGCACACAGAGTCTCCTTTAATATTTCTTTCAAGGTTGATTTAGTGGTCATGAATTCTTTCAGGTTTTGCTTGTCTGAAAAAGTCTTTATCTGTCCTTGTATTCTGAATGATAGCCTTGCTGGATAGAATATTCATGGCTACATATTTTTCCCATTCAGCACTTTGAATATATTATGCCACTTTCTTCTGGTTTGCCATGTTTCTGTTGAGAGATGTGCAGCTAAGCCTTATGAATCTTCTCCAGTAACTTAAGGACTTCTTCTGTCTAACTGCTTTTAAGATTTTTTTCTTTATCACTACGTTTTGCAAATTTAATTACAATATATCTTAGTTATGGCCTGCTTTTGTTGATTTTGATGAAGATCCTCTGTGCCTCCTGGATCTGGGTGTCTGTTTCCTTCCCCTGATTAAGGAAGTTTTCAGCTATTATTTCTTGAATTTCCTGTCCCCTTTTCTCTCTTCTTCTGGGAGTCTAATTATATGTTGTTATGTTTGATGGAGTCACTGAGTTTCTTAAGCCTATCCTCATGTTGCATAATTCTCTTTTCTTCAGCTTCATTAATTATTTTGTCTTCTATGTCACTAATTTTTCCTTCTGCTTTTTCTAGCTTGCTGTTCATTGCATCAGATGTGTTTCCAATGTTTTTTTTTTAAAGATTTTATTTATTTATTTGACAGAGAGAGATCACAAGGAGGCAGAGAGGCAGGCAGAGAAAGAGGGGGAAGCAGGCTCCCTGCTGAGCAGAGAGTCCGATGTGGGGCTCGGCTCCATCCCAGGACTCTGAGATCATGACCTGAGCTGGAGCCAGAGGCTTGAATCCACTGAGCCACTCAGGCACCCCTCCAATGTTGTTTGTTGCATTCTCATCTCTGATTGAGTCTTTTTGACTCTTTTATCTGCGTGGTAAGTGTTTCACTAATGTCTTCTATTCTTTTCTCAAGCCCAGTGAGTATCTTTATGAATGTTGCTTTAAATTCTCCATGAGGCATATTACTTATCTGTTTCATTTAGATCTCTGGCTGTGGACTTACCTTATTCTTTCATCTGGGATAAATTCCTTTGTCTTAGTACTTTGTCTAAGTCTCTGCCTTCTTTGTGTTGGAAAAGCCAATTATGTTTCCTGCTCTTTCACTGATGTGGCCTCTTCCTTCCCTTTAGTTGTGGAGTTTGTTCTGTCAGTCTTCAGATTGATTTATGAGATATTTAGTATGATTTGATAGTTATCTAGTTGTGTTTGTGGGACAAGATAAACCTAGGGTCCTCCTACTCTACTGCCATCTTCTCCTGTGTCATCATTTAAGAAAATTCTAATATTAAAACCACTCACTGTGATGAATAAACGGTCACTTTTTTTTCCCATTATCTACACTGCTTTATAACAATATATAATGAATTTATATAATGCTTTAGTTTGAGGGTTTTTTTTTTTTTGGTGTGTATAAGGTAAATTTTTACTAATTTATTGATTCATTGATTTTACTTCTGTTACTTATGAGCTTTTGACACATCTTTTTGATGGACAAAATTCAATCCATAACATCTAGTGCCTTAAAAAAATCAAACAAATTATGTGATTACATAGTATCCATGTGTCAGAAGTCTGGGCAATGGTCAGTTGGGTGGTGTGTTTATGATCTCACAAAGCTCACACTGTTATCCAGTCTGCATTCTCTGAGCATAGATTTCCATTCCAAACTCATTCAGACCCTCAATAGAATTGTTTTCTGCAGTGGTAGAACTGAGGTCTCCATTTTTTTGTTGCCTGTAGGTCAGCAATTGTTTGCAGCTCTTCATGCCACCCTCAGGTTTTTGCTATGTGGCTCCCTTCATAACATAGAAGCTTCTTCATGGCCAATGGAAAATTACTCAGATTTCTTCCAATCTCTAATCTGTACATCCTCTTTAAAAGTGATCACTTGATTATTTCAAGACTACCCAAGATAATTTCCCTTTTTATTAGCTGAAAGTCAATTGGTAAGGGACTTAATCAGATCCTAACTTTTGCCATATAATGTAACCCAGTCTGGTAAATAAAAACCATAAAAATTGAATCACAAAATAGCCAGCATAGCCATTTTAACAAATGTCTAAAAATGTTTAAGATTAAGTATCCTAAGGAATGTAAATAATATTGGTAAAATTCACAAATTTTTTAAGAAGTTATTATGACTTTGAAAATATGTGTACTAACAACATAGCCTTAAATAATTATTGATAAAACTGCAGGGAGAAATAGAAGAATTAAATTATTATTGGAGATTTTAATACTCCATTTTTGGTACTTGTTAGATCAAGAAAACAAACAATAATTGAATTTTTTACAGTAAATCGTTAATAAGCTCTTGGGGAAACTTAGGGGCCGTCTTAGAATTCTGCCTACCACAGCCTTCCTTCTGCCATAAAAAAATCGCATTCCTCCCACATACAGCATACTTTGACCTCTCCCCAAAGACCCAAGAGTTTGATCCTATTATAGCATCTACTCAAAGTCCAAATTATCACTTAATCATCTAAGTCAGGTATAGATGAGGCTCCTGAGTGTAACCAATTATGATGAACTCCAGCGACATAATTTGTAGCCACATGTAGGATTGTGAAACTAAAGAGAGTAGTTTTCTGCCCCCAACACTCCCAATTAATAATGGTAGGGCAAGTATAGAATAACTATAGGCATTGGTCAAAATAAGAGGGAAATGGAAGCATAAAAGAGTCAGTGGTCTAAAATTTTTCTGAAATCCAGCTAGGCAAATGGAATTCTCTTCATTAGCTTTTAAGGTGTAGCAATAATTTTCCTTTGCTTTCAGATCTGCCTTCTTGGTTCTAGGTTTCCCTCTTTCTTTATAAAAAAAAAATTAGTGCATGCTTGTGACAGTTGTTTTATCAACTTACTTCCTGCCATTAGAATATTGATTGTACAACAGTTCCTTTCATTTGTACTTTATCTCCTTTAGTCCAAGTTAGAAGTGTCTCTGCTGAAACAATTTTCTCAAGAATTTTGGGAGTGTTCCATGCATTTCTCTTGTATTTACCTCATTTGGTAAAAGTCGGATCCGTAGTTCTTTTGGAGATAATCACTTCTCTCTTATCCCTTCCTGCTGAGATTGCTGAGGGTCAGCATCCTTAAACTTTAGAAACTCTTTGGTTTGGTTGAGCTCTATAAGACTCATCCTTCATTCCTGAAGAGAAACCTTTGTATAGTGAATATATGACCTTTTGATCTTTTTAGGGTTTTAACAAAATCTCATAGAGTCACATACTCAACCATTTCTGTATGCTATACTTTCAGCAGTCATTTCTGACCTTTTGTATATTTTGCCATTTTGGAGGTTCTGCAAATTTTTAAAATCATCCTAGTTCTTTTTTCGTTAAACTGTTCTTTCCTCAATTTATCTTTCTCCTCTTATATTTTATTATGTCTAGCAAGAAGAAACCAGATGGTGCTTTCATCGTTATGCTCAGAAATCTTTCTAAATTATATATTAAAATTATAATTTACAAGTTCTACTTTGCACATAATTGTAGGACATAATTTCAGCAAACCTGCTGCCATTATATAGCAAGGATCTCCTTTTCCCCAGTTTCTAATAGCATGTTCTTCACTTCCTTCTGATTTCTTACCAGGAGCATTTTTAGCAGTCTGTTAGAAGCAGTATAGGTTTTCTTTACCAAAATTATTCCAGCTTTCATCTTTGTCAGATCCAAAGCCACTGATACATTTTTTAGGTATTTGTTGAAGCATCACTCAACTTCCAGGTGCCAAAATATGCTTTAGTTTTCCTTAATAATGTAACAAATTACCCCAAACTTGATATAAGAGCACAGATTTAGAGTTAGGAGCACAGGTGCAATTTAGTTGGTTCCTCTGCTTAGGCTGAAATATCATCTGAAGCTCAAGGTTTTCTTTCATGATCTCTGGTTGGTAGAGTTCATTGCTTTGGCTATATGGTTTAGGTACCTGTTTTCTTACTAGCCATTGGCTGAAGCCTGTTCTTAGTTCTTGGAGACCTAGAAAGGTTGAGAAAATAAACAAGTAACAAAAAAAAATTATGTTAAGATATAGGAACATCTAGAAAAAGTTATAATATAAAGCCAACTTGGGGTTATTACACAGAATACTTTAAATGCAAGCCCTTTCTAGGAATTGTGATTTTTTTTTTAAAAAAGATTTTATTTATTCATTTGAGAGAGAGAGAACCAGAAAGAACACAAGCAGGGGGAGAGGCAGAGGGAGAAGGAGACTCTCCGCTAGGCTGGGAGCTCTATGCAGGTCTCAGTCCCAGGACTTGGAGATCATGACCTGAGCCAAAGGCAGACGCCCAATCATCTGAGCTACTCAGACACCCTCCACACAGAATACTTTATTAGATACATAAAGCATAGTTAGAATGGAAACACTGTCACAGAACCTCAATTGTGTCCCTAAGATTAAAAACAAATCTGTCTCCTTGGATTTAGTCATTTCTTAGTATAAATTCCAAGAAAAAAACCCTTTTGTTTTCTTCTAGAGAATATTGGTATATATATGATAAGCAATGGTAATATATAATGGTAAATATAATGGTAAATCGTCACTTTTTTTTTTTTTTTTTTTTTACGATAGAACACATGAGCGGGGGGGGAGGGGCAGAGGGAGAGGGTTAGAGAGAATCTTAAGCAGCCCAGCATGGGGCTTGATCTCATGACTCTGAGATCATGACCTGAGTCAAAATCAAGTCAGGCACTTAATCGACTGGCCACTCAGGTGCCCCAGTAAATCCTCATGTTTTAATAAAATGATTACAATTGACTGCTTAAAAAATAAGAATTCAATCATCATAAAAGGAGGGAGATCAATGTATTTTAATAAACAAATTTAGAGTATAAAACTAAAAAGGAAAGAATGAAGCAGCTGGCCTGACAACAATTTTTCTTCTGTGATGAAGGGAAGTTAGAAACAACTTCTGCATATCTAATGAATGAAGTTCAAAAAAATGGTGTCGTATAGTGAGAAAAGTTAATTAAAATGGAAGAGGGGTAGATACATTTAACTTTTGTGACATTGTTCTCAATTAAATAATGTATTAAATATTAGCTTCCAAACAATTTTCTTGAAAAATGGGAAAAATTCATGTTCCCAGATGATATCCACCTATTCCCCTAAATTTTGATGCTATTTCAAGTAGGGCCGAAGAAACTCGCATTGTAATAAGCATTTAAGGTGATAATGATGTAATTGGTTCACTGAACATAACCTTGAATGGCAACTGTGAAAAATCATGTGACATTTTTATGGAAATCAGAATGTTATATGGTAATTATATTTTTTACTTAATAATTTTTCCTGTTTGATGTTATTGTTACCGTTATTAAATTATAAATGTAGTTTGTTTGTGAATAGTCTAATGTATTCATTATACAGCCAATACTAAAGACTTTAGTTACTACTTTAGGGTTTTTTTTTTTTAATTTCTTTTAACTAGGGAAGAAAGGATAGGAGAGCAATTACTCAAACCAATGTTTTTTATCTACACATGGACAAATGTCTTTACCTGTATGTGGACAGCATTGTATTAATTTAACCAGCTCTCCAATTACTATATTATTATTCAATTCAAAAAGGGATATTGTATCTATAATAAAAATTTGGTTGGACTGATTGAATAAATTGCACATTCCAAAGGTTATATAAAATCCTAAAATGGATAAAAGAATCACCAGAGCTTTCACCTAGTTATTTCTTGGATGGGATTGAGACATTCCTATAGATTGGAACAGTACATCAAGGTACATGCTCAGCCTGAAGTGAGCATGAACACAGCAAAGAAATTATAGCCTGTGTTGTCTTCGAAGATTCTTATGGTTTCAGTCTCGCATTTAGAGTTTAATCCATTTGGAGTTTATTTTTGTGTGTGGTATAAGAAAATGGGCCAGTTTGATTCTTCTGCATGTGGTTGCCCAGTTTTCTCAACACCATTTGTTTAAGAGACTGTCTTTTCCCCATTGTATATGCTTGGCTCCTTTGTCATAGATTAAATGACCATATAACCATGGGTTTATTTCTGGCTTGCTATTCTATTCTTTGATCTGTGTGTCTATTTTTGTGCCTGTACCATACTATTTTGATTACTATAACTTTGTAGTCTATCTTAAAATCTGCAGTTGTGATACCTCCAGCTTTGTTCTTCTTTTTTAAGATTGCTTTGACTATTCAGGGTCTTTTGTAATAAATACAAAATTATTATATTTTGTAATACAAAAAATATAAATTTTTGTATTACTTGTTCTAGTTCTGTGAAATATGCTATTGGTATTTTGATATGGAGTTCATCAAATCTTATAGGTTGCTTTGGGTGGTTTGGGCATTTTAACAATATTTGTTCTTCCAATCCATGAGCATAGAATATCTATTTCTTTGTATCACTTTCAATTTATTTCATCAGTATTTTACAGTTTCCAGAGTTTAGGTCTTTCACCTCCTGGGTTAAGTTTATTCCTAGGTATTTTATGATTTGGGGGCAATTGTAAATAAGATTGCTTTCTTAATTTCTGCTTCTGCTACTTTATTATTACTACATATAAATGCAACAGATTTCTGTATATTTTGTATCCTGTGATGTTACTGAATTCATTTGTTAGTTCTA
Organism: Nasua narica; assembly: GCA_028533885.1. Taxonomy (NCBI): domain Eukaryota; kingdom Metazoa; phylum Chordata; class Mammalia; order Carnivora; family Procyonidae; genus Nasua; species Nasua narica. Next base: position 131,838,667 of record CM052810.1, on the reverse strand, counting down.
GCCATTTTTTGGTGTTTAGGGATTTCTCTATATAGTGTTGTGTTATCCACAAATAGTAAAAGTTTTACTTCTTCCTTACCAATTTGGGTGCCTTTTATTTAATTTTTTTGGTGGATTGCTTTGGCTGGGACTTCTAGTACTATGTTGAATAAAATTGCTGAGAGTGGACACCCCTTAGGGGAAAAGCTCTCAGTTTTTCACCATTCAATATGATGTTAACTGTGGGTTTTTCATATATGACCTTTTTATGTTAAAGGATGTTCCCTCAAAACTTACTTTTTTTAGGGGTTTTGTTATGAATGGATGTTGTATTTTGTCAAGTGATTTTTCTGTATCTATTGAGATAATCATATGGCTTTTATCTTTTCTCTTGTTAATGTGATGTATACATTGATTAATTGTGAATATTGAACCACCCTTAGATCTCTGAAATGAATCCCACTTGGTTGTGGTGAATGATTTTTTAAAATATGTTTTTGGGATTTGGTTTGCTAATATTTTGTGAGGATTTTTGCATCTATGCTCATCAGAGATATTGGCTTGTAGTTTTCTTTCCATCTTCCTCTTCTTTTTTTTGGTAGTATCTTTATCTAGTTTTGGAATCAAGATAATGCTGAATTTAATCCCTGCCATCTAAACATGTATTGTTACCTTTATAAACTGTATATTTCTGAACTTTTTAAAACTAATTTTTATTGAGTATACAATGTACCAGATACTCCTTTGTCTCTTGGGATACATTAATGATCAAATCAAATAAAAATTCTGGCCTCTCTGAAACTTATACTTCACTAAGGAGACACAGATAACAAACAATAAAGATAATAATCTAGCACATTGTAAGGTGATAAGTTCTGTGAAAGAAAATAAACAGTAGAGCAGGGCAGAAGGTTTATGACTGTGCGGCATGAGATATTTCACAATATACCATTACATATGGTGGTAAGAATAGAACTTATTGAGAAGCTGACAGTTGAGAAACTACTTGAAAAAAATAAGGGACTTGCACACAGATATCTGGAACTGGAGTATTGCAGACAGAGGAAAAAGCTAAAGTAAAGCTGTAAATGCAGCAGCCTACCTGGTATACTCCTAGATAGTATGGATTGCACAGATAATGTGAGAGTGTGATGTATTATGGAACTGAGGAGGGAGTGACATGACAATGATCTTGGCTTTTATTTAGGTGAAAACATGGGCCAAAGTGGCATATTTTAAGATGATTCTGTTAAAAACAGAAGACAATAGGGGAAAGCAAAGTACCAGGAAGACCATTGGGTTGCTATTTTTGTATTTCTATTGAGGAGTGTTGGTGGCTGAGCAAGATGATAGTTATGAAGGTGGGAAGAAGAGACGAGATTTTGGATATATGTTCAGTTAATGTCAGTAGACTTCCTGATTAATCTGATATGAAGTGTAAGAAGGAAATAAAGAAATGTAAGAATGTCACCATGGTGTCTGGCCAGAACTACTGGAAAAAAATGGAATTGCCATCGACTTTGATGACATAGTGGAAGGAGTGGTTTATGTTTGCATCTATTGAATTTAATATGTCTAATAGATATTCAGATGAGGATGTTGAGTAGTCAGAAGCAAGAAATTAGAATTTGAGCAAGAGGTCTGAAATGAAGCATATAGGTAGTATTACAAAGTCATGAGGCCAGATAATCTTTTCTGCAATAGCAATTATTACTAATCTGGCAGTATCAGCATTTCCCCATTATACTTTAAGGTACTGTTAGCAAATTTACATTTTACCTTGGGCCTTTCTGAGTTTTGAATATTCAGTCTTTTTATTTACACATTGCAAAAAGCTGGTAATAACTTATTAATATAGTTTTTCCCTAGAATTATTACCATTTTGCCCCTGTATTCAAATGTTACAATTTTACTAGCACCTATCCATTTTAGTATCCTGTTCAAAATTGTCCTCAATGATTTTAGAACTTCCCTTTGCTCTAATTTCCTGTTTTCTCACTCCAAATTCCTATTACTTTTCCATTTTTACATATAATTCATTAATTTTTAAAATATCATGCTGAGTAAAGAAGATTAGAAATGCATGCCAGGTTCAGAATAAATTCTAATGGCCCAGATGGAAAAGAGAGTAATATAAACATTGCAGATGCATATCTGAGTTTTATATCAGAAAACAAAATGCAAATATGTGAATAATAACCTTGTGATTTTTTATGTGAAAATAAAAGAAAATAGAAATTAATGAAAACATATTTTAACTTTCTATTATTTTGAGTTTTTAGAAAGAATGCAATAAAACTATTGTTTCTGCTGAACAATTTCCCTTAATCAGGCGATTCAAAAGTCATTTTAATATAAACCAATATTAAAAAGTTAAAATAAAATATGTCCTGTCTGTTCACACCTAGAAAAAATAAATTTTTTTGTGAACTAAATAATGTGTGTAGTGTGTCTGAAAAACTCTATGAAGGAATAGGGAGTAGTTGAATAGACATCGAATGGTATTAAAAGAAAATTATGGCATCAAAAATTATTAAAGAATATGTTTTTCTAACCTTTTTTGGGGAAGGAGAGATAGATATAAGATGAACATAACAATTTGGTTTTATTGTAACTATTTATCAATGTATTCATATTTCTAAAGCTTATTTAATAAACTTTACACATGTATATATAGAATACAGATATGTATGTTATATATTTGTGTTATATATATTTGTTCATAAATAACAGAAGTAAAATCAGTGTATTACAGAAGTAGTAATAAGTAAAATTTATTGTACACACACCAAAAAGACAGTTTTCATTCAAACCAGAACATGGAACAAGGCTTAGAGATATATTGTTATAAAGCAGCTTATACAGTGAGAAAACAGTGACTATTTTTTACAGTGATTGGTTATATATTAGAATTTTCTTAAATGGTAAGGAATTGGTCAGTGGTTACCTCATATCAACCTTGGGAAACAGGTTAAGTTTTGTTTACGATTTTTAGAGTCATAATCAAGAAATGACCCAGGTCAAGTTAGCCTTGCAAAAAAAGCTAAGTGAAGCTTTGCTTGTATGACTAAATTGGTTCTGTCTGTTCAGGAAATTTTCAATGCTGATCTCTATTTGTTCTTGATTTTAACAATTTCCCCCTTTTGGTCATTCTTTCAGTAGGTTGAGAATATGACCAACCAGTATAGTGTTATTCTCCATTACCGTCATTGTCAAATGCAGGCCGGAGAGTCACATGTTTGGTGTTTTCATCCAGTGGAAACATCAGGCTGGAGGCCTATCTTCATCATTTACGTGGTTATTTTATCCATATTTCTGATCCCGACAGGTACCATTTGGCATGTGAGTGGCAACCAATAAGCATTTAAAACCCTTGTGAGTATGTAATACACTAGAGAGGTTAATATGATGACTAAAAAGAGAACAATAACCAAGGATTGAAAAATTTCCCAGAGCAGAGATTCTCAGGAGCCAAGATTTATTTATTTTTTTAATATTAACATATAATGTATTATTTTCCCCAGGGGTACATGTCTGTGAATCATTAGGCTTACACATTTCGCAGCACTCACCATAGCATATACCCTCCCCAATGTCCATAACCCAGTCACCCTATCCCTCTCCACCACCCCCAGCAACCCTCGGTTTGTTTCATGAGATTAAGAGTCTCTTATGGTTTGTCTCCCTCCTGATGCCATCTTGTTTGATTTTTTCCCTCCCTACGCCCACCACCCCCTGCCATGCCTCTCAAATTACTCATATCAGAGAGATCATATGATAATTGTCTTTCTATGGTTGACTTATGTCGCTTAGCATAATACCCTCTAGTTCCATCCACATCATTGCAAATGGCAAGATTTTGGGTTTTTTGATGGCTGCGTAGTATTCCATTGGGTGTGTGTGTGTGTGTGTGTGTGTGTGTGTGTGTGTGTGTGTATACCACATCTTCTTTATCCATTCATCTATTGATGGACATCTGGGTTCTTTCCATAGTGTGGCTATTGTGGACATTGTGCTATAAACATATAAACATTCGGGTGCACGTGCCCCTTCAGATCACTAGCACGTGCCCCTTTGGATCACTACCTTTGTATCTTTAGGGTAAATACCCAGTAGTGCAATTGCTGGGTCATAGGGTAGCTCTATTTTCAGCATTTTGAGGAACCTCCATACGGTTTTCCAGAGTGGCTGCACCAGCTTGCATTCCCACCAACAGTGTAAGAGGGTTCCCCTTTCCCCAGGAGCCAAGATTTAATCAATGAAGCAACTCAAATGAATTATAATAAGTTCTTTACATAGGCACAACATGATGTATTAGCAAACACATTCTCATGATTACTTAGGACAGGATGAATATGAGGATCTTTTCTTTTAGGAGACAGTGTTTCAGATGAGCTTCCATCTAAATTGAGCCTCTACTTGATGTGAATAATTAGGTAATTTAATGAAAGGCATTTTTATGGAAACACAAGAAAATTATAAATTCAATTTCTGAGTTTGGAGAATAGCCAGTTGAGAAGATTTCTAGATGGTGAGTTCTAAGCATCTTCAGATGAAGTGAGGGCAAAAAATGGAAATCTGATAGATTTTCCTAATTTGCAGTTTAAATGTATCTGGTAATCTTTCTGAATAGCCACATAACAATAGGCACAAAGATTGTCCGCATGAGCTGTTGTGGTGATTTCTCTGAAGTTTATATTAAGTTGTTCAGGGTTAGCTTGCATGATTTTAGGAAAGAAGACAGTTATAATTTTATAGTGATTCTAAGAAGAGTGGGAGAAAGTTGAAAATGTTAGTTTGGAAAGTTCTAGCCAAATATTAGAAGAAACTAGAAGAATTCAGGATCCAGTCCAGTTTATAGGTAAAAAAGAAACCTAAAAGACATTAATGACACTAGAATCTGATATCAACAAAGGTGTATTACTGAAACATAAATTTTCTCGTATGTAATCATCCTCGTTTCTAGCAAAGATAACCATAGAGAGACTAATTTGTTTGCAAATTAAGTCTAGTTTCAATAAACATGGCTTGATTATTTACATGACTGCAACAAAAATAGTATTATGTATAGGTTCTTTTAAAACTGCTGTACTAGAACTTTTCATAAGATATCCCAGAATGGACTTTCAAAGGCCTCTCTATGCTAGCGAGCCCAGCCAAGGATTGTTCAATTGTGTAATTGTGTTCTGTTACAGGAAAATTAGATTTCTATTTTATATATATATATATATGTGTATATATATATATATATATATATGTATTTATATATATCTACATATATATACATTTAATATATGTATATATCCATATATATATATTCCATATGTTTATTTTTTATATATATGGAAAATAAGAATAGTTTCTGGTTTCTGGGATGATCAGCTAGGGAGAAAAAGATAAATGCTCCAACCTTTGTTATAAAGATACATTTTACCAAATTACTTAAGTTGTAGACAGCTTAAAAGAGGGAAGAAAAATGGATCCTTTAAATTTAGAAAATGAAACATTAGAAAAGCTTGCAATGTTTAAAATGAAGTCATAAAAATTAAAATCATCTTTATCAGTTCATTCAGTTGTATGCTTTAATTCTTTTTTGGCTTGACTTTGGGTTAGCAACTTTATTTATCAATCAATTTTTCCTTAAAGATTCAGAATTTCTTACCCAGCTTGGTGTTGGTATCTCAAAGTTATCCTAAATCTGTATTTTAGAGTACTTGTCAGGACTTTTCCATAAATCTCTTTGAAGATGAAGTACTTTTGTAAGAATACTTTTGCAAAACATCAGAGTAAAACAATAACTGTAAGTGAGAAAAGAATTAGAAATTGCCAGGCTTAAATTAAAGATCTAGGGAGAGTTCACATACACACAAAAAATAATGCAATTGACCAGTAAATTTGGTTATCTTTATGATATTCAATATTTTAATATAATAGCTGAAATTATGATTGAATACATTTTACCATGACATCTGATTTTTTTGAATTTCATGTAATTTCTTAATTGCTTATTTTAATGATATATATCCCACATAAATATGATCTAGGAAGGTTAAATATTACTTTTTATAAGACAATTTCTTTGCTAATTATGGATCTGTTCAGGTTTCTATTTCTTCCTGTTTCATTTTTCTAGTTTATATATATCTAGGAATGTATCCATTTCTTCTGGATTGCCTAATTTTTTGGGCATATAATTGCTCATAATATTCTCTTATAATCATTGGTATATCTTTGATATTGGTTGTGATCTCTTTTTGCATATGGTGTCAGAAAGTGGTCCAGTTTCATTCTTCCGCACGCTGCTGTCCGGTTTTCTCAACATCATTTGTTGAAGATAATATCCTCTTCTCATGAAGTATTCTTTCATATTTTGTTGGAGATTAATTAACTATATTGTTTTGGGTCCATTTCTGCATTTTCTGTTGTCTATGTGCTTGATTTTTTGCCACTATCATACTGTCTTGATGACTGCAGATTTGTAATATAGCTTGAAGTCCTGAATTGTGATGCCTCAGATTTTTTTTTTAACTTTTTAAAGATTGCTTTGGCTACTTAGGGTCTTTTGTGGTTCAATACAAAATTTAGGATTGTTTTATCTAGCTCTGTAAAAAATGCTGGTGGTATTTTGATAATTTTGATAGGGATTTCATTAAATGTGTAGATTGCTCTGGGTATTGTAGACATTTTAACAATATTTGTTCTTTCAATCCATGAGCATGGAATGTTTTTTTGTGTCATTAAGATTGATTTTTAAAATTTTAAATCCATTGTAATATTAGTCAGCCTGACTATACATAAAATTCCTTTCTCAAGATTCCTTTTTCATAATCCTTCTACAGCTTTCAATATCCATTTGGGTTTTGTCCTATATTTTTCCTTTCTTATTCTGTACAATGATTTTATTTTAGGATAAAATTACTTTTTTTCTTTTACCAGAAACAAAATGAACCCATGTCCTTTATACTTTTTCTTATCCAAAAAACACATTCTGTTTTCTTAACCTACTTTTTGTATACATTTTTTAGCCTTATTATTTCTAGTAGTTTTATTTTTAAATATTGATTATAAATTTTTTCTATTAGTAATTATTGCTTTCCAATGAAACCTAGGAAGCAAGCAATTTTGAACTAACAAGTATTCGCATCCAGTAGTTGATTTGCAAATTTATTAAACACATTTGATAAGTTTTAGAACTATGGTCTTCCTCATAGTAAATTTTTCAGTGTAGCAGAAAACATGCTTATTAATAGACCCAAGTATCTTTTGTTTCTCTGTGAAAAATTAGAAAGCCAAAAGTAGATATACTTAGCTTGTAATGTTTATCTTATTTGTAAATAATTTAGATACTCATTTAGATACTTATTATTTAGTTTATCTTAAAATAAACTTTGATCTTTCTATATACTCTTTCAGCAGTGACTATATGGGTTTCAAATAAAAAGAGGCATTGGACAAAAATTATTTCTATTTCCCTTCAACTTATAAAAGCTATTATCAAATTTAAATGAGTTATTAAATGCTCCCTAAAAATGATATAATATTGTGGTTAATAAAATATAAATTCCGTAAGTGGTTTTTTACTGAAATATTTTTCAATCTTAATTGTAACCTGTTAATTTATCAATAGGCAATGATTTGAAGTACACAGATAAACACTTCTTAGAAGTACTGATGGAAATACCCCAACCCTTGCATGTGCTATGCTAAAATACATTTGGTTCTTTTGCAAATAGATCAACTTATCTACAAATGTTTATATAATACAATAAAAGTTTTATAAGCAAGGTAAAAAGATACACTTAGCATTGAAGGCACTACTGTTAAAACAAACAGATACTTATAATAAGTTTCTGAAATTTACACATAAATAATTAATAATTCTTTGGTTAACAGAGTGATATTATGAAACTACCATTTTGAGTCACTCACTCAGTTTGGCTGAGGATTTAACTTCATTTATTTTTAAGTCCCTGGAATTTTCCATTCTATTAATGAGATTGAAAATAGTATCTTATTTTTTTAATCCCTAAACAAGATTTTTCTATCACCTTGGATAAATCTCTTCTGATATTCTAGTTTTGCACTATTTGTAAATGAGTCAGTAGTATGTGCTAAATAATCATTAACTGATAAAGTGTACCATGTATCTCCTGATGTTGTTACCTCATTTTGGGGATATCTTTGTAGTGATAGTTACAATTTAGAGTTATATCCAACAGCCATATAAATGACATGAAGAGATGGAATACCATAACCAAGAATGCACCAGAGTAACTCTCATGAGTTTATTACCACTTGAGAACATAAGTGACTAATTCTCTGTTCAGTGAGATTCTTTGGAAATAGTATATTTCACTTGACAAACACCTAGTAAAATTATCTTTTTAAGACCAGGTATTTTCTTGTCACCTCATACTATATTTCTATTCACTTCAAGTGTTTCAAATTCTTTACCAGTGTTAGAGATTGAATACTTAAAAATCTCACTTTACCTCTACCACTTCCTGGGCTCTGCATACATCTGTCCAAAATTTTGGGCCCTAGTCTACCCACAATCATGCTTATCCTTCATCATCAGCCATCCTCCAAAAGTCAAGTCAACTCCAGCCAATATTACCATATAATTTCACATACAGTTTATATTCTACATATGCCTCTTCTTTATTCTGTTGTTGACATTCTGTCTCTTATATTCTCTAACTTAAAACCCATACCTCAACTTCCAGATTTCCTCACAAAACAGCCTTCATCCCATTCCCATAACAAACCTGGCTCTCCGAAGAGAATGGTATCTTCTCAGTAGTACTTTCATGTGTATCTTGCTTACTACTCCTGTACACCACAGTCCTGAGGCTATAGAATCAGCGTCTGCATTTGCCTTGTTTTACCACTTGAGGACATTGAGGATGCCTTGATTCCCAGGGTTGTTTTCAAATCCTTCATATTCCTCTATTATATCAAACTTTCCCTTAATTTTATATGTATGTTTGGCTCTTTCTCTTGATTGCTCTTTATTGATACTATTTGCTTGCTTCCTACAGCACATACCCACACTTTCTTCCACTGACAATTGGCTCATATCTTTGGAACCAAAGTTATGGCTTTTCTCTCTAATTCAAGTAGGGCTTTCTTTTTGGAAAAGTGTAGATTCATGTAAGTGGCCTATCCAGTGGCTCAACCACAACATTTTCCTCTCGTTTTGGATGGATTCCTTCTTCTAGTATTCTAATTGGGTGTGGATTTGTGAACAAGTCCATAGTTCATGTTTAATAATCATTGCCACTATGATTAGACTGATTAGACTATGCCTTCATGTTATTTCTTTCATAAACTCCAATTAATGTGGTTATTCAATGAATTTATAAGAAGCAATAGACCTTGGAATTGCATCCTTTTTCTTTCACCAAACTACTCTTAAACCTCTGGCCATCAGTCTTCATCTAGTCTTTTTTTTCCTCTCTGACTACTTCTCTTTGTGTTGATACTTTTTTAAGTATTTTATTTGATTCTCAATCTCTCTATTCCATGGATTCTTTACTTGACTTATTCTGCTAATCTCTTTCATTTTTTATTTTTTTATGTTTTTATTTAAATTCCAGTTGGTTAACATACAGTGTAATATTAGTTGTACAATCAGCACTTCCATACAGCATCCAATGATCAGCACAGCAAGTGCACTCTTTAATTTCTATCACGTATTTTACTCTTCCCCCCACTCAGCTTCCTTCTGGTAACCATCAGCTTGTTCTCTATTGTTAAAAGCCTGTTTCATTCTGTCAATTTTTATCTCAGGTACAGTACTGCAAGCTGCAATTTGCTTGTAAATTCAGCAATTAGGATGATAATAAATTTAGTTAAGTGAAAGTTCTGTACATTCTAATTGTCAGTAATTATTATATTCATCACCATCACCCCATAACAATTTTTTAAGTGTCAGTTTCATTTAAGAATATTCTTGATAAAGCAGTAAAAAGATTTAATCAAATATTGACCCTTGAATAAAATATTTTGAATAGGCTTTGTGATAAAGTGGGAAATATAAATGAAGCATAATGCTTTATGTAGGAATGTGGTATTTGTTCTCCAGGGGAAGAGTTTGTTTGAACTGTGAGTGGAATCAGTTGGTTGTTCAGAACAGCATTTTGACTAGGCGAACTATGATTATTTAGATCTCAAAAGTGAGTAGAGTGAGCCTGTCACTTTGAGGAAAGCAATGAAGATGTCTTTCTAATGATAAAATATAAGATTTATCTATAATTAGAACTTTGGAAAACTTAGCTTCACCATCATAAACAAAATGTGGTCTATCCATATAATAAAATTATTCAACTATAAAAAGGAATAAAAGACTGATATGTGCTAAATATAGTTAAACCTCAAAAACATTATGCCAAATGAAAGAAGTCACACACAAAGGGTTATTTAAAGTATGATTCCACTTAAATGAAGTAGTCAGGATAAATAAATACATGTTAGGACATAATGCAGATTCATTCCAGGAGCTGGGGAGTGAATGTAGAGAAGAAGGAATGGGGAGTAAATGTTTACCCTGTAAAGAGGAGTTTCCTTTTGAGGTTATGAAAATACTTTAGAACTAGGTACACGTGATGAAATTGCACTTTGCAAATGTACTAACCATTTGTATATGTACTAAATGCCACCAAATTATTGTTTGAAATGGCCAAGTTTATACCATGTGAATTTTACCTCTATAAAAACAAAATATCCAAGTGCTTAGGGAGGTGGGGTGGAAAGTGAAAGTCGTTAGATGGAGGAATGAGCTTCTGGAAGAGTCAGAAGATGGAAACAGTAGTGTTGATGTTAGATGTTAGACTTGGACGGGAGTGATGCTTATGGCTTCGTAGGGGGAAGAAAGTAGATAGGGTTGTTGATCAACTATAAGATGAGTCATGCTGAAGAAATTCACTTACTTTATCTTTACTTCCTGCTTCAGTAGAAGTTAGACACAAGTACAAAATGTGAGGGCAGGAGTATAGTTTAGGCTTCAAAGAATTTGAAATATTTATATTAGTTAGTTCAGGATCTCAATTCTATTGGTCCAAAGCCTAAATAATAAGATTTCCAGAAGGAATGCAAAGGGAGGAATAGTTATCAAAGAATTAAAAATCTCCGGAAAGGACAGAAATTAGTCTGCAGATTGATATTTTATGTCAACTTTAATGTCTAACATGAGACACATCCCTGCAAAATTACAGAATTTAAAGGGTCAAGAAGCATAATGACAATCAGATTTACTAATTTTTGGAAGCAATTATTTATTCATTTGGAAACAATAAAATATAGAAGAATGTATTAAAAATTCTGGTTAAATTAATTTCATAGAATTCAATACTGACACAAACTACCAATAAAAAAATGATGGTATAAAGATGTTTTCAGGGGTGCCTGGGTAGCTCAGTTATTAAGCATCTGCCTGAGGCTCAGCTCATGATCTCAAGGTCCTGGGATTGAGCCCCATATCAGACTCTCTGCTCAGTGGGAAGCCTGCTTCTCTCTCCCCATTCCCCCTGTTGGTGTTCCCTCTCTCACTCTCTCTCTCTCAAATAAATAAATAAAAATCTTAAAAAATATGTTTTCAGAAAGCAAAGATTCAAAATACTTTCTGTGGTAAAACTTTTAAAGTGCCTACCAATGTTAGATTCCCTTTTTACTGGGTACAGAGATGATTATACTTCCCAATTTCTTGCAGTTGCATGGGGTGGCATACTTACTCTGGCCAATGAGCTGTGTGTGGAAATGCCATGTACCACTTTGAAGATTATAAATGGAAGAGCAGTGAATTTCTGGACTTTTCTCTTTCTGTAGACTTCCACTTTTCTCTTTCTCTGGACTTTTCTCACAGTGCTATTACAATTCAAGGGAAACTTCAGAATTATTAATCTAACTATATTTAGTGTCATCTGCTCTCCTATTTTTTCCCCAAGTTGTGACTACTTCTCCTCTTAACCTTTCAATATAAATTTTGAACCAGTTAATTTTTTTCAGCATTTTGTTGCACTTAGGTGAATGAGCCCTCAGGGAAAGGGAACAATGCTTCCAAGCACAGTTTTTACTTCCAGATTCTCTATCCTTTTTGATGGAAATATTCTATCAATTTTAATATTTTTATATCAGTTGAGATATTTTGATAGAGCTATCGTTTTTGATAGCTATTGTTAGACCAACAGTCTAGTTTGTCCTGGCACCAAACTTTTTTTTGGTAGAAGGGAAAATGTTTCATTTTCTTCTGTTAGTACTTGTGACAATATCAAACAGTCTCACTCACATTAAATAATTTACTTGAAATACACATAGAGGTTATAATTTGCTTTTTTTTAATTTTAAGGGGCTAAAGTATCACTCCCCTACTTATGTAAATTATAGCAAAATTCATACACTCCCCCCACCATCCAACACACGCACCATGGGTGCTCAATAAAGATGCATTGAATTGAACGTTTTTTTTCTATTTTTCTTTTTTTTCCACTGTGAAAAAGGAATCCTTATTTGGAAATGTCAGTACAACAAGAATAAAGCAGCTGAAATCACTAAGTCATTGCTGTCCTGATGACCCATAGTAGGAATGACATAAGAGAAGTAAATGTGTGTGTAGAGCCACTGAGGTTTTTTTTTTATTGTTGTTGTTACAACTTAACTAAACCGATTATGACTAATAGAGGGTATACTTTATCAAAAGGAAGAAAGAATCCCAGAAAGGAAAAGGAGTGATGAAAGAAATAGGAAATCTAACACAGGGGTGCCTTTATGGCTCAGTGGGTTAAACATCTGACTCTTCATTTTAGCTAAGGTTATGATCACAGAGTCATGATCTCAGGGTTGTGAGATGGAGCCCTACGTGGGACTCTGCACTAGATGTGAAGCCTGCTTAACTCTGCACTAGGTGTGAAACCTGCTTAAGATTCTCTTTCTTCCTCTTCCTTTGCTCCTCTCTCTCCCTTCCCACTAATTGCGTGCACTCTCTCTCTCTAAAAAAAGAAAGAAATCCAACACAGGAAAAGGGCTAGGAAATCAGTATTGGTGACACCTAGTTCAAAGATGAAATCTTTGCTGCAGCTCTAGTTGACAACTAATATTGATTTGAGTAGATATTTAGAATGTTTTTTGTAGGATATCTCTAAGAAAAGTAAACTTTTTGGCTTATGTTATTGGAATGTATTGATAGGCATTTAAGAAATGGTAGGGGTGCCTGGGTGGCTCAGTCTGTTAAGAGGCTGGCTACCTTCAGCTCAGGTCATGATCCCAGGGTCCTGGAATTGAGCCCTGCATTGGGCTCCCTGCTCAATGGAGAGCCTGCTTCTCCCTATCCTGAACTAATATAAATTTTTCAAATTCTCTGAAGCCTAAACTATACTCCTGCCCTCACATTTTGTACTTGTGTCTAACTTCTACTGAAGCAGGAAGTAGAGATAAAGTAAGTGAATTTCTTCAGCATGACTCATCTTATAGTTGGTCAACAACCCTAAATACTTTCTTCCCCCTATGAAGCCATAAGCATCACTCCTGTCCAAGTCTAACATCTTACATCAACGCTGCTGTTTCCATCTTCTGACTCTTCCAGAAGCTCATTCCTCCATCTAACGACTTTCACTTTCCATCCCACCTCCCTACTCTGCCAACTTGTGCTCTCTCTGTCTCTCTGTGAAATAAATAAATAAAATCTAAAAAAAATCTGTTGAAGACTTTGAGGAGAAATGAATAATTAAAAAAAAACTAGAAACTTTTTTAGAAATTAAAGAAAATCAATTCCAGAAAAAATATAAAAGTATAATTGCAACTGACCCTGCTGTTTATAAATAATACTTATATTATACTCATGTAAAACTTGAATACTTATTTACTCAAATATTTTGGTACAACATTATTGAGAGGAAGGAAGGCAGTGAAACTTATATTTAGACATGTGGAGAGTCAGTATTTCATGTAAGCTAAATAATATTCTATAATAGGGAACCGGTAGATATATTTGAAAGATAAAAGTCAAGAAATAGCAGTAAGTAATTATTATTTAGAAATAATAACTGGAATATATAAAGATATTGGGAGCTTTTTCTTCCAGGGAGATGGCAGTTGTGAATTAGGCGAACACTATTTCCATTATAAGCCTTGAAACACTATTTTATTCTTTTACACTAAGTGCATGTATTGATATTCTATTAAAAATTTTGAAATTAAATTTTAAAATCATCAAAAGTTATTTCTAATAGGACTGTATTTTTAATGATCAGTGGTATATAGAATTTTCCCTGTATAACACACCACTTAAAGTTGCTAAACCCTAGAATAGGAGATAGGGTTTGTAGCAATGCCTGGTCTTTAATAGGTATAAGTCTAAAGTCGATATTAATAATTTTGTCAGCACATTTTTATGTGGATTCCTTGAGGCATATTGTAGTATCAAGAGAAAAATTATAGTTTTAATATTGAGTCTAGATAGATTAGTATTTGAAGATTAATATTAGCACTTCATCCCTGACCACTACTGTGTTCAAACTCAGGAAATCCAGAATGTCTTTGGTTCATAAGCTCTAAAGGAAACAATTACCTCATGACAGTGTCAGGGAACAGTAGGTATCTGTCTGCCAAAGTTTCAGGAAATATAATCAGGGATATAATTATTCCATGTATAGGCATTCCACCCACACAGCACACTTTCTGTAGGACTCATTTCTTATTAACATCTAAAATATATTTATTGCAATATAAAAAATAAACTCTGGGACTTTGAGTATAGTGGTAAACCACCATGCTCCAGATTTTATCAGAACCATGTCAGACACAGCAAATGAGTGGCAGACACTTAGAAAATGGGGCTTTTCTGTTTGAGATACCATGTAAACATCCATAGGAAAAAGGGCTAAATCAAGTTTACATGTTTATACACAAAAATATAGGTCAGAAAAATCTAAAATTGTACTTCTTATTTATTCCTTCAAACTTACATTCCAGGAAAATTTAAAGTCAGTATCTCAATTTATAAAATATTGTTATCCTGTAATAACACTTTTCATTTAATAAATATTTTAAAGCATTATTTTAATTGTCTCACAATAATTTGTAAGTTCATAGGAAAAAATAATTGTGCAATTTTAGAGAAAATCCAACATTTAGGAAGATGAGATGATATCAAGATGGAATCATCTTGTTAAAGTGTTTAATCTAGTGCCAATTCCTGCCATCAGTATAGAATAATCTGTGCAGTTGCTAATGTTATTTGAATTTTCTTGAGGAATAACTTAACCTTAATTTAATAAGGACAAGAAAATGATGAATATGACAACAAAAGGCTTTTTCTCCAATTGTTCCTCCATTTATTTGCATAGAAAATTAATGTTGTAATAAGAAGTATAGAATAAAGGCCAAATACATTTGATATAGGTAAACATCCCTGTATGCACTTAAAGTTCATGTGTATGATGCTAAAGTGATTCTTTGTTATTTGAGTTGGTGTATTTCCTCTGAATATATAACTTAGAGGAGACATTGTATGCAGTGACTATATCTATTAAAGACTGATTTTATCTGTAATTATAGATACAGATTAAATTAGTACAGGAAAAGTAGGCCAAGTTTTAAGAAAGAAAAAAAGTCAGGGGAGAGAGAAGGATTCTTACCATTAAGGCAGAATTTTAACTGCATTTTCAAAGGGATGATAATAAAAATATGTTCTGGACATGTAAACACCTTCTTTTGAAATATTACATTATGATAAAAGCATCTCATATTTCTTTTTTTAGCATGGTGTTTTATTTTGTTTGTAAATTTTTCTAATCATTTCTCTGCCTTTTTGGCTGAGAGAAATGTAGATTTTTCCTGACATATATATTCAAAAACGTGGGCATATCAAAAGTTTGAAACCTAATGAATTTCCTCAAAGTAAGTAAAGAACACTAACTGAAATAGAAAATCACTCTCCCAGTTTCCCAGAAGTCTTCCTCTAAAAGTTCAGTGTTTACCCCCTCCCCAAATAATCTCATCTGATGTCTAAAACCAACACCATTATGTCTATTTTGGAATGTTATATAAATGGAATCATGCCATTTTTGATTATCTGTATTATTTTGCTTAATATTTCATTTCATACTATTGTGTGATTATACAATGTTTCCATTCTATTCCTGATAGACATTTGGATTCTTCTTAGTTACTATTTGGAGTGTTGTGACATTCTTGTATACATGTCTTTTAGTGCACATATTTGGAAGCATTTCTCTAAGTACATTGAAGAAGAGTGGAATTATTTGAATGAGGGAGTAAATATAAATTCAATTTTATTGTTATCCAAAACAGTTCTACAATTATAATTCTACTCATTGTGTATAGTGTAATACACAGTGTAACTCTGTATTTGTGTTAACATGATTATTATCAGCTGATTTTTTTAAATTTTAACCTTCTTGATATTGTGTCAGTTTTTTACTATAGTTTGAATTGAATTTTTTGTAACTAATAGCATTGTGCACATTTCATATATTTATTATTCATTTAAATTTTTATGTGAATTGCTTGTGTCTTTTTATGTATTTTTCCATTTTTATGTTTCATATTGATTTGTTGGAATTTTTAAGAAATTGTAAACATATTTACAATTTTATAATTTATATAATTTATTTCTTTCACCAATATCAAATTTATTCTTGTATATGGTATGAAGAAAGTGATTCAGTTTCATTCTGCATGCTGCTGTCCAGTTTTCCCAACACCATTTGTTGAAGAGACTGTCTTTTTCCCATTGAATATTCTTTCTTGCTTTGTTGGAAGTTTAGTTGGCCATGTAGTTATGGGTCCATTTCTGGGTTTTCTGTTTTGTTCCATTAAAGTATGTGTCTGTTTTTGTGCCGGTATCACACTGTCTTGATGACTACAGCTTTGTAATATAACTTGAAGTCTGGAATTATGATGTATAGAAATGCAACAAATTTCTGTATGCTGAATTTATATTCTGTGACTTTGTTGCATTTGTGTACCAGTTCTAGCAATTTTTTCATGGAGTCTTTCAGGTTCTCTATATAGAGTATTATGTTGTCTAGGAATAGTGAAAATTTAACTTCTTCCCTGCTGATTTAAATGCCTTTTATTTTTGTTGTTGTTATTGTTGTCTGATTGCTGAGGCTAGAACTTCCAATACTATGTTAAATAGCAATGGCGACAGGGGACATTCTTGTCTTGTTCCTGACCATAGAAGAAAAGCTTTCGGTTTTTCCCCATTGAGGATTATATCAGTCGTGGGTCTTTCATATATGGCCTTTATGAAATTGAGATATGTTCCCTCTATCCCTACTTGTTGATTTTTTTTTATCAAAATGATGCTATACTATGTCAAGAGCTTTTTCTATATCTGTTGAGAGGATCATATGGTTCTTATCCTTTCTTTTATTAATGTGGTAAGTCGCATTGGTTGATTTGCAAATATTCAACCTCTCCAGCTCTGGAATAAATCCCGCATAATTGTGGTGAATAATGTATTGTTGGATTTGATTTGCTAGTATTTTGTTAAGAATTTTTGCATTCATGTTCCACAGGGATATTGGCTTATAATTCTTCTCATGAGGCCTTTGGTTTTGGAATTAATGTAATTCTGGCCTTGTAGAATGAGTTGGGAAGTTTCCCTTCCATTTCTATTTTTTGAAAAAGTTTGAGAAGATTAGGTATTAATCTTTCTTTAAATATCTGGTAGAATTCTCCCAGAAAGCACTGGCCCTGGACTTTTGTTTGTTGGGAGAATTTTGATTACTGAATCTATTTGTTGGTTATTGATCTGTTCAAATTTTCTATTTCTTCCCGTTTCAGTTTTTGTAGTTTTTATATTTCTAAGAATTTATCCATTTCTTCCAGATTGCCTGATTGTTGGTATATAATTTTCATAATATTTTCTTATAATTGTTTATATTTCTGTGGAGTTGATTGTGATCTCTCAATTGTGATTTTTTTATTTGAATCTTTTTTCTTTTTGAAGTTTGACTAGAGGTTATCAATTAATTCTTTGAAAGAGCCGGCTTTTGTTTCATTGATCTGTTCTACTGATTTTTTTGTTTGTTTGTTTCCATATTATTTATTTCTGCTCTAATCTTTGTTATTTCACTTGTTGTGCTGGCTTTAGGCTTTATTTGCTCTTCCTCTTCTAGCTCCTGTAGGTATAAGGTTAGATTACTTGAGACTTTTCATGCTTTTGAGGTATGCCTGTATTAGTATATACTTCCCTCTTATGACTGCATTTGCTGCATCCCAAAAGGTCTGGACTGTTGTGTTTTCATTTTCATTTCCTTCCATGTATTTCTTTTTGAATTTCTTGTTCAATTTCCTGGTTAACCCATTCATTCTTTAGTAGGAGGATGTTCTTTAACCTCCATGTATTTGTGGTTTTTCCAAATTTTTTCTTGTGGTTGAATTCAAGTTTCATAGCATTGTGATCTGAAAATATGCATAATATGATCTCAGTCTTTTTGTACTTATTGAGGCTGGATTTGTGACCCAGTATGTGATCTGTTCTGGAGAATGTTCTGTGTGTACTCAAAAAGAATGTATATTCTCTTGCTTTAGGATGAAATGTTCAGAATATATCTGTTAAGTCCATCTGGTCCAGCATGTCATCCAAAACCATTTCCTTGTGGATTTTCTGCCTAGATGATCTGTCCATTGATGTTAGTTGGTGTTAAAGTTCCCTACTATTACTGTATTATCAATGACTTTATGTTTGTTATTAATTGATTCATATATTTAAGTGCTCCCAAGTTAGGGGCATAAATATTTACAATTATTAGATCCTCTTGTTGGATGGACCCCTTAATTATGATATAGTGCCCTTCTTCATCTCTTCTTACATTCTTTAGTTTAAATCTAGTTTGTCTGATATAAATATGGCTACTCTGGCTCTCTTTTATGTCGATTAGCATGTTAGATGATTCTTTTTCATCTCCAGATGTCTTTAGCTCTAAAATGAGTCTCTTTTGGCAGCATATAGATGGGTCTTATATTTTTATCCATTCTGACATCCT
Organism: Nasua narica; assembly: GCA_028533885.1. Lineage (NCBI taxonomy): Eukaryota > Metazoa > Chordata > Mammalia > Carnivora > Procyonidae > Nasua > Nasua narica. Next base: position 131,819,675 of record CM052810.1, on the reverse strand, counting down.
GTTTCTTTGGACTGGAGCATTTAGTCCATTTACATTCAGAGTGATTATTGATAGTGATGAACTTAATGCCATTGTAGTACCTATACGGTTGTTGTTTCTGGAGATTTTCTCTGTTCTTCTCTAGTCTTTGTCGCTTTTGGTCTTTTTTTCCTACTCAATGAGTCCCCTTTCATATTTCTTGCAAGGTTGGTTTAGTGTTCAGGAACTCCATTAGTTTTTGTTTGTCTGGGAAACTCTTTTATCTCTCCTCTTCTGAACAATAGCCTTGCTGGATAAAGCATTCTTGGCTGCATATTTTTCCTACTCAGCACATTGAATATATCATGCCATTCCTGCCAGATTTCTGTGGAGATATGTGTTGGTAACCTGATATATTTTTCCTGTATGTTAAGGATTTCTTTTCCCTTGAATCTTTCAGGATTCTCAGCTTATTTCTGTATTTTGAAGATTTTACTATGATATGTCTTGGTGTTGGCTGGCTTTGTTGATTTTAATGGCAGTTCTCTATGTTTTCTGGATTTCAGTGTCTGTTTCTTTCTGCAGATCAGGGAAGTTTTCAGCTATAATTTACTCAAATAAACCTTCTCCTTTTTACTGTTCTTTTTCTGGGACTCTTATGATATGAATGCTATTATGCTTTATGAGTCACTGAGTTCGCTAAGTCTACATTAGTGATCCAATATTTTTCTTTCCCTCTTCTTTTCAGCTTCATTATTTTCCATAATTTTTTTTTCCTGTACTGCTTATTTGTTCCTTTGCTTCTTCCATCTTGTGTTCATTACATCCAGTTGGTTTTGCATTTCAGTTAAAACATTTTTTATTTCAACCTAACTACTTTTTAGGTCTTTTATCTCTATGGTAAGGGTCTCTCCGGTTTTTCCATGCTTTCTCAAGCCTGGATAGTATCCTTATGATTGTTGTTTTAAATTCCGGTTCAGTCATAATAATTATATCCATTTTGATTAGCTCTTTGGCTGTGACTTCTTCTTGTTTTTGGGGGGGATGATTCCTCTGTCTTGACATTTTTTTCTAGGTCTCTGTCTTTTCTGTGTTAGGGAAGCCTGTGCCTGGTTTAATTTCCACTAGAAATGAAGCTTTTCAGCACTCTATAATCAGTAGACCTGGTGTGTGTGTGTGGGGGGGGGGAGTTTGTTAGTCTTCTGGGGGTAGGGGCCTGCTGCTACTGCTGTGGCTCTCTGCCACAGTTGCCCTATTTATAAAGGTACCTGGGGTGCCTTATTGGTGCAATCAGTTAACCATCTGACATTTGGTTTCAGTTCAGATTGTGATCTCAGGGTTGTGAGATTGAGCCCCACATTGTGCTCCACACTCAACCTGGAGTCTGCTTGAGATTTTCTCTTCCTCTTCCCTCCTGCTTGTGCTTTCTCTCTCTCTCTCTCAAATAAATAAGTAAATCTTAAAAAAAAAAACCAAAAAGGCACCTGTAGAGTGCAGAGAGTTAAGGCTTGGTGCAAGCAGCTCCTTCCTGCCTCCACTGTATGCATTGTGCCATTTGCTGAAATCTGTCAGAGTTGATGGGAAAAGTGAAAAATGGCATCAGTCCACTCTCTTCACTGGAGAGGGGAGTTCATGTCCATTGCTGTTCAGGAAGCCTTCACAGAAGAGTGAACAGTCTCCCTTCTTGTGTCCCAGGCTTCTATCAGATCCCTGTATTCACCCTGTCTGTGTCAGAGTCATCCATCTGTCTGATGGCATAGTCCTCCTATATTTTATTTAACATGCATGGCTGGGTTTCAAAAGCTCTAAATTTTAGGGACCCAGTGCCATGCAGACCTGCACTGATCCTTTGGGGGAGATTCTTGTCACACTGTGGTTTGTGCTGGTTTGTCCCAGAGAAGTAGTCACATGACTGCTCAGGGGCTTGGATTTTTGGTAAAGCATGACAGAAAAGCCAGCATCCAGGTCAGGTGCCCTCTGAAGGCAGTCTCTGCTCACATGCTAATTAATGGGGCAGCTTAGTGGGCCTACTGGCTCTTTTGTCCCCTGAAAAGCAGTACTGCCTCTCACAAACGCTTTCCCATAAAGGGGAACTGTCTCTCCCAGCATGACCCAGGGGATCCTCAGAGCACACTGCCTGCTTCTGGGCTTCTGCCGTCCTTTTCCGCAGAGGATCTCTAAATCCGCCAGGCTCGATGCTGGCAATGGTGCAGACTTCTAAAACTTCAGACTTTTAGTTCCGCTGCTTGTAAAAACTTGTGATAAGCAGCCCCTCTCATATTCCCTGTTAGTGGTTTTGGGGCAGTGTTTTTCTTGTGCAATCCCCTGTATGCTGCTTTCTCTCTCTCCTCTCTATGATGAGGGCTCTCTCCTCTCCACAGCCTGCATGATTTCTTTTCTCCACCAAATCATGTAACCCTACCTCCTATCTTCCATAATGTGGCCTCTTTTCTCCCTCTAGTTGTGCAGTTCTTCTCTCAGTCCCCAGATCAACTTTCTGGGTGTTCAGAATGATTTATTTTAGATTATTTAAATATTTAGATTATTTAGCTGTGTGGAGGGATGAGGCAAATATTAAGGTCGTCCTACTACTTCACCATCTTAACTCCTCCCTATTATCCTTTTTAAAGATGTCTGAATTTTGTTAGATAAAATTATGTTAGAGATTTTTACATTTATGATCATGAACAAGATTAGGTGGTACTTTTCCTTTTCTGGAATACTCTTGTCAAGATTTGGAATAATTTTATTATCTACATAAAATAAATGCTAAGTGCTTAACCATTTTTTGCTTTCTGGAAAAGTTTTTGTAATTTGATTCTCTTTTATATTTAATTAAATGGTATAGGAACGTCACCTTTAACCATGACAGTTTCTTTTTGGGAAAGTTTTTGTTTTTAGATTCAATTTCAAAATAAACTTTAGCTTTTATATTTTTTCTTGTATTCACTTTTTAATTTATATTTTTCTGGGATTTTGTTCATTCATGTAATTTTCATATTCCCACAAAATTGTCCAACATATCCTTTTAATATTTTTAATACTGTAGGATCTGTAGTCATGTTACCTCTCCTTCCTACTTCCCCTTTTTGGTAAAGGCATTGTTCTTTTTTTTTTTTTTCCCTCTTCTATAGATTCTTTGAGAGGTAAACTGTCAACTTACTGTTCCATCTTTAAAAATAATATATCTCGGGGCGCCTGAGTGGCTCAGTGGGTTAAAGCCTCTGCCTTTGGCTCAGGTCACGATCTCAGGGTCCTGGGATCGAGCCCCACATCGGGCTCTCTGCTCGGCAGGGAGCCTGCTTCCTTCTCACTCTCTGTCTGCCTCTCTGCCTACTTGTGATTTCTCTCTGTCAAATAAATAAATAAAAATCTTTAAAATCTATTTAAAAAAAATAAACATAATATATCTCTTTTCTCTGGCTACTTTATGATTTTCTAGTTATCTTTTGATTATCAGAAGCTTTATGTAATATGTGAATGGTTGTGGTTTCCTACATATTTACCTTTCTTTCTTTTGATAAATTTGTAACTTGCTGTTTTTCATTAGTTTTAGAAGATTCTTATCCTCTGTCTCTTCAAGATTGCTTCTGTCCCATTTTCTTCCTTTCCTGGGACTCTACTTACATATATTTTAGTATTTTTAATCTAGTGCTATGTAGCATTATACTTTGAGGAGTATTTTTCTCTGTTATTGAATACAGTCTCAAGTTCTAAATTTCACATATTCTTCTTTTTAGTTCCGGAATCTTCATTCAATTCTTATTTGTAGTTTCCAGAGAAATAGTCAAATTCTATATATTACTTACTATTTTCTCTATTGTTTTAATCCTATTTTTTTTAAAAAATGACTGATCTGTTCAATATATGGGTTCGTCCTGAGTGTTTTTCTATAGGCTAGTTTTCCTTGTTTTTGTATCTCTTTTTCTGCTGTGGTAATAAGTAACAATATTTAATTTCTTGGTGCTGTCTATGTCAAATCTTAGAGGTTACAGCTTATTTGATTTTTCTTTCAGAGAGCATTTACCCTAATCTTCCTCAAAGAACGGAATGGAGAAGATGATCACAAACTCCAGGCTAAGCAGACAACTGGTGGAATTGCACTTTTGGAAATCTCAATTTGTCTCTTGTTAGCAATAATTCCTATGGTGCAGGCCTGCAAGCATAGCAACTGCAAGCTTGAACTGCTTATCAGTGTCTTTCTTTCTTAGTGAATCCTAACCTACAGTTAGGTTACTACTTCCTTTCTTTTTGAGATCTTGATCTCCTATGTCCTGGGTACCTTAACATTGATGCTCATCTGTGTTCTCAGCCTATTCTTCTACCCAGGGAACTTTATACATATATGTATAGTTAGTGAAATTGTTGCTCAAAAATTCCTACAGTGAAAAGTAGTGCACAGAAAATTAGAATTTATCCTGAAAAAAATTTCCTTCTTCTCAAGGTGTTGGCCCTTCAAGCCTTAGATGCCTTTTTTAGTTCTCTGGTTCCTTTCAACTTAAAACTTTTAGTAATAAATATATAAAAAATATATTAATGCTATTCTTGATCTGAGCATTTTTCTGCTTACATAATTTCATCATAAGTAGAAGTTAGGTTAAATGGTTTGGCTGAAGAAAGAAATGTTTCTGAGAAGAGAGGGTTTAGAAGAGAGATATGTCTGTGATTTATAGTGGAAAGGCCTTAAGCAAGGGGAGAAGAAAATATAACAGGAACTTCAGGAGAAAAGAAAATAAATTCATATCAAAGAAAATACAACTCATCACATTCTGGGCATTCCTTAGACTGTTTCCTCTCGCGTGCTTATACAAATTTGGTAAGACAAAAGTCAGGGGTCAAAATGTCATCTGTACTTGGTTTCTCACCTATAGGGAAAAGTGAAGTGGCTTGGGTTATTCTGATATAGGCTTTTTATTATTGGAAGTAATTTATAGCGATTTATGTATAGGCCTCTTGACTTATCTCCTTAGAAGTTTTTGGTTTAAATAATTTTATCAGGTGGTTTTTCCTTAGCTTTTCTACTACTTCACAATTACTCCATTTGAGGTGAATATCTGCAAAAAGTGTAAAGATTATTATTGTTGCTTCTTTGTCTCTTCCATGACCTGAAGTCTCTTGACTTGTTAGGGTTGCTATGGTCCTAAATCTTAATTAAGACATTGCTTTCCATTAGTATGCATATTAAAAATGTTTTTGAATGTTTGAATGTTTTTTTGAATCTTTTGAATGTTTTGTATGAGTTGAAATAAGATAAATGGTTTCACTCAATTGGGGCAAATATTATATATGATTATTTTGTTTTCCTTGATTTCAAAAATATACCTTCATCATGATACTTTGTGTAATTATTTTGTAATTGAAAGTGTTTCTTTTCTTTTTTAAAAATTTTTATTAACATGTAATGTATGCTTCAGAGGTACAGGTCTGTGAATCATCAGTCTTACACAATTCACAGCACTCACATAGCACATACTCTCCCCAATGTCCATAACCCAGCCACCCTATCTGCCTCCCCACCCCCCAACAACTGTCAACCCTCAGTTTGTTTCCTGAGATTAAGAGTCTCATGATTTGTCTCCCTCCCTGGTACCATCTTGTTTCATTTTTTCCTTCCCTGACTCCCATGACCCTCTGGCCTGCCTCTCAAATTCCTCGTATCAGAGAGATCATATGGTAATTGTCTTTCTCTGATTGACTTATTTTGCTTAGCATAGTACCCTCTAGTTCCATCCATGTCATTGCAAATGGCAAGATTTCATTTTTTGATGGCTGCATATTATTCCATTGAGCTGATATTCTGGTGTTGTTTTTATGTTTCTTTTTTTTTCCTCCCCAAATATGTTTATTTTAATTTTTCAGTGTTACAAGATTGATTGTTCATGCACCACACCCAGTGCTCCATGCAATACATGTCCTTCTCAATACCCACCACCAGGCT
>CM052810.1:131768550-131813279 GCA_028533885.1 Nasua narica | reverse complement strand
ACACGAATAAATGACAAGAAGTAAAAGAACCTAGCAGAATGAACCCCAAGAATAAGATTTATGTAATACCAGAACAAAAGCAGATATGTAGAAACACTGAAAGAGGGATAAGATGGGAGGGTGGTTATAATTCCTTGCAGGTGAGGAAGGTTATTTCAGGTCCTCCTGGGTTTATAGTTGTATTAAACCTCTCGCTGTAATGTTAAGTAGTTAAAAAAAAGATAAAAGAAAAAAGAAATGCGGGAGTGAATACTAAAATAAAATAAAAAAAAGAGAGAGAATAAGAAAAAGAAAACAAAAACAAAAACAAAAACAAACTTGTATCTATGAAATATACAGGTTTGAGGGTATTACCAGGAGCTTAATATATTGATTACCCCTGGAGTTGGGGATTTAAAATTTTATGGGGACCCTGTGGTTATAGTCCTTTTGTTCTTTGGCTGGTCTTCTGGGGGAGGGGCCTGCCGCATTGTTTTCCAGTCAGTCTTGCTTGGGTTGAGTCACCCTGCCCCGCAGTCTAGGGGCTGAGCTCTGTGGAAACCGGTTTCTCAGTCTCTAGCTCTCTGAAGGTTTTTGGCCTTTTGTAGCCTTTTCACCTTTTCAGGGAGTCCAAGCAATGAATCTGCCCAGAAGCACTCAGACCTCTGAGTTGCAGGAAGCCCGAGTCTCTGCTCCCCTCTGTGTGGTTCAGAACACACACTTCCCTCCGTGAAATTTCTGCTCACAGAGCAACCTGTCCAAGGTGGCGCGCGACCCCAGCCGCCTTTCTGCGGCTCCAAAGCGTGGACTGGGAGCCTGCCTCGGGCCGGGAAAGTTGCGACCCCAGCCGCCTTTCTGCGGCTCCGCGAGGGACGCCCGGGAGGTCAGGCCACTTGCCCGCGTTCTCTCCGCGGCCGGCAGGGATCGCTCAGGCTCTGCAGTGCGCCGCGAATGTCGCGGTGGCGGGTGCACACCAGGAAAAACTGCGGCTCGTGAACCACCGCAGACTCTCAAAGGGCGCTTACTAGCCTGTCCGAGGTGGCGTGCGACCCCAGCAGCCTTTCTGCGGCTCTCAAGCGCAGACTGGTAGGCCTGCGGCGGGCTGGGAAAGTCGCGACCCCAGCCACCCTTCTGTGGCTCCTCGAGGGGCACCCCGGAGGTTAGGCCACTTGCCCGCGTTCTCTCCGCGGCCGTTGGGGATCGCTCAGGCTCTGCAGTGCTCCGCAAATGACGCGGTGGCGGGCGCACACCGGGAAAAACTGCGGCTCCTGAACCACCGCAGACTCTCAAAAAGGCGCTTGCAGGTGCGAGCCCGGCCCATAGGTTGTTGCAGAGAGCGGAAGTCTGCAGGTTCAAGAATCGTGGACTGGATCCCCCACCAGTTCCACTTTGGGGCGCTTCTTCCTGGGAGAGTGGGTCCAAGTGCCGGTGCCCGCGACCACCCCCTTCCACTAGTTACTCCTTTGAACTTTTGCCCTTTTTAAGTGTTTTTAACGGGCTCTACGTTAATGCTGGTCCTCCGCCACCGGGCACTTTCCTTTGGGGTATTACTGTCCTTGGTTAGCTTCTGGTGGCTTCCTCCCCCTTTTGTTTATCCTCCGATATCAGTTCCAGTGTTCCCACTTTGCTTTTACCTCTCCACTGCTGTCTTCTCTCGGAGAGATCCCGGAGTGAGAAATCTTTCTCCTCAGGGTGATTTCATGGGTGTTCAGCGTGTTCTGGTAGATTTCCAGCTCACTTTTGGGGACCAGTTGCTGCAGGATCTCTTACTTCTCCGCCATCTTGCCCCCCCTCCTGTTTTTATGTTTCATCATGTATAACACCTCTGTAGTAGTAAAAATACAGGCTTAGTTGCTCTACCAAAACTCCAAAATCTAAGTCTCCAGCAAGCTAGTACATTATTTTTCTGTTGCATAATAGTTTGGAAATACTGAGAAGCTATATGCAGACATATTGATAGGCTGTTCTTTCCACGTGGTCATCCTGACCCTCAGGTTACCTCTACTTTGTTGGGCCACCTTATTGGATCACTGTCTTATGTTACAGTTTTATAAAGGTGAAAATAGAAAAAGGGTTACCCATGTAATCATTTTATGGGCAATACTCAAACATTGTATACCTTGCTTTTGTTCATATTCCATTGATAAGAAATAAATCAGATAACCAAATGGATTTGTGAGAGGGGGGCTGAGAAATATAATCCTAGATGGGTGCCATGGACTTTGCTAAAGCTTAGGGATAAATAAGCTAAAGCTTATTCCTAAAGACTAGATGGAAAGATTCTTGGAAATATCATTTGGCTTCCAGTATTTTTCCAGATTATATCAAAATAATAATTTGTTACTTTAAATATAATGACATACATAATATAAACAAAAATAAAATAACAAAATACATATTTAGGGTCAGTTTTTTTTTAAAGATTTTATTTATTTATTTGACAGAGGGAGATCACAAGTAGGCAGAGAGGCAGGCAGAGAGAGAGGAGGAAGCAGGTTCCCTGCAGAGCAGAGAGCCCAATGCTGGTCTTGATCCCAGGACCCTGAGATCAGGACCTGAGCCAAAGGCAGAGGCTTTAACCCACTGAGCCACCCAGGCGCCCCTAGGGTCAGTTGTACATATTCATTGCTACTGTGATTGTAACGAATAGAGATATTCTGACTCAATGCTATTTTGTAGAATAGTTTCTTTCTTCTTTCCTTGCTCAGAGTTGTCAAGAATCAGGCTTCATTTCCTCAGTCTTTGCCATTAATATTTCTGCTTTTTAAAAAAAATTTATTTATTTACTTATTTTTAATGATTTTTATTTATTTATTTGACACAGAGAGAGATCACAAGTAGGCAGAGAGGCAGGCAGGGAGAGAAGGGGAAGCAGGCTCCCTGATGAGCAGAGAGCCCAATGTGGGGCTCAATCCCAGGACCCTGAGATCATGACCTGAGTTGAAGGCCAGAGGCTTTAACCCACTGAGACACCCAGGTGCCTCTAATTCTGCTTTTCTAATGGCAGATTTTGATTATGAACCTTTTTTTTAAAGATTTTATTTATTTATTTATGTGACAGAGAGTGAGATCCCAAGTAGGCAGATAGGCAATCAGAGAGGGGGGAAGCAGGCTCCCTGCTGAGTAGAGGGCCTGATGCGGTGCTCTATCCCAGAACCCTGAGATCATGACCTGAACCAAAGGCAGAGGCTTTAACCCACTGAGCCACCCAGGTGCCCTGATTATGAAACTTTCAAATGCTCCTTTTCTACTTGGTCAAATATAGCTTGCTTTTTGTATTCGTAGTTGTATATTTTTCATATTCAAGTCTTTGAAATCCTAAACATAGCAAAGACAATATCCATGCCTAATTCACTTCATGGAACGTCCTTGATTTTAGATCTATTCCCAGGAAACTTCTGACTTAGATTTAGGAAGGCCCATGAATTTGGCCCCTATTCATTTTTTTTTTTTTGGATGATATTTTTAACATCAGTAAAATTCAAACCGGAGCCTCTCTACCAACTTCAGCGCCGATTATTCTTTCCATAGTTCTAACATTTGCCAAGTTGCTCTATTATTCATTAATTAGTGCAAGGATATTTCTACCTCAGAACACTTACACTTTCCGTTTCCTGTCTGGAATGCTTTTCCTCCATCCTTCTCACTTCAGGTCTGTATACAAATATCTTTGCATTGAAGCTTTCCCTAACTACACTAAAATATTTTCTATCCCTTCACTGTTACCTAAACTCTGTATTTCTGTCTTCTGTTCATTTCTCGACATTGCATATATTATGACCTTAGAGTAGATTGCATGTTTGTTTATTAATTTCTTATCGTTTTCCCCCAATAGAATGTAAACTTCAAGAGAATAGTCACTGTGTCTTTTTTCTCCACTATTGAGTAGAACAGTTCGTAAATGCTCAATACATATTTCTTGAATGAATGAATGGGCTTTGGTTATTCCTTGACATAAATAATTTCCAAGGATTTATTTATTTTTATTTTTTAAAGATTTTATTTATTTATTTGACAGAGAGAGAGAGATCACAAGTAGGCAGAGAGGCAGGCAGAAAGAGAGGGGGAAGCAGGTTCCCTGCTGAGCAGAGTGCCCGATGCAGGGCTCGATCCCAGGACCCCGAGATCAAGACATGAACTGAAGGCAGAGGCTTTAACCCACTGAGCCACCTAGGCGCCCCAATTTCCAAGGATTTAGAAGGATACTTTCCTAACATGACTCAGAGCAAACACCAGATTTGAAATAGAATTAAAAAAAAAACAAACATGATTAAGAACAATGAAATAGTAAGTAGGTGGAAATATAAAAATAATAGGGTCTTCCTAGGAAAGGTATTGTCTCTAAGGGTGAATAGTTACCCTACTTAAAAATATCACAGAATCACTTTATCATTATGTTCAGGTAGTGGAAATAATTGGGCCTTCGCATGTGAGTGTTTCCAGATCATATTTCCCCAAAATCAGACTTCTATATATAAAAACAAATTCTAAATAAAATGTGCATATAACTAAGATAATGAAAGAAAAGAAGGGAGGAAGAAAGAATTGTATAAATCAGAATTTACCACTTGTCTAGTGGTCTTATTGGACTAGAATTTTTTTCTCTGAACTGGACTTGCAACTGCACCAGATTCATAGTCCAGACCCTAGATTATAGATGAGTTTATTAACTTTCAGTCCCACTCAGACTGGAGAAATTGCTTCGATGGGTTATAGCATCCATGACCTTGAAATATAAGAATACTTATTTAGAGTCTTGTTAAATTAAATGATGACTCTCTTCATTTGCTTGACCCAAATAATTTATTGCTGCTTTTATCAAGTAGAGAAAAAAACCTTAATACAAAAGACAATTATAATACAAAAAAGGCTTTTTTAAGTCCTTTCTTTCTACCCAAAATAATTTTGAGTAATAATAAAATACAACCTTCACTGATTTTCAGATCATTTTGAAAGATTTTCCCAAGCTTTTTCAAATAGCGATAGTATATAAAACCCAATTCTTCACAAATAAGGAAAGAATGGCAAACATCTAAAATACTCCCACACTTAAAATAAGATTCTCAGTTCTCTTGAATACCGTCAGAAATGGAAAAACTGAAAAATATCCATAAGTAACTTCTATTTTTCATATGTAAAAAAAGACTTCCTTCTGTGTCCTTACTGGTTTTTGTTTGCTTGTATAATAACCAAATTCTCTGAGCTTTTAGACCCCAGGATGACTTTGAAATTGTTCAACTTTCAGTATTATACAGAGAACCTTTTTTTTTTTTCTTATATAAGTAAACAGTATACACATCTTGTTGCAGTTGTTGTGTGTAAACAGCATTTGGTTTGGCATCATGAGACTTGCATTCAAATGGCAGTTGTCCATATTACTGCTAGTTGTGTGACCTTGGTCACACACATCATTCCTATATCCATGAGCTTCAATATCCTCTTTCAGAAAACAAGTTAAACTTGCATCAAGTTAATGGGAAATATGAAGGCAATAAAATATTTGAAAGTATACAATACATTTCTGTCTCACTGCAGGTAATAATAGCTAAAATGAATTACTTACTGGCTTTTTGTCAACATTGAAGGTTAGTTTACACTCTAAAATTCCTCATCTTTTTTTATATTAAAGATTTCAGGGTAGTAATGAAAGCTCTCTTCAACACAACCATTTTTTATGTCCTCAATGATATTTCTTCTAACTTTGTTAATGGTCAATCCAACATACAAACTATTTTAACATATCATAGAAAAACAAACCCACATTTAAATAAGGAAAGATTTTATTCAAAAAGACTGTGGCAAAGAGAGAGTGCTCTGACCAGAATATCTGTGTCTCAGGGTGAAAAAAGAGGGGTATTCCTTTTCTCATAAATAGAAGTAAAATAAAGCTAGAAAGAATTAGGTGTGGAGTTGTGGGGTGAACAGAAGGCATGGTCAAAGAACTGAACAGAACTGAACATGTTTTTCTTTGTGGTTAGCTGATTTTTCACAAGATGCTTTTAATAGGACACAGTTTCTCATCAGTGCTTAAGCTCAGGGATGGGACAAAGTTTAGGGGTCTGGGAAAGGAGAGAAGCCTAACTAAAGTTAATAAAGTCAAGTTAGCAGCCATTTGGTGAGCATTTGGTCAAGCACAAGAATAACAACCAAAACATTGGACAATAGTGTTTTTTTTGTTTGTTTTGTTTTGTTTTTCATAATACTGAATGTCTTAGGGCAACTGGGATAGAATACCCTACACTGCGTGGCTTAAGCAACAAACATTCATTTCTCATAGTTCTGGAAGCTGGAAGTTGAAGAGCAGACCAATGGTATGGTTGGATTCTTGGTGAAGGCCCCCTTTCTGGTTCACAGATGGCCGTCTTCTCCTGTTCTCACAAGGTAGAGAGAAGATTATCTCTTGTCTTTTCTTGTAAGGGCTCTAAATTCATGATCTAATTACCATTCAAAGCCACCCCCTCCTAATATCATAACATTGGGGGTTAAAACTTCAATATATGATGTTGAGAGAAAGTCAACATGTTATTTGACATACAGTTTTCTTTTGAAATGGCTAATATTATAAAAATACAAGAAATTATGAACAAATGAAGAGTTTTGAATAATCTAATTTCAAAATATTCTAATGCAGTCACATTAGGTGTTTTAATAATAAAAGTCAGCTTTTTTAAAAAGTATGGGTATTCAAGAAACTGGGAACATAAATGTGACTTACTTCTGGTTGCTTGCCCAACCCTATTTCAGTCATTTTCTTCTTTTGGTGCAAGTATGTGCTTGTATATAGGTCAAATCTGGAGGATGTGTTCTCTCAAGAACCCCTGCAGGCTACTTTTCCCTCTGGTTCTGTGAGAGACTGAAGAACATGGTAGGAGTTCTACAGGACTAGGATCAAAATGTAGTAATCCTAGTTCTACAGGACTAGGATCAAAAAGTAGTAAATCCTAGGGAGAAGCAGAGAGGTATCAGGCATTTAGGGGAAGGACTAACGTGGCTACTCTGGATATATTCATTTTCCCTGACCCTCAAAGGTAAACACATACGCACGTGCACACACACACACACACACACTTGCATATATAACTAGTTGTTTTATCAGACCTCTGCTACTTGCCCATCTTGATCACCTATAATTATGCTTAAGAATAAGGAATATAATAAACGAGAATGTTATGTTTTTATTGTGAAGAATATTTTCTCAAGTTAAATAAATGTTCCTTGTTTTCATTTGTATTTATGATTAGAATTTTTACTACATTTTTTCCTGCTTTAATTATAGGTGTGATTTTTTTATCCTAAAGATATAGCAATTATAATTATATAATGGAGTGAAATTATTTCTTTTATTTGAGATAAAGGGGGATATTTCGTGTGTAATTATCTGGTGTGTAACTTGTGAAAATTATAGATCTACCTGGAGCTCTTTAAAAATAGTAATATGCTAATCAAACTAAGATACTTTTATGTTTAAACATTTACCAAAGGTGCTTTTTTTTTTTAAGGTAAACCTTCCCATTGTGAATAGTACTTATCTTTAGGCTGAATTTATACATAAGAGTTGGTCATCATAATATGATGTTGAAACTCTTCTTGCTGAAGTCAGCAATAACTGCCACATTATCAGAGGCAATGGTCTGTTTTCTCTCTTGTCCTTTATCTCTGGCATTTAACACTGCTTACTCATTCTTCCTCCTGAAAGTCTTTTTTCTTCTGTGGTTCTGTGAAATCCACTCTGTTGGAAATTCCTTCTCAGTATTTATAAGCTCATTTCTCTCTTATTCTGCTTACATGGATAACTTCAATAAATTTACTCTTGCTTCTGTTCGTCATACTCTCTTTTGAGAAACTTTACCTACTACATAGCTTCAGGAACTATTACCAAAGTTTCTATTACAGAGAAAGAGCTTGTGTTTAGGAAAATATACTTGATACTCATGTGGGACAGAAGCTGAGTACATTAAGTAGACACACACACACACACACGTACACACACACACACACACACACACACACACAAGATTGTTAGATTTCTAACTGAAAGAATACACAGGAAACTCTAGGTGTGGTGGGAGAACAGAAGAAAGAAGAGATTGAGAGAGTGGGATATACTCTCTCAATCTCTTGAGACAACATAGAAGGACAATCTAAGGACAACAGAAGAATTATTGAAGAACCCTGAAGGACAAAGCTATATAGTATTCGAATAATGTTCATTTTATTTTCAGTTAACATTCTTCTCTTTCTCTTTACTCAGTTGCACTGCTTCACATTCAGCATTAGACAGGCAGTTTTGTTTTATTTTAACTTAGTTTAGTTTAGTTTGGTGTATAGTAATATAAAGAAAAGAGCTGAGTTCCACATTTTTGTCACTGAGAAAAATAACACTTGCAAGGTGCTGAGCAAAGAAATGGAATCACAGCATTGGAGTGAGAGATCACCATGTAAATGCTTTTCCCCTAGATATTTGCAGAAACTTGCAGAAAGCACACACTGGAGTCTTTTTTTGTAGCGTTCCCTGCATGCCTTTACCTTAGCGCTAATCACATTCTCCAGAGATTCATCATCCGTCAGCTGTCCCACTGGACTCCAAACTATTTTAGCACAGAGGCCAGGCCCTTTGATACTAAAATAATAACCTGCTTCTACCATGTGCTTAAAAATGAGCAACTACAGCAATTAAGGGGGCTTACTGTTGACTCTCATAGACATACTGGGCTTTGAAGGAGAAAACAAGAAGTAGACTCAGTAGTATCGACATAGTTAAAGAATTGGACTTCATGAGGTAAGCCTTCAGTCCAAATTACCATGTTCAAGAAATTGTTAAAACGCTAGTTTTTTAGCAAACAATGTAAGTAAAGATGCCAGAGTGCTTCTTTTGGAGTTATTCAGACTTGTGTTTAAGCACTGGCTTGATCATTTACTGGTGTGTAATTTGTTGTCACTTTCTTAGCTTCTCTGAATTAAAATTTAGCTCATTTTAATTCACAGAGTTATGGGGACTATTAAATTATTTAGCACATGTAAAGTGAGTTAATGTTCAGCTAAGGTAAATTTAATGCCTGGAATATTTTTGCAGAAGTGGAACAATATGACAGCAACTGTAGACAAATTTTGCTTACTCTACAGTTTCACCTGGAGCCAGTTGTGCCATGAGGCAGTCACTTTTTATTTATGTCTGAAAAGCGTATTGCTAAAGAACTGGAATCAAATTTTATTTTTGTTTAAAGAACCCAACTTTTGCTGCCGAGGGCATAAAGCCGAATCAAGTGGACAAGTGGGAACGGGTGCAGTTATGCTCACTGCCTGTGCTTGGTGACAGTTGTGGATTCTGGGAGGAGGGCAACCTCGGAGTCAGCAGAAATGCTCTAACGTGACTCTCCCCCAAGACTTCATGAAATCAACTGTTCATGAAGAAAAATAGAATGGGGAAAACAACTTATTTTCTGAAAAGCCTTTACTTTGTATTACCTTAACCCTCGAACTGATAGGAGGTGGTCAAAACAAGTCTGAAATTTGCCTGAATTGTACTGTTTGATTGTTGCTGGTATAAGAGGAAATATATCTGTAATTCATTTGGTAAAGCCCATTTCCTGTTACTTGCTACCGAGATAGCTGACGCGTCTAATTGTGTTTGTGTAGTTCCTTAATTTGCATGAAAGAAGATAACATAAATGAAAAACTCAGGGGGAAGACTAATTCAGATTACTAGCCCAGGCAAGCTAATTTGTTATTCATTAAATGGTAATGAACACAGCACCAAGGTTTTATTTGTTTCACTCTATTTGAGATTTGAAAGGTCTTGTAACACAGTTAAAGTCTACGATAAACAGATATGTGAAATTAAAGCATTGCTTTCCTCTTGGTTCTGTTTAGTATTTATACAATTATTCCTGGACAAGTAAAACAGCATGGGAAAGTGTGTTTTCTTTCTGTTTGAAAAAAACAAATTTAATCAAATTAAGCTCTTCTCTTGTGCATGTTGCCTTAAATATCAAAAGATCTAGACATTCTCTATGTCAGTTGGGAGTCAAGATTATTTTTAAAAATCCACAAATGAAATGGAGTGTGAGTGAAGTGAAATCTATTATATTTATATCTTTTTTAACCATTTAAACCTTATTCGTGAATAATGTTTTAAGGTTAATAAGGTTTTTTCTTTCTCACTATATTTTCTATGTCTGCTTTCTATAAAGTGAAGCAGGTAGAAAGTGATGGCACTTGTAATCAGGGTGGGTTGGTTGTTTATTTTTGGACTATTATTTATATTGATTAGCTGGATTATTCATTGATTATTAATTTGGCCATTATATAGAATTACTGAATTGACTTACCTTTGTTTATCTTCAGTTTACAAGAATTCTTCTATATGCCTTACTGGCTATTATATTGTAATACTCCATACAACGAATAAAAGGTCAGACTTGCGTTTCAGTCATCACTGCTCTATTACCATCAAAACCACAGGTGTTAATTCTTTTTGTTAGCAGTGCTTTTGTCATATATATAAAACTGATTCACAAAGAGATATAATTAAGAAGAGGAAAATGATTATATTTTCTCCTTTTTGTATAATGCATATAGGACATTCAGAAATCTAATGTTCCATAAAGTGAGTTATCAAGGTCATTTACAGCTCTAGGCTGGGATAAAGTATTTTATACCAGGGATCACTCTGATGGTTGATTAACCACTTGTCTAAAACGTGATGCAGTTTGGTCACAAAGGACTATCTGCATGATTTCTGTGTTGGAACACAGAAATAACAGTCTGTCGGGCCAGGTTATTCTTTTTTAAGTCCATTCTTTTTCTACCTTTCAGATATGAGCAATCTTTAGTGGTAGGAATAGACTATAGTAAGAAAGACATTTCATTTCTTGTGATTTAGGGAATTTTCCAGCAAAACATCTTACACAGATCATCTCCACCAATACTGAAAAAAAGCTAACCAGTTTTATTATTTTTTTTATAAATTAGTTTCAAAGGCCTCAACCTGAAAACAGCTATAGAGATAACTACCTCATCTATTTGGCAGCTAATCTTTTTTTTTTTTAAGAAAATGCTAATTTATAGAGTGAAGGCAAGAAGAACACTGAAAGAGAACACATAAGCTTTGGAGAAACAAGACAAAATTTTAACCTTACTCAACCACTTACTAGCTTCATTATATTTTTAGTCTGTCTATTCCTTGGTTTCTTCATCTGTCCAATTGGAATAATCATACTTTATATCATTACTGTACATGTAGTTAAAAGTCCCTATGACATCAACCTGCACGTTGTAGGCACTTGATTCATATTAGCTATAAATTGACAGTTTAAAATATCACCCTCTGGTCAATTTATTTATCCATAGATTTGTTTATTATCTGTTTTAAATAAATGAGGTCATAGTCTAACTATTGTGTTTGCCATAATCTTTTAGCACACAAAACTAGAGCCTGTTGCATGATATCGTTCAATAAATATTTGTTAAATCAACAAACGACTTGCTTACTAACTAATTCTTAGTTCTTATATTGTTGATTCTGTATAAATTCCAAAAGAGATTAGGAATTATAAACTGGGTTTCTAAAGTTTCCCCTAGCGCTGTTTCTGTCTTGGGATGTAAGTAACATAAGGAATATTTTTAAAATGTAATTTAAAAAATTATTATTCTTATTCTACTTCCATTTAGTTTTTTAAAAGAGTTTAATTATAGGGATGCCCGAGTGGCTCAGTGGATTAAAGCCTCTGCCTTCGGCTCAGGTCATGATCTCAGGGTCCTGGGTAGGAGCCCCGCATCGGGCTCTCTGCTCAGCTGGAAGCTTGCTTCCCCCTCTCTTTCTGCCTGCCTCTCTGCCTACTTGTGATTTCTCTCTCTCTCTCTGTCAAATAAATAAATAAATAAAATCTTAAAAAAATAGTTTAATTATAAAATTAATTTTGGGCATATTATTATAGCATAAGGCAATTTTGAAAGTGATTGGTATTTGGTGGCCTTTGAAAATATTTTCTTAAGGCTATAGGTTTATTGCCACTAACAAAATAAACCTACTCTTCCTAATAGCACTTTGATTTACTGCTATTATTTCATGAAGAATAATGTTGCAAGATGAGTTCTATTTTAAAACACAAATGTCAATGAACTATCTGCAACTCAGAAAACAAAAACAAAGACCAAAAACGTTTCTTTATCCTTTTGACCTCATGGTTAAAGTCTAAATTACTTCTTGACATCCTCAACAAACAAACAAACAAAAAACACTATTAGGAAAGCAAAATTGAGAAATAAAACAATAGGTTCTATTACAAATGTACTGTGGATCCTGTGACCTACTGAACTGTGACAAGTTTAATCCCCAAGTGATGGAAAAATTTGTGATACTGATTTTATTGGGTTATTAGACAGTTCAACATTATCTTCGTGTATCAAATTAGAAAGTGTTTTCGTTTCTCAATATAGGCTTGTGGAAGGGGGCTGAAAGGTCACTTGTTGTTTGCTTATGGTTGCTGCAATGACACAGTTGCCACAGGCCCCAGGCTTTTATGAGGTTTAAATTGAAATACAACTTGATTAAGGCATTGTAAGTCCCTGTAAGTGAGTACTGTACGATATTTTTTAGTCTACCCATTGACAATTACTTTTCTATCCATTCCTGACATAACGAAAATTCCCCTCAACTAACTCCACTCTCCTCCCTCTCATGCCAAAATCTGGTAAGTCCGTAAAAAGTTCCAGATAGTTTCCTTAAATCTAAGGAGGGAGAGAGCTTTTTCTTGCTTCTGTCTGCAACTCTGTGGCACATCACTGACCTTTTAGGAAAAAAGAACTTAGTTCTCCAAATTTCTTTTGGTCCTTGGGCACAAGAAAGGACTGAAGTATGTGACTATGTTCAGGCTGACAAACTTAAAGACAGAATACAGAAAGCATTGTCTAAATAACCTAAATTCATAGGAAGCTAAGACAGTGTTTAATCCATGAATGCGGAGGTACTATGTATGGTGCCAAATTGTCAAGTATCATGAGTTATACGATAGTTGGGACCATTCAGCACAAATCATAGAACCCAAGGCCTTCCAAGATGCCCTGCTACTCTATTGGAGGCCTTTTCCTTAGTTAAGGGTGAAATTATCTCCAGAATATTACTCTGTCCCTTTAACAACCTTCTACCTCACATCTACATTTCTCAAAAATTCTTTCTTTAAAACAATGTGATTCAAAACTTAATCAGTTGCACACCTTTATGTGAAATTTACCTTATTTTAGTAAAAAATATTAATTCTGATATTTTTATTTGAATTTTTACAAATTATATACATATTTTACTATACTATTATATATCACTACAGTAATACAAATTATGAAGAAATTGAAATAAAAAGAGGTAATCTTACTCTCTTTTAATTAACATAATTTGCATACTTTTATTTCCTACAGAATAAATGGCAAGATTTTAGCAGATCCTGAGCATGTCCTTCTCTGGTCTAATTCTTGAGCCTCATCTCATGCTAATCCATTGCCCCTTCCTATTATTTTTAAGAAATACACAGTTTGATGGGGTTCCTTCAAGCACTACTATGAGTACAAATATTGGTTGATAGCATCACCTGTATTAAATTAATTGCTGTAGTCTCTTCTCTGACTAGACTATAAGCTTCTGTTGAACTGGATCCTGGTCATCTCTCTCTTTCTCTCTAATACCTTAGTTCATCAGATATAGTGAATACCCAATATACATTTCCATTTGGCAAGAGATTTTTCCAACATATGTATATTAACAGTCCACACATGAGTATAAATTATCTTTATTATTTTTAAAAAATTTTATTTTAATTCTGGTATAATTGACTGTGTTATTTGTTTCAGATGTACAATATAAGTGATTGATACAATATAAGTATATTGATAAGATGTACAATATAAGCACATCACCTAGTGCTTATCAGGACAAATGCCCTCCTTAATCCCCATCACCTATTTTACACATCCTGCCGCCCACCTCCCCTCTGGTAACTATTAGTTTGTTGTTTATAGTTGAGTCTTTTTCTTGGTTTGTCTCTCTCTCTCTCTTATTTTTTTTTCTTTTGCTCCTTTGTTTTGTTTCTTAAATTCCACATGTGACTGAAATCAAATGGCATGTGTCTTTTCACAAATTAGCAAAATTTGAGAATACTTCAGTAACATTTTATTAAGATTTGTAGGGGCGCCTGGGTGGCTCAGTGGGTTAAAGCCTCTGCCTTCGGCTCAGGTCATGATCTCAGGGTCCTGGGATGGAGCCCCGCATCGGGCTCTCTGCTCAGCTGGGAGCCTGCTTCCCCCTCTCTCTCTGCCTACCTCTCTGCCTCCTTGTGATCTCTCTCTGTGTCAAATAAATAAATAAATAAAATCTTAAAAAAAAGATTTATATATCCCATCTTTCATTTTTAAAATAAATGGAGCTCCTCTTACAGCTAAACAGGAGGAAAGTATCTATACAGAATCACCAAAGTAATGTATATGTGTATTTTGGTAAAAAGAACCAGTGAACAACTAATCATTAATATAACGATTCAGATTACACAACGAGAGAAAATTTTAGAAAAAAGCTAAGTGCCAAAGTAGGATACATAATTGTATATACAATTGTACATACAACTACATATCAAAGATATATACAAAAGTAAAGGGTATAATGTTGAATGGTGAAACATTAAAATTAATAGTTAGGCTTCTTGGCATTTTTCTGACTTCAGATTTGTTTGCTGAGATTATCACAAAGCATAGTCGCATTCCTCTTATGGGTATTTGTTGGTGCTTTCTGGGTTCTGTGCCTCATAAGACCCTGTGCTATTAATACTACTAAATAACTTAATGGTTCCATACTAGGCTTGATGCTTTAGCAATATATCAGCTACTACCAATGTATTATGGAGTTTGTCAAGTTTTAATGACAATGCTAGTGGTAGGTTTTTCTTTTGCTCTCCTAACAGACTCTGACACCCTCCCCCAACCTCTTTTGGGGAATTTGAGAAATACATATACCATGTTTTTGCTATCAGAAATGCTCCAGGATGTTTTTTATTTGTGTCTCTAATTTCTTATTTTTAGTTTTCTTTTGGATAGATCTTTTTTCTCCTGATCTGAAATTATAAATTTTGTTCTTCTTCTTTTAGAGTTTGTTCTTAAAATTTCCTTATATATATTTAATTTTAACTTCTAAAAATAATCAGGAGATTATCCTCCCAAGTGATTTCAGAATTTGAGCATGCTGATAATCATCATCACTTCTTATACGTTGTTGCTGCTCAATATTTTCATTGTTTTACTTTTACATTTTTGTTTTTTAAATATTTTTGTGTTATATACTTCATGCTTTAGATATTTCTTTAGGCCACTTCTTTTCTTCTTTTACATGATTCTTGTCTGCTACCTATACCAATCTCTGCTTCTTTAATTATGACTGTTTTTTATTGGAAATTGCCAGTGATAGACACATTTTGATAGAAAATAGATTTATTTTTGTCTTATATCTTTTTCTTAGTATTTTAAAGATAATCAGTTGGCTTCATGTTGCTCATAAAAAGTTTGCTATACACCTAATTTTATTTCTTGCCTATGATTGTTTTTGAGATCTCTTAATTTTAGTATTACAAAATTTCACTAAGGTATGTTCAACTATGGATTTCTTTCCTCTCTCCTACTTGAAACCTTTTATGCTTCTTTGCATTGTAAGCCGTGGCTTGTATTCACTTCTGATATATTTTATCTCTGAAAATTTCTCTTTCCTTCATTATAACAGTATTTTTTAGGAAATCCTAATATATGTGTTTGTATCTCCATTCCTATCATATTCATGCCTATTTATATCCATAAATCATATTATGTGCATGCATTATATGTATATTTATACACATACATATATATCATTACAATTATATCCATTCTCATTTATATCCATAAATCCTATTGTGTGTGTGTGTATACATATACATACACCCATTCTAACCTGTTTCTTTTTTTTCCTAAGATTTTATTTATTTATTTATTTATTTATTTTGAGAGAGAGAGAGAGAGAGAGAGCAAGTATGAGAGGGGGAAGGAGCAGAGGGAGAGGAACAGGCAGACTCTGCTGACTCCAGAGCCCCATGTGGTGCTCAATTTCAGGACCCTGTGATCATGAAATTGACCCAGCCAAAATCAAGAGTTGGACATTTAACCAACTGAGCCACCCAGGCGCCGCTAATCTCTTTCTTTTAATCTCTCTTTCACATCTTCAATCTTTTTATCTTTTTATTCTGGAAAGTAATCTGAGATGTCTTCTAATTAATTATTTTTATATCTTCTGCTTAATTTTGTGTTTTTTTTTTTTAAGATTTTATTTACTTATTTGACAGAGAGAGAGGTCACAAGTAGGCAGAGAGGCAGGCAGAGAGAGAGGGGGAAGCAGGCTCTCCGCTGAGCAGAGAGCGCGATGCAGGGCTCGATCCCAGGACCCTGAGATCATGACCTGAGCTGAAGGCAGAGGCTTTAACCCACTGAGCCACCCAGACGCCCCTAATTTTGTGTTTTTATTTAATTTTATATTTTCATTTTATGTTAACTTTCACAGATTTTTTTTTCATATTTATTGTTGATTTCAAGCATTTACTTTATGCTCTTTATTTAAAATATTTATTTTATTCTTCCTGCCAGTTATATAATAATTAATCACCAATTAATATAATAATAATAATAATACTTGAGAGTAAAATTATGCTGTTAATTGTTTTGGATGCCTCTTGCTTTTATGGCCTTGTTATCATAAATGTTTGTAGTTTTTGTCTGTGAGGCAACTTTATCTGGGGGAAGACTGTTTTGGTCTGAGTTGAGAATTAGAGTGTATCTTCATAGTGGGTTTTGATTTATTTTCATCAGATGTACTAGGAGTTCAAATTCCAATGATCAGTATTTTTTCTTTTTCCTTTTTTTTCAGTGACAAAACTTTATGTTAATTTCATGGCTTGAGGATGTCTGGAGCAATGTCTGGGTTGAACTGAAAAGCTTCCTTTTTGTTTGTTTCACCCACAGGTTATGTAGATACAGTGAAGCTTGTAACAGTCTCTGCATTTCTCTTTTCACCTACTTTTCCAGGTTTATTGATAGTTGAAACTCGTGGTTTATCTTTAGTGATCTTATTTTCTAACATGGCACAAGGTGTAGTCCCCTGGGTTCTTGTAGATATAACCCTCTCTAATATGTTTTTCTACCACCTGAGACCTCACATAGGAGCATCCTCAGCTCTCCTGCTTTCCTCACTAGGGTTCAGTTTTGATATTATTTCTGGAAACTGGAAATTTCATTTTCTTTAAGGCAAGTTCAGATTTGAATTTAAAATAGATTTGTTAAGTTTTGCCTAGGATATCCTATGTTTATGGTGGAAGAATATTTAGATTTTTTTCAATCCATTCCATTACAATAATCACAATTATATCCTGCATATCAACCTCTAAACAGTTCAGAGAAGTTTTTTCACTTGACTGAAATAAAAGACATTTCACACTAACTTCACAGAAGAAAAGGAAACAAAACAATAATTATATCATATCATTATTTAAAAATTTTACCTACAGACTTTGAAAAATCTTTCAATTTTTTAAATCACTTCAGATAAATAACAGTAAGCATTTATTTATATATATGTTTTATGAGAACAATCTGCATTTTATTTATTTATGGCCTTATGTTTATTATGTTTTTCTGGTTTTATTGGGGTATGACTGACAAATAAAAATCGTATATATTTGGGTTGTACACTGTGATGTGTTTTTTTAAAAGTGTGTGACATGTTGATTTAATATACATATACACTGTGAAATGATGATCACAGTCAAGTTAATTAACATGCCCATCACCTCACCAAATTTGCTAAGACTGTAAGCATTTATGGGATAAAGAAAGGACATCATACCCCATGACTCTAAATAATTAAAAATAACTTTGCTTACTGTGTAACTATTACAGTTGTATATGTCATGATGACAGTATTCAGTGTGTTAACTTTTACTAATCGGTTCTTTCCCTTTCATATTTTCTAGACACATGATGGTAATGTGTTATAATTTTTGGAATTTATATGCCTAAGAAGCTACCAATACACTTCAAGGAACAAACTTTCATGAAAAGTTGCCTATTAGCTCAAGATCATAAAGCAAACTTCTATACTCAGGCATTTCCTTCAAAGATGAATCGATGTCTATGAATGTGTAATTCTGTCAAGTTGCAGACAATGTTAGGAAAATACAGAAGGACCTACTCATATGAAATAGGAAGCACTATAGGAATAGAAAACTGTTGACTTGCTATAAACTTAATATGCACATAAGTGTAGTAGATAATTGAGAGGAGACTATAAATATAACATCACTCCCTATGTTATTTCCAAAATGTGATATTTTCATTTTTTCTTAAACATAAACTTTACCTAAGTTACATCAAATTATATGTTTGTAGATACTGCTTTATATGTTCAAATCTATTGCAAAAGAAATAAAATTAGAAAAGCAATCCCCCATATCTGGAAAAGTTGAACATAACTTTTGATGTGACTAAAACATATTTTTTCTTTAAAAAACTTAGAAAAACTACTTAAGAAATGTTAAAAAGGTAATGGAGCACATTAACTCACATCATTCGCTCTACAATTTAAGGAATTCAAAATGGGTCATTAACTATAATTTGACAATGCCGTTCTGAGTAGGAAAAAAACAGAAATGTTACTACAAAGCTTCATACTCTATTCCTTTTAAAAGTGTATAGTTACCACAATAATAAAGCATTTAAAAGGCTTTTTCTTTTGACTGTGAAATTTAATTATATATGACATACTTTATAAAAAAAACTTTCAGTAAGAGCTTTTAGGTAATTGCTACTTTTAGTTCAGTACAATCTATCTACAATATCAATTTTCTATTATTGAAATTATATTACTAATTGAAAGCTACAGATACTCAATTGCAATTGCTTTAGGAAAGAAAATATTCATGATTTTAGAGTCTACTTCTGTCAGGTGTTGAACCCAAAATAAATTTCTCATTTTAGCTATAGCAAAGCCTATCTTATCAGATCCCATCCAAATAACTTATTTCAGCATCACATAGCTATTCCAGTATTCCAGCATAGGGTTTATCCCAGTGTAAACTCTATTTTCTAGGTATAAATAATGATATAAAGTGATTTACACAGGTAAAAAAAAATAATTTATTATTTAGGTCTGTAGTTCAATAAAATTACTTTCAAACTGATGACCGTGAGTCAATTATTCTGGTAGATTTGTAGCGTATTATATTGAGAATTTTTTTTCTTCCAAGTTTTTATTTAAGTTCCAGTTAGTTGGGGCACCTGGGTGGCTCAGTGGGTTAAGCCTGGGATCAAGCCCCGCATAGGGCTCTCTGCTCAGGAGGGAGCCTGCTTCCCCCTCTCACTCTGCCTGCCCCTCTGCCTACTTGTGATCTTTCTTTCTGCCAAATAAATAAATAAAATCTTTAAAAAAAAAAGTTCCAGTTAGTTAAGCTACAATGTAACTTAGTTTCAGGTGTCGATTTAGTGATTCATCACTTAACAACACCCAGTGCTTATCATAAGTGCCCTCCTTAATCCCCATCACCCAATTTACCCCTCCCCCAGCCCACCTCATTGAGTTTTAATTTACATTTCTGTAATTACTATGAGATTAAATACCTTTTTACGTATCAGTCATTTGCCTATGTTCTATTGTGACATACCCATTCAAAGAAAACTGTTACCCAGTTTTCTATGCAATTTCTTTTTAAAATAGTAATGTGATCTATATTCCAGGTACAAGTCATTTATGCCTTCTATGATCTGTAAATACCTTTTCAAAGTTTGTCATTTCCCCTG
The DNA here is from genome assembly GCA_028533885.1 of Nasua narica. Lineage (NCBI taxonomy): Eukaryota > Metazoa > Chordata > Mammalia > Carnivora > Procyonidae > Nasua > Nasua narica. The sequence goes on along the minus strand of CM052810.1, from coordinate 131,793,449 downwards.
TCAGTCTCAGTACAGTTTAGTGATTAGAAATTTCATTTTTCCTTTATGTCTAATCGTCTTTCTTTTCTATTTGAAAAATAATCTTTGCCTACATTAGGTTTAGGAAGATATTCTCCTGTACTATTATCTAAAAGTGTTAATATTGTGTTGTAGTGCTATATTCTGAAATATTTTATCAGGATATATGAAAGGCAATAAGAAACCCAAGGAACTCGCCATTGTTTTATTCATCGGTCAGAAGTCCATAGGTTGACTTCCTTCTTCTTTCTACCTATCACAGTCTTCCTATGCTTGTTCATGGCCAGGATGTTTTAGTTGTATAGGGGAAGGTCTGGAAGAAGTAATATATCTTAATAGAATCAGAAATTATCCAGAGGGGCGCCTGGGTGGCTTGGTTGGTTAAGCGACTGCCTTCAGCTCAGGCCATGATCCTGGAGTCCCAGGATCGAGTCCCATATCAGACTCCCAGCTCTGCAGGAAGTTGGCTTCTCCCTCTGACCTTCTCCCCTCTCATTCTCTCTCTCTCAAATAAATAAATCTTAAAAAAAAATTATCCAGTAATTTTGCAAGTTGTGTGTGTGTGTGTGTGTGTGTATGTGTGTTTTATTTGTACTTAATGCCTGTGTAATGTTGAGATTATATCTCAAACTGTCTTATAAATGTTTTGCCAACATTCCTTGCTTAATCATTTATCTCAAGTTGTACATATTTTCTTTCATTGAACTTGGTTATTAAATGGTGGAATCAGTGTAATTGTGTTTTCTTTGACCCTGTTGTGGTATGTACATATCATTTTTACAATTAATTTGTTTGCAATGCATATAATATGTTATACTTTAGCATTAACATTTTATGGACAATAAAAGATCAATTGTCATTTTGTATAAAGACATGTAATTCAATGAGCATATGTATGCATTATGAAAATTTTGTAAAATGAATATGTACATTTTAATATGGTTGCTACCAACTTTTTCTATTTATTCCTACAAATGGAACCCTGTAAGTCTAACTATAGCAGATACCTCATAGACAAGAGAGCTTTTCTCTATTTACTAACAAGCTAAAAAGTTGAACGCAGAATACTGAGAACAGATGTTTCAGTACTCAACCAAATAATCTGACCATTTAATTGCCATATGGCAGAAAAACAAAAACAAAAACAAACAAACAAAAGCCACTGAAACTTGACTATTCCTTATCTTCAGGGAATGTGACACTGAGGATAGAAAATGGGTTACATATATAATACCATATTAGTCAACAATTTTATTTAAAAGTCAATTTTATTAAAAGATAAAAGTCACTTCATTATGCAGTAGCACAGTGGTAAATATCATTCAGACTTTATGCATGACACTCTATATTGATAAAATTCCTGCATGTTAATACTCAGTGCTGGAGAATTCTGCCTGACTTCAGTGCCATCTGTTTTCATATCAATGTATTATAATTGACTGATGGGAATTCTAAAACAGAAAATCCAGCTGTTCTACATTTGTCCTCTCTGACCAAAAGTTAAAGTATCACATTATACATCTACATAATTACATTCATTTCTACTGTAATGTGACCTTGTAGATAGTAGAGTCTTTAGTAATCAGATGACACAGGAGCTTCTGTCTGGAGAAAGTTTATATTAATACTACTATATTACCCCATAAACAAAATAGTGGTGCAGATTTAAACCCAAAAGCTATGTAATTTTAGATCAGTCAGGACTACTGGAGATATTAACAGCTTCTAATACCTGCAACTAATTTGACAGTGAAGGGAAATTCACCTGTCATGATGACAATATATGCAGACAACCAGATAGGAATATGGTGTGTTGTATGTTTGGTTTTACTATGTTGATGTTTAGGGTATAATGTCTATAACAATACCAGGGGAGGTATTCTCACTGTTCCCATGAGTATGTATAGAACATAATTGTTCCTTTGAAAGAATTTTCCATGAAATATAGGTAATTAAAGATGCAATTTACTTAATTCATTTACTTATCTATTTACTTATAATAGTGTCATGTTTAAATTTTGGACATCTTCCAAGATGTGATAGAATTGACTACTTTGAAATTTAAGCTATTGTGTTTTGGTTATTAAGATGACAAACTAGGATCAATTCAGGATAATTCCATGGAGATATTTTCTACGATAATGTACATATTAGTATTGGCAACAAATATTGCATAACTCTCTCTCTCTCTCTCTCTCTATATATATATCTATATATCACTGGGAGCATGGAACACTAAAGGAAGGCTGAATATACATACCCACCAGACACTTGTGTTACAATTCACCATAGGAATGTCCTGCTAAAAAAGATTAAATAAGAATCAGAGTGTTACAGTATTACAGTATCTAAATACAGTGTTACAGTATCTAAAATATTCAGTATATAATTGAAAATCACTCATCATACTGAGAACCAGGAAAGTGACACCATGAATGACAAAAGACAGTTGATAGACACTAACCCTGATATGAACCAGATGTTGAAATTGCCTTACAAAAATTTTAAAGCAACTATTGTAAAAATCCTTCAATAAGCAATTACAGATTTTCTTGAAGTAAATTAAAACAGAAAAATCTCACAAAAGAAATAGAAATTATATATTAAAAGAAATGTAAGTGATAAAATTGAAAAATGCAATAGCTGAAATACAAACTCACTAGGCAGGCTTAATACAGAGTGTAGATTACAGAGGATGGAATCAGTGAATTTAAGAACAAATCAATAGAATGAACCAAAGATGAAAAACAGAGGAAGTAGAGTGAAAAAATATGAACATCATCTCACAGAATGTGGAATATATATATATATATAATATTGATATATATTTTTTATTTTAATCACCCATTTACTCATATGACCAGTATACTCCTTAATCCCCATCATCTATTTAATCCATCCTCCCACCCACTTCCACACTTCCCCTCTGGTAACCATCAGTTTGTACTCTAAAGTTAAGAGTCTGTTTCTTGGTTTGTCTCTCTCTCTCTTTTTTTCCCTTTGTTTGAAATAACACGATATTTGTCTTTCTCGGACTTTCTTATTTCCCTTAGCATTGTATCCTCTAGCTCTATCTATGTCATTACAAATTATTGAGTTTTTATAACTCAATAATTTTCCTTTATTTATTTATTTATTTATTTATTTATTTATTTATTTATTTATTTATTTATTTATTTATTTATTTATCTCACTGGATATTCTTTCCTGCTTTGTCAAAGATTAACTATCCATATAACTGTGGGTTTATTTCTGACTTTTCTGTTCTCTTCTATTGATCTGTGTGTCTATTTTTGTGCCAGTACCTTAATGTTTTGATGACTACAGCTTTGTAATATATACTTGAAGTCTGGAACTGTAATGTTTCCAGCTTTTTTTTTTTCCTTTTGCTAGATTGCTTAAGCTATTAAGGGTCTTTTGTGCTTCCATACAAATTTTAGGATTGTTTGTTCTAGTTCTGGTGAAAAAATGCTAGTGGTATTTTGATAGGGATTGCATTAAATGTGTACTATAGACATTTTAACAATATTTGTTCTTCCAATCCATGAGCATGGAATGTTTTTCCATTTCTTTGTGTCATCTTCAATTTCTCTCATCATATTTTATAATTCTCAGAGTAAAAGTCTTCCATGTCTTTGGTTAGATATATTCCTAGGTATCATATCATTTTTCATACAATTATAAGTAGTATTGTTTTCTTAATTTCTCCTTCTCCTGTTTCATTATTGATGTATGGAAATGCAACGGATTTCTGTACATTGATTTTGTGTCCTGTGACATTACTGAATTCATTTCTCAGTTCTAGTAGTTTTGGTGGAATCTTTTGGGTTTTCTTTTTCTTTTTTTTTTCAGATTTTATTTTTATTTTATTTGACAGAGAGAGAGAGAGAGAGAGAGAGAGAGCACAGCAGGGAGAACGTCAGGCAGAAAAAGAGGGAGAAGCAGGTGTCTCACTGAGTGAGGAGCTCAATGTGGGACTCAATCCCTGGACCCTGGGATCATGAACTAAGCTGAAGGCAGATGCTTAACTGACTGAGCCACCCAGACTTCTGAGTCTTTTGGGTTTTCTATATATGCATGTCATCTGTAAATAGTGGAAGTTTTACTTCTTCCTTACCAATTTGGTTGGCTTTTTCTTCTTATTATCTGACTGTTGTAGCTAGGACTTCCAGTACTGTGGCAAATAATAGTGGCAAGAGTGGACATCTCTGTCTTATTCCTGACCATAAAAGAAAAGCTCTCAGTTTTTCCCCATTGAGGATAAAATTTGTTGTGGGTTTTTCATAGAGAATCTTTATTCATTGAGATGTTCTTTCTAAACCTACTTTATTGAGAGTTTATCAAGTACAACAATAGATGTACTTTGTCAAATGTTTTTTCTGCAACTGTTGAAGTGGTGTTATGGTTCTTATCCTGTCTGTTATTGATGTGATGTATCACTTTGATTGGTTTGTCAATACTGAACCACTTGCAATCCAGGAATAAATCCCATCTGATTGTGGTGATTGATTTTTTTAATGTATTGTTGGATTCGGTTTGTTAGTGTTTTGTTGAGGATTTTTGCATCTGTCATCATCAGAGATATTCGCCTGTATTTCTCTTTTTCTCAGCATCTTTATCTGGTTTCGGTATCCAGGTAATGCTGACCTTACAGAATGAATTTGGAAGTTTTCTCTCCTTTTCTACTTTTTGGAATGGTTTGAGAAGAATAGGTATTAACTCTTCTTTAAATCTCTCGTAGAATTTCCCTGTGAAGCCATGTAGTCCTGGACTTTTGTTTGTTGGTTATGTTTTGATTACTGATTCAATTTCTTTGCCGGTTATCAGTCTATGCAAATTATCTACTTCTTCATGTTTCAGTCTGGTAGGTTATATGTTTCTAGGAATTTACCCATTTCTTCTGGGTTTTCAGTTTGTTGCCACATGGTATTTCATAATATTTTCTTATAGTTGTTTGTATTTCTGCAGTGTTTGTTGTTATTTCTCCTCTCTCACTTGTGATCTTATGTGGGTCTTTCACTCTTTTCTTGATAAGTCTGGCTAGTGGTTTATCAATCTTACTGATTTTTTTTTTCAAAGAACCAGCTCCTAGGTTCACTGATTTGTTCTATTGCTTTTTTAAGATTCTATATCATGTATTTATGCCCTAATCTTTATTATTTCCTTCTTTCTGCTGTGTTTAGGTTTTGTTTGTTGTTCTTTTTCTAGCTCCTTTAGGTGTGAGGTTAGGTTTTTTGAGATTTTTCTTTCTTCTGAGGTAGACCTTTATTGCTATAAACTTTCCTCTTAGAACCACTTTTGCTGCATTCCAAAGGTTTTGGACCATTGTGTTTTCATTATCATTTGTTTCCATGTACCTTTTCATTTCTTCTTTTATTTCCTGGTTGACCCATTCATTGTTAAGGAGCATGTTATTTAACTTCCATGTATTTGTGGTCTTTCCACATTTTTTCTTGTGGTTGACCTCTAGTTTCATAGCATGTGGTCAGAAAAGATGCCTGGTATATCCAACTTTGATATTCTTGAATTTTCTGAGGTTTGTTTTGTGGCCCAATACATAATCTATTCTAGAGAATTTTCCATGTGCACTTGAAAATTATGTGCATTCTCTGTTTTAAGATGAAATGTTCTGAATATATCTATTAAGTTTATTTGGTCCAGTGTATCACTCAAAGTCATTGTTTCCTTATTGATTTTCTGTTTAGATGCTCTATTCACTGATATAACAGGGGTGTTAAAGTACCCTACTATTATGATATTATTATCAATTAGTTCCTTTATGTTTATTATTGTTTTGTATATTTGGGTGCTTCCATGTTGGGTGCATAAATATTTACAATTGTTGTATCTTCTTGTTGGCTTGTCCCCTTTACTGTGTAGTGATCTTTGTTGTCTCTTGTTACAATCTCTGTTTTAAACTATTTTTCTGATATAAGTATTGCTAATTTGGCTTTCTTTTGACATACATTTGCATGATAAATGTTTCTCCATTCCTTCACTTTCAATCTGCAGGTGTCTTTAGGTCTAAAATGAGTCTCTTGTAAGTAGCATATAGATCAGTCTTATTTTTTTTAATCCATTCTGACATCTTATGTCTTTTGGTTGGAGCATTTAGTCCATTTGCATCCAGTGTAATTATTTATAGATATGTATTTATTGCCATTTTATTATTCATTTTGTGTTTCTTTTTGAAGATTTTCTCTGATCCTTTCTTGTCTTTCTCTCCTTCATGGAATGCTGATTTTCTTTAGTGATATATTTGGATTTAATTCTCTTTATTCTTTGCATATTTATTGGTGGTTTTTGATTTGTAGTTACCATTAGGTCTGTATATAACCTCTTCTGCATATAGCAGTGTATATTAAGTTGATGGTCATTTAAGTTTGAAACCATTCTTTACTCCTCTCCTTCCCACATTTTAGGTATATACTGTCATATTTTACATCCTTTATTTTATGAATCCCTTGATTGATTTCTACAGAAATATATATTTTTACTGCCTTTGTATTTTTTACTTTTCATACTCTTACTTATGAACTTCCTTTCCACTCAAAGAGTTCCTTTTTTCTTTTAGGGCTGGTTTAGTGGTCATAAACTCTTTTTAATTTTTGTCTAAGAAACACTTTATCTTTCCTTGTATTCTAAATGATGGCCTCACTGGTTAGAGTATTCTTGGCTGCAGGTTTTTCCCATTCAGCACTTTGAGTATATCATGCCACTTTCTTCTTAATTGGAAATTTTCTGATGAAATATCCTCTGCTAGCCTTATGGGTTTTCTCATGTAAGTTACTGTCTTCTTTTGTCTTGCTGCTTTTAAGATTTTTCTTTATACTATATTTTGCCATTTTAATTACAATATGTCTTGGTGTGGCTCTGTTTTTGTTGATTTTTTTGGGAGTTCTCTGGTTCTCTTGGATCTGGATATCTGTTGTATTCCCCATATTATGGAAATTTTCAACTATTATTTCTTCAAATAAATTCTTTTTTCCCTTTCTCTCTCTTCTTCTTCTGGGACTCTTATAGTACAAATGTTATTTTGCTTGATGGAGTTACTGAGTTCCCTAAGTCTATTTTCATTTTGCATAATTTTTTTTCTCTCTTTTGTTCAGCTTGATTACTTCCCTTTACTCTATGTTCTAGGTCATTAATTCATTCCTTTGCTATTGAGCATGTTTCTCATTTTGATCATTGAGCCCTTTATCTCTGTTATGTTATTCTTTGTCTCTGTGTTATTAATGGTCTCACTGATGTCCTCCACTCTCTTTCTCACATCCAGTGAGTGTCCTTATGGTCATTGTTTTAAATGACCATAAATGTTACTTATATCTGTTTCACTTAGATTTCTGGCTGTGACCTTGTCCTGTTCTTTCATTTGGGGCTAATTCATCTGTCTTCTCATTTTGTCTAAGTCTCTGTGCCTGTTACTTTGTGTTAGGAAATTCAGTGATGTTCCCTCTTCCTGAGGTTGGTGACATTGTGAAGAGTTCCTATAGTGTTGTGTCCTGTTCCCAGGACAGGACACTACCAGGAGTCTCCAGTGTGTGCTGCATGCACTTTGCTGTTGTGTCCTGGCTGCTTTGTCTTTCATGCCAGTCATCTGTAGAGGTTCCCTTTGCCTATCATGGGCAGTGTTTGGTCTCTGGCCAGAATATGGTGCTTTTTAACTAGGTGTGCTCTGGACTGCTTGAGACATGAGACCTGTGACCACCACCATCAGAACTGAGGCTTTGTAAAACTCCAGAGTAGGAGACACCATGTTGGCAGAGGTTTGGCCCAGACTTCTGGGGGAATGGGCCTGCTGTGCTGGAACTGAGGCAAGTGTGACTGGGAAGGGCAGTTACTCTAGAGTGGGCTGGGACAGGGCTTGGTGTAAGCAAGTTAGGTAGTAGAATGTCTGAGCTGTGCTGGTTTTCCCACCCACAAGTGGTTCTGTAGTTATGTTAAGTGGCATGGGAAAGAAATGGTATGGTGTCTCTGTGAATGCTGCCTCTCTGGACATGCTTTGAGAAGCATGCTCTGTGCCCCAAGTGCTCTTCAAATCACTGTTTCCATGCTGTTTGTCCACAGGCTATTTGCTCTACTTTCTCTCCAATAACAGCCCCAGTATCTTCTGGGCTCTCCCTGAGCTAAACATGCTGACCTGAAAACTATAGTTTTTAAGCCCTTCTGGTTGCAAGAACTCATGATATTCAGGCTCTCCTGCTTTCTAAGCCAGTTCCTATGGGATTCATTTTCCCTGTTTGCTGCTTGTGTGTTAGTCTGTCTCTTACCCTTCTCCACAGCTGTGGTTCTTCCCCATTGCAGCAGCCATGATATATTTCTCTCCTGAACTGTATCTTCATACTTCTTACCATTTAAGTGTGGCTTCTTCTCTACTTTCATTCATGGAGCCTGTTTTGCCACTCTTCAGGTTGATTTGGGGGTATTTAGGATAATTTGATAGTTATCTAGTTGTATTTGTGGGGTGAGATGAACCTAGTGTCTTCCTACTGCAGAGACCACCTCCCCTCACACTCCAATGTCTAACAATGGGTTTTTGAAAAAAGACACTATATATATTTTTAAGTCACCCTTTTTGTCATCAGATTCTCAAAAGAAAGGACACAGAGTTTGACCAAAAAGTATTTGAAGAGATGACTGAAAACTTCTCAAATTTGGGAAGTGACGTAAGTCCAGAGATTTAAGAAACTGAAAAAACACCAAGTAGAATACTTAAGGAAATCCACACCAAATTACATCATAATTAAGTTTCTGAAAACTAATAAAGAAAGAAAAGATATATTACTTATAAAAGAATATCAATTTGAAATGCATTTAGTTTCTCATTCAAAAACACAGAAGCCAGAAAGAAATGTCATATTTTTTAAGTATTCAAAAAATTATTAAATGAAAATCTTGTATTCATCAAACATACCCTTTAGTAATAAAGGTGAAATGAAGACATTGGTATATGAAAAATAAAAAAAAAACAACTAAGAGAATTTGTTTTTAGCAGACAGACCTACCATTATAGAAAGGCTAAAAGGAAGATATCAGCATAAATGGTGGAATAGGAACCTCTGAGAACCTATCTCTCCACATAAACAAAAAAATCAAGAAACATAGAATCAGCTTTGTTAGAAGTATAAAAAACAGTGAAAAAATTTGCAGCTGAATCAATAAAAAGGGAACTTTCAAAAGTTAGGAATATTGTGGCAATTTTACTTGCCCTTGCTCTTTCTTCCCCTGCCTTATGATATCTTAAAGATGGCACCCCTTAAAGATATAGGACCCTGGTCCTTGGTTCCAGAGGTAGAGAAGAACTTATTCTCAAAGAATTATGTTGTCTATTCTAACCTATCTGCATGTTGCCTATAAGACTGCTCAAGGTGTATGTCTTTGCTTTGCCTAAATCAGAACTCAGCTTGGTCAAGTGGGGGCTATTCCTCAAGAATGGTTGAAGTTAAACAAACAACATAACAATGTACAGTTGACTGGTGCAAAGATTATAGTTGAAGCAAACAAAACAGCGACTAAATTCTAGGAAAACAAATCCTGGAAAGAATTTCTCTGAAAAATTAGGGAAACTCCAGAGTGACTGGGGAAAGTCTTGTGCATATCCATGCAGAGCACAAACTCAGAAAAAAAAAACCTTAGAAGACCCTAAATTTTTATCTCCAGTGGCTGCTAGTCTTAGTGATATCAGGAAACAAAAGGCTAAGGTAAGGTTGTAAAGACCCCATCTAAGTGTCAAAGGAGCACCACAGTTCAGAAACAATCTGCAAAGAGAGAGTTCTTTTTCTTTTCTCTGTCTCTTTCTCTGTGAGTGTGTGTCTGTCTCTGTCTCTCTCTGTGTGTCTCTTTCTTATTATTATTCAAGAAAATTGTTTGTCAAACACTAGCTGAACACAAGCTGAAGGAACAGAATTCAGAGACCATACCTGACAAGGAATAGAGACTTTAGAAAAACAGTTTTGAAGAGTCAGTAACCAAACAGCTAGTGAAATGAATTAAGACACTAAGGAAGAGGAAGAATCTGATTTTTCAGAGTTACTGCATAATAATAATCAAGATGTCTAGTTATTTTTAACAAAATATTTCAGAGCACTAAAAAAAAAAAAAACCAGGGAGGACACCTGGGTGGCTCAGTTGGTTGAGCAACTGCCTTCGGCTCAGGTCATGATCCCGGACTCCCGGGATCGAGTCCCGCATCGGGCTCCCGGGATCGAGTCCCGCATCGGGCTCCCGCCTCCACGGGGAGTCTGCTTCTCCCTCTGACCTTCTCCTCTCTCATGCTCTCTCTCGCTCTCTCTCTCTCTCTCTCTCTCTCTCTCAAATAAATAAAATCTTTAAAAAAAGTTTAAAAAAAACAAGGATGTGTAGTCGATTTACAGAGAAAATAAAAAAAAAAATAGTCCTTGAGGAAATACAGACATTGGATTTATAAAATAACTTAAATTGACTTTTTAAATATGTTATAAGTGCTAAAGGAAACCATGAACAAGAAATAAAAGAGTCCAGGCGAGTGATGTATCAACAAAATGAGGATGTCAGTACAGAGATGGAAATTATAAAAGGGAACAAACTAATTCAAGACTTAAAATTACAATAACTGAAATGAAAAACTCACTAGAGCATCTCAGTATGATTTAAGCAGGCAGAAGATAGGATCAAAGAACTTGACGGTAGGTTAACTGAAGTTATTTTTCTGAGGAGCAGAAAAAATAAAGAATGGAGAAAGCTAAACAGAGTCTAAGAGACTAAGAGTCTAAGAATTATTACCTAATGAGGTAACAATTCATTCCACAATTGTGACTCTTGAAAACATTGTGCTAAGTGAAAGAAGCCAGTTACAAAAATCTACGTATTGTGATGCCATTTATAGAATATGTCTAGAATAAGCAAGTCTATAGATGATGTGACTCATCATAAAGCATACCAACATATATAAAGGGAATCCTAGATGTAAAAGAGAAATGGAGTGGGACAGAAAGGATATTTGAAGATAATGACTAAAACTTCTCATATTTCATAAAAGACAATCTACACTATCAAGAATATCAAGAAATCAGAAAAATAAAAAAGAAATCTACACAAAGACACATTACAATCAAGTTTTTAAAAGACAAAATCTTGGAAAGCAGCAAGAAAAGTGACTCCTCATGTATAGGGTATCTTCAGTAGGATTAATAGCAAATAACTCATTATAAACCATGGCAACTAGAGGTACTAGATGCCATTTTTTAAGTGGTGGAAGAAAGTATTGTCAACTAAGAGTACTAATATCCTTTAAAAATAAAAAAAGAAATTAAGACATCCCTAGGTAAATGAAGCTGAGAAAATTCAAAACTAGTAGACCTACTCTACTCGAAATGCTAAATAGAATCCCTCAGGCTGAAATGAAAGGACACTTGCCAGTAACTCAAAACCATACAAAGAAGCAAAGAACCCAAGTAAAAGTAATTATATAGGTAAATATGAAAGCTAGTTTTGTTGTATTTTTTATTTGTAAACCCTTATTTTATTTCCTATATTATTTAAAAAAGAAAATGATTAAGAGTGCCTGGCTGGCTCAGTTGGTTAAGCAACTGCCTTCTGCTCAGGTCATGATCCTGGAGTCCTGGGATGGAGTCCCACATCCGGCTCCCTGCTCTGCGGGGAGCCTGCTTCTCCCTCTGACCTCTCCGCTCTCATGCTTGCTCTCTCTCTCTCTGTCTCAAATAAATAAAAAAAAAGAAAATGAATAAAATAATAATTATAAATCTATGGTAATGTCTTCTGAAGCATAAAGATGTACACTATGACAATAACAAAGTAAAGGGGACATTGAATTGCATAGGAGAGTTTTATATGCAGTTGAAGCTTAGTGAATATAAATTAAGACTAGATTGTAATAAACTGAGGATAATTTTAATCTCCATATTACTTATTAAGAAAATAATGAAAATGAGACCAAATGAAACTTCCCTTCTAGAAGGGAAGCTAAATAGTATATCACAGGAACTTTTTATAAAGAAACCAGTAATCAAGAAAAAGAGGAACAAAAAAGCTGAAAGACATATAGAAACAAATAGCAAAATGACAGAAGTAGAAGTTCTTTCTTTATGGTAGCTACTTTAAATGTAAATGTATTTTAAAAATGAAATAGATTAAACTGTCTGATCAAAAGATAAAGATTGACAGAATGTATTAAAACAAAACTATCCAACTATATCTTGTCTACAAGAGGCTAACTTCATATTCAAGACACAAAAAAATTAAAAGGAAAAGATGGAAGAGATATTCTATGCAAATAGTAGCATAAAGATCAGGGGTAGCTCTATTAATATCAGAAAATAATGGACTTCAAGTCAAAAACTGTTCCAAAAGTGCAAGTCAAATATTACATATTGATAGAAGGGTCAATTCATCAAGAAGATATAATAATTATGAACATATATGCACCAAACAACAGAGCCCCAAAATACATGAAGCAAACATGCACAGAATTAAAGGAGGAACACTCAGTTCTGCAATAACAATTGGAGTTTTCAATATCACAATTTCAATAAAGGATAGAATATCTAGATAGAACATCAGCAAAGAGATAAAGTAATTGCACAACTATGCAAGTTCTCTAGACATACATACAGTATTTCATCCAACAAAAGTAGAATACATATTCTCTTCAAATGCATGTGGAACACTCTCCAGGATAGACCATACTTTAGGCCACTAAACAAGTCTCAATATACTTAGAAAAAAAACTCAAAGTATCTTTGATCATAATGAAATGATGTGAATAAACATTTCTTCAGAAAAACAATACAAATGACCAATAAGCACATGAAAAGATGGTCAGGATCATTAGTCATTAGGGAAATGCATATCAAAACTACAACTAGGAACCACTTCATACCTATAATGATGGTTATAATCAAAATGACAGAAAATAACCAGTGTTGATGAGAATGTGGAGAATTTGAAATCCTCATATATTGCTGGTGGGGATATAAAATGGTGCAGCTGCTTTCAAAAATAATTTGGCAGTTCCCTAAATTGCTAAACAGGATTGCCATATTGCCCAGCTATATTATTTTTACATGTATACCCAAGAGAAATGAAAACCTATGTCCACATAGAAGTTTTTAGGTGAAGTTCATGGCAGCATTAGTTATGATAGTAAAAAAAAGTGGAAACATTCCGAATGTTTATCAACCTTTGAATGGATAAGTAACATATGATATATCCATACAATAGAATAGTATTTGACCACAAAAAAAAAGTGAGGTAATAATTCATGCCACAAGAGTGAACCTTGAAAACATTATGCCAAGTGAAAGAAGCCAGTTACAAAAATCTATGCATTGTGATGCCATTTATAGAATATGGTTAGAATAAGCAAATCTATAGAAATAGGAAGTAAATTACTAGTTTCCTTAGGCCTGTGGTATGGGGAGGGAGAAAATGGGGAGTTATTACTACTAGGTCTTTCTTTGGAGATGATGATGTTCTAAAATTAGATTGAGATAATGTGTGCACAATTCTGTGAAAATACTAAACCCCTAAATTGTACATTTAAAGTAGGTGGATTTTATGGCATGTGAATTATATCTCAATGCAACTGTTAAAAGATGAAACAACAACATTAAAAACTAGATCGGGGCACCTGGGTGGCTCAGTGGGTTCAAGCCTCTCCCTTCGGCTCAGGTCATGATCTCAGGGTGCTGGGATAGAGCTCCGCATCAGGCTCTCTGCTCAGCAGGGAGCTTGCTTCCACCTCTCTCTCTGCCTACTTGTGATCTCTCTCTCTCTGTCAAATAAATAAATAAAATCTTTAAAAAAAAAACTAAATCATGAGAATGATTTTGGCTAATTATCAATTAAAGATTTTTGTTGTTGGGAAATAAGAAAGAAGTCTGTCTTATAACTGATGATTAGATGAAAGGGTCTGCCATATGTCTGGGCTCCCAAATTTCTGGCCATTGCTTAAAACTTTCAAGCTCTGAATATTGTTCATGTATTTCAAGTGACATGATTCACCTATTGGGACTGGTTTGTACTGACCTCATTGATGCTATCTGCTTTTTTGGACTATCGCTAGTTGGGTAGTAAATATATAAACTTAACTAAATTGCTTTGCCTAATTCTGGTTTCTTAGAAATTCTCTTTTTTTCTATTCTGTATACAAATGTCTGAAATGTGTCTAGCTGAATCTTGAAATATGAAGATAAGAGAATAGATAAAATTATCTGTTAAAACAACTCAACACCTCTGAATCTACTTGGAACACAGTCCTTGAAAAATAAGAACCTGATAAAATTATTTAGTGTAAACATATATTTAGATACAGGTTTTAAAAAATCAAGATACAAGATGTTAAGAAATATAAGTATTGAATGAATAATGAAGGCATAGATAACTCTACACATGCTTTATATCTTTTAACTCAAATATAACGTTTTTGTGCTTTTTGTTAGGAAAGAATATTTACATTTTATTTAGTATCAAGTATGTGGCTCAAGACTACTCTATAAATAAAGTAAAACAGGACAATTCTCTAAAAGAATGAAGCAAAATTTTAAATTTGACAGCTGAATTTATAAAACAATTAATCAACCTTCTTTTCTCATGAAGATTTAGCCATAAGATGGCAGTATCATATTACCACTTACATACTTATTTCCTTTATTTCTTGTGTTAGCACAAACTAATAAAACTACGCTCTAAGGTTACAAACACACACATACACAGTGAATTATATGTGCATATTAAATTTTTATTTATTATATCATATTCATAAATGGCCATTTCCTTCTGATTATTGGATCTCAACTAGATAAAGATTTATCATTGTCAATACTAAAATAAATATATGATATGTTATCTTCAAAGATATATACTAGGAAATATTACTCTTATGAAATAATTGTATAATAAAATACATCTGAAGTAATTACTAAATATTGTTTGTTTACTTTTGGAATGTATTACAATTATTTATTTTTGAAAAGTGTAAGAGGCAGGTATCAAAAATTTTACTCTACCAAAAATGTCCCTTCTCTCTCCTCCATTTCAAAAAAATAATAAGACCTAGAAAAATTATAATTCTAGCTTTAAATTATATAATTTTTAAACTAAATATTACTGTTATGGATAGTATTTTCATCAATCCCACAAATGCAAGTATAATTATAATATGTAATTCTATCACTTTTTCAGATATTTGGAAGACTTGGACAGAAAAATGGAACAGAACTTCTGTGGAAACTTTTCCAAACTATGTTTAGCACACTTCATTTTGTTGTATCAAATGAGGTGAGTTCAGGATATAGTTTGAAAACTCTTACGCATTTTGAAACATCTCTCTGCATTAGGTCCACTGATATAGATGGACAGTAATAAACTAAAGGTCTCTTGATGTCTGCTTCATACTTGTTTTTCTATAGCAAAACATTCATTAGCAGTATTTTTATTACTTACACACAAAATGGCGAAATAAGGATGGTGATCCTTTTTTATATACATGGAAACTGGTACTCAGGAAATTGAATAGTTAGCGTTCTCTCATTCTTTCTCTTTTCCTTTGTCTATTTCTCTTGACTTTTTTTTTTCTTTTTCTTCTTCATTCTCTTCTCCTTTCTTTGCTTCTTTCCATACTAGTGAAATCACAATTTTTGAGGTACTGGACTGATGCCTTTTCAAACTTTTTTCCTTATAATCTTTAAAACTTGTTTTTGAAGAAGAATACTGTTAAATTCACTGATAGATAAATATGCTGATTCAAAGAAAAGTTTAGGGGATTGGTCAAGAGCACAGATTTAGTATATGGCAGAAAGAGATAATGTTGAAACTCACTTTGATCAGATTTTGGAGCCTAAGATTTTTAATATTATTCTAAGGTGGTTGATTTTCTAATGGTCATCTTGCTTCATTGATTAAAAAACAATATTTCTGATGCATATAAATACAAAAATCCTCAATAAAATACTAACAAATTCAACAGCACGTTAAAATGATCATACACCATGATCTAGTGGATTTTATTCACAAGATGAAAAGATTGTTCATCATATACAACTAATCAATGTGTTAGTCCACATTAACAGAACAAAGATTAAAAATTACAATATCATTTTAATAGATGCAGGAAAAAAACATTTAAAATTCAATATCCATTCATGATAAAAATACTGAACAAACTAGGAATAGAAGTAAATCACCTCAACATAATAAAGGCCGTATATGAAAACCCCACAGCTAAGGTCACTCTCAACAGTAAAAAACTAAAGATATTTTTCTTGTAAGATTAGGAACAAGGCAAAGGTATGCATTCTTGCCACTTCTATTCGACATAGTACTATAAATCCCAGCCAGAGCAATTAGGCAAGAAAAAGAAAAACATTGTATTCAAATTGGAAAGTTTAATAAGTAAAATTATTATGGTTTGCAGATGACATAATCTTGTACAAAGAAAACCCTAAAGAATCCACAAAAAAACCTCTATAAATTAAGAAATGAATTTGGTAAAGTGGCAGGGTCTGATATCAACATACAAAATTCAATTTTGTTTTTATACACTAAAAAGGAACAATCCAAAAAGAAAATTAGAAAAAAATTCCATTCACACTAATGTCAAACAAATAAAATACTTAGGAATAAATTTAACCAAAGAGGTGAAAGATTTATACACTGTAAACTTATATAAAATATTACTGAAACACAAATATATTGAAACATCCCATGTTCATGGACTAGAAGACATAATATTGTTAAAATGGCCAAACAGAACTACAGATACTGTGCATTCGCTCTCAAAATCACAATGGAATTTTTTACAAAAATATAAAAGATATTTCTACTATTCATATGTAACCACCAAAGACACCAAGAGCCAAAACAATGTTGAGAAAGAGAACAAAATTGAAGGTCTTACACCCCCTGATTTCAAAACTTATTATAAAACTACAATAATTAAAACAATATGTATTATCCTAGCATAAAGACAGACATATAGACCAGTAGAACAGATTAGAGATCCCAAAAATAAATCCGCACATCTATGGTCAACTGATCTTCAACAAAGTTGCGGAGAATATACAATGAGGAATGGATAGTCTCTTCAACAATAGAATACTATTCAGCCTTTGAAAAGAAAGAAATCCTGCAATATGAAACAACATGGATGATCTGGAGGACACTATGCTAAATGAAATTTGCCAACCACAGAAGGCCCAAATACAGCATGATTCCACTTATATGAGATACCTAAATTAGTGAAACTCATCAAAACAAGAAGTAAAATGGTAATTGCCAGGTGTGTTGGAGGTGGGGAAAATGGAGAGTTACAGTTCAAAGTGTATAATGTTTTAGTCATACCAGATTGGAAAAGATCTATAGGTTTGGTATACAACATTGTGCTTATAGTTAACAATACTGAACTCTTCACTTGGAAGTTTTTAAGAGAGTAGATCTCATGTCAGATAATTTTTACCATAATAAAAAAAAAAGGTCAATATTTACAATTATACTTTATCACTCTGTTTTAGTAATTTCATTAATATATATCTTGTGTGGGGGCGCCTGGGTGGCTCAGTGGGTTAAAGCCTCTGGCTTCGGCTCAGGTCATGATCTCAGGGTCCTGGGATCAAGCCCCACATCGGGCTCCCTGCTCAGCTGGGAACCTGTTTCCCCTTTTCTCTCTGCCTGCCTCTCTGCCTACTTGTGATCTCTCTCCCTCTGTCAAATAAATAAATGAAATCTTAAAAAAAAAAATTCTGGTATATTTCATCCATATATATATTTTGTGTGAATTTGTGTGCTTGATATTGCTTGTGCTTTTTAGATCTGTGGTTTTACTGTGCTTCACAAATTGGAAAAAAATGCTGGTTATCATTCCTTTAAATATTTTTCTTGGTCTACTTCCCTTCATCTGAGATTTCAATAACATGTATGTTAAATGATTTGTAATAGCACAAGCCAATAGGCTCTAAATTTTTTCCTCTTTGTGCTTTTGTTTACTAGAACTAAAATTCAGTGATCTATAGTTTCTAATTTACAGTTATATAAAACAAGTTATTTTCCTCTATCTTATCTTATATTTCACATCTAGAATTAAAATTTAGTTCATTTTTATTCAATTTGTTTTCTCGTTGAATTAATAATTTCCCTTAAATACAAGGACTTGCTTAAAATAAGTGTGTTAAAGTCCTTTTCTAATTTTTTTCTAATCTTCTCATGATTTGGGAATTCATTTTATTGATTATTGATGATGTCATATTTCTCTGCTTATTTGCATGTATAATTATATCTAGTAAGTTGATAGATACGTATTTTATATGTTCAAGTGCCATGTAAATATATATACCATACACACAGATATTCAAAGACTGTGGTTCCAGCATCCTCCTTTGTTTTTGTGTAGGGGTATAGCATTTGACTTTCATACAGTTTGTGTTTGGGAACGGGACTTGTGCAAGGCAGCATCTGACATGACTCCCAATGATTTCCACATCCGGATTATCCAGTTCTTGTGTAATCCCCTCCTCTGAGTGTATGCTGGGCCTAATAATTTTCTTTTAAGATAGGATATAACAAAGTTGATGGGATTTATTTTCATAATTACTTTATGAAGTATGAGTACAATATGAATTTCATATTGTTAGCACACTCTCTTGTTGGCATTCTTTCTTATCCTCTCATTTGGTCACTCCGATGAAGGTAGGTAACAAGTTGTATAAATCTATTAGAGAGTTAGAGAACAAGGGTGGCCTCCAGCCTATGGCCCTTGAAGAACTTAGGCCTTAGTTTCACAAGCTATGAAAAACTGACATCTACCAACTATCTCTGAGTGAGCTTAGAAAGTGATTCTACTCTTGTTGACCTTGAAATAACCATATCCGTGGCTTATACCTGTGCAGTCTTATGAGAGATTCTAAAGAAATGGACCCAGCTATTCTATGTCTAGATTCCTGGCTACAGAAACTGTGACATAATCAATATTTGTTGTTTTAAGCTACTAAGCTTTGGACTAATTATGTGGTTACAGAAACTAATAAAGGACTATAGTCCTGTTATTTGGAATGTGGAATTAATTTTTCTGATTTTATTGATTTATGTATTCATAATTTTTGGTGAGAACAGTGAATACAAATATCATTTTTACATCCACTTTAGCAGAAATCATCTTTTTAAAAATTTTGAAATAAGTAGAAAATTATTTTTGTATATCAACAAATAGAAACATTCTTTGACTAATCAGAGTAAAATGTTAAATATCATAGTATAATGGAATCTGTACTAAAAGCTTCTAAAATTCAGTTTCATTTATAATGACTTAAAATTTCAATAGCCATTTTATCAATGTTTAGGACACCTGATATGCAAATAAACTACTAAAAAAAACCTGAATGTTTTACAGCATGTCATTTAGACAGGCCATTTATCAAAAGAGAAAACTGTAGAAACAAGAAAGATTTCCTTTAAAGTATATCAATTTGGAATAATAAATCCTATAAAATAGCTTTTTGCATGATAAAAGGTTAAACACTGTTGTGATCTTTTTTCTTTAGTAAGAACCCAAATATGTCCCTTATAAGAAGCTTTAATCACAAAGCTTTTTTTTATTATTTATGGTGATTTAAAAGTGATGTTTGGTTGCTTCAATTGCCAAAACCTCTATATTTATATTTAGGGCATACATAATTATTTTAGCATTATTAACAATTAAACATAGAAGATGTTTTTCAGAATTATTAATTTTATCCAAACATTTCTTTTTTGATCTCCACAGAGTTTTCTTTATGTGATTGCCTTTGGCTATGTGGGAAATAGGAAGAAATGACATTTAAAGAATTAGAAGTATTCAAATATTTGATGAGATTAATATTTTATTAACTAGAAAGTTTTGAATTCTACATGACATGTTCAAATATATTTTTTACTAAGTTTACAATGTAGATATTAAGCCCATTTCCTTTTCAGAGAAGTGGCTAAAACTTGTAGTCAAAAAGGAAATTAAGATTTATGTGTTGTTGTTAAGGAATTAAAAGGCTCTGTGGCTATAGTAAATGCTTTTGAAATGTGCTTCAAGCATAGAGTTTATCAAGAGTCTCTTTTTATTAAAAAATAGATTTCCTGTTGGATATGGAATCCCATAGTTGTCATCCAGACTCTTGTCAGTCTTTACTTTTAATAAAGAAAGAAAAAGAAAGATCTTCAATCAGGGATTTTTATTGCACTTGATTAAACTTCTTTAATAAAAGTTAAAAGACACTAAAATTGTGCATAAGTAATATTAAAACTCACTCAGGCACAAACATACATGAGAAAAGAAATAAAATAATATTGTTGAAACAAATACAGATATGCAATTTCAATGAGGATCTAGAGAATCTTTGAAAAGCTTATATATTTTAACATTTATTTGCTATTGATAAATTTATTCTTCTTATGAATTTAAACTGCAATTTTACAATGAATTTTTATTATCTAGAAATGACTGTCCAGAGGTTAACAAGGTAACTGCTCTCAGTCTGTCACATAAAGTAGATGAAAAAGACTATCAGTTTACAATGAAGAGGATCTGTTTCTAAAAGATGCAGTAATTTTGTAAAAAACCAAAATGAAACAAAACTGGAAAAATGGAAATTTAGTTTTAAAATTGAAGGATAAGTTTTATTTTAGTTTAAGTTGAAATTTCCCCTTGTAATATTTAGATATTTTTGTAACAAATGGGCTTAGATAAAAATAACTCTCAGACTTTCAGGGTATTAGAATTATGATGTAGACATTTGAAATGTACACAATTATCAGCCTGAAGTTGAAGGCTCCCAATGGCCAAATCTGGAACAGTTTGAATGAATGAATAGATAGATGATTGATAGAGAGAGAAAGAGAGATAGATAGATGATAGATAGATAGATAGATGAGAGATGATAGCTAGAATAATGATAATATTGAGTTAGAACCAATATAATAATATAACCATATAATGATCTAATAAATAATGTAAATAATTGGATAAATAACTGAATAGGGAAGATAGGCAGATATTAAAATTGGAATTCCAATTAATAGCATAAAATGAAACAAATTTATAATGAATGAAGGAAATAAAATATCACTGTGGCACTACCAGAATAATAATAGCTTCAGGAAAAAATCATTAATGGATGAGAAAAGTTGTGGATGGAAGTATTATGAGGAACAAGATTTTTATACTGTCCCAAAATATCCCCCTAAAAATATATAGCAATTAAAAAGGAGAAAATATTAACTTCATAGTGGAGGAACCTCTATCCCCGGAGAATCTGGGTATAATTAGTGAATTCTATCAAAATATTCATGGTTAAAATTGAATAATCACAATGACAAGGCAAATTGTTGTTGGTGTTACTCAAATCTTCAATATATTTACTGATTTTCTTTTCTTTATTTTTAATTGAAATATAGTTGACACACAATGTTATCATAGTTTCAGGTGTACAACATAGTGAATCAACAAGTTTATATGTTATGCTATGCTCACCACAAGTGTAGCTTCCATCTGTCACCACGCAATGATACTACGTTTCCATTGACTGTACTCCCTATGCTTTACCTTTTATTTTTGTGACTTATTCATCCCATAACTGGAAGCTTGTGCTTCCCACTCCTTCAAACATTTTACCCATTCCTGATCCCTTTCCCTCTGTCAACCATCAGTTTGCTTTCTGCATTTATGAGTCTGTTTCTGCTTTTGTTTGCTTTTGTTTTTTTAGATTTCACATATAATTGCAGTTATGTGGTATTTGTCTTTCTCTTTCTGGCATATTTCACTTTGTGTAATACCCTCTAGGGCCACCTATGTTGTCACAAATGTCCCTTCTTTATGGCTGAGTAATATTCTTGTGTGTGTGTGTATGTGTATATAGGTATATACACATATATACCACATCTTCTTTTAATTTTTTTTTTCTTGAGTATACTTGTCACATAATGTTACATTAGTTTCAGGTGTTCACCACAGAGATTCAACATCTGATTAGGTTATTGATTTTTTTTTTCTTTACACTTGTTCTGCCAATCATTGAAAGAAAGGCAGTAATGTCTACAATTATAATTATGGATCTGTCTTTTTCTCTTTGAGTTCTATCAGGTTTTGCTTCATGTATTTAATTTTTTTTGAAGAATATTTATTTGAAAAAAAAAAGAATATTTATTTGAGAGAGAAAGCACACATGCGTGCACACGTATGCATGTGGTAGGGAGGGCAGAAGAAGGAAAAAATCTTAAGCAGACTCTGTCCTGATCTTAGAAACTTGATGCGGTCCTCCATATCACCATCCTGAGATCACCAACTGAACCCAAACCAAGAGTGGGGCGCTTAACTAACTGCACCACCCAGGCATCCCGCTTCATATATTTTAAAATTCTGTTATTAGGTGCATAATTACTTATGATTGTTATAATGTCTTGATCAATTGACCCCCTTGTCACGATGAAATGATCTTCTTTTGTCTTATTTAAATATTTTTTTATCTAGAGCTTATTTTTTTTTCTGGTATTAACATAGCCACCTCAGCTTGCTTTTGGTTAGAGTTAACATTGTATACCATTTTTCATCTTTTTAACCTATTTTTGTCTTTATATATAAAATGTGATTCATTTAGACAGTATATCATTGGAGCTTGCCATTTTGTCCAATTTGGAAATACCTGTCTTTTTAATTGAGATATAGAAACTATTTAAATTTAATGTGATTATTTATGGTTAAGCTGAAGTCTATCATTTGGCTATTTGTTTCCTATTTGTCTTCATGTGTCCTTTGTTCGCTTCGTCCTATATCTCTGAATTCTCCAGGAAATGATTGTTTCTTTTATAATCCCATTTATCTCTTTTATTTTCTTATTAGCAAACTCCTTGTTTTATTTCACTGATTTCTTTACATTGAAAAGTATCTGTACAATTTATAGCATTCTTTATAATTATTATGTGAACTATAATGTGTAAAGAACTCTGAAGTGTTTGGGGTTTTATCCAACTTGCAAGCTAACAACTTTACTTGTCATGTTGTCATGGAAGAAAACAAGAGACCCTTGGGCCAAAAGAGAAAGGACTTTATTGCTCATAGTACAGCAAGCAGCATGAACTTCATGTTTTTGTTGTTTCTCTTTACTACCCAAGTTCCACAAAAATAGTGTGCAGAAATCCAGGTAAATGCAGTATATATATATATATATATATATATATATATATATATATATACACACACACACACACACACACACAGTATAGCTGTGAAATTACAAATTTAGGAAATCCAAATCTCATGCTCCTTTAGTCAAAGCTTTGCATCAAATTGGATACCCAAGAAATCACTAATTTGTTTTCTGCTGCTATAATTTACTTTTCCTTTTCTAAAATTACAAAATGAAACTGTACAGTATGTAACTTTTTATGTCTGGCCTCTTTCAGTCAGCATGGTGGATTGAGATTTTCTCTTGTAGTTTTATGTTTCAGTAGCTTTGTTCTCTCCATTATTGAGCAGTATTTTAATATACAGATATACCACAATTTGTTTATCCATTCACCAGTTGATGTACATTTAGACTGTTTACAGTTTGGACTATTTGAACATTGTTTACAAGCATCTGACATTTAGTTTAGTTTATTCTGAGTAAGTAAGTAATGTTAGGAAATTAGTTGAGCTGGGAGAGAGCTAAACTGCCAAGTGTATGAGTAGCTGAATATATCAGGGAACCAAAAATGTAAGAGCTAAACCTTCAATCATTTACTGTACTGATATAATGAGTAAGGCTAAAACCAGAGAAAGTGCCAGCCCTCCACTGTTCCATTTTCTCAATGGAATGGTGTATCAATTGAGGGTTAGGTGGATCAGAACAGTAGTGACAATCAGTTTTCTATCCTGGAGAATGTTCCATGTGCCCTTGAGAAGAATGTATATTCTGCTTCCGTAAAGTGGAATGTTCTGTATATGTCTATTAGATCCATTTTGTTTATAGTGTTGATTAAGTTCCTTCTTTCTTAGTGGATTTTCAGTTGATTTTCTTTCTTTGTTTTTTAAATTTTTTCCCAAATATGTTTATTTTATTTTTTTCAGTGTTACAAGATTAATTGTTCATGCACTACACCCAGTGTTCCGTGCAATACGTACCCTCCTCAATACCCACCACCAGACTCACCCAACCTCCCACCTCCTCCCCTCCAAAACCCTCAGTTTGTTGCTCAGAGTCCACAGTCTCTCATGGTTCATTGTCCCCTCAGATTTCCCCCCATTCACCCTTCCCTTCCTTCTCACAATGCCTCCATGTTTTTCCTTATGCTCCACACCTAAGTGGAACCATAAGATAATTGACTCTCTCCGCTTGATTTATTTCACTCCATATAATCTCTTCCAGTCCCGTCCATGTTGATACAAAAATTGGATATTCATCCTTTCTGATGGAGGCATAATATTCCATTGTATATATGGACCATATCTTCTTTATCCATTCATCTGTTGAAGGGGATTTTGGTTCTTTCCACAGTTTGGCTATGGTGGCCATTGCGGCTATGAACATTGGGGTACATGTGGCCCTTCTTTGTACTGCATCTGCTTCTTTGGGGTAAATATCCAGTAGTGCAATTGCAGGGTCATAGGGTAGCTCTATTTTTAATTTCTTGTGGAATCTCCATACTGTTTTCCAAAGTGGCTGCACCAACTTGCATTCCCACCAACAGTGGAAGAGGGTTCCCATTTCTCCACACCCTCTCCAACATCTATTGTTTACTGTCTTGTTGATTTTGGCCATTCTATCTGGTGTAAGGTGGTATCTCAGTGTGGTTTTGATTTGAATCTCCCTGATGGCTAAAGATGATGATCATTTTTTCATGTGTCTGTAAGCCATTTGTATGTCTTCTTTGGAGAAGTGTCTGTTCAT
>CM052810.1:131679256-131768450 GCA_028533885.1 Nasua narica | reverse complement strand
ACTTTTTATCTTGATGAAGTCCCAAAAGTTCATTTTTGCTTTTGTTTCCTTTGCCTTTGGAGACATGTCCTGAAAGAAGCTGCTGTGGCTGATGTCGAAGAGGTTACTGCCTATGTTCTTCTCTAGAGTTTTGATAGACTCCTGCCTCATGTTGAGGTCTTTTATCCATTTCGAGTTTATCTTCGTGTATGGTGTAAGAGAATGGTCAAGTTTCATTCGTCAACATATAGCTGTCCAATTTTCCCAGCACCATTTATTGAAGAGACTGTCTTTTTTCCACTGGATATTTTTGCCTGTTTTGTCAAAGATTATTCGACCATAAAGTTGTAGGTCCATCTCTGGGTTCTCTATTCTGTTCCACTGGTCTATGTGTCTGTTTTTGTGCCAGTACCATGCTGTCTTGGTGATCACCACTTTGTAGTAAAGCTTGAAATCAGGCAATGTGATGTCCCCAGCTTTGTTTTTCTTTTTCAACATTTCCCTATCAATTTGGGGTCTTTTCTGGTTTCATACAAATTTTAGAATTGTTTGTTCCAGTCTTTTGAAAAAAACCAGTGGAATTTTGATTGGGATGGAGTTGAAAGTATAGATTGCTCTGGACAGTATAGACATTTTAACAATGTTTATTCTTCCAATCCATGAGCATGGAATGCTTTTCCACCTTTTTGTGTCTTCTTCAATTTCTTTCATGAGCGTTCTGTAGTTCCTCGAGTACAGATCCTTTACCTCTTTGGTTAGGTTTATTCCCAGGTATCTTATGATTCTTGGTGCTAGAACAAATGGAATTGATTCTCTAATTTCCCTTTCCATATTTTCATTGTTAGTGTATAGGAAAGCAATTGATTTTTGTGCATTGATTTTGTATCCTGACACATTACTGAATTGCTGTATGAGTCTAGTCGTTTGGGGGTGGTGTCTTTTTTGGGTTTTCCTTATAAAGTGTCATGTCATCTGCAAAGAGAGAGAGTTTGACTTCTTCATTGACAATTTGAATACTGTTTGTTTCTTTTTCTTGTCTGATTGCTCTTGCTAGGACTTCTAGTACTATGTTGAACAAGAGTGGTGGGACTGGACATCCTTATCGTGTTCCTGATCTCAAAGGGAAGGCTATCAACTTTTCCCTGTTGAGAATGATATTTGCTGTGGGATTTTCATAGATAGACTTTATGATGTTGAGGAATGTTTCTTCTATCCCTATACTTTGAAGAGGAGAATTTCAGACCAATATCCCTGATGAATATGGATGCCAAAATTCTCAACAAGATCCTACCTAATAGGATCCAACAGTACATTAAAAAGATTATTCATCATGACCAGGTGGGATTTATCCCTGGGATGCAAGGGTGGTTCAACATTCGCAAATCAATCAATGTGATAGAACAAATCAATAAGAGAAGAGAGAAGAACCACATGGTCCTCTCAATTGATGCAGAAAAGCATTTGACAAAATTCAGCATCCGTTCCTGATTAAAACTTTCAGTTGATTTTCTGTCTGATTGATCTATCCATTATTGAAAATGAGCTATTGAAATCCCCATCTATTAGTGCATTTATGTTTCTTTCTTCAGTTCTGTCCATTTAAATGCTCTAATGTGTGTATACATATTTATGATTGTTATATATTTCGGTTGAATTGATCCATTTATTGTTATGTTTTTCTCTTGTGACAGTTTTTATTTAAAGTATATTTTGTCTCAGGTAAGTATAGCCACCATACACTCTTTTGTTGGTTGCCATAGCCTATGATATCTTTCTCTATACCTTTACTTTTAGCTTATGTGTGTTTTTTTGTTGTTGGTAGTGGTGGTTTTTGTTTTGTTTTCTTTTGTATATAGCATATATTTGGAACTTTGCGTTAAGCTTTTACCTTTGATCTAGCTTCCCATGATGGAATCCTATATCTTTTTTTTTATATCTTTCATTTTAAAATTTCCTTATTAATATACACTAAAGCTAAAAATTTTCTTCTAAGTGCAATTTAAGATTTGTCTTAAAATTTTTAGCATGTTGTGCTTTTATTATTAAATTTCTACAATTTTCTAATATGCTTGGCATATTCTTTAACAAATGGCTATTTAGAATAAAGTTGTATAATTTCCAAATTATCACTCTTTATTGATGTTTATTTCTAATTTAATTACATGCTGATCAAAGAGCATATTTATGATATTTCAATCTCTTGTTACAGTTGTTAAAATGAAAACAAAAACAAAAACAGGTTAACTACAATGTGAGTAGTCTTTTTTTGCGATCAAGAATAAACTTTGGAATTATTTATGATTACAAGAATTACTGTTAGGAAATCGGTATATGCCCAAGAATCGGTATTAAACATGAAGAATTGTTCATAGGTATTCCATCAATGTCTACTGGGTGTGTCTGGCAGACTTACCTGGGATTATCTGGTTTTCTACATATATGAGTTTCTTTACTTACACTTTACAACTGATAGTGCATTTTTACATTGCTATAAGGGTAGATATTATCTTGCACAAAACTGTATTTGTGCAAATGGATTTTTTGTGATAGCAAAAGAAAAACAGCCCTAGTTTTGTCTAGTAGTTTATGGTTTATGTCTAGTATAGAAAATTACGACTTCATGTCTATGGTTTTATTGAATATAAATTAAGAATTTTACTCAACTATTCTGAATGTAAATTTGGAATCTCACTCAACTATTCTTTCCCTCAATCTTTATAAATATTTTCTTCTCTCTAGTTCCCTTTGAAGTAACTTTACTCTCCTGTTGTTCCTATATATAAGTTAAGTATACTTTTTGATTATTCTAAACAAACAACAAATATGGCATTCAAAAAACAATAGATGGGGAATCCTAAAAGTATTTTTCAAAAGGAAGAAACAGCAAATAGGTATAGACAAATGGAAAGAAATTTAATTTACTAGATAACAATTAGAATATCAGAATAGATTATAATACCTTTAAAAATACATTTTAAAATCCAAGCTTTCTTTTTAGAAAGAAAATGCGTAATATTCATAATTGCTATTTTCATGTGTCATTTTTGGTGTTCATTATTTTTACTTTTTTCTTTTTTGGTGTTTCTATATTTTCCATTATACATAATTAGAAAATATTGTTTTAAATAAAATGTATGTGGGGAACTGGCCACTATGAAATAGAACATAATGGAAGATCTATTTATTATTGAAATGTTTTTTCTGTGATATCATAGTTTATTTAAATAGCAATGTAGAAAAGTAAGTATATAGGATTTATGGAGTAATCTCTTACTATAATTACTACTGATTGGACCTGTATTGAAATTTTATTGTCATGATGGACAACTTTGAAACTAAGAGAAAAGTGAAAACAATTGATTGAAATTAGGAGAAAAAGCTGTCTGAGGAGACATTATAGTTTGTAGTTCACATGATATAATGCTTTAAATACTGCCTTGCATTCATTGTCACAGCTGTTTATGTTATCCATGTGCTTGTACTACACCTGTTTTACAGAAGAAGAAACTATACCTTGCAGGAGTCTTGTACTAAAATCATATAGTAAATGAGTGGCCAATTAATTTTTTTCAGTTTTGTGAAGGATAAACTCATATAAGTTTTATATCCATTATACCTTTGAATATAATGGAAAAATATTTATTGGCTTACAGTGGAAGCTATATGTTGCATGATTCTGAACCATTTGCTAGCCATCAAATCTTTGATAAAATCTAGATTATCTTCTGACATTCCAGTAAGCAAAGCAGCTTTCACCTCCACCTAGCTCTGTCAACATAATTGTTGGACAAGAGTGGGGCAGGCTGTGAAACTATTTTTAGTTGATTTGCTATTGCTGTTAAGAGGGGCTCACTTGATGTGGAGTATTATCAAATTGGTCATCTTAGTGAAAGCAAAGAGGAGGGCTACAGACTTCACTAGCCTGAGGTCGTGGTTCTGTTTGGCTCAGTCAGTGCACGAGTGCACTAGTGAGAATTTAGGAGGGAGTTCTAAGAGTGAGACAGCTATAGAAAAATTGTTAAGTTATTCCCATACCTTGGTTAACTAGAAACTGTGCATATACATAAAAGAAACTAGAACAGGCCCAAGCCACCCACACGTTCTTGGCCAACAGGGACTTTGTGCATACACAAAGATGTGAGAAAACCCCACAGGAAATAAAGCTTAGACGTGAAATGTTAGTCTTTTCTAAAATTATATATAATTAAATGTCTTTATAATGTGTATAGCTATTCTGATTTTGGGTTGAGAATATTTTGACTTCCTAAAGGGTTACATTTGGAATGATTTTGTATGAAAAATTTGATTACTAATACCTGTTTCTGCTGGACTTGAAAGTGAGGATTGTGATAATTATGTATAATAAAAATGTTGATGATGTATTAAAATAAGCCAAATCCATATAAAAACATCAGTTTCAATTATTCTGCCTTAACTTTTTATGTTAAATTTTAAGTAGTTATGGCAAAGTGAGATTACTCTTGGTAGATATTCCAAAAACTGCTGCTCATAATGATTTTATTAACTTTGCAAGACAGAAAATGTCTGATGTAAGTAGTTGTACCATTCATTCATTATATTATTGAATATCTATTCTAAAGATAATTTATAATTCAAACTGTGGCTAGAAATTACTGGTTTTAAAGAATAACTGGGGATTAGGAAAAGCCAACAAGCGCCTAGAATCAGTAGTAAAGTAAATAGGCAATTATGGAGGCACTGATTAGTTTGTAAGTAACTTGAAGATGAGAAAAACACATTTTTTTAAAGAATCTTCAAAAAGACAGAGGAAAGTGAGCGAGAGCAAGAGAAGAGAGAAGTTTAGAGGAAGAAGCAGACTCCCCATGGAGCTGGGAGCCCGATGTGGGACTCGATCCTGGAACTCAAGATCATGACCTGAGCCGAAGGCAGTTGCTCAACCAACTGAGCCACCCAGGCACCCCAAGAGAAAAACACATTTTTTTAAAAGACTTTATTTCTTTGAGAGAGAGGGTGATAGCACAAGCAGGGGGAGGGCAGAGGGAGTGGGAGAGGGAGATATAGGCTCCTCACTGAGCAGGGAGGCAGATGCTGGGTTCCATTCCAGGACCCAGGGTCATGACCCGAATCAAAGGCAAACACTTAACTGACTAAGCCACCCAGGTGCTCCAAGAATAATGCATTTTTTACATTTACATTTGTATTACCTTACAGTGGTTTGGACAATGCCTTCTTAGATGCTGTCTGTCTGAGGTCTAAATGCAGAAATCTTCACCTCATCATGTTTTTATCCTATATTGATGGGATAATGTAGAATTATTTAATTTTCAGTTCTAATACCTAAACGTTTTACCTAGATTTTCTTTAATAATTCATTATTTTGGGGGCTCCTGGGTGACTCAGTTAGTTAAGTGTCTGACTCATGATTTCCATTCCCATCATGATCTCATGGGTCCTGAGATTGAGTTCCAAGTCCGGGGTGGGAGGATCCACACTCAGTGGGGAGTCTTCTTATAGATTATCTCTCTCTGTCCCTCCCCCTCACTTGCACATGGTCTCTCTGTCTCTCTCTGAAATAAATTAAAAAATAGTGTCATTATTTCAGTTTTTCAATATCAAATTACAACAATAATATATTTAAAGTAATAAAATAGGAGAAAAAATTAAATACAACAGAAAAATAGTAGAAATACTACGACAAATAACAAAATACATTTGCAACACATAAGAGAAAAAGATGACACAGATATTCTTAAACTGGATCAAACCATAAACTGTCACCATTAGTAGCGTCCCTTCCAAAAATTGTCCGAATTATCATACTGATTTCTCAATTAACTGTAATGAATGTATGCCCTCCTGTGGCACATAGTTGAGAAACACCAGATGAATTTTAACTAAGATGTTGATTAAAAAGTTGTAAAAGCTGAAGCAGGGTTTGTCAGTTTGTCAGCAGACTCGTGCAACAACCTTTCCTATGTCAAACCGGATCAAATAATGAAATTTAACAAGACATGCTGTACAGATCCCCAAACTGTCAACCATTTGTGCTGTAAGCTAATGAATAAACATGTGTGCTGATCTTGATATGCTTGGATGAAGAAATACCAAGAAAAACCATTATTTCAATTAACATTATTCCCTGTTTACGGGAAATCAATTATTTGTGTATGGATAACAAAATATAGACTGAAAAACTGAGGCAATGACATAAATGTATTTATGGAGTTATTCTAGACTGTAGTTTGAATATAAAGGTATGCTTTTCTGGAGGTGAAAAACTATGCCTTATTAATAAGTGTAAGAAATATTTGAAAAGGCTTACAAATATTTTAAATTTCAATTACTATATTCTTTGTCAGGTAGATTTTGTTTGTTTCAAAACAAATATGTAGGTATTGGGGTCTTTGATTATGAATGCCAAAAGCATTTTACCACATAGCAGAATATGCCAAAGAGACATTATGTTAGTCTGTAAAGGGAGCATTAACAGATATCTAGTGCACATATATAAAGCAAGCAGTAGCCATATTCTAAAGGTACCATGGAATTTTCATGGTATTCTTCTCATGCTAAAATTAAATAGGACAAGGTCTTCTATGGTATCATTTTTGTATTATAATATTTTAAGTATTCCATAATTTGTATATACTGTGACACAATATTGAAAACCAATAGATAGCTTTTATGTAATTATTAACAAACATATTACTTTACACAATGAATTTGTAAATGATAGCAGTTAATTATCTATGGGTCCAGTGTTCCCAGTCTCTCAAAGAAATTTTAAGTAGAACTTTAAAAGATTTTTATTTTCAGATTCCATTTTGTTTTAACTGTTATAAAGATTTTTCAAAGTCTACACGATTTTAACTGTTCTATTAAATCATCATAACTTTTAAAGATTACTCACTTATGGTTACCCCACCTCAGTGTGCTGCTCTGTTGAACCTCTGAAACTAGGTCATAATTTTTTCTGGTTCAATTCCCTGTTTTTAGTTTCTGGTTTACTTTCTTGTTTTCTATAGCATATTTTAAAATAATTTGCTAGTGAAGGCTAGCTGTATAGTTGCTGTTTTTTAATCTCAGATACTTTATTCCATTGTCACACCTGATTGGTAATTTATCTAAGGACAGAATTCAGAGATGAAAATATATTTTAAAAAATTTACATGTTGTTCAGAGAGTTCATTCTATATGAATATGTGTTTTCCCTAGTTGTAAGAAATTTGCCTACATTGTCCTTTTAAAATTTTGTTTTATACTCAGTTCTCTAGTCTCTTTTTCAGTACAGATTCTCTATTTTTACATTTTCTTTAATAGTATCTTTTTTTTTTGTCTACACTAGGAAATTATGTTTGGATTTCATATTCTTGACTTTGATTTTTTTAATGTGGCAATGATTAAAAATATCTAAATTTATTCTCTTTGTAGCTCATTTTTATAGAATTTGGTTTTTTAACCTGGGGAAGGAAACAGACATCGAAATCCAGGAGCAAAATCCAGGCAGCAGAGAGAATTCTCATCAAAATCGACAAAAGCAGGCCAATACCAAGACATACCGTGGGTAAATTTGCAAAATACAGAGGTAAAGAAAAAAATTCTAAAAGCAGTGAGACAAAAGATGTCCCTAACTTACAAAGTAAGATAGATATCTCCACAGGAACTTGATAGGCCAGATGAGAATGTCAAGATGTAGTCAATGTGCTAAATACTCAATTTGTTGGCTAACTCCTAAGCTGCCCATGCACAGGGGAAACCCCAAGAAACACAATAGAAAATGGTAGATAAGAGGCTAAATAACATATTTGAAAAATACTTGAAGGTTATATTTTCAAATTTTATAAGAATTCCTGAACATGATAGATAATTGCCATAGAAAGCCCTAACTGATCTTAAATGAATAATTTATAGAAAAGAATTTCAAAAGCAAAATGATCATTTTAAATTTACAGAAAATGTTTAATTTAATATGGGGTCCATGTGAATCTTCATGCTTGATATGAAGCAAGTTGGAATCTCTAAAAGGTAGAATGCCTTGAAATTCAAGAGTTCTCAAATAACCTCTGACCTTTTTCTCTAAAGATGTATGAGAGACAGTGCAAGCTTCATTGTAAGGGCTGTAACCAAATTGGCCTCAAGGAGAATAATCTGTACTGAAGAAGGGAAATGTTATAGAGAAAATACTAGGAACAGTGGAGGCCTAATTTTTTTATACAAGAAAAGACTATTCATTCCAATGGTAATAAAAGTACAGAAAGATAGTATGATGAAACAGATGTGTATGATAGTTTGGACAATGGAGATAACATTTTGGACAATGGAGATAACATTCTGTGATTATTGCCTGTATTTTGGGCAGAGATGAAAGGCACAGATAGAATGAGTTGTCAATGTATACATACTTGTTCTGTGCTAGAACATCGAAGGTTGTCAAGCAGTGCCAGGTCTAGGTTTCCATAGTTTATAATTATATAGGGACTTTATAAATTATTTGTTTCCTATTTTCCATTACATTTGGAATAAATTTACATCAATAAAACAGTTCCAAATCACTATATCTCCTTTACTTATAAATTAGATTGTGCTTATAATTTTTTTTTATAATTTGATTCAGCTTTGACTCCAATGACATTGCTTGTTTTATTTTGGCTGCCATATAGCCCCAAATCATTCAAATAAATGTTTATATCTGGGCTGTCAGAGAATAATGATTGGCATCAGCCATCAGTGTTCATTAAGTTGAAGTTTTGGCACACCTTGTATTAGAAAAATCCAAATTTAATAAATGCCAGGTAGCCTGCCAGATGTTTTATTGTAAGATATGATAGATCTTCCCAGAATAATGTTTTATAAGCAAGGTCAGTTATATTCAATTAAGTTGTTTTCATATGCTTTTAACATCAATATGACAATGACAAATTAATAATTTTGAAACTATAATTTTTTTCTTTTATATGTAATTTTCTTTTTTTAATGTAATTTTCAACTTCTAATTAGCCAAAGGGAATTTTAGTAGTAAAAATGAAGGTTTAATCTAATCTAACCAACTTAAAAATAAATGTAATTTAGTATTAGGTCTTTTTTTTTTTTTAGGAATTTATTTTAGAATATAGGAATATTTCTCCTTCCACATATTTCCTTGCATATTTCCTGCTTGTACTTAAAAAATTATTTTTCTCTGCTTTATTTTTTTAAAGATTTATTTATTTTAGAGAGAGAGAGTGGGAGAGAGAGAGAGCGTGCATGATCACAAACACAAGTAGGGGGAAGGGCAGAAGGAGAGAATCCCAAGGAGACTCCTTGCTGAATGGAGAACCCAATGTGGGATTCAATCTAATGCCTCTGAGATCACAATCTGAGCTGAAATCAAGAGTCAGATGCTTAACCGACTGAACCACTCAGGCAGCCCTCCTTTTCTCTGCTTTAAAAAACTTTTGTTAATAACTCTCAGACAAATTTGATCATACATTTGTCTTTCTTTTTTCAAAATCTGGTTAACTGTATAAATGACCATTATCAAATTATCTTAGTTATGTAAGAATGCAGAATATAGATTGTATAAGTTATGCTATGTGTCATATTCATATATATTATACACACATATTCTTCATAGTATAAAATATTTCACAGAGTAATAACTATTGACCGAAAGGGTGAGTGAATAGGACAGGTAATTTTGACTATCAGTAATATATTTACTGGATATTTAGAAATAGAAAATGAGAATTACAAGTGATAGTAAAGATATCATGAGAGGGATAAAATTATTAAGAAAGGGAAGGCATTTTCTTAAAAAAGTGAAAAAGCAGGGGTCGTGGGTGGTACAGTTGGTTAAGCATGGACTCTTGGTTTTGGCTCAGATTGTGATCTCAGGGTTGTGGAATCGTGTATGGCATCAGTCTCATGCTCAGCATGGAGCCTGCTTGAGATTCTCTCTCCCTCTTCCTCTGCCCTTCCTGCTCATGCACTCTCTCTCTCAAATAAATAAATAAATAAATAAATAAATAAATCTTTTTTAAAAAAAGGTTGAAAAAGCTACAGTATGTTGACATCTTTAATAGATTGCATTTAAGAATCCCTTGAACTTAGATTTTTTTGCACTCAATTTCTCATTATGTACTTTTTTGGCGATAAATTTTATGAATTAGCCAACAATAAAATCAACAAAAACAAACAAAAAGCAACAATGACAACAACAAAAACATTCTAGTACTTAAA
Source organism: Nasua narica (assembly GCA_028533885.1). NCBI lineage: Eukaryota > Metazoa > Chordata > Mammalia > Carnivora > Procyonidae > Nasua > Nasua narica. Next base: position 131,758,271 of record CM052810.1, on the reverse strand, counting down.
CTAACATAGTCTAGAGGCAGATGGTCTGACTTTCCTGGCTTGTCTGTGTATTAGCTTTATGATACTAGCCAAGTGACCTAATACCTCTTCCTTAGTTTATTTATCTAAAAATGAAAGTAATAGTGCTATTGAGAAGAATAAATAATATGTCTAAAGCTCTTAGAGCAGCTCTTGGAAAACCAGTGTCAATATTTGTAAATTATTATTGTTTGAGCATGATCAATTTTGCCTAGAATGTGTTGGTTCTTTTTGGATTTCAATTAGTTTCAAGAATCATCATCATTGTTAGGTTTTAGGAAGTATGAAACAATAAGATGTTAAGCAAGTTAAATAGGAATTGGTCATTACATAACCACCTCTTAATCCCTCACGTTTTGACTTCACTCTTCCAAAATCACCCGAGCCCTCCTAATTGTCAAAGCCCTGCTGCAACTTAACTTTGCTTCAGCACTTGACTGTGCAATGCACCTTTTAATTGCTTGCATCCATCCACTGGTACTTCAGTCCCCAGATTTTCCCCTTCTCTTTCTGATTTGTTGTTGTTGTTGTTGTTGTTTTCTTGTCAGTCAACTTTCTCACCATGTTCACTGAAAGATCTTCCAAAGACTCAGTGTTATCTCTACATATTTTTACTCTCCAATATTCCTTTTTCCTACCTTTTCTGCTGGTATCCCTTACTGATAATTCATAATCTCTAAGATCCAGGCTTGCATTGTCAGCTTTCTAATTCAAATGATTCTCTGAATATTCTGTAAGTACCTAAAACTTCATAGAAACTAAACCTAGCCTTCGTCTAGCCTATGTTTTTTTTTAAGATTTTATTTATTTGACAGAGAGGAGAGAGGTCACAAGTAGGCAGAGAGGCAGGCAAAGAGAGAGAGGGGGAAACAGGCTCCCTGCTGAGCAGAGCCCGATGCAGGACTTGATCCCAGGACCCTGGGATCATGACCTGAGCCAAAGGCAGAGGCTTTAACCCACTGAGCCATCCAGGTGCCCCTATCCTCACTATGTTTTAAAAATGTTCATTCTTCTGGTCAAATTTATATTCCTAAGCCTACCCTGGTCACCATATTCAGGATAAATATTTTTCTAACTTCATATCTTTTTTACTTCAAACTTGTTCTGGTATTATGGCAAATACACAATACTTATTTAAATTCTAACTATTCTACTTCATGATCTACTTTTCCTATTAAATATTTCTTTTAAGACAGGAACTACGTCTTACATGAATTTACACATTTCAGACATTTAGCACAGTGCCTGGAACATAATGAGTATTTTTGTTTTTTACATTTTTACATGGTCAAATGCAGATAAATAATCAAGTGGAAGATTTATAGACTCATTTAAAATTAACAAAATATTAACATCTAAGTGTTATTGTATATAACAGAAAATTCATTAATGAAATGTTTAGGTCCTTCTTGTATGTAAGCTGTAAAGTAATAAGTGTTTTTGTATATAACAGAAAATTCATTAATGAAATGTTTAGGTCCTTCTTGTATGTAAGATTGTAAAGTAATAAGTCCATGAGGTAGTGTCCTGAATAAAGTGTGATCCTAGGTGTTATTGTATATAACAGAAAATTCATTAATGAAATGTTTAGGTCCTTCTTGTATGTAAGATTGTAAAGTAATAGGTCCATGAGGTAGTGTCCTGAGTAAAGTGTGATCCTAGGGAGTTGCCAACTGTAGTAATCACCGTTTCCTTACTGATAAGTTTAGTCTCTAAGTGGCCAGACAATAATTAAACTAATAACATAGCTCATTAGTCAGTCATGAAAGTCTTTGTTGTTGCTGTAATATGAGAGCTATGTAGATAGATGAACCAGTGCAGTATTGAATGGTACAGGGAGTACTGTAGAACTGAGATTTAACTTCTACACGTACACTGCTGTGCATTATGATGGCATCCCATACTTTCATGTTTTGCATATATTATTCCTTAGATTCCCTTGAGCTGCTTCTTTAAACACCCGCTCTGGCCCTTAGACTAACTCTTTAAATTAAATGACTATAAAATGTATCAATTTTCTTTTGTACACTATGAGTCTAACCCATAAAATAAAACAAAATAACTCGTAGATTCTATCAAAGTCTTAAACTAAAGGCTCAAGGAAAATAGGTCATTGAAGGTTAATAGGATTTTTCTTACTCTGTGGGAACATAATTCTCTATGCTCCTGTCACCTTCATTCTAATCCTGAGATCCAGCAGTTGAATAAGTAGATTTGAGATTATCACACAGTATACATTCACGTGTAAAATGGAATTCCTATTAAAGTTCATTGCTTTAAATGAAATATGCTTTGTAGCATTTCCTGTGAAGAATCCTGCAGTGGTCTGTCATCATACACTGAAAACACACTTAAGTCTTTCAGCTTACTCTTTAGTGAGTGGAGAAAGTTTTTTTATTTTGTTTATATATTTTTGGTTATGCTTTGCAACATTTTTACAGAAATACCACCAATTGTAGCACTACTCAGTGATTACACTAAAGGATAATATATAATATTCTTACAGTAGTGTTACTATTTAAATTCGGAAAACTGTAGCACAAACAAATCAGTATATTTGTGCTGCTGCAAGGAATATTTATGTTTATAAGAATAGTTTTCAGTTCTGTATTCTTACGGTAAGATCTGAAGAGATATATCTAAAAAGATACTGCTAAGACTGATATTGAGAAGTTTATTACCTGTATTTTCTTCTAGGAGTTTTATGGTGTCAGGTCTTACATTTAAAACTTTAATCCATTTCGAGTTCATTTATGTATATGGTGTAAGGGTCTGGTTTAATAGCTTATTTTTAGATTCTTTATTGTCTCCCGTTGATCTATGTGTCTATATGTCAATATCATATTGTTTTGACTACTATATGTTTGCAATATTGTTTGAAATCAGGGAGCATGATGCCTGTAGCTTTGTTCTTTGTCAAGATTGCTTTGACTTTCCAGAGCATTTTGTGATTCCATAAAAATTTTAGGATTTTTTTTTCTAATTCTGCAAAATATGCCATTGGAATTTTGATAGAAACTACATTGAGTAGTTCCACATATAAGTGAAATACTATGATATTTGTCTTTCTCTGACTTATTTCACTTAATATACTACATGGTAGTTCCATCCACATTGATGCAAATGGTAAGATTTCATTCTTCTTGATTGCTGAGTAATATTCCACTATATATATATATGTATATACATATATATACACATATATATACACATGTATATGTGTATATATATATAATATAAAATGGTAAGATGGCCTTTTACAGGTGGAGTTGAGGTATCAGCTTGGAGGAAATATCCTAACATGATGGGTTCCATCCTCTAAGATGCAATATTTTTCCTAAATCAATATCTGGTGCTATTTTCCCAATTGGTGGAATCCAAAAGTCCTAAAACCTAGGGTTAAAAGCAGGAGTGGCTTTATTAAATAATACTTCTTATCATCCAGGATAAATAGAACTGTAATAAGACAGTGGGGAAAAGGAAGATTATATTTGGCATCCAGGTGATTCACTGTGACATGCTGTGTTATTGCCTCATAAAAATGGGCAAGTACAGCAGCCCCAAAGACTACGAAGGGGTTGTGACCACAGACTCAGATTTTTTTTGGAAGATCTGGTCATCCCACCAATGGTAAGAGGAATCTCAAGTGCTAGTGGAGGATGGAGACAGTGAGTATCACCTGCAGCTCCAAGAGCACAGGTCCCCCACTGAGAAACAATGCACACATTCTCTACAGAGATTTATAGGTAGCTGATTGCTCACAGTTCTGTTCCACTCTGGGAAGAGGCTTCTGCTAATGGTGCTGCCTCACTCAAAATTATGCCTTCTTCTTGGAAATAGCCTTCTTTTAAGTGGTAGAGGCAGGAACACAAGGCTTACCCCAATTTGTGGTATCTCTGAAAGGCCATCCCTGCTTTAGAGACCTTGGTGGGAGCTGAAGCTCTGTCACAGTGGTTCAGCATTAAAGTGCAGTTTCTCCCTCTATATAACTCTGGCTTCCTCACCCTTCTATGGGTCTGGTTCCTAAGAGCTGTCCCCCATAAACTACCCACATGAAAATCTAGACTGGACTTTCTCCCAGTTTTTTAATGCTATTTAGTTAGTAGCTGTATGTGTCTTTATAAGACAAGTGCCTAGTGTGATATTGAGTATATAGAGAGTACACAAAATATTTGTATATTGACTAAATTGATTTAAAAAAAAACTTTTTAAGAATAGTTCCATGCAGCATTTCCATAGCATTGTAAAGGAAGTCTTGATCTTATGAAATCATTTAAAATGAGGACCTACACAAAGGATTCATTTAAGATTGCTTAAATTCTCTTGTGAAAAGAATTCCATTTTCAACTTTTCCAGTTTAGTGGTTTATATCATTACTTGACAATAATGCCACTCTACAGAGCAGTTAGAAAGGGAATTTTTCTTTCAAAAGGAACTGCTCAGTTACAATTTGTATTGAAGGAACAAATATAGATTTCTGTGTCTGTAGACAACATAAAAGCAACATTAAAGACATAACAATGTGGCTGATATTTGGTAAAATAGGTGACAACGAAAGTGATTGTTTTATTACGTGTTGTGACAGTGTGCTTTGAGAGGTCTCTGGATTTTCCTAACTTGGATGGTTTTGCCATAAGCTGAATTAAATAATCAGATTGCAACTATTATTAAATTTATAGAAAATGTAGGAATTAACATTAGTGAGACCTTAAAAATTTTAACATTGCTTATATAAGCTTTGTAAGTTGTTGGTAGTTTATTTAATATTATGTCTCCTTACTTCTAGAAGTAGTACAAAATCTTTTGACAACTACTTCAAAGAATAAAAATAGGAAAGTCCTTGTATTCTAGTAAGAACTGATACTTGAAACTAATATATTGTTACATGTCAATTCTCTGCTCATTATCTTTAATGACCTCTCAGTTTACTACTATAAAATTCCTAGTTCTTGCTGAACTCTTGAACTCATTGACTATCACTCTCTCCTTTCATTTACCCAAACTCAATGGCCTTTTTGTAATGCCTCAGACATGCCAGGCTGGTTCACTGCTGGAGAATTTCTGTTGCCTAACTGGAGAGCTCTTGCATGTTTCTGGCTGCATGGTTTATTCTTTCCCTTTCTTTAGAGCACTTAAATATTTTTCTACCCTACTCTTTATGAAATACAGCTCTGTTGCTTTCTATCTTCCTTTAATAATTTAATAATAATATAATTTAATAATACCTTTAACAAATTTTCTTTACAGTTCTTCTTACCATCTGATATATTATATGCTTGCTCTTTAAATTTGTTTCTACCCACATTTTGAGAAGGACAGGAAGGGTGAATTGGGGGAAATTGGAGGGGGAGATGAACCATGAGAGGCTGTGGACTCTGAGCACCAAACTGGGGAGGGGGTGGAGGGTTGAGTGAGCCTGGTGGTGGGTATTGAGGAGGACACATATTGCATGGAGCACTGGGTGCGGTACAAGAGCAATGAATCTTGGAACACTGAAAAAAAAATAAGGAAGGCAATTTAAAGTTATGCTAACAATAAAAATTAAGTAGTGATAAAAAAAATTCTGTTTGAAAAGAGGTTTTCAATTTAACTTCTGTCCCATACTCAGCATGAAAAACAGAAACTAGCACATTGAAATTATTTGATGTATATTCCAGAATAAAATGAAATAGGAAATATAAATTTATATGGGCTTTATACTTTTCCATTTGTATAACATTATGAAAAATGAGTAAAATGGGTATTTTAGATATTAAAACTTTAATACCCCATAGCTAAAGCTATATGTAAAGTATTGTAACTTCAAGATGAGATGTTTTGTTTTCTTTTTTACTCTCAATTTTTGACAGTTCTTTAAATTTGCAAACTAGTCCTTTGTGGAATATGTGGAATGCAAATATTTTCTCCCACTCTGTAGCTTACCTATTCATTCTCTTAACAGACTTCACAGAGCACGTTTTTAATTTTGAACTCTGGTGTTTCCTGTTATGAATTGTGCTTTTGATGTTAAATTTAGGAACACTTTGCTTATCCATAATTTCAAAAGATTTATTCTTTTTTTTTAGTTTTATAGTTTTACAGTTTTACATTTTAACTAAGTCTGTGTTACTTTTTTTTTTAAGATTTATTTATTTATTTGAGAGTGTGAGTGAGAGAGCATGGGTAAGCAGAGGGAGGGGCAGGGAAAGAAGGAGAAAGAGAATCCTCAAGCAGAATATCTGCTGAGTGTGGAGACAGATGTGGGGCTTAATCCCAGGACCCTGAGATCATGATCTGAGCTGAAATCAAGAGCTGGATACTTAATCAACTCATGAAATGAGTTCATTTTTTGCATAAAGTGTGAGATTTAGGTATAAGTTATTTTGCTATGGATATACTAATGCTCCAGCACCATTTACTGAAAAATCTATATTTCCTCTCGTGTTGATTTGCATCTTTGTAAAAAAAATCCAGTTGCCTTATTTATTTCCTATTTTGTTGTTTTATGTATGTGAGAACTTCCATCAATATCATAGTCTCAATTATTGTACCAAAATAATGAGTTAAAAACCAGGTAGCCATTCTTCTCACTTTACTTTTTTTTCTCAAAAATTTTTACCAATCTAGAGCCTCTGTCTTTTTATATAAATTTGAGAATAGGGTGCCTGGGTGGCTCAGTTGGTTGAGCAACTGCCTTCGGCTCAGGTCATGATCCTTGAGTTCCGGGATCGAGTACCACATCGGGCTCCCAGCTCCACGGGGAGTCTGCTTCTTCCTCTAACCTTCTCTCCTCTCACAGTCTCTTTCACTTTCTCTGTCTCTCAAATAAATAGATAAAAATCTTAAAAAATATATAATAAATTTGAGAATAATTTTTTCAAAATCTACAAATAAGTCGTGTTGAAATTATGCTAGTAATTGAGTTAAATCATTTTTCATTTTGGCGACAATGGACACATTATTAATTCTTCCAATCCATGAACACAGTCTGTCTATTTATGTGTTACTAGAGTTTTTTCATTAACATGTGTTCTTTTAGCATAAAAGTTCTGTACATGTTTTGTTAGATAAGCGCTTAAATATTTCATTTTTAAGCGATAAATGATATTGTGTGTTAATTTTGGTATCCATATGTTCATTGCTAATATATTATTACTATTATATTAGTTCTAAGTGTTTTTGTGATTCCTTGAGATTTTCTACATAGATAGTCATGTTAACTGCAAATAGGGGTAATTTTATTTTTTGATCTATATGCCTTTTACTTCTTTTTCTTACATTATTACACTGGTTAAAATTTTTAGCACTCTGTTAGAGATTAGGAACTTATCCTTTTTTCTAATGTATGCATTTATATGCTGTAACTTTGCCCCTTGCAGTTGCTTTACTTGTGTCCCACAGACCTCAATATATTGTATTTTTGTTTCCATTCAGCTCAAAGTATGTTTTGGTTTCATTGAGGCTTCTTTAACCCATGGATTATTTGTAAGTGTGGTGTTTAATTTCTGTTGTTGTAGATATTTTTGGTTATCTTTGTTATTGATTTTTAGTTTGAATTGACTGTCGTTGGGTAACACACTCTGTATTATTTCTTTTTTTAACTTTTTTGAAGTTAGTTGAGGTTTGTTTTATGGCTTAGGATATCATCTATTTTGGTATTTATGACCTCTGAGATCATGACCTAAGCCAAAATCAAGAGGCAGATGCTCAACCAACTTATCCATGCAGGCACCCCACGATTTACATGTTTTTTATATTGTGTAACAAATAACAGATTATATATTTATGGTTATTTTTGCTTTGTTCTTTTTTTTTTAACTTTTGAACTAGAGTTGTAAGTGAATTATGTACCACTATTACCATATTGCAAAATTGAACTATGGTTATATATTTACCATTACCAGTGAGATTTAAAATACTACCTTTTTGTGTTTTATTGATGGTAATTAGCATTCTTTACTTCCACTCAAAGAATTCCCTTTAGCTTTTCTTGTAAGGCAGGTCTAGTGGTAATGAACTCCATCAGCTTTTATTTTTTTCAAGAAAGTCTTTTATAGCAGCAGTGTCCTACAATAGCCAAAATATGGAAAGAGCCCAGATGTCCATTGACAATCTGTCTCTTGTTGAATGTCTCATTTTGTTCATCATTGTTTTCCTAATTTCATTTGTTTCTATTTCCTTGTAGTTCACTAAATTTAAGAGTATTAGTCTAAATTTTTCATCTGTTTATAGTTCTCCATTTCTTTAAGGTTAGTCATTGGAGGATTTTTGTGATCCATGATTCTTTACATTGGTGTCTGCACATTTGATTAATGAGGGTCCTCTTTCAGACTTTCCAAGTTTACTTTGGCAGAGATAGTTCTTCACCAACAATCTCAGCTTGGGTTTTGTATGTATGTGTGTATACTGTCTTAAGGCATATGGGGCCTGCTACTGTGGTCTACTTTCAGGAGAGACAGCTGTTCGAGCTCTGAGGACAGAGATGGGGTAGTGTGTCACTGGCTGAGAACAGTTGGATAAGCCTACTGGCTTGCTTTCTTTCCCAAGGGAGGCTGTAGGATGGGCCCCACAGTTGCTTGAATTCTCTGGTCAGGCTTACTAGTTTGTCAGGACTGAGGACTATAATCAATAGTAAATGGGGCTATGAATTAGCTTCTCTTCCCTAGCAAAGCAGGAGACCAGGGCCTAGGGTCTATACAGCTCATTGTTTGGGAGCCCAAATCAGGCCTGAGTGTACACTGAGTTACAAGGTTATATGAGGCCACAAGTTCTATGAAAAAAATTTGTAAAACCTTGTATGATTATAATTTTCACATTTAGTATTTTCAGGTTATTCCATTTAGAATATTATTACTATTTTAAAAAAATAAATGAGAATAAAAATATGTATGTCAATTATATTTCAATAAACCTGAGAGAAAACTAAAAATAAAAAAAGTAAATGAGAATCATATTTGTATAACTGCCTTTATGGACTATTGTTCTTAAGAAAATGTAAATATAATTCAGGGTTTATTCATTTACTCAAGTGAAATATTTCTTGAATGAAATTTTTTTCCCCAGAGGCACTTTTTTTTTTAATTTTTTGTCCCAAATATGTTTATTTTATTTTTTCAGTGTTACAAGATTGATTGTTCATGCACCACACCCAGTGCTCCATGCAATACGTGCCCTTCTCAATATCCACACCCGGCTCGCCCAACTCCCCACCCCTCCCCTCCAAACCCCTCAGTTTATTGCTCAGAGTCCACAGGCTCTCATAGTTCATCACCCCCTCCAAGTCCCCCCCTTCACCCTTCCCTTCCTTCTCACAATGCCCTCCATGATTTTCCTTATGCTCCACATGTAAGTGAAATAAAATTTATATTAATCCCTCAACTATGTGTTAGTTCATGGAGCAGGTGAAATAGACCTGGTAATTTTGAATTTACACAGAAATTTCAATTTCTCTAGCTATCCCTAAGCAACCCAATAAGTACAGTTTTTATCAGTCTTTATGTATGATATACCAGTGCAGTGGCTATACTTGCTTCAGAATATCTCATGGAGTTTGAGAAATAAGTAAAAGGTAGATAATTTGGCCAGGAGGAAAGCAAGAAAGAATACTTGTAAGAAATATTGAAGGGTAATATGGATTGAAATGTTACCCCAATTCACTACTTTTTTAGTCTTAATGACTTTACTGGTAAACTCTTGAACCATGCTGAGCAGAATATAAGCTACCTACAGAATGGTGTTATAAGGCATAACAGTACTTTTTTTTTTCAACACTTCTTTACTCTGCTTTCAATGGTAGTGAGGGATTAAACATTATTTAATAAAATAGGAAACCATGAGTCCAATGTAAAAAAACAATATTAATAAATACATAAATAGATAAAAAAATTGATATTACAGGTTATTTGTAACATCATATGTTACAAGTTACAAGTTATTTGTATACTTTCAAAGATCCTATTTCTAAAACTCTTATTAATTATATGAGGGAAGGGAGTAACTTTTTATTACTTGGTCAAGTGATCAAAATGAACTATATCAGAAGGGAACAAATCAAAATTATCTGCCACCTGAAAAAGTACAATGTAAAGAACACAGAATCCTTTTACCAATATGCATAACCCAGATTTATCTGGGGATACATCTGAAAAATCTAATTAGGAAATTACAAAATAACTCACCAGAAATCTTTGAAAGTATCAAGATTACAAAAGTTGAGTGCTGGATGTTTTAACTTGATCTTATTAGTTACATAAGTGCTCATGAAAAAATTCAAAAAATTACATAGTAATCTGAATATTTCAGAACAGAATTGAAAGATGACATTGTAAGACTACATACTTAAGACTGTATAAGACTATATTTTTAACCTATTCTTGAAATTTTATTGAAAACACATGACAGAAAATTAAATGATTTAGTTAATTAAATGAACTGATCATCTGAATGAAAATATTTTCCTCCAATGATGAATTAAATGTAACAAAAATTGAAGCGTTTAAGTTAATTAATTGTAAATTGAAATACCTATATTATATATCTCATTTTCACAAATATTATAAAATGTACTTAAAATAATTTGCATATTAATAAATTACTTGTGTTTTTCATATCATATTTGTTTAATTTTTAATATTTTGTGATAATACAGAAGTAATTTTTTTCAACTTTCTTTTTGAAATGATTTTAGACTGGTAGAGTCGTTATCATTGTATATATACCTTGCCTAACATTCTCTATTATTATATTACAGTGGTAACTTATGAGGGCACCTGGGTGGCTAAGTTGGTTAGGTGTCTGCCTTTGGCTTGATCTTCTTGGGGGCCACATTCTTGGGGGCCTAGGACTGAGCCTGACATGGAGCTCTCTGCTCAGCAGAGTGTCTGCTTCTCCCTTTCCCTCTCCCTCTATGACCTCTCTTGCTCTTGCTCTCTCTCAGTTAAATAATAAAATCTCTACCAAAATAGTAGTACATTACCAAAATGAAGAAATTAACATTGGTGCAATTAACTAAATTACAGATTTTATTTGAATTTCATTAGTTTTTCAACTAGTTTATGTTTTCCATTCGAGAATACAATCCAGGAACTCACATGTATTAGCTTTTGTGTCTCATTAATATGTTCCCTGGGTGTGACAGTTCCAGACTCCTTCCTGATCAAGCCTTAGCCTTAAGGATTCCCTGTGTCCTTGGCTCTCATGGTGAACTTCTCAGTCCCCTGCCTCTCCCATATAGTTCTGAGCTCAGCGTGTAGTCCTGTTTCTTTTTTAATAGTAGAGTGTTATAACTGTACCCTTATTCCTAGGATTGCCAGAAAACATACAAAAGGTTAGTTAAATTTGAATATTACATGAATAGTGGATGATTTCACATAAATGACAAATATTGTGGGGTACATATTTATACTAAATATGTGAAATTAAAATTTAACCGGAAGTCTTACATTTACTAAATCTGGTAGCCTTACTTCTCCCAGCTACACAGGTGTTCTTAAGTGCCTCAAAGACAAGGTTGTTCGTTGTCTTTTCTCTCACAAATGAAAGTTTTTGTTCCATAGTGGAAATAGAAAGGGCATGTTTTGGTGGAGTTTTGTGGAGCTCCCAAAGCAGTTGCTTTTTCCTTTTTCCAGTCCTGCACAAGAAGGGGGGACTTTATCAGGATAGTCATGATCTTTTCTGAGTGCCTGGTAGGGTTTTTAGAGCAAAAGCCTGCAAAGCAATGTAGAATCCACTTAATATTTTAAGTTTCTAGGGGTTTCCTTTCTTACTAGTGCACACTCAACCAACCTCCACCACTTCACCAGCCAAACTAGCTGAAATGTTCTTACCTGTATTTGGCTACATCTTAGTCTTTCTATAGTCATCTGTAACAGATTTTTCATTGTTTGGTTGCCAATAAGTTCAATAAATTCTGAGAACTTGCCGTTTTCTCCTTCCTTCCTTCCTTCCTTCCTTCCTTCCTTCCTTCCTTCCTTCCTTCCTTCTTTCCTTCCTTCTTTCCTCCTTCCTCATTTTGTTTTGTTTTGTCTTGTTTTAATTGTAAAGCTGGGAGGGATGCTCTTTCAAATTCTTAATATCTCTATAAATAAAATCCCAAAGTTAGTAATTCAATTTTAATATAGATATCAAATTACCATTTCAAGAAGACCTCTTTTATCCTCAATATTTTTTTCAATGAGGATGACTACACTGTTAGTTGCACTGTAATAGATCTGTGTTATATAACACATTTTGTGTTAAAATTATTCAAACACAGAATGTATGTCCAAGTAGAATATCATGACCCATTAGTTTCTTAGTATTAATGATTTTGGATGACTTTACAAAGAGCTATTTGAAGTTAAATACATTTAGAAAGTTGACCATAGATTGGGTGTTTTTAATGACAAATTTCATATTATATAAACAAAAATTCAACTCATTATATACTTTAGACTTCATTTTGTACCATATCAAAATTTCTATATTTAAAAGATATTTTCATAGTTCTCACTCTCATTCCATCTGAGATGTACATAGAAATGTGTTGTTTAAAGTTATTTAGTACCCTAACTAAACTCAAAATGGGTTGTGGGCTTTAATGGCTTAAAATGTAAGATATTAAGCTTTTAGAAAAAAAATAGGAGACAATTTTCAGCTTCTAAGACTAGACAAGGAGTTCTTAGACTTCACCCCAAAGGCATACTCCATAAAAGAAAAAAATAGTGGGACTCCATCAAAACTTAAAAATTTTCCCTGTAAAAGACTCTATTAAGAGTATAAATATACAAGCTACAGAGTGAGAGAAAATATTTGCAAACCACATATCTAACAAATAGTGTCTATAATATATAAAGAACTCTTAAAATTCAAAAGTAAAAACAAAACAAAAACAATCCAATTTGAAAATGGACAAAAGACATGAAGAGACATTTCATTGCTGAAGATATTCGAGTGGAAAACAAAATCATGAAAAGACATTCATCATTACCGCTAGAGAAATGGCAGTTAAGGCAATAATGAGATTACTACATACTTATCAGAATCACTAAAACACAAAATATTGACAACACTAAATTCTGGCGAGGAGGTGGAAAAGCTGGATCACTCATATTTTGACAGTGATTATGTAAAAGTTTCTCATGTTAGTTTCTCATGAAATTAAACATGCAGTATCATTCAATTTAGCAATTGTAGACCTGGGCATTTGTCCCAGAGAAATTAAAACTTCTTGTCTTAGTCCATTTGGGCTGCTGTCACAGAGTACCACAGACTGTGTAGCATATAAACAACAAAAATTCCTCACGGTTTAGAAGGCTGAAAAGTCCAAGATTATGGTGTTGGCAGATTCAGTATCTTGATGAAGGCCCATTTCTTGGTTCATAGATGACCCTTTTCTCACTATGTCCTAGAGGTGCAGTGACAGAGGACCCTGGGGTCTGTCTGTCTTTCTTTCTTTCTTTCTTTCTTTCTTTCTTTCTTTCTTTCTTTCTTTCTTCTTTCTTTCTTTCTCCCTTTCTTTCTTTCTTTCTTTCTTTCTTTCTTTCTTTCGTTCATTCGTTCGTTCTTGGACTCCAATCTCATTCATGAGAGCTGGATTCTCACTCCCTAATCATCTCCCAAAGTCCCCACCTCTTAATATCTTACCATTGGAAGTTAGGAACTCAACACACAAATATGTGGGGATACATGCATGGATGTTCATAGAAGCTACATTCATAATTTAGAATTCATGGAAAAAGCCTACCTTCCCTTACACAGAGTGGTTAAATAATCTGTAGTACAACCATACAAAAGCTATTCAGTTTTTAGTTCCCATGGAATTAAGCTAATAGAAGTCCCATGGAATTAGTTCCCATGGGATTAAACTAATAAAATTCAGTCTTAAAAGATTACATATTTTATGACCCCATTCACAGAACATTTTTGGATGACAAAATCTTTTTAATTTTTTTTCTCATTTTATTTATTTATTTGACAGAGAGAGAGAGAGAAAGATCACAAGTAGCCAGAAAGGCAGGCAGAGAGAGAGGGGGAAGCAGGCTCCTCGCTGAGCAGAGAGCCTGATGTGGGGCTCGATCCCAGGACCCTGAGATCATGAACTGAGCCGAAGGCAGAGAGGCTTTAACCCACTGAGCTACCCAGGCACCCTGAGTTTTAGGATTTAAATTTCATTGTTCAGACATAAAGTAGTATTTCAACTTAAAGTTGACTATATTTAATACCATCACACAAGACATATCAATTGTTATCCTGCTGACATTATTCAAAACATGAATTAAAAATGTGACCTAACAGCTTTTCTGTGGTTGATAGGGAAAAATCAAATTTATCTTCTAGAATTTTCACTAGGGATTAAGGGCAATATGCCCTTCAGAATCTTAGCCTTACTTATCAGCAGGGGAAACTAGAATGTCCATTTGTAAATATCTTCTCCCATTCTGAATTTTGATTTTCTTGAAACTTTCCATTTGCTAATGCTTTATTTTAGATATGTTCTTTTTTTTAAATTTTTGTTGTAGTATTTATTTATTTTAAAATTACATTTCATTTTATTTACATTTAATTAACATAGGGTATTATTATTTTCAGAGGTAGAGTTCACTATTTCATCTGTTGTATATAATACCCAGGGCTCATTATATCATGTGCCCTCTTTAATATCCATCACTCAATTACCCCATTCACCTACTCCCCTCCCTTCAGCAACCCACAGGTTGTTTCCTACAGTTAAAGTCTCTTTTGGAATGTTTCCCTCTCTGATTTCATCTTGTTTTGTTTTTCCCTCTCCCCCTCCTGTTCCCCCACTTTGTTTCTTAAATTCCACATATGATGATATCATATGATAATTGTCTTTCTCTGATTCACTTATTTTGCATAATACCCTCTAGTTTTATCCACATCATTGCAAATGGCAAGATTTCATTTTCTGATGGCTGAGTAATTTTTCATTGTATATATTTACTACCTCCTCTTTATCCATTTATCTGTTGATGGACAAATCTGGGCTCTTTTCATAGCTTGGGCTATTATGGACATTTCTCCTATAAACATTGGGGTGTAGGTGTCTCTTCAAATCACCACATTTGTACCTGTAGGGTAAATACCCAGTAGTTCAATTGCTGGGTCAAAGGGTAGCTCTATTTTTAATTTCTTGAGGAACCTCTGTACTGTTTTCTGGAATAGCTACACCAGCTTGCATTCCTACCAGCAGTATAAGAGGTTTCCCCTTTCTCTATATTCTCACCAACATCTGTCATTTCCTCACTTGTTAATTTTAGCCATTCTGACTGGTGTGAGGTGGCATATCATTATGGTTTTGATTTGTATTTTCCTGGTGCTGAGTGATGGGGAGCATTTTTTCATGTCTGTTGGCCAACTGGATATCTTCTCTGGAGAAATTTCTGTTCATGTCTTCTGCCCATTTCTTGATTGGATTACTTGTTCTTTGGGTGTTGAATTAGTACCTTCCTTATATATTTTGGATACTAGTCCTTTATCTGATAAGACATTTGTAAATATCTTCTCCCATTCTGCAGGTTGTCTTTCAGTTTTATCCACTGTTTCTTTGCTGTGCAAAAGCTTTTTATCCTGACGAAGTCCCAATAGCTCATTTTTGCCTTTGTTTCCCTTGCCTTTGAATACGTGTCCTAAAAGAGAACACAGAGAGCAACCTCTTTGATCTTGGCCACAGCAACTTCGGGCTCAACATGTTCTTTTAAAGTTGATTTCCAGATTTTCAGCATATAAAAAAACAGAAAATTTTAGTATCCCTAAATCTGATTTTAAAAATTAAATTAATATCAAAGGACACTTGAGGCCCAGATGGTTTCATGGGTGAATTGTTTCAAGCTTTTAAGAAAAAAATGTGATATAGTCTTACAAAATTAATTTAGAGATTAATTGTATAAGGGGATACATCTCAATTCATATTAGGAGACTAACGGATCTCCAAACTAATATGAACTATAAAAAAAGGAAAATTATAGTCAAATATATGCCATAGATACAAATGTGAAAATTCTAAGAAGTATTACAGCAAAACAATATAAAACATATTTAAAATTTGATTACCCTGGTGGTCTATTCTAACTCTTCAAATTTGGTCTAACATTAAAAAACAAAACAAAACAGCAGATGGGTGTAATGGGTGGGGTAACATTAAGGAGGGCATGTGATGTAATGAGCAGTAGGTATTATATAAGACTGATAAATTACTGACTTATACCTCTGAAACAAGTAATACATTATATATTAACTAATTGAATTTCAGTAAAAAAAAACACCCGAGTTCAATAAATAAATAAATATCTCAGTAAAAAAATAAAATAAAAAAATAAAAAGAAAGCAATGTATTTTACTCCTTCACATAAAGAATTAAGAAAAACCATAGAATTATTTGAAAGCATGGTAGTTTTGATAAAATGAGTTTGAGTTAGTTTTGATAAAATTTGATGTTTACTTATGGTAACAGGAATTATGTTCTCAAGAAACTAGAAACTGTGCCTCTCTATACAAGTAACAAATACCTACCTACAATAAGCATGCTATTAAATGGTAAAATAATTGAATTTTTTTTCCCCCTCAAGGACAGGAATGACATATGCCCATTTACCCTAATAAGCTTCGTAAAGGGCATCTTATCCACAGAGTTGGTTTTATAACGTACTGTGACTAGATATGAACCACTATGACCTGTTTCAACTTATATAATATGAAAGCATGTGCACAAGTAAAGTGCTTTAACTAAACTACTAAATATTTGATGAGTGTGAAACAATAGAAATACTTGTGTAGTCTGTCATTATAGCTAAAGGGACACTAATGGGAAATAATGAAACATTCATCCAATTGCTATATGTCATATGACTCACAATCATAGTGAGCTAGGGAATTAAGTCTGGCCTGCCACATCATGATTTCTAATTGAGCAACCCATTACTTTACTCCCTTCATGAACCATTGCTATCAGTGAGCAGAATATACCTGAAGGTTGTCAAGGCAGAGGGAGTCTGACCAATGCAGAAATTCATTTATACCTCTTCAATCTTTTTAGGGTGTTTGGCCATTTCCCTTGTTAAGGAAATTTGTAAATGCTTATTCCTGCTTTGATTTCTTATTTTCCTTCTACTTTTTACCTCTTAAAACAGGAAGCTTTGCTTTGATCCACAAAATTAAATAAAAACTAAAAATTGGAAATTAAACAAACCACATATATATTCAACATTGTACTAGAGTTCTTATAAATGGCATATAAAAATTAGAAAAAAATAAAGTGTTACACTTTCATTATTTTCAAATGACATGACTCTGTACATAAATCAATAAACTAGGAGGGTTATCAAATTTAACAAGGTGGCTGAATACAAGTTGAGTATACAAGTATCAATAGTATTTCTATATAATAATAACAAGTAATGGGAAAATACAGTTTTAAAAAACTATTTCTAGTACAATCTGAATAATTAAAATACCTATAAATTAAGCTACCAAAATATATGCAACTCCTAACTAAAGGACACAACAGATTTGAAGTCTCAACAGTATTAAAATATACATTTTTCTTAATTGATTTATAGTTTCTACACAATCACAAATAAAATCCAAGTGCATTTTTGGGGTAAATTAACAAGCTAATTCTAAAGTTTATATAGAGCTGTAAGGCAATATTGAAGAAGATGATCCAAGTTGGAAAGATTACAATATCAAATACATTAGACATATAGACCCATGGTACTAAATCACATGTCCAGAAAAATCTTACAAATGTTGATCTCTCTCTTTTTTTTTAAAGATTTTATTTATTTATTTGACAGAGAGAGAGAGAGATCACAAGTAGGCAGAGAGGCAGACAGAGAGAGAGGGGGAAGCAGGCTCCCTGCTGAGCAGAGAGCCCCATGCAGGGCTCGTTCCCAGGACCCCGAGATCAAAGGCAGAGGCTTTAACCCACTGAACCACCCAGGCGCCCCACAAATGTTGATCTTTTTAATTTGATTACAAGTAAAGTACAACTGTATATCCATAAGGGAAGGATTATTTTCAGTGTCATGCTGAATCGATTTTATATCTATTTGGAAAACTAAATAATAATATCTACTACCCCACGATCTGTTAAAAATTACATGTGAAATTTAGATCTAAATATAATAGATAAAGCAAAAAATAGTTTATGAGGAAATATAGGAGAATATCTTTACAAAGCAGGACATGAAAAGAACTATAAAAGATATGATTGATAAATTAGACTTCATTAAAATTAAGAACTTCCATTTATTGAAAGACACCATTAAAATGGTGAACAAAGTGTAGATATTAAAAATACATATATCCAAAAAAGGGCTTGTATCCTGAATATTTATTAAAATCCTATAAATCATAGAGAAAAAAAAGAAATGAAAACTTGGCTATTCTACAAGTTTGGGCAAAACTCACACACACACAAAAAAGGAATGTTCAGTGAACACATGAAAAGGTACTCAGTACCCTTTCTCATCAGGAATTACATAGTAAACATAATGTGATACCAATAAACACCCACCGAATTGTCTACAATAATGTATAAATTTTCTACAATTAAGAAGACTGAAAATAAAGTGTTCATGAGGATGTGGATGAATTGTAACTCACATATTTCTGGTGGTATGATAAATTTCCTTTTGAAAAACTCATTGATCATGTCTTCTAAAACTAGTAATATTTTACCACATGACCCAGAAATTCCAGTTCTAAATATATACCCAGTTCTAGACATATATGATGAGTACATATATCCGTCAAAAGAATATACACAAGAATATTCCAGAGTATTCATAAATACCAAATCTGTAAACAACCTAAATATCCATTAAAAATTGAATATATGAGTAAATTGTAGAATACTCAAACAATAGAATATTATATGCCAATAAAAAGAATGGTTTTTTGATACATGAAGCAAGTACAATGAATCTTAAAGCTCTATGGATGAATGAAGGGTACATACAGAATACAGCACATATTGTATAATTCCATTTATTTAAAGTGTTAGGAAAGGCAAAGCTAGTCTATGGTGATAGGTATCAAAATAATGGTATCTTTGGACAGGGGAGGAGAGCCAAAGGGAAGATGCATGAAGGAGCCTTCTGAAATGTTGGAAATATTTTGCATCTTGTTGGGTGAGTTACATAAAAGCATCATATGTAAAAATTAATCTGAGTAAATTTAATATTTGTGCTTTTTATTGTGTAGGATTGAAGGATGTTTATTTTAATTATTTTTTATTATGTTCAGTTAGGTAGCATATAGTATATCATAAGTTTTTGTTGCAGTATTCAATGATTCATTAGTTGTGTATAACACCCAGTGCTCATGAGGGAGGGATATTTTAAATTAAATAAATATAATTTGTTTTGTGGACAGAACAATGATATAATTTTCCGGTTTCTTTATGTAAAAGTTTGAAAAATCAAACTAAAATTATCATCATTCTTCAAATATAATATATTCTCTTAACATAAATCCTGATTTAAAATGTATTATGGGGCACCTGGGTGGCTCAGTGGGTTAAAGCCTCTGCCTTCGGCTCAGGTCATGATCTCAGGGTCCTGGGATCGAGCCCTACATTGGGCTCTCTGCTCAGCAGGGAGCCTACTACCCACCCCCCTGCCTGCCTCTCTGCCTACTTGTGATCTCTCTCTCTCTGTCAAATAAATAAGTAAAATCTTTTTAAAAATAAAATGTATTGTGTTTCAACTTGATACTTTAATATATGATATTGACTTAATTCTCATAAATACATAAAACAATTTGAATGAGTCAGTCATAACTTTAAATGATGTCAAATATATATAGGATCTCGAAATAGTTTGGTCCAGAGTTCCTAAACAATATCTTGATTTCATTGACTAAACAACCACCAATACTGGAATAGTACTTAAAGATTATAAGAAATACTAGTCCTGGGATATTAATTCTATTTTAATTATGCTTTTCATACACTGCCAGTTTATATATACTTAGTCTTTCCCAGTAGAAATATAGTATACTAATGATTCCAATTAAAAATACAAATCATCCATGTTGGGAGTTTATAAGTATAATTAAACATCTCTGATGATTCTAAGGAATTTTTATATAAAGTGAGTACAAGGTCATTCAAACACTTAAATGGTCCTTTTGACTCATTATATTAATCATGTTTCTCAGCCAGTGGGCCAGGTATGACAGCATGGAGACAGCAAATTTAGGAAATAGAATAATGCAATAAATTTACATTTGTGATTTACTGAGCCTGTCACTATACATATAAGCTGAATTTTCTGGAACTACTGAGAGTATTTACAAATGGTACCAATGGTGGACAAATATGGCAAAATTAGTGGACACATTTACATAAGAGAATATTAGATCCCAGCTGAATCCACATAAATGGGCACTAAATAAACTTTTACAAAATTTACATAGAACCTTAAGGTTATCTAACTTCTACGTGTCTGTGTTTTGGTTTTGTTTTGTTTTGTTTTTTGTACAGTGCACTTAAAAACAGGTCATCTAAGTCCTTGCCCTCTTTTGAACTATCATACACATACTTCTCTTCCCTTCCTCTAATTCATTCACTTAAGTGATATAGCCCCTTTGAGTTCCTTTCATTAAATCCTCTAACTCAATAGAAGATTTTTGGAGCAGTTGACTTTTCAAACATTTTTTAAGCCTCAACCCACATTAGGAATTACATCATTACCAGTTTAAATACTAATATAATTAGAAAAAATAATGAACAATATATATCCTAAGCACACCAATCCTATTCTATTATATAAATAAATGCTACCTATTACCCAGTAAGTTGTTTTGATGACCCTCTCTCAGATGGTACAAGCAGTTGAAAGATACTTATCAGGAGTTTGCTAAAATGTTTCCAATAATATTTCATTTTACTGAGTGTTCTTACTTTAATTGAAAATAGACTTACAGTCGGGAAAATGGGGAAATATAATTTTTGTCACTTCCAAATCATAAATCTCCATTTTTAACAACATATATCTTTCTAATAGTTTTTGACACATTCTATTTTATCTACTCTGACTCATCTCCCACATTCATTAAAGACAATGGATGTAGTTTGCTGTCTTCATCACCATTAAATATGTTCCATCATCTTCATGTGTTCAGAATCCATGTGGATAACATAATCAATGCCTTATTTCACAGCTCTCTAGCATCTATCGTAATGATTTCTCCCCAATTTTAATTGCTTAAAATGCTCAACTCCTGAAACTTTTTTGTAATTTCACTTATGTACTTTTAAATAACTTAAAGGGGAAAAAAATAATGATACAAGGAATTCTTATATATTTTTCATCTGAATTCTCCATTTTAAAATATTTTACCAAGTTAAAAAGAAATTTAAAATTTTGGGTCCTCTAACCTATTTGAGGAAACTATTAAAAGAAACATTTATTACTTTTTAAAAGGTTTTATTTGTTTATTTGTCAGAGAGAGAGAGAGAGAGAGAGCACAAGCAGGGGGAAGCAGTAGGCAAAGGGGGACTTGATTCCAGGACCCTGGGATCATGACCTGAGCCAAAGGTAGATGCTTAACCAACTGAGCCACCCAGGTATCCATTAAAGGGAACATTTAATTGTGAGTTAGAATATGGGTTTTTATGAGTTTATAAGCATAAAAATAGGATCAAATATAAATATGAATTTTATAACAACACCTATAGGGAAAGAATGTGAATTAATAACAACAAAGACCAAAAATTAACATGAATATTAAATATAAACAAAAGCTTAGGTTTCTTTTGGATAGGATGAAATAAAAAAAACAAGTAACAATTCTGATCCAGTCATGATTCCATTCTTAGATTTATACAATTTAAAAAATAAAGCTACTTCTATTTCTTGATAAGTAAGTCATGCATCAGCAGTTTAGAAGACAGATCCACTGTGAGAGAAATCTTGAGGTGTTTATGTAAGACAAATTTTGTAATTACTTTAATAAATAAAACCCAGAGGAAATAGAGGAAAAGACATTAGAGCTTGGGGGGAAATAAACCACCTCAGGAATTGCATTAAAGCTTATAAAAAGACTCAGGAATTACATGGGAATACATGTTTATTTCTCTTTAAGAGTATTAATCTAAGAATAAAAGTGTCATAGTTTTACTAGATGAAATGCTGCTAACTTTGGGGACTGGGAGATAAATATATTCAAATTGCTTAAAATTTATTGTAGCGCAAGAGTTATTATTGCTGATTCAGTTTGCTAAATACTATCCAAAAATCAATGCAAGTGGGAAAACAAATTGAACTTGTACTAAGATTTGAGGGATTCCAATACTGTTTCTCTTAAGCTGTAGCCCCTTAGGCATCACATAAAATGAAACAGATAATCAACTTTCAGTATGTATTTGCCTTCATTAATCATAAACTGTAGGCAAATTCTGAGCTTGCAAGTTTAGATTCTTTATTGTTGCTTCATGCTAATGATTATTGTCATTAATTCCCCTCTGGGTTTAACATTTTCAGCAACTATAGAGTACAGATGGTGGAAAGGCCTTGCAGAAATGTAATCAGCAAGTGTGAACACGTTGTATTCAAAACACATATTAAAAAAAATACTGAAATACTCCCTCCCCTAGAGAATAAAGTGCTATAATATAAATATATATAGTAAAGCAGTCACAATTTTGTTTTATCATTGGAATCAATATATGTATATACTGAACATTAAGTATTAGTGACCATTAAGTGTTTATATTAGACAAAAAGATGTATAATAATCTGTATATTCAAATCAATTATGTTAATGAACTATGCTTACCTCATCCATAAAAATGACTAACAATAAAAACATTTAGAAAATTTATTTTAAAAAATGACAGCATTTTAAATGTTATTTTGACATTAAAATCTTATAAAACTTAGTCTATAAAACCATTTTAATCTCATAAAATTGTTACAACCATGGTCAAAACTTTAGTTACATGCGACTCAAATAAGAATACCAATATTTTTTGAGAAGTATTTAAGACATTTCTAAAATATATAAAGTTCACAGGCTCCTTCATATTTTGTAGAAAGAAGATAATACATAACCTTGAAAACCAACCCTTGGTTAGATTCCTGCCAACATTAAAAGATAGTATTTATAGAACTATAAATACAGAGACCAAACTAGGAGTGTGTGGTGGGGAGGGGCCTATTGAGCAAAATGGGTGAAGAGAAGAGAGAGATACGGTCCCCCAGTTATGGAATGAGTAAGTTATGGGAACAAAAAGCAGAACATATGGAATACAGTCAAAGATATAATAGTGATGTATTGAGATAGATGGTAGCTATACTTGTGATGAACATAGCATAATGTATAAACTTGTCAAATCATTAAGTTGTACACCTGAAACTAATGTAACATTGTCTGTCAACTATAGTAAAAAAAAAAAATGCAAAAAAGTGAATGAATAAATAATTTTAAAAAATTTTAAAAGAGGATACTGATTTAGAGGAAGACATAACTGAATAATGATCAAGCTTTTTAAGAACTACTTTAAAAATAATAGGAACAATCAATCCATTTCCAATCACATTTTTTGTTTCTTTTTATATAAAAGTCTATGGGATTTAGGGAGAAGAAATCAATATCTTCCTATGACCAGCTAGCTTCCGATCCCTAGTGATATAGTTGAAATACTGGTGCTTCATGAAGTTGCCCTAATAGTTTTTGAGTTTGATGGTTAACAACAAAAAAGTCTTTAAATTGAAAATAGCCGCATTTCTTTTGTTTTCTACTATTTATCAAATAGTGGACTACCAACATCTAAATTAACCATTCTGCTAGCCAAATATAAAGATTCTTATTTCCTTCTCAGTTCTACTAAATCAGATTATCTGAGACTACAAATTTCTTTGGCTTTGGCCTCATTACTATGCTTTTTTGAATTAGTGATCATCTCACGAATCCTCAAATTTAGCCATTTTTCCAACTTCTCCATAGCTTTATCACAAACTAATAGATGTTACCTTAGCATTTTATAGAGTGGCCTCATGTAGAGATTGGTAAATTTCTTCTTCCTTTTATTTTTTATTTTATTTTATTTTTTTTGTTTTAAAGATTTTATTTATTCATTTAACAGAGAGAGAACACAAGCAGGCAGAGAGGCAGGCAGAGGCAGAGAGAGGAGCAGGCTCCCCGTGGAGCAAGGAGCCCAATGCGGGACTCGATCCCAAGACGCTGGGATCATGACCTGAGCCAAAGGCAGCTGCTCAACCAACTGAGCCACCCAGGCGTCCCTCTTCTTCCTTTTATTGTATGTACCATATTGTTGATTTGTTAACATTGAATCTACAGCCAATAACACCGTTGACTCATGCCTGAACAACGCTTATCTAAATCACATATTTTTCTCCATACATCACAGTCTTTTTTTGCTTAGAAACTCTAGATAGCACATCAGCACTATGCCTGGAAGCATATGAAATTGCAAAATCACCAGCAAAAAAACACAAAAATGCAAAAAAAAAAAAAAGACAATAAACCTTAAAAAGGACATTTATTTGTAGGATGAGAGCCGAAAACAACAAAGCAGAATGGTAATTTTTTAAACCTCAGCTTAGAATATTTGTGTTGGGCAACTCAAAAATTTTGCCTCTCTGCATTTGTCTATAAATGACTGCAAAAATACCCAGAGCATTGATTTTTGGGTTTAAGACAAAAAATTTTAGCATCAGTTGTATTTATTTTTATTATTACCAGGAAAGTAACATAATTATGTGATGAACAGTAACTATGTTGTATCTCACAAGGTAACAGTGAAAGCATGCATCCTTTACTCTTAGTTTGTGAATTGGCTGTGGGGGTATTGGTTGTGGGGGAATTGGTTGTGAGAAGGAAGGGAAGGGTGAATGGGGGGAAATCAGAGGCGGCGATGAACCATGAGAGATTGTGGACTCTGAGCAACAAACTGAGGGGTTTGGAGGGGATGGGGTGGGAGGTTGGGCGAGCCTGGTGGTGGGTATTGAGGAGGGCATGTATTGCATGGAGCACTGGGTGTGGTGCATGAACAATCAATCTTGTAACACTGAAAAAATAAACATATTTGGGGAAAAAAAAGTATATAAGAGTTAGTTATATTGGAGTGGCTCAGTCAGTTGAGGGTCTGACTCTTGGTTTTAGCTCAAGTTGTGATATCATGTTCAAGGGATCGAGCCTTGAAACTTATGGATAAGTCAGCAACTGCTTTTAAAGTGACTACTATTAATACAAAACCTTAAGACTCCATTATTGATAACCAAAGAGAGGGCCTACTTTAAAGTTATTGACACTAATGGTGACAGATGTGGTCTGTGAGTGGCAGAGATGGAAATACGGTATTTATAGGTACTTTATATAACCATGCCAGGAAAATATTCTGGAGGCAGCAATTAATCTAAGCTGGCCCAGTTTCTGTGCATAGGGTATATGATACGTGGATCCAGAGCATGCAGATGAGAGAGCATTCGGAAGAAAAATAGAGGGGTGCCTGGGTGGCTCAACCTTTAAGCAGCTGCCTTTGGCTCAGGTCATGATCCCAGGGTGCTGGGATCGAGCCCCCTGCTCCGAAGCCTACTTTTCCCTCTCCCACTCCTGCTTGTGTTCCCTTTCTTTCTGTGTGTCTCTCTGTCGAATAAATAAATAAAATCTTTAAAGAAGAAGAAGAAGAAGAAGAAGAAGAAGAAGAAGAAGAAAAATAGAAACAGAAATTAATAACTGCCTCAAGCAAGAAATTCAGAGACTAAGGATTATTTAGGTTTTGGCAAAATCATACACCATTTACTTCCCTTACCAGGGTCACAATGCTACTCCCCTATGGATGTTTCCTAGAATTACCTTCCTGCATGAAAGGGCCACTTGCACTAAACCTGCTTGGGCTTTGCTTTGGGAAAGACTCGACATGAGAAGCAGAAGTAGACTAAGGCTCACAAAGATCTATCATTTACTCATTTTAAGCTTTTTGGTTTTACATATGTATTTCCATTCTAGATGTAACACAAAGTAAAAAAATAAAGTAAAATAAAATTGTAGCTAACAACTAAAATGTATCATCAATTAATTAATTAATTAATTAATTATTTTTTTTAGCATATTAGCCTCAATTCTGCAGCCCATTGTAGTCCTGAATGTGAAGTTGTAAGCCATGAATAGGAGAGAAAACTAGTATAGGTTTTGTTTAATTTGTTTTGTGTTCTGTCCACCGAGACAGAGAATGAGACTAAATTAGATTGAAGCTGAATTATGAAAATTAGATAGTTGGGAAATTATGAAAAAGTAAAGAGCTAATCTAATAGAGAGTTACTAAGATCAAAGTAAATGTAGCAGAAGGACCCTCAGTGTGTGTAGGTTCTTTGGTGAACATGGAGATGTTACCTGGAGATACACCCTATTTACTCTGAGTGTGTTCCTCAGGAGAGAAATAGTGAATTCTAAACATCAATCAAACCTAGATATTGTTACTACATTACCACAGTATCAGTTAGAAAATAAAGTTGAACCATTCTTTTCTTTCCTTTACCCTACCATACATGAATATTTCATAGTAAAAGGTGCCATCTTGAAGTATCTAAGCTTGAAAAGTGTAAAGCTCCATAGAGACCAAAAATTTCTTTTAAACTGCTCTTATATATCTATCTACTTTATTCTTATGAGTAAACTAAAAATTCAGAGTACTGATTAAATTATAGTATGACATCTTTGGTCAATTTTTTAAACTCTTTTTAATAAAATGAAAAGAAATTTTGAGATAATGCATTTCTATTATATTAGAATGATAGAATTCCTTGAATTCTTTCTAAGTTAGATACCCAGAGAGTGATTTTAAAATTTATAAAGAATAAAACAAACATAAATGTATATAGAAACGACAATATTGAATCTATTGTATGTCAACATGTATGTTGAATTTGAAGTTAATTAGTGAACATATCATTAGTTTTTGGCTTTTGTTATCATGTTATCTTTGTGAGGCAGCCTCGAAAATTTTGACCTCTATTCTTATTCTGGATTTTCTACTCTGCTTATTCAACCTATTTTGGACTACATACAGTGCAAAATGTTTGCTAACCCGAAGCAAACTAGAGTGCTGATTTTATAAGGGCAACTCAATGCACAAATCATCTGTTCCTCAAATTGGTATTCCTATCACATTCGGACAGAACGGCTATTTACATACTTAATAAACTCAGTTTTACATATACAGGTAAATTATAAATTAAATTAAAGATTAAATATGAATTGTGTTTCTTCTTGGCTAAATTAACAGAATAAAAGCATTACAATTAAAAACACCCACTGATTATAAATATACTGACTAGAAAAACTGGCTTTGGTTAATTCTGCTTTGATAATTTTAGAAATGACAGTTTAAAAGTGAGAAAATTATTTTATATTCATAGTTGTATTCCTTGAACTTCTTCTGGAGTTTGAAGTTTCAAAAAAAGTTTGTTAACTTTTACAACTTTAAAGTTTATGTTTTGTATATGTCTGTATTTTGTAGTTTCCAAAAAAGAAGTGAAATCATTAGAAGTTTGTTCTATGTTTCTAGCCTGAAGGAAAGCAGCAATCACCAGCAATCTAATAATAAAGCTAGTATTTAAGAGGTTAGGTTTCTAGGAAATTTTTGCAGACCTAAGATGTTTGGAGAGTTGTAATAAGTAGAGTTTTGTACACATATAAAACTCTCACCACATTGAGATTTTTTTCGTAATTATCAATATCTTATAGTTACCTTTTGATCCTATGTAAAAGGACATCTGTGGATTTAGAACAAATTTCCCAAACTGTGTTCCAGAGAACACTAGTTCTACAGTATATTTATAAATTACTCTCTCACACATATATGAATTAACGCCATAGTGATATAATTTTGTGACTGGCTGAATTTAAATTTTTCTGACTATAGGTTTTACTCAGAATATGGTATACAGTATATACCATTAGTTATTGTTCCATTGAATGATGCATGTGTAATATTTTCAAAAATTGAATACAAAACCCCTTTCCAAACAAAACAAAACAAAAAACCTTTTCCAGAACATTTTTAAAAACTAGCATTTAGCAGAGCATATTTGGGGAAATATTCTCTTAAGTCAGTGGGGTTAACATGTCTGAGATGATGGATTACTTTTTTGTATCAATCATGTAAAATCCTGCTTTATACAAGAAAGTAATATTTGTTTCTTTTGGAAAAATATAATGTGTCTTGATGTGTGTAATATGGGAAAAAACGTTCTACTGCTTGGGGCCAATGCCACTAACTTTATAATGACCACAATCTATATACCTCTGGACATTTCCTAATTTTTCACTTGTATTTATTTATTTTACCAGTATTTATTTACTTGTATCAATATCATGAGGAAGGAGGTAATGCTATTGCCCCCAAATTAAAGAATAGAGCCCTGAAGGACAATTAAGATATCATGACTGAAATCATATATTTATTACATGGCACAGTTGAAATCAGTTCAAACTGTTTGACCTCACCCACAAACACACCAAAAACCCATTTTGTTTACCACTATTTTATACTGCCATTTGACATTTAGGATACTATGTTTGATAGTTCAGGAGGAAAATTTATACAAATCCTGATGTTAATAATATTTGTACACAATCTCACCTTCATGATTGAATTACTTAAGGAAAGAAACTAATCAGAAGGATAGTTTAATTATAAATTTAATAAAAAAAGGTGTCAACTCATTAAAAGTACAACTTAGGTTTGTTGCTTGAATATTACTTACGAAAACAGATGTTCTTTTTAAAAGAAATATATGGTCTTTGGGAAAACACCCACATCAATAGAATGCACATTATCGTTTATAAAGGCTTTCTTCAAAATGACAGCTCACTTTGAAGTCTTCCATGGTAAACTAATAAGCAAAACTGATGATGCCACCTAGTCACACTTGTCTAATGCTTTTACATATGTAAATGATATCTTTCTTAATATATACTAAGCAATTTTAGGTCATAGTTATTTTTCCTTAGGCTTATTTTGTCTTTAGTCAAATAATGTGTTTGGGTGCATGGGTGGCTCAGTGGGTTAAAGCCTCTGCCTTTGGCTCAGGTCAAGATCTCAGGGTCTGGGATCAGCCCCTGGCTCTCTGCTCAGCAGGGAGCCTGCTTCCTCCTCTCTTTGCTTGCCTCTGCCTACTTGTGATCTCTCTCTTCTCTCTCTCTGTCAAATAAATAAATAAAATCTAAACAAACAAACAAAAAACACAAGGTGTTTAATGAAATACTAAATGTATACGTGTTTATCCTTGGGATCATGAAAGGTTGTTTCAGGTACAAAGTATCAGAAAATTATGAGATTTTCAGGAAAAAATACTCTAAAATTTTAAGCTGGGGATAAATAAAGGAACTGTGTGAAATGAATGAAAAAAAATTAAAATTCTGAAGAAAGATGTTGATCAAAACTTGGAGATTTTTGTAGAAAACAACAAAAAAATTAAAGAAAAAAATGAAATTTTGCCACAATATAAGACAAATCTTACTACACTTGCTAATAATTTATAACTACTTACTAGTTTATAACTATAAATTAGTTTATAACTCTCAGATTACTAGATTGGCAGAACTATACCTCCACTACTTTCACATCATATTTTTTTATTTGCCTCCTTCAGATTTCATTTGTCCTATGAATTATTAAAATATATCAAATATTTTTATCTAGATTAACTTCATTCTTTCCACTTTCAGAATTCAGGCAAAATATGAAATAAATTAGCTGGCATTGAATTAAAAATATATTTCTAAGCATCTTCTCACATATTTTGTTTTCTATGAAAGGGTCTTTAATAATTCAAGAAGTAAAAATAAATTTATATGTCTTATAATTTAAGTATTATCTTATCTTAATTATAAATTAAGTATTATCTCTTTTGTCTTACTGAATTAGATCACCACTATATGATTTTGTATACGAGGTATCAGTTCTAAACCTATATGATTTTGTATCCACTGTAGTTAGTGAAAAATCAGTTCCCTTCTCTTGATATCATTAAGAATAATGACAGCAAGAAGGATATAACCTTCTGTCATCCTAACTACAGCAAATAAAAATAGTATTGATTTTCCTATACTAACTGACATTATGTCAAAGATAATTTTTATTATCCATTAAACTTTATTAATAATGGGTGGTATATTACTAGTATGTTATACTACTCCTGAATGGTAACTAAATGAGAATCTTCATGTGGCACAATAGTTTTCATTTGGATAATCATAAACTTGTTGAAGGAATTTAGAAGCAAGAATAAAGAATATAACCTTGATTTCCACTTGGGCAGAACAAGTTACCAGCAGTTATGGTGGTGCTGAAAATTCTTCAGATGTTTTTAATAAGAAGTATTAATTCTATAGCCTCTAATGACATTAATTGTTCAATACAGAACAAAAAGGATATGGATCTGAGAAAGAAGATTCAAGTGTTGCTGTTAGAGATCAGATTGCTCTATACAACTTAAAAAAAAAACTAAACTATTGTGATACGTGTATCTTTGGAATTGCAGATGTTCAGAAGGAAATTAGCAAGTTGTTTGGTCTACACATAGATGAGAAAAGTTATTTATTCCATATCTTTTATAAAATATGTTGTACATTAAATTGTTCTTAATGTGTGAACATACGTATAGTAATAAAGGGCCTTTTATGACTTATATTTGAGAAAAATACATGTGATTGAAGAGCTTCTAAATTGTAACTATTTGTATTGTTAAGTTAATATCCAAAAACATCTAGTGACAATATTTTAAAACTTTTTTATTCTTCAATCAATTAGATATATGTGTATTTTTCTTGAATGTACTTGATACATAATAATTTCTCTTACATGAGAAGTTATAGATATCTTTAGAAGACAAATATCTCAAGAAGATATGTACATGAAATGGGGCGCCTGGGTGGCTCAGTGGGTTAAAGCCTCTGCCTTCAGCTCAGGTCATGATCTCAGGGTCCTGGGATTGAGCCCCACATCGAGCCCCACATCGGGCTCCCTGCTCGGTGGGAAGCCTGCTTCCCCCTCTCTCTCTGTCTCTCTGCCTACTTGTGATCTCTCTCTCTCTGTCAAATAAACAAAATCTTAAAAAAAAAAGAAGATATGTACATGAAAGAAAATAAGTTAATGTTTATTAAACTTTAAGTAGTGATATACATATGAAGTAAAGTTTTATTTCATTTATTAAATACTACTTTTATGAATCTATTGTTTTTATCTTTTATAGAAGAAGTCTGGGAGTGTTTTATATTTTATCTGTATAGGGAATAAGTGGAATAGATAAGATTTGAACTTCAGTCTTTGATAGGAGAGTCTATGCCTTTTCCTCCACAGCATTCTCCTTTCCTTTCCCCATTTTATACTAATTTGGAAATTCATAAATTAAGAACTACATTCACTAGTCTATCATATTTGCTGATTTATAAAATACATGTTCTGTGTCTATGATGTGCCAAACCCTGTTTTAGAAGTTGAGAGAAAAATATATAAGGGAATTCTGATATATAGAGTCACATTTGAATGTGGTCAAGAATGACTTTCGGTTGGTAACAACTCTCTGGAATGCTGACATCATACTACAACCTCCTTTACAAATGGGAAATATGAGGATTGTGTTTCAGGTAGTAGAAACAAAGAATGAAAGGCCCTGAAGGTGGAACTGGTTTAGTTCACAGTCTAAAGGAGATGAGAGGAGGCTGACTACAGCATGAGAAGCAGTTGGATTAATGGTTAGAGATGGAGAAGGAGAGTCAAATAGTGTAGGGCCCTGTAGGTCATAATATGCAGATTGGAATTTTGTAGGTGAAAAGCAGTTTGAATAGTGAAATCTATAATTTTATGTTATCACTTTGGTTAGTATGTACAGAATGGTGTCAAAAATGGAATAGATCCCAGCCAGGAGAATTCCTGCCCTCCTCCATAATCCAAGTGAGAAATGATGTGGCTTGCCAAATGACGTTGGCAGTGAGATGAATCAATAATGTCTTCTAGAGGGGCACCTGGGTGGTTCATAGGGTTAAGCCTCTGCCTTTGGCTCAGGTCATGATCTCAGGGTCCTGGGATGGAGCCCCACATCGGGCTCTCTGCTCAGCAGGGACCCTGCTTCCCCCTCTCTCTCTGCCTGCCTCTCTGCCTATTTGTGATCTCTCTCCTCTGTCAAATAAATAAATAAGATTTTTTTTTTTTAAAAAAGAATGTCTTCTAGATTTTTGATCTCAGTAAGTGAGTAAATAATGGTGCCATTTATCAATTTGGGAAGACTCTGAGAGAAAAGGAGACTATAGGAGGAGAGTGATCACATGTATTATTTTCAATCCTTTATAACCTTAAGAAATAAAATTTCACAGAAATTTATTACAAATTTAAATTATATTGGGAACTGTAACTCTGAAATCAAAGTTTCAGATGCATTTTCAAAAGATATTTTTTCTCTTTAGTGTTGTTTATCAATGCAATGTAGAGACTAATATGGCTAAATAGCATATCCTTTTCATACTACAGTTACAGAGCTCCATAGACTATCATCCCTCATCACTGTAGTAAGAGGTAGTCATACGGTCCCATTAAGATTTTCATAAATATTAATAAATGATTTTTGAGATCTCAATTAAATTTTTATTCCCTCTGACATTTTTGAAATTTCAAAAATATTGCAATTTATAATTATTTATTTTTCAGCTGAAAAAATTTTTTTGAAAGAATAGATCCTTAAGTGGTTTTCATTTATCACCTGGCAACTAATCAAATAAGAACTCATTAAATCTATGACATTTAACAGCCTCTAAACAGAAATAGATCAAAGAAATATAGAAAGAGGAGTTCATTGATGTCACCACTTTACTTAGTACTTAGTACAGATACTAATCTGTACTTAGTAGAGATATCAATTTCCAAAATTGTGATTTATGTTTTAGGGCATGGTAAACACTTAATCAATATAGACTTGCCCTGAAGAAAATATATTTGGTTCAGAAAAATAGTATAGTTGTTTCTGTACATAGATAAAATGGTGAAAGTTATAATATTTTATTGGTTTGTGCAAGATTGATATATGCATTAGATGATAATTTGGTTGTATGTTATAGAGCTTTTTAAAATATATATATATCTATGCCATAGGTATATAGTATTCCTATATACTCCTATACTATATATATTCCATATATATACCATATTTGGCTACAGGGTAAAAATCTGCAGCTACATAATAAGAATGGTGATTATTACATACAAGAAATAAATTTTCATTAAAAGGCATAAATTCTTGTTCCTAATGGAGTCAGCATTTTTTTCTTTAATTAAACATATGCTATGCTTCTAGTCTCTTTTAAGAAATTGTCATCTCATTAAATGTGGGTAGATCTAGTGTTCTTTTATTATAGTCATTTCAAATTATTCTAATTTTATCCTGGGACTACTTTATCAGCACCAACTAAGAAAAATAGGTATTACGATAGAAAATGTATCTGTTAAAAATTTAAGTGTTTATTAAAACATATTTTAATGTGTCTTTTGTAGAATTTGGAATGTTTTACAAGGAAAATAGCAATCAAGCATGTATAAGTATTCTTTCCCCTGGACCTTGTTCACTCTCTGCAAATAACACCACTTTTATCACTTTGCTTTTAGCTGAGATTTTTGAAAGTGCAATTGGTTAGTCTTTAATTTCCTCATCCTATTCGCCTTAAAACTCAGACAAAACTTTTGTCTTTCGCTTCTAGTGTTTCATTTAAACTGCTTTTGCCAACTTCATCAATGAGCTTACTTTTGCTTAACTCTCAGATTTTTTTTCATTTAAATCATCATCAGCATTTGTTACAGTAAGTCACTCCCTCTTTTTAAAGCACTTAATGTGTCCTTTGGCTTGCAAGATACTATACTCCCCTGATTTCCCTAATATCTCACAAAATGATTTATCCCTCGGTCTCATTTTCTAGTTCATCTTTATTTCCCAGATCTCTTAAGGCATGAATCCCTGCCTATCTTTTTTTTTTTTTCCCCTAGCTATATACACTCTCTTAGGAAAATTTTTCATCTTCATGCCTTTAAATTACTTCCATAGGAGGACAACACCCAAACTTCTGTCTCCAATCTGTACTTCTCTGAACTCCTGCTAACTGCCTGTGGTCATATCTGTATGTGTTAGTGATCCCAATCTTGGCATAGCCAAAATTAAGCTTCTGATCTCTACCCTGAGAAAACCTACTTTTTCTGCTATGGTCTCATCTCATCTGGCACTTTATCCTTCCATTTGTTCAAATCAAAAACTTTGTATTATACTAGGCTTCCTTATTTCTTTAATGACATAAAGATAGAGTTAGTCAAGAAGGAAAAAGCACTTTACTTTGCTCATTAAAAAACTTAAATATTGACATACATTGTGTTCATTGAAAGCGTGCATACTGATGATTAACATGGAGAATCACTATTAAAGCTGTATTTTTTCTCAATACACAATAAAAACTCACTCTTGAGAAACTAGTCTCATGGAAATATGTTGGTAGAAATGGCAAAAAATATTTATAGCAATTTTAATCAAGCAAATAATATTCATTTTTCTTTTCATTAAATGAAGCAAGTGATGCTATATTTGCAAAATGTATCAATAGCCAAACAGGTTATCCTGTGAATATTTAAATTATTTTTTGAATTAAAAAAATGGCTTCCAGCTCATATATTGATAATCTTTTGATGAAAGACAAATGTCAAAAAATATTACCAATCAAATTAACAATATATTTTCTAATAAAATCATAGATATGTAATATATATTATAACCTACTTCACTGATAATTTTTAAATTATAGAAAAGGTGAAAATAATCTATAGGTACTCTGTTTTTCCAAGCTTATTATTTCCATTTTCCTTCAAAGCTTTCTGGTATTAATGACAGTTTGCATTCTTTCCTCACATGGGCAGTATTGAAATTATTAAAAATGTTATCATTATATTTAGTGTTCAATCATTAAGATGCTTATAAAAGCATATGCTTGATATTTCACATTTAAACATTAGTATACTTTGTTTTGACTTCTTATAAATGATGTCGTGGCTTTCTAAGACTAAAGAATCATGTACAATTTTGAAACTATACTGAAAGAGTTCATCGAAGACATTTATTTGAAAATATTTGGTGAATCAATGGCAAACAAGGTAATTCAAGTATCACTTTTAGCAATAATACCATGATTGGAAATACTCAGTGCATACTTGATAATTATATGGAAGGTTATCTCACAGAAGAAACAAAACTGGCAAAGTATTTCTTATTGCAGGTTGATGAATGGACTGATATTGGTGACAATAAAATTCTTTTACAATATGATACATATGAATATAATGGTGATATGAAGAAATAGTTTGAGTCATTGCTGACAAATATTACTAGTTATTAACTGTACCAGTTATGATCTATTACACTATCTTCACTTATCTATAAATGTAACCATCAATCCCTTCATTCTATATTACTCATTTTCATTTTAAGTAAGTTGTAGATATCAGTATACTTTACTTCTAAATACATTATCCCTTATATCATTAAAATTAGAATTCGATATTGTTTATATATTTTTGATGAGATAAATTTTGTATATAGTAAAATGTACCAATTTTAATGGACTTTGACAAATGCATATAAGTATATGTGCCCCGATTTTAGCCATTCTACTAAGTGTGTAGTGGTATTTCATTGTTTTAATTTGCATTTTCACTCATGACATATGATGTGGAACATCTTTTTATATGCTTATTTTCCATCTGCATATATCCTTTGGTGAGCTGTCTTTTTAAAGTCTTTGGTCCATTTTTTAATTGAGTCATTTTCTTATTGTTGAGGTTTTTCTGTTTGTTTCAAGTTTTTATTTAAATTCCAGTTAGCTGGTGCCTGAGTGGCTCATCGTTAAGCGTCTGCCTTTGACTCAGGTCATGATTCCAGGGTTCTGGGATCGAGTCCCACATCAGGCTCCCTGCTCTGAGGGAAGCCTGCTTCTCCCTCTCCCTCTGCTGCTCTCCCTGCTTGTGTTCCCTCTATCGCCGTGTCTCTCTCTGTAAAATAAGTAAATAAAATCTTCAAAAAAAAAATTCCAGTTAGTTATCATATAGTGTAATATTAGTGTCAGAAGTAGAATTTAGTGATTCATCACTTACATATAACACCCAGTGTACTTGTTGAGTTTTGTGACTTTTTTGTATATTTTAGATAACAGTTTTTTATGGACTGTATCTTTTGCAAATATTTCTCCCAGTCTATAGCTTATCTTTCAGTTCTCTTGACATTGTCTTTCACAGAGCAGTAAATTTTAATTTTATGAAGTCAAACTTATCAATTATTTCTTTCATGGATCATTTTTTTAATGTTGTATCTAAAAGGCATCACCACACACAAGGTCATCTAAGTTTTCGCCAAAGTTATCTTGTAGGAGTTGTATACTCCTGTATTTTACATTTAGAACTATGATCCATTTTGAGTTATATTTTACAAAGTTATTTTTATGAAGGATATAAATCTGTGTTTAGATTCATTTTTTGCATGATTATGTCATTTCAGCACCATTTTTTGCCTTTGCCCCATCATAGTACCTTGCTTCTTTCAAAGATCAGTTGACTATACTTGCAGGGGTCTATTTCTGGGCTCTATTCTGTTCCATTGATCTACTTGTCTATTCTTCCACCATACTGTCTTGATTGCTGTAGCTTTATAGAAAGTCTTGAAGTTGGTAGAGTTAGTCCCCCAACTTTGTTCTTCTTTTTTATTATTTTGCTGTTTTGCATCTTTTGTCTCTCCACATAAAGTAAATTGGTGAGGGGCGCCTGGGTGGCTCAGTCAGTTAAGCATCTGCCTTCTGCTCAGGTCATGATCCCAGGGTCCTGGGATGGAGCCCCACATTGGGCTCCCTGCTCAGCAGGAAGCCTGCTTCTCCCTCTCCCAATCCCCCTGCTTGTATTCCCTGTCTGTCTCCTGCTTATATTCCCTCTCTCACTGTTTCCCTTTATCTTTCAAATAAATAAATAAAATATTAAAAATAATAATAAAGTGAATTGCTGAGATTGAGATTGATTCTACAGATCAATTAGGGAAGACATCTTGAAAAATATGAGTCTTCCTATCCATGTACATAGAATATCTCTCCATTTACTTAATCTTTGATTTTATTTATTAGAGTTTTGTAATTTTCTTCATGCAGATCTTATACATATTTATTAGGTTTATACTTAAATATTTTATTTTTAGAGGTGCTAATGTAAATGGCATTGCATTTTTAAGTTTATGTCCAGTTGTTAATTGTTGTTATATAGGAAAACAATTAACTTTTGTATACTAACCTGTATCATACAATCTTGCTATAATCACTTACTGGTTTCAGGAGTTTTTTTAGTTAATTCTTTCAGATTCTCTACATAGATGATTATGTCATCTGCAGACAAAGGCAGTTTTATGTCTTCATATTTATTCTTTTTTTCTGACTTGACGTATTGGGAAGGACTTCTAGCTCAGTGTTGACAAGGAGTGGTGAGAGAGGCCATCCTTGCTTTATACATGATCACAGTGGGAAAGCTTTCAGTTTCTCACCTTTTGTTTTTTTAGTCTCCTACTCCTAAGTATGATGTTTGTTGTAGGGTTTTTGTTGTTTTTAACCTCTGTTTTAGAGAAAGGTCCTCCTTATTCCTAATTTACTGAGAGTTTTTATCATGAATCAATGTTAGATTTTGTCAGATTTTTTCCCTGCATCTATCAATATGATTACGCTATTTTTCTTTTATAATATGTTGTGATTGATTACATTAATTGGTTTTCACATGTTGAATCAGCCTTGCATACCTGGAATAAATCCCACTTGGTCATGAAATATAATCCTTTATTTACTTTATTCAATTTATTTGATTCATTTTATTATTATATTTATTGTTCAATTTATTATTACTTTGTTGAAAGTCTTTGCATTCATGTTTATGAAAGATATTGGTCTGTAGTTTTCTTATAATGTCTTTCTGGTTTTGGTATTAGAGTACTGCTGGCCTCATAGAGGGAGTTAGGAAGTATTTCCTCTACTTCTAACCTCTAAAAGAGATTGTAGAGTATTGGTGTAATTTCTTCTTTGAATGTTTGGTAGAATTCACCAGTGAACCCATCTGGACCTGCCAATTTCTGTTTTGGAAGTTTATTAATTATTGATTTAAGTTCTTTAATAGGTATAGGTACCTTTGGATTGTCTAGTTATTCTCATTTGAGTTTGGGAAAATCATTCTTTCAAGGAATTTATCCACTTCATCTTAATTATCAGATTTGCAGGCATAGAGTTGCTTAGAGTATTCTTTTATTATCATTTTCATGTTCTTACTTGTAGTGATGCCCCTCTTTTATTTCTTGTATTAGTAATATGTTTCCTTTTTTTCTTAGTTCACCTAGATATTGATTTATTAGTTTTATTGGTGTTTTCTAAGAACTACTTTTATTTTCATTGATTTCCTATTTTTAATTTTATTGATTTCTGCTCTAATTCTTATTTCTTCTTTTATCTGGTTACTTTGAAATTAATTTGCCTTTTTTTCTCGTTTCCCAAGGTACACTGCTGATTTTAAATATTTCTCTTTCTAATATATGCATTCAATGCTATAAATATCTTTCTAAGCATTTCACAAATTTTGATGAATTGAGATTTCATTATCATTTACTTCAAATATTTTAAATTTATCTTAAGATTTCTTTGACTCATGTGCTAATTAGAAGTATGTCATTTAATCTCCATGTATGGTCTGAGAGTAGATATTGTATCATTTCTGTACCTCACAATGATAAGTTGTATTTTATGGCCCAAGTTGTAGTCTATCTTTGTAAAACTTACATGTGAACTTGAGAAAAATGTATATTCTGCTGTTGTTAGATGAAATATTTTGTAAATGTCAATTATATCCAGTTGATTGATGGTATTGTTGGGTTTCACTATTTTCTTACTGATTTTTGGCCTGCTAAATCTGTCCATTTCTGAGAGAAGGGTGCTAAAGTCTCCTGTTTTGATTCTGGATTCACCTATTCTCCTTATATTTCTATTATTTTCATCTTATGAAGTTTGACATTCTGTTGTTAGGTACAATAAGAGTTGTTATGTCTTCTTGGAAAATTGATCCTTTTATCATAATGTAATGCTCTTCTTTATCCCTGATAATTTTCCTGACTTTAAAGTCTACTCTGTTTGAGGTTAGTATAGTTACTCCTGCCTTTTTTTAAATTTTTGATTAGTGTTGGCAAGGTATATTTTTTCCATTTATTTACCTTTAATCTGTATGTGTCTTTATATTGAAAGTGTGTTTCTTGTAGGCGACATATACCTAGCCAATATTTTTTGATTCATTCTGATGATCTCATTGGTGCATTTAGGCCATTCAAAATGGTTATTGATATTGATGAATTAATTACTGTTTTCTATTTGTTGCCCTTGTTTTTTTTGTTCCTTTTTTGTCTTCTCCTCATTATCTACTTTTGTGGCTTTAATTGGACATTTTATGTAATTCCGTTTTTTTCTCTGTTATACTTCTTGTAATTGTTGACCTTGATTTTGCAATATACATTTTCAACTAATCAGAGTCCACTTTCAAATAACACTATACTACTTCGCAGGTAATGTGAGCACCTTATAAGAAAATAATTCTAATTCTGCCTCCCATCCCTGTATCATTGTTGTCATTCATTTCATTCATATATAAACACACATAAGCCTATATATATATGTATTTGGTATATACCTAAACATGATAATCTAATACCTCTTTGCTATTATTATTTATAAAAAACTGTTATCTGTTTAATTATAAATTAGAAAAATAAAAGTATTTTATTTTTATTTATTCTTTCTTTGTTGCTTTTACTTTACGTAGGTCTGAGTTTTTGATCTATGTTGTTTTTCTTCTCGGTAAAGAATTTTTTAAACATTTTTTGCAAGAAAGTTCTACTCGCAACAAATTCAATTTTTGTTTGTTGAGAAAGTCTTTATTTTTCCTTCACTTTGGTAAGATAATTTTCCAGGGCACAGAATTCTAGGTTGGTGGTTTCTTTCAATATCTTACTCTACTTTCTTCTTGCTTACGTGGCTTCTGAAGTCAGATGTAATTATTATCTTTTGTCCTCAATTTTTCTTTTCTGGTCTTTGGTATTTATCCTGTGTGGTATTGTCTGAGTTTCCTGCATCTGTGATTTGGGGTTTAACATTAATTTGGGGGAAATTCTCAATCATTATTATTTTAAATATTTCTTCTATTTCTGCTTTTCTTTTTCTCTTTTCATCTGTTATTCTCTTTGACGTATGTTTCCCCTTTTGTAGTTATCCCACAGTGCTTGAATATTTTGTTAAGACTTTTCCCCCTGGTTTTGTTTTCTTTGCTCTTTGGTTTTTGAGAATTTGTACTGGTTTTTGTACTGATATATGCTGTACCTCAGAAATTCACTCCTCAGTCATGTCCAGACCACAAATTTGTCTATAAACCATTCTTCATTTCAGTTTCATTTTTTAAATCTTTAGCATTTATTTTTATTCTTTGTTAGGAATTCACTCTCTC
Source organism: Nasua narica (assembly GCA_028533885.1). Lineage (NCBI taxonomy): Eukaryota > Metazoa > Chordata > Mammalia > Carnivora > Procyonidae > Nasua > Nasua narica. Next base: position 131,717,722 of record CM052810.1, on the reverse strand, counting down.
TGCTTTCATTGCCTATCAGTTCTTGCGTGCTGTCTGGTTTCTTCATGGAGCACTGAGCATATTAATCATACTTGTTTTGAGTTCCCTGTTTGATAATTGCACCATCTCTGCCATGTCTCACAGTTTCTGATGCTTGTTCTGTCTTTCTAAAATTAAATTTTTGCCTATTGGCATGTCGTGTAATTTTTCTTGATAGTTGGATGTCATGTACTGAGTAAACTAAGTTCCTATAAATAAGGCTTTAGTAATGTGGTAGTGAGGTATGGAGGGAGGGAAATTGTTCTATAGCCGTGTGATTAAGTCAAGTCTCAAGTCTTTTAGTAAGCCTGTACCCTGAACTCAAACCTTAAAAGTGATTCTCAGTCCCCACTCCTACCCACCATTTCCCTCTTAGGTAAGACAAGATAGCTGCAGAGGGCTGGAGATAAGTATTTTTCTTCTCCTCCATGGAAGTATGGAGGTGGCTCTGGGTATTTCCCTTCCCCAAGTCAGGTAGGATCTGATAATATTCCAGCAAGATAGGCTCTACTTAATTAGCTTCCCTGATGGCAAGCCTTATTAAGAGTTCTAAACAGAGGGTTTTGGTGTATTTCAAAAAGATTCATTTTCTCCTCCCCACCAGAAGCCTGAGGGCATTTTCTTCCAATATTTACTGCAGAAATCTGTTTAAGCTTTAGAGGTAAATCTTGCAATAATGTGAGGGCCCCCCATGACTGGGTCTTTCTGGGGTTTTTAACTCTCCATATTGAGCGTCTAGCAATTCATCAAGTAAATTTTAGGTTTTCCTAACCTGTAACTTGTTCTTATGGCACTTTTAGCTGGTAAATCTCTGCTCCACTAAGCCATGACTTTCTGTATTCACCTATCTCTGCAATCTTGTGGGCAGCAGTGTGTCTTCTCCCTCCCTCCCTGTCTTCCTGTCTTTTCTCCTCTTATGGAACCAAGAAGAGTTGTTGATTTTTCAGTCTATTCAGATTTTTATTTCTTGTTTGGATGGAGTGGTGACTTCCAAGCTCTCTATATGTGGAACTGGATATGAGCTGTCTCCAAATTGAATTTTTAAAAATATGACTCCTGAAAAAGAAAGACAGAATAAAGGAAAACAACAATAGCCAACAGCTGGAACAATACAAAAGAAATAGTGAAATTGTAGACTTAAATCCAACGTAATCAGTCATTAAGGTGAGTAAAGATGGGATGATCTCATTAATCAAAAGATAAAGATTGCCAGGTGGGGAGAATACACAAAATAACAAAACCCAGCTTTATGCTATTTAAAAAGACATACTTTAAAAATAAAGTAACAGGCTGAAAGTGAATAAATAAAATATGTAATTAATATAATAAGAATAGAAAAAAAATATAATAAGAATAGTAAAGTTGGCTATAGTAATATCAAACAAAGTAGAATTTAATACAAGAAATATTACTGGACATTAAGAAGGATATTTCACAATGATGAGATAAACAGAAATAGGTAATATTTAAAACACATAAAACAAAAATAGAAAAGGAAACATAGAAAAGTTATTATCATATTTGTAAGTTTAATATAATAGTCTCATTAAGTGATAGAAGCAGCAAACATAAGTTAGAAAATATAGAAAATTGAACAAAAGTATTTATTAACTTGACCTACATCTAATCCACTAAATAAGTAATCTTCAAGTACACGTTGCTCATTATCATCTCTGACAAAGAACGTAATACCTCCTTTAAATATACAAATAACAATTAAAAAAAAACACAAAATCATTCTACAAATCAAAAAGAAGAAAAAAACCTAACTAAAAAAATGATCAGAATAATTAAAGAAGGGTGCTTGGGTGGCTCAGTCAGTTAAATGTCCTATAGACTTAGTACAGAGACTGCTCTGTTGTAACTGCACTATGATAGTTCACAAAAAGCAATGCCTCCTTCCAGGTAATGACTACTCTTCTTTGTATAATTCATGTAAAAATACTAAATAAATATACAATATCTTGACATTATAGTTTAGGCAAAGAAACCCTCACCACTTCACTCAACAATATTTTCTAGTCAGAACATATTGTAGGGAATGAATTTGAGTTGTTTTGTTTTTGGGAGGGTGGTGAGGGAACAAGTTTGAATTGTGCAATTTGTTGTTTTGTGGACATATCCAACCTGTACAAATCCATCTTTTATGACTGGAAAGCCTATTTTTTAGCACATCTACTTTTTCCATGTGGCCTGAAGCACAGTTATCTTAGATTTTGTGTTACTCAAAGTAACACAATAAAAGTGAGTCTCCAAAGCTTTGAAATATTAGTGAAGAAAATGCTATAGAAAAAAGAATAGCCCTCCAAAGTTATCAGTCTCTCACATCCCACTTTTTACCAACAACCATCTTCTCTTCTTTTGGATAATATGGTAAATCTTTGTTACATTAAATTTTATGTACAGGCTATATGAATTTCAAACTAGTCCATTCAGTTTCTTATTTCTAAGAAGAAGAAGATAGAACACTATCGTCAACTTAGTCATCTTGATGCATACATTTCTCAGAGTAATTTTATTATTATAGGAGCTCCAGAGATTTGTGTGTGGTTTCTCAAAATGTAGAAGAACGAAATGACTGCTGATGAAAAAACTTCATCTACATGGCAACAGAAGTTAATTTTTCTCTTGACCCTTCTTGTTAATGATACAGATGGGGAAATAAAGCCACTAATCAATCAATCCATAAATACATACATATATACATACACTTTGCAGATATCTGCAAACAAGAGCCCAAAATATTTCTACTACAGTTACCAAAATCAACTTGGCTAACTGGCAGTAATTTTAAGTGTGTAGAGAAAGAAGCTTGATGGCTGATTTGTCAAATATTATCTCATTAGGCATCTAACTTGGATCTTGGTAATTGGACTTTTTTCCTCAGGTAAATAAGAGAAAGTTCAATTTCAGCAGAAACAGCACCATACACAAAAATATGAAAATGTGAAAATACATGGCACATTTGGGTGACAGTCTGTACACTTAGCCAGGCTCATGTTAATCATCTACTACATGAAAGTATATCTTCTCAAATACTTTAAAATATGGCCGAAAATTCATGTCATGAAGGAAGTAGGTTTCAACCCTTTTATTAAGTCTATTAATCAATCCCAGTAGTCTCACCTCTATCAGATAGTGACAAATAGACATTGAAAAGGAATGATATATACTCTCCTTTTACTCCTCCTTCAGAGCATAGCTTACTTTTAGCACAAGGGGAACAGAGTAAATCTTGACTGGCTTTTTCAGATTTAAGCATTATGAAAATAGTTTTGTAAAATGAATGTGGTAGAATTGCACTGCCAGTCTTGGGCTATTTACAATATGTCTTCTTTGTTGTAGTTGTGCTGGTTTATTTTGTTAGTTAGCACAAGCAGAAAGAAAAAAAAAGGAGCTATTTGTCTTTGGCAATCTATGAAAGAAAATGTAGGCCTGTACACTGATTTGTATCTGGGTCAGGTGAGAATGTGGGGCAGGTGATTTGTCATATTGTTTTTGTTGTTGTTGCTGTTAAATTTTCATTAGAAACACTCAATAATATACTTATTTGTTTTATATTCTGTTCAGTAACATTGCTCCATTTTTTTTAGGTGCATGTTATTTTAAACAACTTGGCAGTTCTTCATGGTAGAACCCTACTCATGTTAAGTATGTCAGATATCAAATGAAAATAATATCCTTTGGAAGTCAAATGGTTGTCAAATGAATTATTTTATCATCAAAATAATGTATTCTTATAATTTAAACATTTGTTTCAGTAGCTAAACATCAAATCACATGTTAATTATTTCAGTATTTACAATGCTGGAAAACAATTGCTCTGCAGAAGGTCAAGAAAACACCAGCTCATTTCCTTGGAAAAAGGCTCATAGGAAAAGAGCAGCTGTCTATATAATCCCTTTTCTCCATGATTTTACTTATTATTTATTTATAAATTAATTTTAATGTAAAATAGCTCCGTAGGAAATAGTAATCCATTTTGACAAAGACTAGAATCAAAAATTATATCATATATTGGGTGCCTGGGTGGCTCAGTCATTGGGCATCTGCCTTGGCTCAGGTCATGATCCCCGTATCCTCGGATCGAGCCCCGTATCGGGCTCCCTTCTTGGAGGGAAGCCTGCTTCTCCCTCTCCTGCTCCCTCTGCTTGTGTTCCCTCTCTTGCTCTCTCTCTCTGTCATATAAATAAATAAAATCCTTTAAAAATTTTATCATATACTCAATTATATGTATATAAAAAATATTTAAGCATATGAAGCTAATTTAAGTAAAGTTAAATATGTATTTATATATTTCTGCTATTTTGAGACTTACATTGAAGATTTTTGCCTTTTATTTTGGTTGTCAATGTTCTATTTTAGAACTATCAAATGCAATTTAGAACTAACCACTGTGATTTTTTTCACATGGAATTTTTTATGATGAAATTTAATCTCTTCAGCAGTAATACCCTATGCAGATTTGCCTGTGTATTTTTTCTTCAGGAAAAACTCTCATTTTCCTAGCTCTTTAATCCTATGCCAGAATTGTATGTTTGTCAGAGTCATACTACTATAAGATATAAAATGATAGATAGATGATAGATGATAGATAGATAGATAGATAGATACAGATATGCACATATGCATGCATTGAAATAGATTTCATTTTCACAATTACATTAGTGACAAGTTTTTTGTGAGGAATTTCCAGTCAGGTATGCAAAGCCTATCATCCTTTTTCATTGTATTGGCCCTTGTTTCTGTAGATATCCCAAGATTATCAATTTAAATCCATATAGTAGCTAATTTATTTGTTGCATTTTTCTTTAGATTAAAATTTAAATAAGTTTTCTTCTTATGATAATTTCAATTTCATATATAAATTGCAAATACATTTTTGCTTCTGATAGTCATAATAAAATAGTACTGTTTTCCTAAGTATGAGAAATATGAACAATAACAATATCATAATATATAAATGAAACATATAATACTTAGATTTTTATAGTGGAAGGTGATCTATTTTTGTGAGAACTTAAAGGTTCCTGTATGTTAGAGGAAACTAGAAATAGGCAGAGTTTTTTCTCTTTGCTATCAAAATGGCGGGGGTGTGTATGTAATGAATTTGCTCCACAGAGAAAGAAGACAAGAGATACCTGAACTGATAACTAGCTAATTCCCTGAAAATAAATGAGAATGTAAAAATTAAATTAATAAAAGTACGCGTCTAAAATATAAGTGGGCAGGGTCACCTGAGTGGCTCAGTTGGTTAAGTGTTGACTCTTGGTTTCTCTTCAGATCATGGTCTCAGGGTTATGACATGAAACCGGGCGTAGGGCTCTGCACTCAGTGAGAGTCTGCTTGTCCCTCTCTTTCTACTCCTACCCAAGCTCACACTCTGTCTCTCAAATAACTAAATAAATAATTTTTAATAATAAAATAAAATATGAGTAAATAAAAAATAAATTTTTTGTTTCCTTGTTCTCCTTTACCCTGCTTCCCACCCCTAATCTAGAGACTAGTCAGCACTTTCTAGTATTATTCTTAGAAATGAGACTGAACTCAATCATGACATATAGCATCCTAATCAACTGACAGATCAAATTCAAAATAAAATCCAGAAAAAAAGTCAGCTATGTCAGTCATTCTAAATTACTCCATGTATTTATTTTTCCAGAATAAAAGTTTAAGTATGAAAAAATTCATGTAATATAAAAATTACTCTTTTTACTCATATAGATGTTTAATGTTTATTTTATTTTATTTTTTAAGATTTTATTTATTGGTTTGACAGAGATAGTGAGAGAACACAAGCAGGGGAGCACCAGAGGGAGAAGCAGACTTCCCACTGAGCAGGGAGCCTGACACAGGGCTCAATGCCAGGACCCTGGGATCATGACCTGAGCTGAAGGCAGATGCTTAACTGCCTGAGCCACCCAGGCACGACTGTTTAATGTTTAAACTCACTCGACCCTTGAACAATATGGGTTTGAACTATGCAGGTTCACTTATACATGGATTTTTTTCAATAAATACAGTACAGTAAATGTGTTTTCTCTTCCTTAGGATTTTCTTAACACTTGTTTTCTTTAGCATACTATATTGAAAGAATACAGTATATAATACCTATAACATTTAAAAAAGTGTTAATTGTTCATGTTATTGATAAGGCTTCTGTTCTACAACCCGCTATTCGTAATTAATTTTGGGGAAAGCCAAAGGTTATATAAGAGTTTCTGTGTGGGGGGTTGGTGCTTCTAACTCCCATGTTGTTCAAGGGTCAATGATACTTTCTTTTCTTTTTAATTTGTACTTTATTTTCTTAATATTAGCTACAAGAAGAATTTCAGTTTACATTTCATTTAAATATGACTAAAATCAATTGCAATGTAATTTTGTTACATCAGAGAAAGATATTTTTATTTAATTGTCCAGGATTGCTGGAGATGAATACTAAGTTCTTGATTTCACTTACCATGATTCGAAAAATGGCAAAGGTAAGTATAGAATCAAATAATGAAATAGTGAAAAAAATCTATTTACAATATTTCCAAATATATTGAAAGCTTTGCCAATTTTTCTTTTGTGGAATATCTAATAACAGTTTTATTTTTTACACCTGCATGCTATTTTAGTCTGAGGTATGAAAAATGTGTTTTGGTGATAGTTGAACATTTTTATTTTCAAGATTATGCAAGTTTCTTCCAACATTCTTATAATTGCATAGAAAATTAAGTTTTTTCTGATTTACCATTAAATGTCAATTATATATTATAAGTGAAAACCTGCTCCCTTTTTCAATTAATAATTTAAATTTTGTAGTAATATTACTGAAATTACCTTGTTAAAAATACCTCATTGTTAATGTTACTAATAGTGATAATGTTAATATGATTAAATGATATTAATAGTAATATCATGTTAATATTAAAAACAAATAATATGAGAGACTGATTATTTTTTATGAAATGATGCTAAAATTTAGGCTTGATTGAGAGGACTTTGGCATTAAATAATAAATTAAAGAATATGTTTCAGTCTCAATGGTTTATATTTTATTTAAATTCAGATCAAATCAATAACCTTCACTGTAAGGAAAAGGGTTCAACTATTTTGTGGGAACTTAAATCATAATAGTGTAGTCTTTGGAAAGTGGAATTGAATATGCAACATTTCTCAGGAAAGTAAAATGAAGAATGATGTATGAGCGGATTTGGAAAGAACAACAGTTTAGGAATGTTTGCTTCAGGCAAACAGTCTTTGATAAAGGATATTCCTGGATGAAACAACACCATTAAAGATTAGCCATTTTAGTAAATGACATAATCAATACTGTATTTGTTTGCTAGTTATCAAAGACTTACTACATTTTTTAAAGAATTAAATGAATGCTTTGGCATTCACTGGGAAAAACCAATTTCAAAAACACTTCTGTACTAAGTATATTGTTGCTTTGTACACTCAATTGTAATGTCCAAATAAATTCATAATTCTAGAAAGTCAAGTATTCGTATTTCCGTCTTCCAGAGAATGGAGGTAAAATAAACCCACCAAACAAACTCACGGTACACATTTCATTACACTGAATATGTAAGAGTTACTAAATCTGTATATAAAATTACTACACTGAATTGGATCATGGTCGAGATCGATAACATCAAAATAAGCAATTAACCATTGAAGTTTTACTTAAAATATACTTGTCCTTTTTTTTTTTTTGGTTTCAATGATTTTTGTTTTGTTTTGTTTTTTAAGTTTTTATTTTAATCCTAATTGGTTAATATGCAGGGTATATTAGATTCTGGTGTCCAATATGGTGATTCAACCCTTCCTTACTAGTCCTGGAACTCATCTCAAGTGCACTCCTTAATCCACTTATGGATTAAGTAACATTGCATATGTAACGTTGTGTGTCAACTATACTCAAAAAGGAGAAAAAAAATACACCCGTCTTAAAAGACATACCACATCCACAGAAACATAAGAAGGGTTTGCCATTGATAGCCAAATACACACGCACACACAATTAATGTATCTTTCTTGCACATTACTTTTAAAAACTTTTTTTATTTACTTATTCTACAGAGAGGAGAGAGATCACAAGTAGGCAAAGAGGCTGGCAGAGAGCGAGCAGGAAGCAGGCTCCCCACTGAGCAAAGAGCCCAATGTGGGACTGATGTGGGGCTAGATTCCAGGACCCTGCGATCATGACCTGAGTTGAAGGCAGAGGCTTTAACCCACTGAGCCACCCAGGCACCCCTTGCACATTACTTTTAAATAAGGTTTTGAATATTTATTGACAAATGTACATCTTGTAGATGAAAAGCATCAATTATTAGAGGACACAGTTCAATAAAGGCAAGATTAGTGGAGATATTTTAGTTATATTGACATCGGTAAAGAGTTTACCAATTTTAAAGAAATGAATATTTGGATGTGAATCTGCTTTCCATTTGTCCACATGATTCTTAATTAGACTGCACCACAAAGCATCACATGGTCAACTGAGAAAGACAAAATGAAATGCTAATTATATATGCACTCTTACATATGCAGTAAAAAATAAAGCAAGAGAGAAATGTATTGATTAAATAATAATAGTATAATACATGATCTGGAAATTTGGATAAGCAGGGACCACCAAAGCAATTTAGATATAATGGCATCTTTTGTGCAGTTTCTATGTGCCTAATATCCTTACTAAGATGTAAAAAATGTTAAACTTCATCAACTATCTGATTCTTACAACAGATAGCAAAGTGGATTAGAAATGGAATAAATACTATATCGTATTTTTATTTCAAATTTCAATCAATTCCAACAGGAATTATATTCACAGTGTCATGGTGATTTCTACCCTAAAAGTGTTATGCCAACACCAATACCTATTAAATACGGTATTAGGACTATTAAATTTAGTCGGTGAAATATGTTACATTTGCATGTAATTCAGTGAACCATACTCAACTAGCTATAACCACCCATTAATCAACATAATGCAATGTTTTCAGAGCTTCACTAAGGGAAAATGAATTAATAAATTTTATCTGGCAATGATTCCTTCTATAGTTTTTCTATTTTATGTTACTCAATATTGTAAGTTATATCATTTAAGTTCAGATTTTATATGTTTTACATCTTTCTTAGTCTTCAATGCATCTTGTATCTTGATTTGTTCACTATATGCACATATGTATATATAGATATGGAAATACTAATAGACTCTTATTCTGAGCCTGATTAATATGTTTATAAAATATATTTATTCTTATCCTCTCAGTACTGAAATTCACGGCATAAAATTGCAAAGCTATTCCTCACAATCTTGTGTGATTATGTATAAGGGATATCAGGTAAATATAATAATATCAAGGTATGTATGACAACCTGTGGGAGGATTTTAGAATAGAGGGCAAAGTAATTTTTTTGGTGGGGGGGTTGAAGTAATAACAGAGAAAACTAATGTTAAAAAGAATCAGGGGCGCCTGGGTGGCTCAGTTGGTTGAGCGGCTGCCTTCGGCTCGGGTCATGATCCCGGAGTTCCGGAATCGAGTCCCATATCGGACTCCCGGCTCTGCGGGAAGTCTGCTTCTCCCTCTGACCTTCTCCCCTCTCATTCTCAGTCTCTCTCTCTCTCTCTAATAAATAAATAAAAAATCTTAAAAAAAATTAAAAAAAAAAGAAAATCAGAAAATCAGATTGCAAGATATAGAAATAAATAGATTAAAGCAGGCAAGACAAGAAGGAAGATCTTGGAACCATACAACAAATGATTTTTCACAACATTGTATTTATGGGCAAAATTTACTTACTTGTCACTGTCATAAAATTAGCAAGTTTGTAAACATCTTGCTTTGAGAGTGATGTCATGTCTAAAGGGCATATTAACTTATTTTAAATGAATGAAGTCATTAATGAAGTCACTTAAATAAGTGGATGAAGTAGTCATAACAGACACATTCGTGTACTGCTAGTAATAGTATAAACAGATGCAATATATGATGAAAACAATTTGACATAATGTAACCAGGTCATTAAAACTGTTTTGATCCTTTAAACCAGTAGTAAACTTATTAAAGAGAATTTCTTAGTAAATGGAAATTTAACAATATGTCAATTGAAAAGATACTTATATTATTTTTTGATACTTATATTATTTTTATAGTAAATATTTTTATAGTAAAAAATAGAAATGGAAGAAAAAACAATCAAATCAAACCAATGCGCTATGTAGAAGTAATTTTTATATATAATATATATTCTTTCTGCATTCTATATATAAAATATATATATTCATTTCTGAAAATAATTTAACGATAGAGGAAAATTCTTGGAGAGAAAAAACAGGACATGACATTTTGCGTACAGCAACACATAAAATTTTGTTATTTTATAAACATACATATGTATATTGAGCTAGAAAATGTACCTGAAGTCATAGATAAAACAGATAATGGCATTTCAGTTCTGAATTCCTTTGATGAATTAATTTAACTGTTCTTATCCTCTCTGCCATCTTTGGTGTGATTTCTACTTTCCTTTCAGTATTTATTTAATAGTCATATGACTCTACTTACTGTTTCTCCCTTCCTTTACACAAATAGTTTTTATAGGTCTTCTATGTTTGGGGAACATTTTAGTCCTATTATAGTGATGAACAAGTTGGATAAAAGTGTAGGGATTCATAATATCCTTTTCTGTAAGGGCCAGTTAGTAAATATATCTGCCTCATAGTCTTTGGGGGTTTTTTGCTTGTTTATTTTGTTTTCTTTAAACTCGTTGCAAATGTAAAAGCTATTCTAAGCTCATGGGCCATACAAAAGAGACTGTAGGTCCAATTTGGCACATCAGGCCATAGTTTGCCAACTCTTGTTCCAGTTCAGTGGTATCTCGGTGGTTGTTTTGATTGTAATTATAAAGACTGTGACACTTATCAGGAAAGGGTCAAACATAGAAGACATCCTACATGTAGTTAGACAATCTGAAAAACTGAAGATTAGTCATTCATGTCCAGTAAGTCATTTGAATGCCTTGCTGCTCATCATATGCATGAAATACTTCATCCTAGTGATCTGGGTCTGAAATGTAACTTCGTCCTACAAATAAACAGAACTTACTTTTGTGAGATTTTAATATTTACTAGAATATCTGGAATAAAACTATATATTAAAAAAGAAGAATTCATTTTGTTGCTGCTGTTGGGAGTCATTACTAAAAATTATTCATCAGAAACCATGCACATAGAAATTGAATTACAATACAACACACTTGAATTAGTCTGCATTTGTAACTATCACAGTCACTTTCATTTTTTATTAGAAGCAAAACTCTATTTCTTCTAATGTAGTATTATTTTATTTTTAATTTATCTTGTTTTTTCTTTGTAGTGTAGTCAAAGAATAATATACTTACGCACTGACATATGCACATATATTGTGTTACATCATTTCTGAATTTCATTTTTCAATGTTTTATTTTTTTAATGTAAATCAGATTCTATCCAGGCTATTCTAAAATGAATGACATTGATGGAATTAAAAAGTAGAAAAATGATGGATTTCTACATTTGATCATCCTGTATGTATATATTAAATAGATTATTTTTCTGTAGTTACACAGAACTGATTATAGTTTGAATGGTTTACCCAAATTGGGTAATTTGGCCAATAAATTGGCCCATCAATGAGAAACAAAAAGTGATTTTCTAATATTCATTTAGCAGTGAGGCCTCACAAAATATTTTATCTTAATGTATGCTCATTTTTCTGAACCTCTCTGGTGTTAGATCTGTTCATTTCATCTATTCGTTTATATGAAGTTTATTCACTTTCTCTGTAGCATTCATGAAATAAACACTTAATTGTAATGTTTTATATATTAGGAACATGACAGTACCACAGAGTTTACTAACTTAGAATCATACATAGTTTACTAGGTAGGTTTCTTCAATTAAATCCTCTCTAATGAATGACAAACAATTTTGATTGATAATAAAAGTTATCACCTGGCACCTGGTGATAGGGCACCTGGGTGACTCAGTTGGTTAAGCATCTGTCTTCAGCTGGGGTCATGATCTCAGGGTCCTGGAATTTAGCCCCACGTTGGGCTCCCTGCAGGGAGCTTTCTTCTCCCTCTCCTTCACGCCTGCCCCTTCCCCTGCTTGTTCTCTCTCTTTCTCTTGCTTTCTCTCTCTCTGTGTCAAATAAGTAAATAAAAATCTTAAAAAATAAATAAATTTTTAAAAGTGACCACTTTTGATATATAAGTGATAACTTTGACATTCTTTTTATCTTAAACTTATTTAAAAAATGCTTTCCTAAGCCAGAATAAATATCATCTAGCAGTGAATTCAAGCTTGTTTCTTTCTACCTCAATATTTTATTACTTGGTTGGGTACTTACACATGAAATCGTGGGGTTTTTTTGGGATTAGTTTAATATCCTTGCTTTTGAAGCCTTCTGGTGACCTCAAGAGAGATGAAATTACAAGAAAGATCAGAGACAAAGAGCCATTAGGTGAAAAAGGATATCAGCTAAAGGGACTCATGTGGTTAAAAAATACCTACTACTATGAAATTTATAAGGTCGAATTCTTTTTAGAATCTTTTTTTTGATTCAGTTTAGATTGAAAAGAAAATAATATGGTTCAAGGTACTCTTGAAACTCTCCTTATGATTCTCAGCTTCTAAGAAGAGTCAATTTAATATCCATTCTAAAGAATGCTAATCATGTTTCTTCTTCCAACACTTCTGTCACACATTTTCCTAGGACCTAGCTATACATTAGAGAACAACAACAAAAAAAGGTTTTTGATCTTGTAGGACTTATATTTTAGTGTACAAAGTAGGAGATGGGGATAAGGAGACATTTAATACACATATATATTTTTGAAAAGATTAAGTTTAATGTTACATTTTTTAAGTACATATGAGAGACTGGAAGGCCTAATAATTGGTCAAGGAAGGTTTCACTGAATCAGTGATATCAGAACTTAGACTGAAATGCAAGAAGGGACCAGCCATAGCAAGACTTCCTATGCAGAGGGAACTGCCAATTCAAAGGCCCCAAGGCAGAAAATAATTGAAGCATTCTAGAAATAAAAAGGCCTGTGGGGTTTCAGGTCAATGACTGAATTTGAGAGTGGTGAATAGGAAATATATTTGAGAAGGCAAGAGATAAGACTACAAAGTTCATCAAAGAGCAAAGTAAGGAGTTTAAATTTTATTTTAAGTAAAATTGAAAGTTATCAATGTATTTTGAACAGTTAAGTGTCATAATCCAGAAATGGTTTGGAGAAATTTTTATCATAGAGTAAGAATGGAAAAGGATAGGCATTTAGTAGTCGGCTATTGTTGCCCAAAGAGTTTTGACTTAAGAGAAATGGTAGCTCTGTGTTGGGAGTGAATTGAAATTTTGATCATAGAGTCACTAAAATTTGCACATACATAAAAATACATAGGCTCCATAAAAGTGAAAATATATCATCAGTTTATAAAGGTTTGCTAAATGAACAAGTATTTAGATATAGATAATGAAGAAAAAGATAATTCAACAATAATTCCTAGGTTTGGGGCCTGAAAAACTATGTGAGTGATGCCATTTCCTAAGAAGAACACAGAGCTCTCCTGCAATCCTTTGATCTTTTGGTGTGTGACTTCTATTCCACTGTCTTCTGATTTCCAGAATGGAAGATACTGAAACTGAAAGGCTATATTTTAGTTTAGAGCTAATTTGTTTTCTTCAATGAAGTCTCCCAAGATTTTTCCCTTTTTTTCTAAGTTCATGAATTTTATCAGGATATGTTTAGTTTTAAAACCTTCCACAGCAATCCTGTCTGGAACTAAATAGAAACTTTGAAATAGAAGACTCATACCTAAAAGTAGTTTATTCCATAAATTATGGATGACAAGAATAGAAAATTTTCAACTAATACCAGAAAAACTGAACAAATAGATTTATTATTACTTGAAGAAATAGATGAACAATTATTTGTGTATTAAACTGCAAATAAATGATAAACAATGAGAAAGTTTGGGGCACCTGAGTGGCTCAGTGGGTTAAAGCCTCTGCCTTCAGCTCAGGACATGATCTCAGGGTCCTGAAATCAAGCCCCGCATTGGGCTCTCTGCTCAGCGGGGAGCTTGCTTCCCCCCACCCTGCCTCTCTGCCTACTTGTGATCCCTCTCTCTCTCTGTCAAGTAAATATATAAAATCTTAAAAAAAAATGAGAAAGTTATCTTAATTCACAGGATTTATTTTTACACGTGTATTTTAAGTACTTTGATACATAAAAATACACATATAAAAGCTAAACTCTATTATTATATTAATATGTTGAAGATTACCAAAATTAGTAAGATCTTACATGTTCAGCAAATGAAGAGCATGGGAAAAAGTATATCCATATAAAAATGATGAATATTTATGGGATCTTGTAATTTCATATGTATTTTAGAGATGTTGGAAATAGTTGTTTTGGAATTTAAAATTATAGCTCCGTGGAAAGTTCTCAAAGTACATATTCCCTGGAAGTAGTAAGTAGAGAAAAGTTATAGTGGTATCTTCTTTGTTTTCTTTTAACTCTAAAAATCACATCAGTTATCTTGTTAACTTTAAAATTTTGCATGTATGAAGTTTAGACTATGAAGCCACTTTTTTAAAAAAAGATTTATTTTTTTGAGAGACGGGGTCAGGGAAGGGACAGAGAGACAGAATCCAGCAGCAGACTCCCCGCTAAAGGGGAGCCTTGATGCAGGGCTTCATTACATGACTCATGAGATTATGACCTGGGCCAAAACCAAATGTGAGATGCTTAACTGACTGAGCCACCCAGACACCATGAACCTACTTTGATGGATTATGTTTCTCTTTTGTATTTGTTTTTAGATACAATAATTACTCTGATCTTTCTCCTGTATTTTTTTAAAAAGCAGTTTTCAGAGACATCCCATGTGAAGATAAATTAACTTATAAGTGGGTGGCTTATTTCTCTATTATTAGTATATTTAAACTTAAAACTATATATAAATATATATGACTGGGGATGATCAAACTGTTATTAAGTATAGCATGTTGGCATTTTTCCCCACAATTTCATATAAAACATGAAAAACATTGTATGTTGTAAAATAGCTAAAAATATAAGGTAGGACAAATGTGGAAATAAATGTTTGAGAGCAATGCAAACCAGATTTCTCATTAAAATTGAAGAACCAAATTGATTGGAAAGTAGTACAAATAGAAGGAAAAAAAAATCTGATTTATGAGAAAGACCATAATATATGGGCATTTGTTAAGTCCTTCCTCAGCATCTATTTCCACCAAAATACCATTGGTTTCCCTTTAGGAAAGTCAATCCTTTTCTGCTGTGTAGAATTCAGAGTATATGTTTGGGTGGGGGTGGGAATTGGTGTTGAGCTCACTCAGAGTTCCCTTGGTTAGTCCCAAATGGGAAAAGAAAAAATTCTTCCTTGGCTATTATAGTTATTTCATTTCAAAGCAAGTGACCCAATTCAAGCCAATGAGAGTAATAGAATCCCACTCTTTGGATAGAAGATACCAGAAATATTATCTTATATCATTTGGATGTGAAAGAAAAAATATGTTTATTAACTGAGGCAACATTGAAGTCAGAAATCATAGATAACAGTGCAGAGGAGAGAAATTCTTCCTCATTAGTATCTTTAAGTAACTGTATCAAAACTTTCTAGATCATCCTCCTATATAATTTTCACAGCTTTTAATATCTTTTTTTTAAAAAAGATTTTATTTATTTGAGAGAGAGTGCATGCAAGTGCCTGTGCAGGAACGCAAGACGGGGAGGAGAGTGGTGTGGGCAGAGAGAGAGGGAGAAGGAGGCTCCCTACCCCGCTGAGCAGGGATTTCAAACCCAGGACCCTGGGATCATGACCTGAGCTGAAGGCAGCCGTTTAACTGACTGAGCCACCCATTTAGCTAGGTTTTTGCTATTAAATGCATCCTAACTTACACAGAATTTCAAAGAAAGAATGGATAGATAGAATATCTCTGAGGTGTTTATCTGTCTATCATCTGTATAACAAGAGAATAGTATGAAAAAAAACTCTGGGTCACATACCAGAGAAATAAGATAGGAATAATAACAATGCATTATAGAAAAGAAACAAAAGGGAGAAGTAGAAAGATATACTGTGCAATAGAAAAGGGAATTTAAAACACATAAGAGACACAAGAAAGATAAATATGGAATATAATAAAGAGAATTTGGATGTTTTACAAAGAAGATAAAATATGACAGTCCTTCAATATATGTACTACTTGGAATGACTTGAAGAGGTATTCCTACAAGACTCCTTTGTTTAATGAGCTATATCTCATTTTACAGGAAAAAAAATCCATGTATGATTATAGCTTTTTTGAATGTTTAAGGTAGTCAAATATTTGTTTTTATTTATTAAAAGAGGTATTCAGGTTTATGATAAATAAAAATATAATAAGTAGAAATATAATTATTATATGCTCTTATATACCATATATTTATTTATATATTTATTATATACTGTGTGTGTGTGTGTGTGTAGGTGTGTATGTTGAGGGCTGAGCTAGATTGTATATTGTAGTAAAGTTGTAAAATGTAGTTGCTTGCAATATTTTCTTCTCAATAAGGAAATGCTAAAAAAGAAATGTCCTTCACTAAGAAAATACCACTATTCTATTCTAGGCATTTACAGACACCATTTTCCATATTGAGGATAAAATTAGAGCAGAGTACCATATTTTCCAAGTATAAAAGATGACTAGGATGACTCCAGAGCACCAGTAGTTTCTTTGCTGTCAGCAAAATCAGCAGGGGTGCCAGCCAAGAGCACTGAGGCTAGTTAAAAGCATAAATATTTCTAGAAAAGACATATTTTGAAGTGAGATATTTTAGTGCAACATTCTTCAAAATTTACCTTCTAAATATGGACATAAGTAAGGCTTGGCTTTAGAGATTACTAAATAGAATATGACAAGGAGATTGGAGACTATATGTAGCAAAATTATTAATGACAATAATTAAAGTCATTCTGTCAAGGGAGTCATATCTTCACACTTGAAGATACTGCTGTCTTCAAGGTATTATACTTCAAAGTACATTGTATCTCACTCTAAATTAGAGTTATACTTTGAGTATAAATTAACGTATTTTACCTGGAGAATCCTGTTTTAAGATAAAGATATATAAACATACAGATTTAGATATACATAAATATACATGTTATACTTTATATAGTATTTCATGGAATAACGCACATTTTGATAATTATCAAAACTTATTTTACAATTCATAAAGCATCAATAAATTATTAACAGGCAGTAGGACAATGAAAATAATTGTCCTATATAGTTATTTTTAAAATATGATTATCGTAAGAAAAATATTTTAAAGAAAAAGAAGAAAAGTTTTTTTTTAAGAAAAGATTTTTAAAAAAAGACTGGTTATTATGTTCTTAAGATTGAAAAGTGCACAATACTATTAATTTTAAATTTTGTGCTATTTAAAGCAACTTAAACATTAGCAATATTATTATGATCAAAAGTAATAAGGTGTGAGCATCTACAAAAATTAGCTTAGGGACTACAAAAGTGAGGGGAGCGGGAGTTTTTGAAAAGTTTAAAATAATTTGGGAAATTAAATGTGTGTACACCCAGCAAAAGTATTATTCTTAAAGAAAAAAAAGAACTGGTGGTCTACTTCATACAGCAAATGTCTCAAATGTCAGAAACCAAATGTAAAGATTTCTGTCATTTATATCGTTTGCTTTTGTGACAGAATGTCAGAACCTTCAAGTTCTTCAATTCTTCCTTTTCTTTTTATATATATATAGATATATATATCTATATATATATACCTGTAGGTAATTTCATTTTAATCCGAGTTATTTTGATGTAATTATTAGCAGTCATTAATAATAATAAAGTCATTACTTTCTTCTTATACTAATTAAGTACTAACTAGTATTTAGTGCCAATAAATATTATTGCTTATTACTTTATCACCAATACTATGAAATAGGCATGTGTAAGTTAGATTGGGAAGTAAGGATAAGGAGCATATGAATCTGCAGAGTTTGGGAAAGATGCAGTAAGTATATAGATGTGTGTATGTACATACATATGATGTATATGTATATATGTATTTATGTAGAGAAATTGGTCAACAATATATTTATAGAGGGGAAGATTTCATTTAGACATGAAGTTATAAAATTTCAGGGAGGAATTATGAGTATGAGAAATAACACATAAAATCATAAATGGATAAGAAATACATTAGGACGTTATAGATTTAAAAGACCCTCTAACCTTCTCCCATCCTACCGGCAACACATCCAGCTATAAAATTTCAGGTTAATTATGGCAAGAGTATAGAATGCACAGATCCTTGGTCGCTATACAGAGACTGAAACAGCACATATCTGTGAAACTTTCTTGATCTGTTTTTCATACCGCTGTCCTGTAGATAACACTTTCCTGCTAACGTGGAAAAAGAAGCTAATTTCTTGCTTTGTCTTTAAATTCTGGGTAATTTACATATCACTGAAATACTTTTAAAAATTCCTCTTTGGATTTTCTCTACCAACATGAACCTCTGCTGGTCTATTGAAGCAACACCTTCATGTTTGAGAGGATAAGAAAATGTGAGGACATCATCAGTTTAGCCCAGGATTCTAAACCTCAGAACTAAACCTCAGTCTTCACTCTCTAGTAGACTCGTAGGTAATCTTACAGTTTGTCACTGCACTCTAGAGAATAAGTGACTGGAATGGCTAAATAGACTGAGTAAGTAAGGAAAAGAGGTAACGGAGTTGCATTTAAGTCTGCACATGATGGAAGCTACTGAAATTAATGATTTTATTATTAATAAAATTCAAAATTAAAATTACTTTCTCTCCTGGAGGTATAGAGGACAGGATGGCAGGAGAGATTAGAAGTAAAGGGAGATTTGCAAGGAAGCTATGCCTTGGTTCAGGTTGAGATGGTGGTAGTCTGAACTAAGGAATAGGTGTTGAAGGGCTCTTATGACTTTGTCAAATTAACAGTCATTAAGTGGAACACAAGGTGCTGAATGGTGAACCACAGTTCAACAACAGACCATAAGATAAATTCAAATAGAGATGTTTCTTACTTAGAGATCCTGAGGAAGCACCTGGCATGCCTCCAGGGGCCATAAGGGGAGAACAAAGCAGAGTTGAGACAGAAAAAGAGAGAAGACCCAGGGCACATACCTTTATTAGGTTCTGTGGCTGGAGTACTTTTGGGTTCCTGGGCTAATGAACAGAGTGGGATTTTGGTTAGCCCCATGGAGGTCTTATCTAAGGGTGAATAAAGTGATGGCAATGGGAGGCAGGGGAGACTGTTGAACACAAGGGTGATTGGGAGAGTTAAATCAGGAACTTATATACTTGAGACTGTCAGCTGCTATCCAGGGCATGCATTTGCATGAAGGACTAGCATCAGTTTAAGGTCACTGCAGGCTGCTTAGCCAAACAAAATGGATGCTGAGGCACCAGTACTAAGCTTAGCTTAGCTGAGCTCTGGACAAGGCAAGGAGCTATATGTGATTGTGGTTGGAGAGAAGCTGGGAGAGGCAGTGGTCAGAGACAGCCACATTGGAGAGAGATTTTATTTTATTTATATAATTTTAATCATTTTTATTTGAATTCAGTTATTTAACATATAGTGTATTATTAGTGTCATACATAGAGTTCAGTGATTCATCAGTCTTTTTTTTTTTAAAGATTTTATTTATTTATCTGACAGAGAGAGATCACAAGCAGGCAGAGAGGCAGGCAGAGGGAGAGGAGGACACAGGCTCCCCACTGGGCAGAGAGCCCAATGTGGGGCTCGATCCCAGGACCCTGAAATAGTGCCCTGAGCTGAAGGCAGAGGCTTTAACCCACTGAGCCACCCGGGCACCCCCATCAGTCTTATATAATACCCAGTTCTCATAACATCATGTGCCTTCCTTAAATGTCCATCACCTAGTTACCCCATCCCCTTCTCCCCTCGAGCAATCCTCAGTTTGTTTCCTATGTTTAAGAGTCTTTTATGGTTTGTTTCCATTCTTTGATTTCATTATGTGTTTGTTCTTTTTTCCCTCCCTTCCCTTATGATCCTCTATTTTGTTTCTTAAATTCCACATATGAATGAGATCATATGATAATTTTCTTTCTTTGATTGACTTATTTTGCTTAGCGTAATGCCCTCTAGTTCCATCCACATCATTGCAAATGGCAAGATTTCAGTTTTTTGATGGCTGAGTAGTATATCTCTTTATCCATTCATCTATTGATGGACATCTGGGCTCTTTCCATAGTTAGTCTATTGTGGACATTGCTGTTATAAATATTGGGGTGCAGGTGCCCCTTCGGATCACTACATTTGTATCTGTGGGGTAAATATCCAGTAGTGCAGTTTCTGGGTTGTAGGGTAGCTCCATCTTCAACTCCCTGAAGAACCTCCACATTGTTTTCCAGAGAGGGTTTAACACCTTACATTCCCACCAACAGTGTAAGAAGATTACCCTTTCTCCACATCTGCACTAACATCTGTCCTTTCCTGACTTAATAATTACAGCCATTCTGACTTGTATGAGATGATATCTCATTGTGATTTTGATTTGTATTTCCCTAATGCCAAGTGATCCGAAGCATTTTTTCATATGTCTGTTGGCCATATGTATGTCTTCTTTGAGGAAATGTCTGTTCATGTCTTCTGCCCATTTCTTGATTGGATTATTTGTTCTTTGAGTGTTGAGTTTGAGAAGTTCTTTTTAGATTTTGGATACTAGCCCTTTATCTGATATGTCATTTGCGAATATCTTCTCCCATTCTGTCAGTTGTCTTTTGCTTTTATTGACTGTTTCCTTTGCTGTGCAAAAGCTTTTTATCTTGATGAATTCCCAATAGTTCATTTTTACCCTTGCTTCCCTTGCCTTTGGTAATGTTTCTAGGAAGAAGTTGCTGAGGCTGAGGTTGAAGAGGTTGCTGCCTGTGTTCTCCTCAAGGATTCTAATGGATTTCCTCTCATGACTGCCTTTGCTATGTCCCAAAGATTTTGAATAGTTGTGTTTTCATTTTCATTCGTTTCCACGAATTTTTTGAAAAATTCTTCTTTAATTTCCTGGTTAACCCATTCATTCTTTAGTAGGATGCTCTTTAGCCTCCACATATTTGAGTTCTTTTCAAGTTTCCTCTTGTGATTAAGTTCTAGTTTCATGGCGTTTTGGTTGTGTCAACTGTTTCCTTTACTGTGCAAAAGATATTTATCTTGGTGAAATCCCAATAGTTCATTTTTTATCTTTGTTTCCCTGGCCTTTGGAGACGTGTTTAGCAAGGAGTTGCTGCAGCCGAAGTCGAAGAGGTTGCTGCCTATGTTCTTCTCTAGGATTTTGATGGATTCCTGACTCACATTAAGGTCTTTCATCCATTTTGAGTCTATTTTTATGTATGGGGTAAAGAAATGGTCCAGTTTCATTCTTCTGCATATGGCTATCCAGTTTTCCCCAATACCATTTGTTGAAGAGACTGTCTTTTTTCCATTGGAGAGTCCTTCTTGCTTTTTTGCAGATTAGTGGACCATAGGTTTGAGGATCCATTCTGGGTTCTCTGTTCTGTTCCATTGATCTATGTATCTGTTTTTGTGCCAGTGCCATACTATCTTGATGATCACAGCTTTGTAATAGAGTTTGAAGTCCAAGATTGTGATGCCGTTAGCTTTGGTTTTCTTTTTCAGCATTCTTTTGGCTATTTGGGTCTTTTATGGTTCCATACAAATTTTAGGATTTTTTGTTCCAGCTCTGTGAAAAAATATGGTATTTTGATAGGGATTGCATTGAATGTGTAGGTTGCTCTAGGTAGCATGGACATTTTCACAATATTTGTTCTTCGAATTCATAAGCATGGAACATTTTTTCCATTTCTTTGTGTCTTCCTCAATTTCTTTCATGAGTGTTCTACAGTTTTCTGAGTACAGATCCTTTGCCTCTTTGGTTAGGTTTATTCTTAGGTATCTTATGGTTTTTGTTGTAATTGTAATTGTAAATGGGATCCATTCCTTAATTTCTCTTTCTTCTGTGTCTTTGTTAATATATAGAAATGAAACTGATGTTGATTTCAGAGTGAAATCAAACTGAATTGATTTTATATTCTGACATTTTGCTAAATTCCTGTATGCGTACTAGCAATTTTTGGGTAGAGACTTTTGGGTTTTCCATGGGAGTTTTTCAGTTCTATGTCATTGGTAAAATTGGTCTTAGCCAGATGTTTTTTGCTGGTGTTCTGGTGGAGAGGCCTGTTGCACTGAATCTCAGGTGTCTTTGCTCTGGGTGGAGTTGCACTGCCCTTGTTATGTGGCCAGGCATTAAGCAACTCCAGATTGCTATTTGTGGCTTTTATTCACTGAAATCTTTCCCCACTGCTTTAGAGAATGAAAATTAAAATGGTGGCCTCCCACTGTCCAGTCCTGGTGCTGAAAACTTGCGCCCCCCACTCCTAAGTGCACCCTCAGGGAAAAGCAGTCAATCACTCCTCTCTCCCTGGTCTTCATATGCACTCTGTGCTCACCTAGCCTGTAACCCAGGGTTTCTATCTCAGGCATGCCATCTCAATTCAAGTCTTCAAACCCATCAGACTCCTGAAGTGAGTTGAATTCCTGGGACCAAAAAAAACTAGGGTCTCCTACTTCTCCATCATCTTGGACCAGAAAAAAGGAGAGAGATTTTATTGATCATAGGACACCTTGTCCAGCTCTGATGAAAGGTGAGGTATAGCTGATGATGATGATGAATGCTAAAATATCAGACCAAAACCGAAATCTAGTATTTCTAATGTCTGGCCAAATTCCACCTTCTTGAATTTGAAACTCACAATCAAAACCCATTTATTAAAATTCAGTGTTTTTATTATCCTTTTCCCAACAGGGCTTTCTTATGTAGATTGTAGTTCTCTTTGATGCAAGAGTGAATTTGTTGGAGTTTTATTTTTGGTACACATTGATGCAACTCTGGGCATCCATCAGATTACTGGACAGGTTTCAATAGCAGTCTCTAGGACCATCAAATTCTCCATAAAAGTGACCCCAGCAATTGGCTTGACTTATCAAAGACATAGAATGAGAAGAAAATGATGTGAAATATAGGACAGTCAAGTTGCTCACTTGGCTTGTGTGCAAAATCATGGAACATCCCAGAATGGTTACATCACAACTTCTCTAATCCTTTACTTCTGACATATATCTTTGTTGAACAAAGTCCTTATTCTTTGTATTTATTTATGGAGCATCATTAACCTTTTTCTCTTCTATGACTGGTGGTTCTTTAATTTTCTTCCTGTTTGACCAGAACAGGGTTTTTGAAAACTATTTCTTAAAAACCTTAAAATCATGAATGTAGAACATTTAATTAATATTTCACAATATTGCAGAGTTAACAACTAGGGCACCTATCTCTCTATTGGAATTCTTAGTTATATCATAATCAGTATTCATAAACTAAGCTATAGCTAGATCCCTGTTCATTTTTGGACATTCTTTACATACGAGTAATTAATCCTGGGCATTGTTCATGTTCCATGTCACCATATTTTAAACATTTGTTTACTCAAGAGTACCAGAAATACTAAAGAAATTGAAATTAGGAACAAAATGGGAAATCTTACTTATATATCTAACCTATATAATTTTTGCCATAATCTGTTTTTAGAACAAAGGGTTCCTGTACACGTTTGTCTTCCCTTCTATTCTTTTTTTATTGTATGTACTATTTGTTGAAAATAATAACTTAGCTGATTCTAATTTCATCTTTATTTACCCATTCTAATTCTCTTACTTTGCTCTTCTATTGAACTTTTTATTTTTGTAAAGCTTAATAGTTAAGAACTTTCTCCACAGACTATTTGGTTATCTCAGACTTATGGTTGTAGAAACATTTGCATTATACTCATGTATTCAGAACGTATTCTCTAGCCCTGAGTTTCATATTAATTTTTCTAATTACATACCTAGATAATCTAAACTAGTTGTTTAAAAATTAACTCACCATTAAATCCTACAGAAGTAATGATGGCCATATAGTTATGGCCTTATTAGTATGTTTTGTCCTTTGATACTATACTTATTACCCAAATCAGATCTGAGAATAATTCTAGACTCCACTCACTTATATCACTTTTTTCAATAAAAATTTTCTTTTCTTTTTTTTTTTTGGCTCTTCTGTTGCTCTCAATTTTATCACTTTTTCGGTAGTAACTACCACTTTATTATTTATCCTTTCACTAAAAGTTTTTATTAATTACCAAGTCCAGAATGTATAATGTTGACCTATAGGTAATAGCATCTCTATACCCCTATTCAGCAAGAAGTTACAGAAGATAAGACCTTTCACACTCAGCAACCTTAAAGATTTTAGGGTGGAAATTGTCCTGGGTGGAAATGATGAGGAGAAGAAAGGCAAAAGAAATGTAGATAAAATGAAATTTCCTTACAACTTGCAGCCCATTGATAAATAATTGATACCAACAGAGTCTGACATTCTTAAAGGAACTCACAACTGCCTCAATGTTAATGCTTTGCTAGTGGCAAAAAAGCAACCTTAGCTTGTCAATAGCCGGACTTCCAGGATCCTGTGTCTTCTTTAAGATATAAAAAACCTTTTGAAGGACATCTTGGCTCCTTCCACAGTTTGGGAAGAAATCAGAGAGGGAGACAAGCTATGAGAGACTCTGGACTCCAGGAAACAAACTGAGGGTTTCAGAAGGGTACAGAATGGGATAGCCGGGTGATGGGTATTAAGGAGGGTACATGCTGTGATGAGCACTGGGTGTTATACACAACTAATGAATCGTTGAACACTACATCAAAAACTAATGAGGTACTATATGGTGGTAACTGAAGATAAAAAAAATCCTTTTGGAAATTTCCTTTATCTCTACTCTCCCTACTTAAAAGTATATAATCAATTGCTCCTAAAATCCCAGTGCAGCTCTTTCTGCCTATGGGTCCTTATTCCTATTCTTTAATAAAAACACCTTTTTGCATAAAGTAAGTAAATAAATAAATAATGAGCGAAATATAATAAAAAATTCTTTCCTAGATAAAAAAATGAAAATAATTGTTCTGGATTAACACATATTTCCAAAACTCTCATTTGAGTTTCCAAGTTCCTTTCATTTTTCCTTTCCATCATTTACAGCTGGCTTTCAGGGTGATTATTCTTATTTATATCACACTTATAGAAATGAAAAGAGCATGGAGAATCATTCATGGGACATTTTTAGTGGCAAAACCAGAAATGGTGCATGCCAATTCAGCTTAAATATAAAAAGTGATGACAAAATAGACAGCTCTAGACTTAATAACCATAGCTTCTTACCTGTGGATTTGAGACATAAAATAAATATAAAATATTAAGGGTTGATGCAATAAACTACATTCAAATTTGTTGGAACCTGTGAAAACAGGAATTTCAAGAAATTTCATGGAGAGAAACTCTGATCAATCCAAGAATGAATAGAAACACCATCTTCTCAGGTGAGCCATTATGCCTAGGATCTTCTTTCTAAGTGTTTTCTGTCTCAAATAAAAAAGACAATTATAGGAACACCTGGGTGGCTTGGTCAGTTAAGCATCTGACTCAGGTCCTGATCTCAGGGTGGTGATACTGAGCCCCGTGTGGGGACTCTCTGCTTGGGTTCTCTCTCTCCCTCTCTCTCTAACCCTTCCTACTGTCTTTCTCTCTATATTTCTCTAAAAAAAAAGAATACAATTAAAAGTGTGAGCATATTTGCCACCTTTACTGAAATCTTCAAGAAGATGTTTGTTTCACATTCAGCTTTGTTGTTGTTGTTTTTTAAGATTATATTTATTTGCTTGACAGAGAGAGAGATCACAAGTAGGCAGAGAGAGAGGGGGAAGCAGGCTCCCTGCTGGGCAGAGAGCCGGATGGGAGGCTTGATCCCAGGACCCTGAGATCATGACCTGAGCTGAAGGCAGAGGATTTAACCCACTGACCCACCCATGCACCCCTCAGCTTTGTTTTTTTTTTTTTAAGATTTTATCCATTTACCCGAGAGACAGAGAAAGTGAGAGAGAGCATGAGAGGAGAGAAGGCCAGAGGCAGAAGCAGACTCCCCGTGGAGCTGGGAGCCCGAGGAGGGACTTGATTCCAGAACTCAAGGACTACAACCTGAGCCGGAGGCAGTTGCTCAACCAACTGAGCCACCCAGGTGCCCCAGCTTTGTTTTTTTGATGTTTATCTGGCACATAGTAGGAGTTCCAAAAATATATGTAGCATGAATTAATTAATGCTATCAGACAAAATAATTATAAAGAATATGAATTACAGCTTATATTTTATAAACATTTTCAGGAATTATGCTCAATTGGGGATTTTCCATAGAGCCACACTGACAGTCTTGTGTAGGATTTTATGCAGCTACAAAGGTAGTAGGTACACAGGTTTAATCAATTATCAGACTTCATTAAAAAGAACCCTATTGCATTCACTTTATGTTAATTATATCTCAATTAAAAAATAATTAAAAACAGATCTATATGACTAGCCAGATTTGTGTACCCTGAGATACAGTATGCAATATGTCAGATAGAAGGAACTCTGGATTAAATGGAGAAAGATGTGCTAATGAATAGATAGGTAATTTTTCACAAGTCTATCAGCATTTTATAGTTCCATCATGTAAAAGAGCTAACGTGTGGAATCAAGACTATTATAGTTTAAAAATGATAATTTTCTCTATGGTTTAATAAAATAAAGCAAATTCTGGAGCATTTGGGTGGCTCAATGGGTTGAAGCCTATGCCTTCGGCTCAGGTCATGATCTCAGGGTCCTGGGATCAAGCCCCGCATCAGGCTTTCTGCTCAGCAGGGAGCCTGCCTCCCCCCCACCCCGCCTCTCTGCCTACTTGTGATCTCTCTCTCTCTCTGTCAAATAAATGAATAAAATCTTTTTAAAAAATTTTTAAAAAATAAAGCAAATTCTGATTCTGACCAATTCTTGCTGATTCAACAAAGCCTCTTGTTAATATTAAGCATTTATTTGGCGGGGGTGTCAGGGAAGAGTAGGTACATGGGGATTTAGAGATGCAGCTGAGGGAACTTACTCACTCTTGATTTTGAACACAGGTATGTAAATCTAGAAGTGAAAATATGCTGTGATTTATTTCTCCTTTTAAATACACAAAAATGATTAATAAAAGTGCTAGTTGACGTTTTAATTATCTTGTAGTTTTAGACATTTACAGAAAGGATTTGGTGGATTGAAAAGCAGTGACTGTTTTCTTAGCTGTGTATGAGAGTTGATTTTCAACAGTTTTTCCTTGATGAAATCAACATTAATTTTCTCTTCATAGACTATTTACCTGTCAGAGTGAACAAACATTCTATCAAATGATTGCATCACTTTTCGTTTCATTCTTAGTAGAAATAATATATTGTTGAGCGATAAGGTGGGAAAAAATTATAAAAAAAAAACCTGTCTTCAACTAAGAGGCATTGATTGAATATATAATCCCATTACCTGTTTGATGCTCTCAATCATGTATCAACTATCATTTCATTCAAACAAGCACTTTAAGTTCTTTATCCTACATTCTATTTTTGGAGTGAGTTAAAGGGTAGTGAATATATGAGATAGGAAAGTCATCAGTTGAAATCATTTGCATTTAGCTAAGAGCACGGTGACTGACATATAGCGAGCACTACAGATTTTATAATATCAGATTGCAAAAATATGCATGTATGTAAAGATTTATGCATATATGAACACATGTATATAGGGACAAACATGTACATACAGTTAAAGCTATAGTCCACATTTATAGTCTACTATGGTGTACGTATGTACGGACACACACATATAGTGCACAATATATGTGCATATATATATGCACTATATGTATGTGTGTATATATATAGTGCATATTAATGTGTGTATATGCACATACATACACTATTCACAAGCTTTATACACACACTTACATGTGTTCAGATATAGTATTAGTTAAATTTTATTTTCCAGTCAATTGAAAATTGCTGTTAACTGGCATTTACATATAAATAGTACTATTGTTATTAAGATTATTTTAAGCATTGTAAAATCCATAGCTGGTATTTTCTCTGAACATTGAAAATTACCTGCATAAATTTTATAAATTTGGAGGGAGAGATACATTATTAATATCACTTGGGAATGTGTGTGACAATTACATATTTATTTAATTCCTTAAAGCATCCTATTCCCCAATCTTTTTAAATAAAATGAAGTTCAAAATGAAGATTTAATACATACACATATCTTCAAATTTTAATGCAGAGCTAGTCATGACTAGTTGCTCCAGAAATAGCAACAGAGTAAAAATATATAATGTTGCAAGACTTAGTGGTGGGAGAAATCAAATTTTGGAATGGAAATTTGATTTTAAAGTAAATGCTAAAATCCTTGCTATGACAGATGGACTCAGCAGCTTCAGAGTGGGCCCCTGCTGTCTCTGTCACACTCTTGGCTGCCTTGTGTAGGCTCCAGCCCTTAAAGCAATAATGGTTCCTGTGGAGGCAGAGGGATAATGCACACCTCAAATAGCTACAAATGGTATAAGCCTGACTAATTAATATGTACTCTCAGATTCTTACCCACTAGTAATTCACCTTAAAGTTATGTCAACTGTTAAAAAAATGTTGGCTAGGCCACAATAGAATGCCATATGAAAAAAATTGCTCTATAGCTTTTCTACAGATATTACATCTTTAAGTAAACTTCCTCTCTCAAGCTTTCTACTTTTATCTGTAGTGCTTCAATTCTCACAAATAACAGGTCTTTAAAAGAGAGGGAATGCATATGTTGCTGTTGCAGTGAATGAAGCTATAGGTTATAGTTAGCAGTTTGGGAAATAGCAATGACTGTACCTGTATATTTCTGAGGGAAAATAGGATTAGATTATAGAGAATTGTTTCATGTTTTGGAGCAATTTAAACTTCTTTTTAATATTTTCAATCATATTTACCATCTAAAACACAACTTATTACTTGACACACTAATGATAATTTGAATTGTATCTATACAATATCAAACAATTTGCCAATAAGTAGAAAACAGAAAATCAAAATAAATAGAAATTCTTGGCATCTTTGTGGAAAAAATAAATGGTAGATAGAATTTATCTTTTTATAAAGTGGTTTCCTATAATTATGTAGATGTTATCAAAGATGTGAGAGACAAGGTTTAAGGAGAAAATTAGCCTCTCTCTGATATAAATACTTAATAGTACTTTAATTGATCTTTTACTATTTTAATAAATTATAATGTAATGTGATCACATATCTAGAATGTGACACAAAAATGATAAATATACGTAATAGGTAAGTAGTAGTCATAAGGCAAAAGTTGTGGTCTGGGCACTGATATCTTCTGCAAAGGCAATTTTCAGTCCTTCTAGCATCCCACAGAGTGTGCTGGGGCACACAATGAGAGGACATGTGTTCTAGTGGCAGATTCTCTGCTCTCTTCCTCACTCTCTGATAGGGTACTCAAATACTCAAATAGGGTATTTATGAGAACAATATAGCCAGTGGGGAGAAAAGTAGCTTACTTGGGTATCAGGCAATTTGGGTTTAGATACCAACTGTTTATAGTAGCTGTTTGAAAAACATCAGGTACCCAGCACCCGGAGGATGTGTATGTGAAGACCCAAGTTCAAATGAAATTGTCCAGGAAAAACCCAGAGTAAGCTTTCTGAGTGAATTTCAAATATTATTGAAACCACTGAAGTGATCTGCTGCCTTTAAAGATTACATCAAAAAGAACATAGATTTACTCATTAAAATCTAAAATAAGCATTTTGATATTTAAAAGCACAAAATTTGGGATGCCTGGCTGGTTCAGGCAGTGGAACATGGGTCTGTTGATCTCAGTGTTGTGAGTTTGAGCCCCACCTTAAGTATTGAGATTACTTAAAAATAAAAATCCTTTAAAAAAATAATAATAAAATAAAAGCACAAAACTTAAAAGTATGTTTGTTTACAAGAAAAAATACTAAAAACACATAAATATTTTTTAACACACAAATATTATTAAACAGTTTAAGTAATGACATCTTTACAGTTCATTATTCTACACTACTAATTAAAGAAAATAGTCCTTTGAAACACCTCCAACATTATCTAATTTATATTTTATATTCATGATTATATTATTACAGAAATTAAAATATGAGGGCTTATATATATATATATTAAGTTAATTCATTTATCTTTTAAACTGAATCATTTATTTTCTTTTACACACGTTCATCAATATTACTATTTCTATAATGGCAACACTCTCATTACTACATTTTAATTACATTATTTTTATTTATGACTATTAATAAAATAAATGCCACTTAATTGTTTTCCCATTTCGAACATTTAAAAAGAGGAAATTTTAAAAAATAAAATAACCTTGGGACCCTGAAGAAATAAAAGAATATATATTTCTTCCCAGGTGTTGCTGCTTACCTAAGAAAAAGGAAAAGGTACAAAAATGTTGCTTATGTGACTTTCCTATACCTTCATCTGATATATTAAGAAAGTAATTTAAAATTGTATAGAAGTGAAGAGGAAAAAAAGAGAGATTTGCTGTCTTTAGAGATTACAACAAAATAATCACAGAGTTAAATTTATTAATAGCTAAAATAAGAATTTTGATATTTAAAAACACAAACTTAAGAAAACTAAAAATACACAAATATTTGTAAGGCATTATTGCCTCATTTTCTGCATCATGCATTGCTGTTGGGGATGATTGGGCTTTCTGCAACCCAAAAGTATAATCCTTACCTCTTCCTTTACATAAGATTAACCAAGATTTTTTTAAATAAATTGATGTAGACTTTAATTGTTACCTATAAGACCAGCCACACATCTTGACTATCTCTCTAAAATTAATTGATTGATTAAACCTCAAATATAAGAGAAACAACTACTCTAAAAGCACCAAGGACCACAACTTTAAGGAATTATAAGGCCAAAATCTACATGAAATCAGAAACAATGAGAAGTTAACTAGAAATAAGCTGAGAAACATAAATTTATTCTGTTGTAGGGGTATTTGTTTGTTATCTTGCAATTGGATATTTAGTTTCATGGACTTCTATAAAGAAGAAAGAAGAAAACTTCAAGCAAGCCTATGGCCAACTTGGAGAAGTAATATAAGTGCCCACAGTTCATTAAATGGCGAATACAATAAACAGCACTCTCAAGAAAAAGGTAAGACAGAAAAAGCCACGTTTCCACCCAGAAGAAGGCAAAAAAAGTTATTGTATCATTAAATAGAGGAAAGAAGAAATTAACTCATTCCTGAGAATTAAGCCAGCCTTAACAGAATTGTTAGGTTCAAATCTCTTACATGATCTTTCTGACCCCAAATTCTCAACCTATGAATTTTATTTTAAAGTTGACAGGACTGGTAGATTCCTTAAGTCTCTGGCAAGTGTAAACAAAATGAATTCTGAAGAAACATTCATGATAGACTTAAAAGAACTTCTTCAAATAATTTTTTGAGAAAAATGAGCATCTCAGGGTATACAATTAAAGGCAGTACAAGTAAATAAGGCATATGAACAAGAAAAACCAGAAGCAGTCTTAACTGTAGTTCTACAAATATTTTATATGTTAGAATTTTCAGATACAAAAAATAACAGTGAATTCAATGTTTTTAAAAATAAAAAATGATCTAGTTAATAAGCATTTTGAGGATATAATAAATTAACCAAGAATGCAGAAAAATAGCTAAATAGATATATAACAATATAATCCATTTAAATATAATCTCTAGGGGCACCTGGGTAGCTCAGTGGGTTAAGCCCCTGCCTTCAGCTCAGGTCATGATCTCAGGGTCCTGGGATCGAGCCCTGCGTCGGGCTCTCTGTTCGGCAGGGAGCCTGCTTCCCACCCCCCTTCTCTGCCTGTTTGTGATCTCTCTCTCTGTCAAATAAATAAAAATCTTTAAAAAAATATAATCTCTATATAACATATAAAATATACAAAATACAGAATAGAATGGAACATCTACAATTGGAAAACAAAACAATAGATATTACTAATTCTGGAATTTAATAACACAGTTGAGAATTGGTGAACTGAAAGTAGATGTTAAAATGCAGCACAAAAAGATAATGAAATGAAATGTAGAAAAATGAAAGGAAACCAAATACAGAGTGAAAAGCTCTATCTTCTAACTAATGAAAATTCCAGAAAGAGAAGTGAGAATGAGAAAGAGACAAGACAACGCTCACTGAATAGTCACGAGTTGGCAGACTAAAGATAAAGCACACTATACTCAAAAGACTACTTGTAATATATCCGTAATTGTCCAGTTGTAAACTTAACGATATCTTACATGGCCAAGTAAGAAGAAGAGAAAACAGGGGTTTTTTAAGAAACAAATTTCCTTGATATGGTAAAGGAGAGAGCTAAAACACTTTTAATTTGAACTGAATGAAAAGTTATTGTATGATCTTGAATCATGGAATGGAAGTCGGTGGGTTCTGCCTTGAGGGCATTATGCTAAGTGAAAATAAGTCAGACAGAGAAAAACAAATATTACTTAATATTGCTTATATGTGGAATCTAAAAAAGCCAAACTCAAAGAAACAGAGTATTGGGGTGGTTACCAGGAGTTTGAGAGTGGATGGGGGAAATGGAGAGATATTGATCAAAGGATACAAACTTCCAGCTATGATTAATCATTTCGGTACATGGTGATTAGCAAGATGATTATAGCTAAAATACTGTATCATATACTTGAATATTGCTAAGATAGTAGATCTTAAATGTTTTAATAATTTTGTAATGTATTCTTGTGTCAAATTGTATACCTTAAATTTACAGATGTTATGTGTCAATCATATCTCAGTAAAGCTGGAAAAAAGAAAAGGAAGTTGGTTCTGCAGTTTTGGGTAGCTCTTAATTTCTTCTAAAGTACTGATGAGTTTATCATCATTTTGGAATTTTTTGGATTAATTTCAATTTGTGTCTTAATATCTGGCTTTAGAAATTAGAATTCTATCACATTTATCTAAGATGTTAATATGTATTATGATAATGCATATGATATATGTATCCTTTTCATCCCTATATTGTTAAAATACAAAGCTAGAAGGTGTTATTTTATTTTATCTATTAATCTATGTATTATCTAATCTATATATTATCTATGAATTATCTAAAAATTGATGCAGATATAACAAAAGTTGATTCACAATTCCTCTAATGATAATGAAGCACAGCTATTTTGTTCCAATGATAAAATAAACAGTAACACAATAAATAAAGCTTAGGATTAGATCTAGCTATTTTCAGAAATATATTCAACAACATTCAGGTTGTGTTTGAAAAGCAACTAATGTAAAACATATTTCGTGATAATTTTCCCCAGTGTGTGCAATTATAGTTTGAGAACTTTGTGCAATAACTTGTACTCATTAATTTATGCAGCAATAACAGCTTTGGCATGAGGTTAGTACTGCAAGCAGATGAAACAGATGAGCAGGCAGAATTTTTCCCTGCCTGTGAAGACAATAAGCCTCAGAGGACTTTAAGGGAAAGACTAACTGGTAAGTATTTACAAGAGTGACTTTGACTACGGTTAGTCTGTCTGTACTTTCGGTCATTTGTGCTGGAAGAGTCTCCGGAATAGGACTTAGATGAAAAAGTTTATATATAATCATATTTTATGCATCTGTTGCCATATATTATACATAGTTCATATTATGATCTGGTCATAAAAGAACATTCTATTACTATACTCAAGCATAATGCTTAAGATTTATTTATTCATTGTCATCCATAGTTTGAAATTTATAGCCAATTGTTTTAAACTTGGATACATCCTCCTATTGGGGGCACAACTTAAGGTATTTGTAGCTTTTGATATGTCAGTGTGCTCTAAATAACACTAAATAGAGGTGCCTGGGTGGCTCAGTTGTTAAGCGTCTGCTTTCTGTTCAGGTCATGATCCCAGGGTCCTGGGATTGAGCCCAGCATCAGGATCCCTGCTGGTTGGAAAGCCTGCTTCTCCCCCTCTCTCTCCCCTAGCTTGTGTTCCCTCTGTAACTGTCTCTCTCTGTCAAATAAATAAATAGATAGATAGATAAATAAGAAACACTAAATAATGAGTCATATACAAATCTTTCACCCACAAATATAGGTGTTTAGCTTTATTTTACTTACATTAGATTTTTACTATTTTAAACATCAGCATATACACTAATACCTAGTTTGCTATTGTCAGATTTTTTAAAAATCCCTTAGATTTAATATGTTGAGAAGCCACAAAATATCCATTAAATACCTTGGTAATTGGAAGAAATCAAGACAGAGTCTAAATAAATCTGACACAATGAACAAAATAAACCTACAGTTGAGATAAAGAAAATGTCAGTGTGTAAAATCAATTATTTATGCTTGGACAGAAAGACTATGGAATTCAATTAATGCTCTCCATAAATATATATTCTTTAGCATAGTCATAGAAAAAATTGCTTAAAGTGGAAGACTTGGGGTGCCTGGATGGCTCAGTGGATTAAAGCCTCTGCTTTTGGCTCAGTTCATGATCTCCGGGTCCTGGGATCGAGCCCCGCATTGGGCTCTCTGCTCAGCAGGGAGCCTGTTCCCCTCTCTCTCTGCCTGTTTCTCTGCCAATTTGTAATCTCTATCCCTCTGTCAAATAAATAATTAAAATCTTAAAAAAAAAAAGTGGAAGACTTGTAGGTATCCTTAAAGTTCATTTTTACCACTGTTCATCCCCACCCAATCATGACCACCAGCCCGTTTCCTCCCTAATCTCCTCACTCCCACAGTACCCCCTACCTGCAGTGCAGACATAGATTATATATCATATGAGAATTCAAGAGTGTTGTAGTTATGGTTTCTATTTCGACCTTTATAGGACTTTTTATATAGATCAGGGGAATCAAAAAGGGTAAATAAAATAATTAAATTAACTAGAAGGATTTACATTATAAAAGATGACGAGTGATTACAAAAAGATAAAAAGATTTCACAGAAGAGAAGGTTAGGTGATTAGAGATTGAATTGTCTAAAGCTATGGACTTTATAGAATTGCGAGACAGTTTATAAAAAAGGGAAAGGATCTGAGAAGTAGGTATCAGACTTGGAAATGCTACTAAGATGACCAGGGTGGAAGAGATTTTTATGTAATTATTCTTGTTTCCTATAATTTCTTCTAGGGACTCTGGTAAATATTTTAATTGTTTTCTAAGTATCTATATATTTTTCTTTTGTATGTCTAAGGACTTGGCCTAGAAACTAGCTAAAGGAATAAAGAAAATAGCAGCCAGAGAAGATAAATAACTTGTCCAAGATCACTCTGCTAATGAAGAATAGATCTGGAACTAGAGAGGAAGCTTCCCAAGACCTTGTTTTGATTCCTAGTTCACTCAGCTACTCTCAAAACAATAAGAGACTGTCTGAAACTGCCCTTGTTTCCTCTTCATACTCTGTATTAGAGAAATATTTGTTCGGCTTTGTTTCTTGGAATAATTTCAGCAAATTAACACTCTATTGTCCCTGAACAGACTATCCATAGGAATTTTTATTTTCTCTGCTAGTAAATTGGCTCATAGGCTGTGGACCACTTTAGACAATTAAATAGAGTTCAGAACCTAGCACACTATGGTTTCTGTGAGCTTCTGAGACTGATTATATCCCACCAGATACAAATGGTTTTAAATTCTTTAAAAAAAAAATTTCCCATGAAAATCATTTTCAGAATTTCACACAAATTAATGATGTTGAAACTGAATGTATCCCTTTTTCCCTGAAATCTGAATTTTTTTCTTATGTTTACAGTGACTAGAGTTAGGATCTTTGGGTTTACCTCTGATCTCCCCTTCATACTTAATAGCCAACCATTCTCCAAAGCTTACCTCATAAATACCTATTTGATCCCCCACTTATCTCCAGCAACTTCTAAACTCTACACCAAATATTGATTATTCCTTGTTCAGATTAGATTACTGCTAATAACTGCCCCCCCCCACACACACCCTTAACAATGGCAAACCACTGATTTTAGTGTTCCTAGCCTTCAGGTCATTCTCTACCCTATTATCAATATTTCATTTCATAAACAAAAATCAAGTTATGACATTGTCCTGTTTAAAACTCTTCACATCATTCCTGTGGCCTTAAGATAAAGTCCAAATCCCTAACCATGGCCACTACCTACTGCATGGCCTCATCTCTCACCACTTAACCTTCATTGTCTTCACTCTATAACCTCCTAACCTAATAAGTTCTAAAAGTTCTGCTGATGCTCTTTTCTATGATGATGAAAACATAGTCTTTTTTTCCGTGATACCAGGTCCCAATTAAGTGCTTCACTTATAGTATTCACCTATACCTTAAACTTTCCTATTATAGTACCTATCATGATTTATCATATTTGTTTCATTATATTTTATATCTTCACCGTCCCTTCCAATGGATTATGAAATCAGAGAGGGCAGGGATTATTTCTACCTAGTTTACTCTTATAACTCTCAGTACATAAGGTCCTTAGTTAATAGTTTTTGAATGATTAACTCTAGGAATGGCTAAAAATCAACAAAATATATGATTTTAAAATAAACCTTTATTTGATGAGTGAAGGAGCTGTTGTATCTATACCTCTTCTTTCCTTTTATCTTCTTGTAAAATCATCATTCCCTTTGCTCACAACTGTTTAGGTAAGCACACGCACGCATACACACATAGCATAAGTTTTGTGGGCAGAACTAAAATTTTCTACCCTGAATTTGGCTACGACATTTCTTTCAGTACTTTAGATCATTAGCCAAATATCCACAACTATAGCACACTTTCTGGAACAGATGCATTCTAAAAATTCGATTTCTGTCAGTTGACTCATATTCACATTGATTTATATTCTAATTTTAAAATCACTTTATTTTTATTTTCTCTTTATTTTCAATGGCCATTGATTTCTAATATCTTGCTGCTTTTTCTTAGCCTGTAAAATAATTGTATAAACACCTACCTGTGTGTAACTGTATAAATGGTTGCCAACCTTTAAAGACAGTGCTCTTTAAAGTTTATTCACTTAAATAATCCTCCTGGTCAGATAATAATATTCTCCTTCATTACAGTAAAATTGATTATTAAAAATCAGTCTTAAAATGCAGAACATACATTGTTTACTATTCTACAACTTCTGGAAAATTGTCGTTGAAAGTCTGAATGACCAGGCTTCTGAGTTCAATTTGTTTAGAAAAGATCAAATTCTGGGGGCGCCTGGATGGCTCAGTTGTTAAGCATCTGCCTTAGGCCTCAGGTCATGACCCCAGGGTCCTGGGATCAAGCCACACATCGGGGCTCCCTGCTCAGCAGGAAGCCTGCTTCTCCCTCTCCCATTCCCCCTGCTTGTGTTCCTGCTCTCCCTCTCTCTCTCTTTCTCTCTCTGTCAAATAAATAAATAAAATCTTAAAAAAAAAGAAAAGATCAAATTCTTTTTTTATTATGTTCAGTTAGCCAGCATGTAGTACATCATTAGTTTTTGATGTAATGTTCAGAGATTCATTATTTGTGTATAACACCATGACCATCACAACACATGCTCTCCTTAATGCTCATTACCAGTTAGCCCGTCCCCCCACCTCCCCTCCCTTTGTAACCCTCAGTTTGTTTCCCAGAGTCCAGAGTGCCTCATGGTTTGTCTCCCTCTTAGATTTCTTCCCATTCAGTTTTCCCTCCCTTCCCCTGTGGTCCTCCACACTATTCCTTATATTTCCACATATGAGTGAAATGGTATGATAATTGTCTTTTCCTGCTTAACTTATTTCATTTAGCATAATCCCCTCCAGTTCTATCCATGTCGATGCAATAGTGGGTACTCATCCTTTCTGATGACTAATATTTCATCATATGTATGTACCACATCTTCTTTATCCATTCATCTGTTGAAAAGCATCTTGGCTCCTTCCACAGTTTGGCTATTGTGGACATTGCTGCTATGAACATTGAGGTGCATGTGCCCCTTCTTTTCACTATATCTGTATCTTTGGGGTAAATACCTAGTAGTTATGTGAATGGTGGAGATCTCTTTTGGGGCTTTGTAGCCTCAGTAGATGTATCCAAGTAGAAAATAACTGCAAAAGACTTGGATTTATACAGTACTTTAAAATCTGTAGATTACTTTATTTCATATATAATTTATTAGATTTTCACAGTAATCATTTCAGGTAAATTGGAATTTTGCTATTAGTTTACAAATATGTTAATTACTCTGGAAAAACAAGTGTATTTTTATTTTTTTTTAATTCTTTTTCCCCAAATTTATTTTAATTTTTCAGTGTTACAAGATTGATTGTTCATGCACCATACCCAGTGCTCCATGCAGTACGTGCCCCTCTCGATACCCACCACCAGGCTC
>CM052810.1:131577095-131678756 GCA_028533885.1 Nasua narica | reverse complement strand
GATTATTTGTTCCATTTCCTTGAAATAAATTGATGGTATTTTGATAGGGATTGCATTAAATGTATAGATTGCTTTAGGTAGCATAGACATTTTCACAATATTTGTTCTTCCAATCCATGAGCATGGAACGTTTTTCCATTTCTTTGTGTCTTCCTCAATTTCTTTCATGAGCACTTTGTAGTTTTCTACAAGTTTTCTTTGCCTCTTTGGTTAGGTTTATTCCTAGGTATCTTATGGTTTTGGGTGCAATTGTAAATGGAATCGACTCCTTAATTTCTCTTTCTTCTGTTTTGCTGTTCATGTATAGGAATGCAACTGATTTCTGTGAATTAATTTTATATCCTGAGACTTGATTGAATTCCTGTATGAGTTCTAGCAGTCTTGGAGTGGAGTCTTTTGGGTTTTCCACATAAAGTATCATACCATCTGCAAAGAGTGAGAGTTTGACTTCTTTGCCAATTTGGATGCCTGATACAAATTGATCAGTAGAAATCTACTGTAATCTTTGAAAAAATATTTTGAAGTAAATACTTATTAAGTGAATAAAAATGCTATATTTTTCTTGCAAGAAAGTAAATTAGTTGATATTCATTTTTATTACTCAAAATTTTCATATTATCCTTAAAACTTGATAAAAGGTATTAGTTCAAATAATACAAATTTTATATCAGAATCTAAGTTTCATAGCCTGTGTTGCCAAATTTTCTTTGTCATTTAATTATATTTCATGGTAACAAAATGCTGTCATTTCAATCTCCATTTTGTTATGACCATTGAAAATTAGTATTTAAGTAGCTACTCAGAAATTATATCCAGTCTAAAGTTTTAAAAAGTATCCAAATTGTAACTTAAAAAATAAATTCTCTCCTACTGACCTTTTAAGAGATAGCAGGGAATAACAGGAGCTCAAAAGCAATTTTTGTCATTGAATGATTTCAAGCCCTTGAAAGGAGAAGATCCATACTACTAGTTTTTAAATTAAAGTTTCTTATGAAATTCTCTATTGTTATAAATGTTCCAAGCTAACATATTACCAATTTTTCTTATCAG
The DNA here is from genome assembly GCA_028533885.1 of Nasua narica. Classification (NCBI taxonomy): domain Eukaryota; kingdom Metazoa; phylum Chordata; class Mammalia; order Carnivora; family Procyonidae; genus Nasua; species Nasua narica. The sequence continues at coordinate 131,677,706 of CM052810.1, read as the reverse complement.
CATAATGAATTACCTCAAGTATGATATGACTTTAAAATACCAACCACCTACTTTAGCATAAAATTATTTTTTAAATACAGGATTTAATCTCTTGCTTTTTTAATCTCGAAAATTCTTACTTTGCTATAATCCCATGTTGCAGATGTAGAATTGTTTTTTACTGGCTTCATCCAGGTGTTTTAAAACCTATTTAATTTTTTTAGGACAAGAGTAGATTTTATTGTTTGTCCACCTCACACTAGTACCTCATTACTGAAGCTGTCACATCCCTATAATATAGAAATTAAACACAATAGTGGCATACCTGCTGCTGACAGCTATGCATATCTGTGCAGCATTCATAGTGACATCTGCACAATTGCTACCTCATCTAGCCCTCAATTAATGTAATCGGGAAGGTGTACAATTCCCAATGCACAAATCATTGAGAGTTGTAACTTTTACCTGTCTTTTCATTGCTTAAGATTAATAGCATGCTCTTCACATATTCAATAGATTTGCATAAATTTCCATAGTATACCCCTCTGTAGTTGCTTTCCTGTCATCTTCCCTAAGGGGGTGAATATAAATGCCTTTTCCTTATTAAAATTAGCCATAGGATTTGTTTAAAAATACATTTTTATTCTAGAACAAATTGATTTCAGTAGCTAGTAGTATCTTTCACATTATAACTATTTAATGAAGTTTCCAATAATTAGTAGCATGTAACAAAGCAGTAAGTATAAACTGCAACCTTTATATTCATTTACTGAAGTTTCCCCAATCTTCTGGTTTCAGTTGTCTCTTCACATTGCATTTGCTCTTAAAACACAAAATGTGATTGCACTTTGTATATTCTGAAGCATCTGGTAATTATTCTAACTCACTCAATTAATTTCAACTTTAAAGATAAAAATGCTTGAAAAAAATCTGTTTAAATCTCTGAAAAAAAATTACCTCTCTAACAAATCTAACATCTTCCAAAGTGGCTGTTACATTTTGCATTCCACCAGCAGAGTGAGAGTCCTTATTGCTCCACATCTTGGCCAGCATTTGATATTTTCAGATATTAACCCTACATGTGTAATGTTGAGCATCTGTCCTATGCATATTTACCATATATGTATTTCCTTTGGTGAGGTGATTATTCAAATCTCTTGTTAGCTTTTTACATTATTATTAAGTTTTCACAGTTCTTTGTGTATTTTGGATACACTTTATTAGATATGTATTTTACAAATATTTCTTCTATTCTGTGAAATTTTTTATTCTCTTAACAGTGACTTTCACAAGCAAAAGTTTTGTATTTTAACGAAGGCTTATTTACGAGTTTTTTTTCTTTCATGGATCATTCTTTTGTTGTATCTAAAGAAATCATCACCATCATTAGGAAACTGCAAATTAAAACAGCAATGAGATACCATTACGCACCTATTAGACTGGTAAAAACCCAAAATAAGGACAATAGCAAATGCTGACGAAGATGTGGAGCAAAAAGAACTCTCATTAATTGATTATGGGAATCCAAAATGGTGCAGAGGACTGTTTGGCAGTTTCTTACAAAATTAATCATTTTCTTACTGTTGACCCAACAATCACACTTCTTGATATTTACCCAGATGAGCAGAAAACATTTGTTTAGCCAAAAACCTGAACACAGTGTTGGTGGTATAGTTGTGAGAATAGCTACCTTCCAAAAACCTGCCCACAAATGTGTTTATCAGCCTTAATTATAATTGCTAAAATGTGGAAAAAACCCAAGATAGCCATCAGTAAGTGAGCACATACATAAACTGTAGTACATCCATAAAATAGAATGTTACTCAGTGCTAAAATGAAATGAGCTGATGAATCATGAAAAGACAGGGAGGAACCTTAAATGTGTACTGCTAAGTGAAAGAGATCAATCTTAAAAGGCTACATACTGTATGATTCCAACTCTATAGTATTCTGGAAAAAGCAGAACTATAGGCCTAACAAAAAGATCAGTGGTTGCAAGAGGTTAGAGTAGGAGAGATATATAGACAGATCACAGAGGATTTTTAAGACAATGAAACATGTTATTACGCATTTGTCTAAATATACAGAATGTACTCCACCAAGAGTGAACACTAATGGAAACTAAGAACTTTGATAATGATTTGTCAATGCAGATTCACTGATTGTAATAAATGTACCAGTCTGATACAGGATAGTGATAGTGGTAGAGACATGCATGGGACCAGGGAGTATATGGGAACTCTCTGTACTTTATACCCATTTTACTGTGAAATTAAAATTTTTCCAAAAGTAAAGTCTGTTTTGGCAAAAAAAAAAAAAAAAAAAATCACCAAAACAAGGTCACCTAGATTTTCTCCTATGTTATCTTCTATGTATTTTATAGTTTTGTATTTTTCATTTAGATATGCTATAATAAGTATATTAAAATGGATTTAATTTTATAAAAGATGTAAATTCTGTGTCTATATATATATATATATATATATATACACACACACACACATATATTCATACATGTGGCTATCCAGTTATCCTATTACCATTTTTTGAGAAGAATACCTTTTCTCCATAAAAATAACTTTACTCCTCTGTCAAAGTCAGTTGACTATATTGTGTGGATCTATTTCTGGTCACTCTGTGTCTGTTGCAGTGACTTATTTCTTTATTCTTTTACCAGTACCTGACTGTCTTGATTACTATAGCTAGTCTCAAAGTTCAGTAGGGTCAGTTCTACAGCTTTGTTTTTTTTTCTATTTTGTTTTGGCTGTTCCGAGTCATTGACTTTCCATGTAATCTTCAAAATCAGTTATTCAATAGCCAGAAAGTAACTTGCTGGGATTTTGATTGGGGTTGTATTGAATCTATATAACAATTTGGGAGGACCTGGTATCTTTGCTTGTTGAGTAACTATTCACTATCCACCAATAAGGAATATCTCTCCATTGATTTAGCTCTTCTTTGATTTCTTTGATCAGAGGTTTCTAGTTTTCCTCATATAGCTTTAGCGTATACCTTGTTAGATTTATACCCAAGTATTTCATTGGGGGGGTTCATATATATGGTATTAACTTAAAATCCCAATTGTTCATTGCTGGTATATAAGAAAGTGATGAACTTTTGTATGTTAACCTTGTGTCCTGTAGTCTTGCCCAACTCACTGATTAGCTCCCAAAATTATTTAGATTTTTTGAGATTTTCTACATAAGCATGCTATCTGCAAGCAAAGATAGCTTTATTTCTTCTTTCTTAATCATTATATCTTTTATTTATTTATTTTTTAATTACATCACTTAAACTTCTGATATGATGTTCAATAGGAGTTGTGAAAGGGACTTGTTCCCATTTTTAGGGGAAAGCTTTGAGTTTCTCTCCATTAAGTATGATGGTAGGTGTAGGTTTTTCATAGATGTTCTGTATCAAGTTGTGGATGTTCCCTCTATTTCTAACTTGTTTAGTTATTTTTATTATTATTATGAATGGGTATTGGGTTTTATAAAATGCTTTCTTTGTAGCTAATGATATGATTATATGACTTCTCTCCATTACCTGTTGATTTAATGAATTATATTTATTGATTTTTCAATATTGATTTAGCCTTATATACCTAGAATAAATCTCACTTGAACGTGGTATATAGTTATTTTTATGCAGTGTTAGATTCTCCTTGTTAATATTTTATTAAGGATTTATGTTCATGAAAGATATTGGTCTATAGTTTTTCTTTCTTGTAATATGTTTACTTGTTTTCATATTAGTTAACCATGGAATAAGTTAGGTGCTGTTTCCTCTGCTTTTATTATCTGGAAGTGATTTTAGGGAATTGGTATAATTTCTTCCTTAAATATTTAGTAAATTTATCAGTGGATCCATCTGGGTCTGATGCTTTCTGTTTTGGAAAATTGTTGATTATTTGTTTAATTTTTAAAATAGATATAGTTTTATTCTGATTATCTGTTTTCATTTGTGTGAGTTTTGCTAGACTATGTCTCTCAAGGAATTGGCTTATTTCATCTAAATTATGAATTTTGTGAGAATAGAATTTTCATAATATTCCTTTATAACCCTTTTAATGTCCTAAAGATCACTAGTGATGATCCCTCTTTCATTTCTCATATTAATAATTTGTGCCTTCTCCTGTTTTTTCTTTGTTAGCTTGTCTAGAAGTTTATCAATAGTGTTGAAATTTCCAAAGACCCAGCTTTTGATATTGTTGATTTTTCTCTATGGTTGTTCTGCTTTCAGTTTCATTGATTTCTCCTCTACTTTATATCATTAATTTTCTTCTGCTTGACTGGATTTTTCTCTTCTTTTCTTTTCTTTTTTTTTCTCTTTGACAAACCTAGGAGTTGGATTTTTAAAAAAAATTTTGAATTCTTCTTTTCTAATATATGCATTCAGTGATGCAAAATTACCTATAATTACTTCTTACATTACATCCCACAAATTTTATAAGTTGTATTTTTGTTTTATTTTCTTCAAAGTATTTGAAAATTTGAAAGTATTCGAATTTATTAATTTCTCATGAGACTTTTGTTTGACTCATGTGTTATTTAGTAGTGTGTTTTTAATCTGCAAGTACCTTGTGATTTCCCAGCTACTTCTTTGTTATTGACTCCTTGGCATATATGTGAAATAAGAAAAGGATATTCAGTACTGTCTTGAGTTAAAATAAGCTATTACTTGGGTGAAAATTTTTAGAGATTATTTCTATTGAGATATATCATACAAAGAATAAATTTCTCAGAATAGTAACTCAGAGTAGTAACTATTCTTACTGGGCTTTTCTAATGATTATACGGGGAGTCATTCTACTTCTACAGTTAACACTTTTTGCTCAACTGATTCTTCATTAAAGGCAGCATTTTATTAATATTATAATCCTGAAAGGACAATCTAATTATTTTTCAAAAATACTCCAAACAAGTTGCTCAATGTCCTAATGAATCATACTGAAACTCTTGTATTATTTAGGCTTTCAAGACTTTCATGTGTAATCATTTATATAAATAGCACATATCTTGGGTATTTTTCAGTATATTAGGTTTTATATATAAAGCATGTCTTTAGTTAGTTATGCCAGAAATCTGGCCTAAAATGGATTTTAAAACCCTTCATATTGCACATCATGATAAGAACCCACATGTTTCTAATTTCAACCTCAATCACTCAATTCTTTAAGAAGAGAACAGTAGCTTATGAAATATAGTTTCTAATAGTGAAAAGCTAATTAGCAGGAGAAAAAACACTTTAAAACATGGTAAATAATACTTAGAGATGGTGCAAAATTATATCACTCTCTCTATTACTACATTTTAGACACAAAATAAGATATTCAAAAGTTTTAAGTTAAATTTATGAATAGACTATTATTTGGCTTAAAATGTTAAAATAATATGTCAGACAATTTTAGGAACAAGGAATAACCTATTTATTATCATTTAAAAACATAAATAAAGCCAATTTCTGAAAATACCCAGGATTTGAAAAATAGTAATTTTTGACCCAAGAAACCATGTTCAAAATGTAATAGAGAAGAAAGAATAAGAGTAGAATGGTAAATATGAAAAATTTTTGAAGGTCCACAGACTGATCCAAAATTCAATATTAGAGCAAGTTAGATTACCTTTTCTGAAAATCAGATGAGAGCTTGTGAAATGTAATGTGATCAGAAATATAAACACTATCAAAGGTTATGGTAACAGAGTTATTCATTCAACAAATATAAAGGAAAAGATATTTTGTGCTGTTTGTTTCTCTGACATGGTTAGAGAAGAGAGAACATGACAGGCAACTTCCTGCACTCCTGAACCACATATTATGGTTGATGATAAAAGAACCATAAAATATAACAAATAACTAAAAACAATAATTAGAGGTTTTTATTAAAGAAAACAAACATAAATCTGATGTGTTGATGTTAAATGAGACAATATAAGTGAGGACTACTTTAGATCAGAATGATCCAGACAAAAACTTGAGGAGCTTTTTGTTTCAGTTATAAGATAAAAAGCATGAATATTGTGAGATGAGAAATGGGATGCTGTGTTCAAAGGAATGACAGGACATTCAAGTAACTGGAGTTTAGTGAGAAAGATTGAAACGAGAGGAAATTTCAAGGGTATCACATAGAACTATACTGACTACTGACTGGTCTGCCTGAATTACAGGTATAATATATTCATTTTGATCAGATTAAAAGATCTATATGTACCAGTTTGGAATGATTTTTTCACTATTGTTGCTTAATCAAATAATGTGCTTGATACATGCTGTATTTGGTATATCTTATATTTGAATCCCTAAATAAAAATCTAATAAATATTTATGCTGCTCAAATATATTAATTCATGGAATATAAATATCTGTGATATTAATGGATTCTATAAGGATGATGAATAGGACTTATATGTAATTATCACAGTGTAGTAGACTCTCTTCCTCACCATCTCTTATATCTCTAATCATACAGGGTCTTCTAAAGACCAAAATGGTGAGAAAAAGGAAGAGAAACAACAGGATGAGTCTGTATAATGCATTAATTTATTCCTCTTCCTAAACTTTCCACCAGCAGTGCTGGCTTTCAAGTCAAACTGATGATTGCAAATAAGACTCCTAAGTGATTCCAATTCTGCTACTATTAGCAGATGCCAAAACCTTTTGTCATTGGACATCCAAATTTACTTGTTTGGAGTTTTCCAATGTTTGAATTTTAATATTAAGATATAATTCATGTTATATAAATCCCAGCTCTAGCAGAGGATCCTTTAATTAAGGCTGCCCTCCATATACAGCCAAAGTCTACTCTAAAGAGTAAAAATCTGAATTTCACTAATGGGAAATATAGTGATCCATGTGATTTGTGATATTGGACTACTGATCCCCTTGTCAAATTAAAGAGTTGTATCAAGAAAATGGCAACTATTGTAAATCTGAAATTCAGTTTGTCTTGTTAATACTGGACAATTGGTATATCTCTAGTTATAAAGTCCACAACAAAATTACTGTAAAATAAATTACCAATTTAGTTAATAAAAATTAGTATTAAACAATTAGTATTAATGCATATAGTTAAGAGGATGATAATGTGAAATGGATGTATCTTTATAAGACAATAAATATGACTTACAGGTAGAAACACTAAATATATAATACTGATCTAAATATTTAAACAAAATTGATGAATATTTTACAGAAATTTCCTTATTAAAAATGTTTTGTTTTCCCACCATTGTGGTTAGTAAAGCATTCTATTATTTTCTTTGAATCTGATACCTGGAGTACTATGTTTCTATATTAAATCTGCTTTAAATATATGCTTACTTTCTTGGTTCCCAAATACCAGTTATATGTCTAGTACTTCCACAGTTTTTCAAAATTCATATTATCTTGGTTTGAATTATTTTCTTTATATTCACTTACAATTCCTTGTAATATTTTTTGTTGTAAAGGGAACAATTTTATTATGGTCAAAAGAAAACCAGTATCACTTATCATATATAAAAGCTAAATCTAAAAATATATAATGGAAAATACTGTTATTAAGTTTTCCTTAGATATTGCTGCCTGCCAAAGTTTTGAGCTTAAAACCTGTTCTCTCTTTGTTAAAACTGAATTTAAAAAACATTTGAAGTTATTTCTTGGTACAAAGTATGGAACAGAAAAATATAAATATAGAGTAAAGAGAATTCTGATTCATTACATATTACATTTAATACTATTATAAATATCCATGAACAAAAGGGCTAATACAATGATAATATTGAAAATAATTTAACTACATGCATTCTTAATCCTAGTGCTCCTCTCCACATAGGAAGACAAATTAGAGAGAGAGAGAGAGAGAAATCGTCATCCTTAAAAAATAATCCTAAACTATTTTTCAAAGTTGGAAGTTGGTTGTGTGGGCAGAACTAAGAGAAGTAGGAGAACCCTAGGCTTGCTTTATACCATACCAGATAAATATCAAAACATTTTGAAACTGATTTGAAGACTGACAGAACAAACTGCACAACTAGAGGGAGATAAGAGGCCACATTGTGGAAAGTAGAAGGTGCGGAGACATGATTTGGGGGAGAAAAGGATCAAAGGATCACAGGTCTGCTTAGGGGAGGGAATCCTGATCACATAGAAGGAGGTCAAAAAGAGAGAGAGAGAGAGAGAGAGAGAGAGAGAGAGAGAGAAATTGAGAGGAGTGCACAGGGTATCACAAAAGGAAAATACTTCTCCAAAGCCATTGCCTGGGAAAACAAGAGGGGCTGATTATCCTGAGATTTTACAACCAGAGAAACTCAAAGAGTAGAGTTTTAGAGTCAGTGCTGCAGTACTCCTATGGAGAAGGAGGGCAAAAGAACGAGAACAAAGGGTGCTATCTGAGAATATGCTGGAACTCACCGGGAGAGATAATTCCCTTGGAGTGCTTCTGGAAGAGGTGGCATTGCCTTTCTGGGGACAAAAGAGTTAGCAAGCAGCATTTTGCTCCCCCACCCTTTAGTATAGGTATAGGAAACCTACTGAGGGCGGCTAATCTGGACACCAGCTATTTGCTGTACATTACTCCAAACTCCAGTCTCTTGCACATTGATATTACTACCCTGCTGGGACAAACCTAAACTAGCCTCAGCATGGCAAGACCTCCTCCTCCCTCCACCCTCCAGCAGAGGATCAGCACGGGTCTGTACCACACAAGGTCCCCAAAGTTTGGAGTTTTAAAACTCAGCTGGCCTGCCTGGGATAGAATACAGGTGTACTATTCTGCTGGGTGGGCAGAAGTCCAGATGCAGACAGGGTAAATGCGGGGATCTGAGGGACACGTGGGACACAAAAAGGGAGATGGTTTACTCTTCTGACAGGGCTTCCCAGACAACAGCAGGTACAAACTCCCCTCCCTGGACAGTACATGACCTCTTCTTAATAATGCCATACTCTCAGGATCAGGAAACGTAACAGGCTTTCCTAACCACAAAAGAAGAAAGAAAACAAAAAAGAAGAAGAAAGAGATCTAGGAAAAAATTCACACACAAAAAATCCCAAAATAAAAAACAAGAAAAGTTCATGGCCAGGGATCTAATTGAAACAGATATAAGTAATATACCTGATTTAGAATTTAAGACAACCTTCATAAGGATACTAGCTAGCTTGAGAAAAGCATAGATGACATCAGAGAGTCCCTTACTGTAGATGTAAAAGACCTAAAAATAAAAATAAAAAATGTATGACACATTTGTATCATAGGCGTCCCAGAAGAGGAAAAGGGATAAAGAAAGAGAAGGTTTATTTGAGGAAATTATAGCTGAAAACTACCCTAAACTGGAGAAGAAAACAAACATCTAAATCCAGGAGGCACAGAGAACGCTCATTGAAATGAACAAAAGCCACCCAACACCAGAAAATATTATAATAAAATTTGAAAAATTTAGAGGTAAGGGGAAAAAATCCTAAAATCAGCAAGAGAAAAACAGTCCCTAACTTACAAGGGAAGACAAATGAGTCAGCAGCAGACCTATCCACAGAAACTTATCAGGCCAGAAGAAAGTGGCATGATATATTTAACATTCTGAATGGGAAAAATCTGCAGCCAAAAATACTCTTTCCATCAAGGCTGTCAGAATAGAAGGAGAGATAAAGAGTTTCTCAGACAAACAAAAACTAAAGGATTTTGTGACTACTAAACCAGCGTTGCAAGAAACACTAAATGGGACTCTTTGAATGAGAAAGAAAGATCAAAAGCAACAAAGACTAGAGAGGAACAGAGAAAAATCTCCAAAACAATGCTTTAACAGGTAATGTAATGTCACTCAATTCATATCTATCAATAATAACTCTGAATGTAAATAGACTAAATGCTCCACTCAAAAGATATAGGATGTCAGAAGGGATAAAAATACAAAACCTGTCTATGTGCTGCCTACAAGAGACTCATTTTAGACTTAAACACACTTGGAGATTGGAAATGAGGGGATGAAGAAAACTTTATCATGCAGATAGACATCAAAAGAAAGCCAGAGTAGCCATACTTATATCAGACAAGCTAGATTTTAAACCAAAGACCGTAAAAAGAGGTTGGGCAGTCCTTGCTCAGTGGGAAGTCTGCTTGAAGATTTTTTCTCCCTCTACGCCTCCCCCCATTCACATGTTCACATGCTCTTTCTCTCTCAAACAAATAAATAAATCTTTAAAAAAAAATTATGCCCCCAATTTGGGAACACTTAAATATATACATCAATTAATAACAAACATAAAGAAAGTCAATGATAATAATAAAGTAATAGTAGGAGACTTTAACACCCCACTAGCATTAATGGACAGATCATCTAAACAGAAAATCATAAGGAAACAATGATTTTGAATGACACTGGACCAGATGGACTCAACAGATATATTCAGAGCATTTCATCCTAAAGCAATAGAATAAACATTCTTTTTGGATGCACATGGAACATTGTCCAGAACAGATCACCTACCGGGTCACAAATCAGGCCTCAACAAGTACAAAAAGATTGAGATTATATTATGCATATTTTCATATCACAATGCTATGAAACTTGAAGTCTACCACAAGAAAAATTTTGGAAAGACCACGAACACATGGAGGTTAAAGGACATCCTACTAAAGAATGAATGGGTTAACCAGCAAATTAAGGAAGAAATTAAAAAAAAAATGGAAGCAAATGAAAATAAAAATACAACAGTTCAGAAGTTTTGGGAAGCAACAAAGGCAGTCGTTAGAGGGAAGTATGTAGCAGTACACCACTACCTCAATAAGCAAGAAAACTCTCAAATATACAATAACCTTACACCTAAAGGAGCTAGAAAAGGAACAGTAAATAAAACCTAAAGTCAGCAGAAGAAGGGAAATATCAAGATTAGAGCAGAAATAAATGATATAGAAACAAACAAAAACAGTAGAACAAATAAATGAAATGAAGAACTGGTCTTTGAAAGCATTAATAAAGTTGAAAGCATTAATAAAATACGATTATTTTATTAATAAAATTAATAAAACCCCAAGCCAGACTTATCAAAAAGAAAAGAGAAAGGACCCAAATAAATAAAATCATGAATGAAAGAGGAAAGAACAAAACCAACACCACACAAATACAACCAATTACAAGAGAATATTATGAAAAATCATGTGCCAATAAATTGGATAATCTGGAAGAAATGGATAAATCCCTAGAAACATAAACTACCAATCTAAAAAAGGAAGAAAGAGAAAACCTGAACAGACCCATAACTAAGAAAGAAATCAAATCAGTAATCAAAAATCTCCCAACAAACAGAAGTCCAGGACCAGATGGCTTCCCCCCAGGAGAATTCTACCAAACACTTAAAGAGGAGTTAATACCCAGTGCTCCATGCAATACACATGAAAAATGAATCTTGGAACACTGAAAAAATAAAATAAAATAAAATAAAATAAAATAAAATAAAATAAAATAAAATAAAATAAAATAAAATAAAATAAAATAAAATAAAATAAAATTAGTTAATTAAAAAAGAGTTAATATCTATTCTTCTCAAACTGTCCAAAAAATAGAAATGGAAGGAAAACTTTCCAACTCATTCTACAAGGCCGCATTACCTTAATTCCAAAACCAGACAAAAACCCCACTAGAAAGAATTATAGGTCAATATCCCTGATGAACATGGATACAAAAATTCTCAAAAAATTTTTGCAAATCGTATCTAACAACACTTTAAAAGACTCATTCATCAAAATCAAGTGGGATTTATTCCTGGGCTGCAGAGGTGGTTCAATATTTACAAAACAATCAACATGATGCACCACATTAATAAAAGAAAGGATAATGGGCTGGCTGTGTGATGGACATTGGGGGGGGTATGTGCAATGGTGACATTTGTGGACATATATATCATTTCTGATAGGTGTATATCTAAGAATGGAATGGATGGTCACAATGTACACATATGAATAACTTTAGTAGATAATGACAAAGTCATTTCCAAAGTTACTGAAATTATTTACACTCTTGCCAGACAACATTTGTTATATATGTCCCACCTTTCTTTAAATTTTAATCATTCTGGTATTGGTGTGTTTTTAGTTTCATTTCCCTTATTATTAATTGTATCAAGTATTTATTACTGCATTACAAATCACTGCAAAAGTTATGTATAATATATTAATAATTTATTTTTTCTCATATTCTGAGGAATGGATGGATGCAGCTTCTTGGTTGGTTTCAGTTGATCTTATTCATGTAGCAGCACTCAGCTGGTCAGAAGGTCTCAGATGGCCTCCCTAACATATGTAGCAATTGTGCTAGTTCTCAACTTGGCTTTGAATCCAATAGTAAACCTGACTGGCTTTCTTACATAGTTGTCTCCAAATGCTTCAACCATCGGAATGCTACCTAGGGGAGATTGCATGGCCTATTGAGATCTAGGCAAGTCACAAGACCTACCCAGATTCAGGGCTGGGGAAATAGATAAAACCCTTAACAGGAAGAGCTGCAAATTAATTTTTATTGAAAATTATTTTCCTCGCTGTATGGCATGTCACTTCTATCATAACATAGGAGACAGTATGTATGAGGGTCTCTTTCTGGACTTTCATTCTGCTCTGTTGGTTTATTTGAATTTTCTTTCAAATAATATCACATTGTCTTAACTGTTACAGTTTACAATAGCTCCTGATATCAGGAAATACAATTCTTCCAACTTTGTTACTTGTCTCCAATATTGATTTAGCTACTTAGTCCTATGAATTCAAGTTTCAAAATTGGCTTTTAATTTTTGAAAAATAATGCCAAGATGTTGATTGGTATTACTGTAAATGTACAGATTATTTGAGATGAGCTGCTATATTTACATAATACGTATTTAAGTTTTTAAAAATTTCTCCTAATACTTTAGGAAGTTTTCAGTGTAGAGGTTTGTAGAATTTTTTAGGTTTATTCATGGGAATTTTATAATTTGTTGATGCTATTGAAACTGATATGATTTTAAAGTTTATTTCCTATTTTTTACTAATATACAGAAATACAGTTGATTTCTGTGTATAGGTATTCCCTCAAGGGTCTTGCTATAATTTATTAATTGAATAGATTATAAACCTTTTTAAAAATTTTTATGTAATCCTATCATATGCAAATAATGACAGTTTTATATCTTCTATTTTTATATCCTTTTTCATTTTCTTAACTAAGAAAATATTTTTCTTTTCATTGATTAGTTTTGAGAGGGATTTATTAATTTTATGCATAATTTCAAAACTAAATCTTTGTTGTTCTTCACTATTCTATTTGTTTTCTGTTTCATTAAATTCTGCTGTGTCTATATTATTTCTGCTCTGTTATCTTTTAAGTTTGATTTTTTTCTTTTTTTTTTAGTTCTCTAAGATGGGAAGGTAAATTTTTTATATGCACTTTTTATTCTTTCTAATATATGTATTTACATCTAAACATTTCCAAAGGCAAGGAAACAAAAGCAAAAATGAACTATTGGGACTTCATCAAGATAAAAAGCTTTTGAATAACAAAGGAAACAGTTGACAAAACCAAAAGACAACCCACAGAATGGGAGAAGATATTTGAAAATGTCCTATCAGATAAAGGGCTAGTATCCAAAATCTATAAAGAACTTATCAAATCAACACCCAAAGAACAAATAATCCAATCAAGAAATGGGGAGAAGACACAGACATCTCTGCAAAGAAGATATCCAAATGGCCAACAGACACATGAAAAAGTGCCCAACATCACTTGGCATCAGGGAAATACAAATCAAAACTACAATGAGATATCTCCTCACACCAATCAGAATGGTTAAAATTAATAAGTCAGGAAATGACAGATGTTGGTGCAGATGTGGAGAAAGGGTAACCTTCTTACACTGTTGGTGGAAATTCAAGCTGGTGCAAACACTCTAGAAAACAGTATGGAGATTCCTCAAAAAGTTGAAAATAGACCTACCCTATGACCCAGGAATTGCTACTGGGTATTTACCACAAAGATATAAATGTAGTGATCTGAAGGGGCACCTCCACCTCAATGTTTATAGCAGCAATGACAACAATAGTCAAACTATGGAAAGAGCCTAAGATGTCCATCGACAGATGAATGGATAAAGAAGATGTGGTATATATATATACAATGGAATATTATCAGAGACAATTTCATATGATCTCACTGATACATGGAATTTGAGAAACAAGGCAGAGGATCAGAAGGGAAGGGAAGAAAAAATGAAACAAGATGAAACCAGAAAGGGAAAGGTTTATTTCCTTTCATAAGAGACTCTTAATCTCAGGAAACAAACTGAGGGTTGCTGAAATGAATGGGGGTGGGAGGGATGGGTGGTCGGGTAATGGACATTGGGGAAGGTATGTGCTATGGTAAGTGCTGTGAATTGTGTAAGACTGATGAATCACAGACCTGTACCTCTGAAACAAATAATACATTATATAATAGTAAAAATAGTAATAAAATAAATAAAAATTTTAAAATGTAATGCTTAAATAACAGGAGGTTGGTGATTCTCGTTATTGATCTTTAGGCTAACTGCATTGCTTTCAAAGATATACGCTGAGTAAGTTGAGCTTTTTGAAATACAGATGTCGCCCATTTTCTTGTGCTTCACTTTATTGTGCTTTGCAGTTAATTGCATTTTTTACAAATTGAAAGTTTGTGGCAACGTTGATTTGAGCAAGTCTATCAGCACCTTTTTTCAAGAACATTTGTGCACCTGTCTCTGTCACATTTGGTAATTCTCACAAGATTTCAAACTTTATTTGTTATGGTGATCTGTGATCAGTGATTACAACTTTCTGAAAGCTCATATTATGGTTAGCATTTTTCAGCAGTAAATTGTTTTTAATTAAGCTATGTACATTGGTTTTGTAGACATAATGCTATTACATACTTAATAGACTATACAATGTAGTATAAACATAAATTTTATATGTGCTGGGAAACCAAACTTTCATTTGACTCACTTTATTTTCTGATATTTGCTTTATTACGGTAGTCCAAAGTGAATCCACAGTATCTTCCAGGAATGTATATACATTGTATTTCTTCATCGTTCAACATATTTTGGGAAATATTTAAGTGCATTTGTAAATATTGGGTGGATTGGATTACTTTGAGGTCCAGAGTTCAATATACATCAATTAGGTTAAAATTGTGATTTTTTTATTGTTCTGTAATATTACTAATATTTTATCTCTGTGGTATTTTATTTCTGTCTTGCTAAATGCACTATCTGAATGTATTATTGTGGATTTGTATATTTATAATTTTGTCTTTTATAATCTTTATAGATTTTACAGCTAGATTGGACTTAAAATTTAGGAGAATAATACATTGCTGTTAGATTATGTATTAACACTGAAATATCCTTCTTCATTTCTAATAATAGTTATGTTTGTTTTTTAAGCAGGATCAAAATGTTATAATTTTTTAAAGTATTTTATTCATTAACATGTAGTATAATTACTAATATATATGACTCTTTTTTAAAAGATTTTATTTATTTATTTGACAGAGAGAGATCACAAGTAGGCAGAGAGGCAGGCAGAGAGAGAAGGGGAAGCAGGATCCCTGCTGAGCAGAGAGCCTTATGCAGGGCTGGGTCCCAGGATCCTGAGATCATGACCTGAGCCGAAGGCCAAGGCTTTAACCCACTGAGCCACCCAGGCACCTCACTAATATACATGACTTTAAATTGACCATCTAATTATTTGAGTTTTATGTGATCCAACAGTATTATGTTTCTCTTTTCCCTTTTTGGGGAGTATTGTTTTTTTTTCCTTTTTTGGTAACAGCTATTAATCATACATGATTTTACTATTATTTCAATGTTTATAATCTGAGCCTTTGTCTTAATGTTCTAACAAATCATTAGTATTAATAACTTCTTTCCTTTTCAGTATCGTTAGCATGCAATTTCATTTTACATATCTTAAACTCCAAAAGATAATAAAATTCATTATTCTTATAGCCAATATTCACTTAATTTTGCATATATTTGCCCTTCTAGGTAATTTTTTTCGGGGTAATTTTTTTATTCCCGTATTAATTTTTATGTTTAGAAATAAGAATATTTTTCCTCTGCTTCAACAGTTTCCTTTAGGGTTTCTTTTAGTGAAATACTCCTTGGTGAAAAATTCCCTTACGTTTTCATTGACTGAAAATTTATTTATTTTCTCTTAGTTTTTGATAGATGCTTTTTCTGTGTAAGAAATTCTAGGTTGAAATTTGTTTCTATTTCACTGTTTATTTCTTTCATCATGTTAAAGTTTGCAATTTTGTTTACGTCTGGGTTTCATCATCTTTTTTGAAAAGATTAAAAATTAGCTCTCAGTTTTAATATTTCCTAGAATTTTAAATAAATATGTCTTTTTTTTACTCTGAACACTTTTAAGAATTTTTTTGTTGTTTTCATAATCAGGAATTTGACTAAGATGTTGCTAAATGTTGTTTTCTTTGAATTTATTTTACTTCATTTGCCCCGCTTTTGAATCTGTGTATGTGTATGTATATTTGTTAAATATTTTTGTTTTATGTATATTATTTCTGAGGTGATGGCTTTTATGTATATTATTTCTGAGGTGATGGCTTTGATACCTATGATGATAATAGATTTTAAGACAATTGCATGCTTTGAAGATATAGTTGCCAACAGTTCCAAATGTAGTATTGATGTCCACAATACCTCAGGAGATTGGGTAATATGTCTGTCCTTTGTCATCATATTGATTAGCTGATCCAGGCAAATCCCAGATTACTGTAGTTTGAGGATTCATGGGGAGGTGGGGTATTATATGGAATGTGTATAAATAACCATACATGACATTGGGCTGTAAGGAGTAGAAAAAGGGCAGTTATTGGAGAAGATGAGAAGAACAAATTGTCCTGAAATATTAAATAAACTTGACCCTGTTTAGAAGCTAAATGAGAGGTAGGGGTTGAAGATATAAAAGAGAAGGAGGATAAGTGATAATGAAATTTCCTTGGAAAAGAAATAGAAGCTGAGATTCAGTATGCAACTATAGGATCAGCACTTAGACTGTGATAGAATTTTCTTTATAGCAATAGAAAAGAAAATGTATAAAACATATACACAGTGCAAATACCATTTTTTCATATTTGATGTCAGGAAGTTATGTTAGTAAACATTGGATGACATATTTTCTCTGTGAATTAAAAGTCAAGGTCATTTGCTGGAAACCATTGTAGGTGTTGAAAACTTTGTAGAAGTTTTCAGAAAGGGAAAATATTTTTAAATGATTATAATTAAAATTGTAAAATATTTAAGTGGGACAATAGTAAAAGATTTCTGGGCATTGTTTAGTCATCAGATGAGATTTCTAACAGTGAATTTCATGTAGTGTCACTATAACCATCTGGATGATTCTATCCAGAACATTCAGCAGTTTAATTATGGGACAGAGAAAGTGAATATTTAGATTTGTTTAGTGTTTAAGATTCAAGGATGGAAAACTTAACATAAGGTCATGAATAGGGTGAAAGAATGAGCTGTGTTTCAGAGCTGTGTAGTATGAGGAGATAGCAGACAGTCTGTGTACAAGAAAAAAGTAAATGCATTGGGGGAAAGGGAGAGTCAATGTATAAAGAAATTTCTAGGCAAAGAAAAGGAAGATCATTTGAACACTGCAGATTTTAAATTGGGCTTTTTCCCTTCCTAGTGAATAGGAAAAACTTTATATATATGAAAAAATATGAACATGGCATTGGAGCAATATCAATCCAATAATAAGTATATCAGTTATATACTTAAGATCCTTAAAAAAATTAAGTAAACTTTTTCTTAAGTAAAATTTTAACAACATAATTCACTCTAGATGGAGAAAGTATAAAATTCTGAATAGATTTTAATAATAACAGCAATGTGCTATATGAAGAAAATTAATTTAACTGAAATTGCTTTTTAATACATGTGGGAAAAAAAAAGATTGATAATTTCATCCAAAGTCATCTGTGAGATATTTAGCTATTTGAAAAAGACAAGGTAACAATGAGACATCCATTGCTTCTGCCTAGATTTTCCAATTCCAGAAATTCTTTAGTGCTCCTTTCCAGAGTTGGTCCAAGAGACTCTTTAATGAGCCTTACTTACAATCTTACTGTTTAATCGCACCCAGCCATTTCCCCCCGCTATGGCAATGTTAGAAATGAGTGCTCTAGTTTGCAATGGATTCATTATCTTAATGATCTTCCCTGTCTAGGGACTTTACCAATGGTGGGGTAGTGAAAGCTGTCTGTTTCTGTTGCAGCCAATAAAGGAATAAATTTTCAGTAAAGAATTTAAAAATAATAAAAAAAACTCAAATATAGTTTATGCATTGGAAAGTCTCAAATATCCATAATAAAATATTTCTCCCTGAAAAATAATATTTGGCCTAAGTTCTAAACAACTGCTGTAGCTACTGATTTTTAATAAAGGAGTATTCCATATGTATGTTTCTGTTATATACAAATTTCACATCTTGAAAACTTAACATTGTCCCAACAAAACAGCTCAAATTTTAGTTATCACACTATGTTAAGTGTGAGTAGAAGAGTATAAACATTCACTCTTAATTTTTCAGTCCACAAATTATTTAAATAACAAATGAACATCATCATCAGTGGCTAATCATATCACTTCTTTCAAAGTCTGTGAGTGATTTGTCACTGCATCTGTTACTCAAGTCAGGTACAGACAGCAAAGCCTATTAGTTGTACTGTCTCTTTGTCTCACAGTGATAGGCCTTGTGACATTTACAAAATCAAATAATAAAATGAAGCAAGTGGCCAATAAAGATGAAAATGCAATAAGAAAGGAAAAGAGGTAATGCTGAAAAAGGTGAAATCTGAATTAAATTCACATACATATATGAAGAAATAACTGACCATGGGAAGGTTGATACTTTAATCATGCTAGAGAATCGTGATATGCAGCGATAATATCTCAATGAAGCCAAATTTTAAGACATAATGAAGAAATAGTTGCAATGAAAAAGATTTAACGAAGGAAGTAACTCTAGCAAAAACCTTTACGTTAAAGGATGCTTTGAAATACTGAAAATATTGAAAGAATAAATATTAAAATATTAAAAGCTGATTGAAAATTAGAATGGAGGATGATAATTCCTCAATCTATAGAAAAGATACTTGCTTTATATAATAAGAAGGCACATATTTTTACTAAGAAATATAATATTTCAATTTCAGTGTTCTAAATTAGAGTTAAAAATAGTTTTACTATTTTTCACTGTCATATATATTTATAACCAATAGTGAATGAGTTTTTAATGTTTTGAAACAAAATTTTAAAGGTCATGGAATAATTATAAAATTTCCAGCTGATTATTAAAGTCACTTCACAGTTTCAACTTGTACAGTTATTTTTCTGTCTAGACTACTATGCAAAGTGAGGACTGGTTTTACTCTACACGCAACTATCAAATTAACACAATATTATATTTTTACAGATTTATTTATTTATTTGGGGGGTTAGCGACAGAGGAGATAGAGGAGAGAATCTCAAGCAGACTCCTCACTGAGCTCAACACCAGGCTCGATCTCACAAACCTGAGATCATGATCCGAACCAAAATCAAGAGTCAGCTGCTTAACCAATTGAGTCATCCAGGCACCACAAATTAGCACAATATTATTACTTGTTCTTTAGTAAACATTGTCTTTACATGGAACTTTATTTGGAAAATTCCCAATTATACAGTAAACACATATTTACTCAGCTATACATGTTCATTTAAAAGGAAAATTCATAACAATTTGGAATAATTCAAGAAATAATTTGTGCTAAATTTATTTCTCAAACATCTATGGCACTACATAATCCTGTAATTAAACAGTAAATTAAACAGTGAATTGAACAATAAAAGTGCTATGTTACTTTGACTTCACTTTTCTTTGTGATCAAGTTTAGTTTCTCTTTGTGTAAAAGTTTTTTCAAATTTTAGAAATGAAGCCTCAGATTTTAATTTTTTATTGCTGTAACAGAATACCGTATAGGCATAAATTTTAATCTACATTTCCCAAAATTTATGGATTTAAGAAATGTCACTCTTTTAGTTTTTTGTTTTTCTATATAATAATTATATTTCATTTACTTTGTCACAGTTACTTCTTTTTTTTTTGTCACAGTTACTTCTGGTCTGGCTTTACTTCATCTGCTTCTGTCACATGCTTCAGATCATTTTTCTAACAGACATTCTGTCTGCATTTGAGCATCATTCTAGTTAGCCTTCTGATATCTGTCTCACTCTTATAAAATATTCCACTCAAAAAAAAATATTCCACTCAAAAAGTGGAGTCTGCTTCTTTGTTTCAAATTTTATTTGCAAGATTCCTTTATTTCCAAATAGACTTCCAAGGTGTCAAAACTTGCTGGTAATACTTCCATACATTAAAATCTCCTAGATGACTTTTTCTTCTTTTATCTATCAGCCTGTTCTATTGCTTTCTATTGGTATCATTTTTAATACCTTTTTTCCACTCTGCAGCATTGTGTCTTTGTATTCCAATGTAAATATTGCTTATTAGCACATTTTTTGGATAATACATTTTCACAGTCAGATTGTGCTTCCTTCCAAGACCTGCAACTGTTTTGGGCCTCATTTCCTTCTACGAGTGTCTCCATACCAGCCCAAAGCTTGCTTATTTTCTGTTTCTGCTGTAGGGAAACAGGACATGCCTTTGGGGGTCCTGAGAAATGGCTATGCCTATTAAAATGAGTTCATATTACAAATCTGCATAATAGATACACATTGTCATAAATGTCACATCAATTATGACAAAATTCTAAATTGTTAATAATAAAAGTCAAAAATGAAATACACATAATATACTTACGGAAATATTTTAGTCAATTCAATTTAATTTTGTTTTATACTTTTACACTATTAAATGATACTCTTATTAGAAATTTAGGAAATATTTAAAAGATAGAAAGGAAATTATCCCTTAAGTGAATACTTTGGTAAATTACTGTTTAAAAAATACACATACATGCACATATTTTTTTTCTGGAACATAGCTGTAGTTTTAATTTCAATAAGATTTAGTGTCAATAAATGGTGAATTATATCATTATGGCTAGTTTCTATGGAGTGTTATATTTTCTGAATGTAAGTATTTTATGTCAAAATTTCTTATTATTAGACATTTAAGTTGTATCCACTTAGAAAATTTCATTCTTCATGTTAAAAACTTAATTTCAACTCTTCTTATAATAGCAAAACTAACTGCTTTAAATTTTATTATCATCCTCATTTCTGTTCTTCTTTAGTTTCTTCTGTAATTAATAAGTAATAACTAATAAAATTAAAATATAAAAGTATTATGCAATTTATAAACTAACCAATAAGTGAAGACTTAACATAAGTAAATGACAAGGGATTTTATTCAAAGGATTTCATTATGAAGACACTGTGGGTTTCATGCCTTTATTTATATTTTCTAAGTGAATAAAGTGACATAATAAGAGAATTTCCATAATTATCAAATAGTGCACTAATTCTCACAAAAAAGGTATTTCCCATATGATCTCAGTTTTTCATAGTATCAGAGATAAAATCAAATTTTATAAGTAGTATATTAGTATAAGACTGTGTGTATACAAACATGTATGTGATGACTATATAAAAGTGAGGCAGGAATGATGGAGCTTGCTAGAGTATTGTTCTTGTGAGGGTGAGAGAGAAAGCATATTTATAATAGAGTAGACTTTTTAAATTTGTGTTGGCTGTTTGCAGTTTGGGAATGTTATTTATTTCCTAGTATGACAGGTATGGGTTTGTTTCAGATCAAATTATATAATGTAGCCTGGGAAACACAATTTTTCTACAGTACACTGGAGTATATAGAGAGGTTAATGAGGAATTAAAAATAAACGGCAACCAGAGGAGAGAACATTATCAGGAAATAAGTGAGATTAACTCCACAGTAATATCCAGTTAGGATTGGATTGGATGGCTGTCAGTGCTTTTTATAACATTGGTACATGATTGATGCCTCTAAAGTTTTACTCCAATTTAGTTACCAGTAGCCAGTTACGCTAAGACAGGCACTTGCTGTATTCTCTTCTATTCTTCGATTAGACTCTGATGATAATCAATATAGGAAAGCAAGGTTTATTTTCAGACAGTATTCAGGTGTATTTTGGACATGCATCCCTACCTTTGATAGTATAGGAATAATTAACATAATTTGTAGAGGGACAGAAGAAATGTGGAAGAACAGGAAGCTAACTACAAATGATTATTGATAACAGAAAAAGGAAAGCCTAAAGGACAATTTCTGTGATGTCAGTAGACCTCAGTTCCAATAAGATAAAAGCCGTTGGCAGGTGCAGGTGTGTGCAGATATAAATGGAATTCTATGTGATTTGATTAGTAAGATATCACCACATCTCTGCTTCCTAAACATTTTGGCCTAGAATTCAAACATTCCTTTAGCTCATAGGGTTATTTGCTACGATGCACATGAATGACATTGAATATTCTAAATGCATTCATACATTTACTGTTTTTTTCTTAAAAAATTATCGACATGCACAGCCTGTGAAATGATTTATAGCTAAGCTTTAGGACGAAAGATCTGAACACTAGATCATTATATTAGCAGTTCAGTGAGTAAAGCACATTAAAGAAAGAAGGATTAATTAGCATTCTACTATTTAATGTAAATATTCTAGTTTGTAAGAATTGGCATTTTTAATGGGAATTAATGGGGATTTGTTTTTTAAATACAGTATCTTCAGTGACTTCATCATTTTGCAAAACAAATGACAAATCAATATTAAAATTTATAAAAGAGTTTACTCACCAGTATACTACTTGTATCATTATTTTTTTTCCATTTTTCCTTATCAGATGAAGTCCCATAACTTCACATGGCCTCATCATATTCCAACTCCATGTTTCCTATTTTCTTTTATATATTATTTTCTCCATCTCTTTTTCTGATGCAGGTTCACGTTCAGTAATGTCTATTGATGTAGACAGATTCTATGTTAAGATAATTTGAATTAAAAGACATAGCTGTCTAAAAATAACCTGTTACCGAATCAAAAGAAATGTCACTGAATACAAGGCTAGAAAAGATAGTAAAGTACTGTCCTAAAAATAATTAGTCTCTCTCTGGAAACTGCATTTTTTGAGGCTTTTCCATCACGAACTAACCTAAATTCATGTGAACAAATCTTCTTAATGCAAATTGGAGCTATACACATTTAAATATCTGAAGATTTTAGTGTGTATAAAATATGTATTACTTATTTTGGAGTCCTTGTGTTATTAAAGTTGGCATTGGACCTAAACTGCAAGGGGCTGAAAGAGAATAAAAAGGCATGGCAGTGCAGTCAAAGCTGAAAGTTAGCAATTGATTAAGAAAAGACAGTCATTCAATGTGATTTTTTAACAGCATAAACCCTCCATTTAAGTATTGGTATGCAAGCTCTAATGACTCAGCACTTGGAAGAGAAAGGAGTCAGATTTAGAAAATTTATTTCCTTTCTATCTGCATCTCTAAAAGAGATTGTATCCTTTCTCCAACTTTGAGCAATATTAACACCGGAAATTTAAAAAATTTCCCTAGCCCTTTCTTCAAATGATTTTCCTTAAATCCTTTCTTTAAATTCCTCTGTTGTATCACAAAATTGTTTTCATAAATGTTCTTGGTTCTCAGCTTATTGGGAAATTTCAATGTGCCAAATTAAATCTGATGATATCTGAATTAATTAATACTTAAGACCTTACTATAGGTCTGATATCAAGCTAGCATTTAGAGATATAATCCAAGCAGTGCATAAGAGGCTCAGTCAGTAGAAGATGCAACTCTTAATCTTGGGGTCATGAGTTAAAGCCCCATGACAGGCTTAGAGCTCACTTTAAAAAAAGCTATGTTAGAGACATATCCCATGAATATATTTAGTATTACATGTTGTTTGTTCTCATACTTCTTTCCGTTACACATACTTTTTATTGATCCCTTCTTCTTCTGTCTTTAAATTACACTTCAGACAGAGCATTCAATTGACCCAGTAGTCCCCTGATTATAACCCAGTCACTTCTCTGTTCTTAGAGCAATAATCCTCACATGAATAATTAACTCATCTAATATTCTTATCTCCTGCCCCTTGTTTGTTTTCTGTGGCCAGCATTCAAACTTACACTATTGAGTCCCTCCTCTTAAATATCACTACTGATTTTCTCCTAGCTAAATTCAAAGAAAATGCTACTCAAACTCTCAAATTTATTTAATAATATTAATCATCCCTCCCTCATTATACTATGTATTTTATCTTACTAAGTCCTTATCTTACTTCTCTTGTTTACTTGTCTGTGTTACTCCTCTGTTCTTAAATTATAAACAATTACCAATACTCCTTGTTATCTTTTTTAAATCTATTTTTTAGAAAAATTCATTTCAACTAACTATAAATACTCATCATTCCCTAACGGTCGTCTTCAGAAAATCTCTTGCTTATAGTGATGCTAACACAGTATATATAGTTTCCCAATTTCTCTATTTTGAGTTGATTTTGATGCATTTCTCTCATTTACCCATTATATTTATCCAAATGTAATTTTTTCATATTCATGTCTCCATTTAATTCTGTTTATGTCACTTCCTCACAGCTATTTGACTAGATCTTTTTCTTTCTCCATATTACCCATTCTATGTGTCATTATACAGGGAATTCATTATGAAACATGGCTATGCTACTTAAAAATAAGCAATTTACTTAACCTTTCTGAGTCCTGATTTCTTCAAATGGAAATGTTAATAATATTACCTCATAAAGTTGTTTTTGTATTAAGTAATTGATATATGTAAAATACTTTGGAAATTATACAACCTATATTAAGTATTCAATAAATACTAACTTTTAATATTACTAGTGAAACTTTATTTATTTAAAGATTCTATTTATTTATTTGACACAGAGAGAGAGAGAGAGAGAGAGGCAGTGCACAGCAGGGGGAGCGGCAGGCAGAGGGAGAAGGAGAAACAGGCTCCCCGCTGAGCAGGGAGCGCTATGGGGGCATGATCCCAGGACTCCAGGATCATGACCTGAACCCAAGGCAGCAGCTTAACTGACTGAGTCACCAAGGCGCACCTACCAGTGAAACTTTAAAATAACTAATACATTTTCTGAGATGCCCATTCTACTTTAGAATAATTACATTTTTGTGGAATAGTCCTCAAATCCCTAAACTGCAGGATAAGCCTATAATACCGTGACAGCTTTATGGCACATTAATGTGGCTAGGCTCCACTAGGGTCCCACTTATTCAAAAAATAATTTAGGTGCTGTTGTTGAGGGATTCTGGAAATGTGATTAAACTCTCTAATTAGGAAGTTATCCTGTGTGGGCCTGACCTAATCAGGTGAGCCTTATTGACAATGAGAGATCTTTTCTATACTCAGAGACTTTATTTAGCTTGTGCCCATGGGGTACAGTCTGCTCATGATCTTCTCTTCCTGACTACCTTCCCTATGGATTTCATATTTGTTTAGCCAGCCTCCACAGTTGCATAAGCCCATTCTTTTTATATTCTCTGTCTCTCTCAGATACACACACACACACACACACACACACAGACACACCACCTACTGGTAAGCCCTTTTCTAATAATCCAATAATCTTCCTCCAAGAAACTATAGTCTCCATGGTCCATTGCTCTTGTTCTCATACACTTGTTATAAGCTAATAGTACTTTTTGGAACAACTAGCATTTTAACTCAAATAAATCATTCTCTAATGGTATCATATGATTAGCAAAGAGCTTGGCATAGAGTAGACACTCATATAGTATTTTCAATGAATTAGTGCCAGTTACATTTCTTTAGTCTGCATGCAAACTATTGTGAATCTATTTTTCACATTTTTCTGTATTTCCAACAATCTCATCTCATTAATCAGATTTATATAGGGATAAATATTTGTAGTTTATAATAAATATTATCAATGACTGAGCTGGTTGACTAGTTAAAACTAAAATAGATTTTCCATTGAAAATGTTATTTTGGGGATTTCTCCTGTCTGTAATAGTTAACTCTTTATTTCGAAAACCTTGAATTAGCCATAAATTAAAAGCCAGGATTGACAACTGCAACCCTTTAATTGAAAATATCCTATTAAGTATCAGTATTTTAAACTTCGGCACATCCTGATAACATATAGATAGATTAACTTAGGCCATTAGAAATTAGCCATTTGATATAAAAGCAATATATGAGAAGAAAATTAAAGCCTTTAGCAATTGATAGCACTGACTCACCATCACAAAACTAAGCAAAAGACACTTTTTAAGAAATATGTCTCAGGAAAAACCATGGATATTTATTGAAACAAAAAAAAAGTTTCCTTAAAAAGATAATAAAATTGATAAATATCAAGAAAGACAGACTAAAGTAAAATGACAGACACAACTTAACCAATATCAGGAACAAAACTAAGTATATTTACAGATTCTATAGCCACTAAAAAGTTATAAATAACTCAAATAAATTCAATAACTTAGATGAAATGGACCAGTGCTTCAAGAAATCACAAACTACCAACTCAATATAAAATAGAAAATTTAACCCTCAATTAAAAAGCTTCTGAAAATCTCTTCTCGGCCTTTTGGCTAAGATCAAGTATAAAAAGCTTCTGAAAGGCCAGATGGTTTTACTGGAAAAACAGACCCATATGATTTCATTAGAGAATTGTACAAATCAGGGAGAGAAAAATTAGCAGTAATTCTACTAATCTGTTCTAGAAAATAAGAGACAAGGAACACTCCCTAATTCATTTTATGAAGGTCATAATTATCCTGATAGCAGAAACACATAAAGATGTCACAGAAAAAACAAAAGCACAGACTGGTATCTTTCATGAAATTCTGTGTAAAAACTCTCAACAAATATTAAGAAATTAAATTCAGCAATATATTAATATAATAAGTATACACTAAGACCAGAATTACAATCCATGATATCAATAGAATTAAAAAAAGAAAAACATAAAATCCTATCAATTAGGGGCGCCTGGGTGGTTCAGTGGGTTAAAGCCTCTGTCTTCAGCTCAGGTCATGATCTTAGGGTCCTGGGATCGAGCCCCGCATCGGGCTCTCTGTTCAGCGGGGAGCCTGCTTTCACTCCCCCCACCACCGCCGTCTGCCTCTCCGCCTACCTGTGATTTCTCTCTCTGTCAAATAAATAAAAATCTTAAAAAAAAAGATCCTGTCAATTGATGTAGAAGAAATATTTTACAAAACTCAACATTAATGATTAAGCTCCTTGCAAACTAAGAATAGTTTACACTCCTTCACTTTGATAAATACCATTCATACAAAACCTATACTTCACTTATGCTTATTTATATTACAACTAACTTATTCCCCTTATTGTACTTCCTAATGAAAAGCTGAATTAGTCCCCCCAGAGATGGGAAAGAAGGCAAAGATGCTCACACTCACCACTTTTATTCAACACGGTACTAGAATTCATATGCATGCTAAATCATCTGCAGAGGCTCTCCTTGCCTCCTGTGAGCAGTGTGTGCTCCCTTGTCTGAATGTGGTGAGTTTTAACTAGATGTGCTCTGGTCTGCTTGTGCACTGAGACTTGATACCAATTTCACTGGAATTGAAGCTCTGCAGCACTCTCTGGTCAGGAGATGTGGTATGGACAGGTGTTTGTGCTGGTTTTCTGAGGAAGGGGCCCAATATGCTGGGATTGAGGCAAGCTTGACTGAGAAGGGCAGTCCCACCAGAGCACAGGGGTGTAGGGCTTGATATAAGTGAGTTCAGCAGCCAGTGTCAGGGCTGCACTGCTTCCCACAGGAGGCTCTGTATTTATGCTGAGGGGCAGGGGAAAGTAATGGTGACAGCCAACTCCTTTGTTCCCAGAGAGTTGTTTCTGTGAACTCTGCCTCTCAGGGACTCTGAGAAGAGTAAAATATCTATCCCCTGCGTGCCCCAGGCACTCTTCAGAACACTTTTCCATGCTGTCTGGCCCCAGGTGGTTTGTCTGCCTTCTCTTTAGGAGCAGCGCAGTTCCTTCTGTGATCTCTCTCAGCCCAAGCCCACTGACCTTTAAAACTCCAGGCTTTAAGCCTCACTGGTTGCAAGAACTCATGAAATTCAGCCTCTCTCCTTTCCCAAGCTACTGGTTTTGTGTGTTCCCCTGTGTGCTCCTCCCTCTCGCCCTTCTCCATGACCATTGCTCCCTCCCCTCTGCAGCAATCTTGATCCATTTTTCCCCGAAATGGCATCTGCACACTTCTATCTTCTTCAGTGTGGCCTCTTCTCTCCCTTTAGTTGTAAAGTTTGTTCTATCAGTCTTCAGATTGATTTCTGGAGTATTAAGATTATTTGATAGTTATCTAGTTGTGTTCATAGGAAGAGGAGAGCCCAGGGTCCTCCTACTCCACTATCGTCTTCCTTTTCCATTCATAAATTGGTAGTTTTTAAAAAGAGAAATAAAGCAACTGTTGATTTTATATATTAAGATATGTAAATGCAGGGCACCTAGATGGCTCAGTCAGTTAAGCATCTGACTCTTCATTTTGGCCCAGGTCGTGATCTCAGGGTCATGAGCTCAACTCTTGCAATTGGCTCCACATTGGTCATGGAGCCTACTTAAGATTTTCTCTTTCCTTCTGCCACTTCCTTACTCCATTATGTGTGTATACACACTTTTTCTCTAAAGAACAAACAAAAAAAGATATTTAAACCCAATCTGTATTGTTTCAGCTTTTCTTTTTAGTGCTACTTTTAGGAATACTCTGTCAATGAAAAAATGATTTTAATGCAAAATATAATGTAATTATTATTAATATTTTATGGACTATTTAAGATGCAGGTTTTAATAAGTTTCACATATAGTAAGGCTTATAAATTATACTGTTTTCATTTCTCTAGAATCTAATTCCTCTAGAATTAATCCTCTAGAATCTATTTCTTATACCAATAATCTTACTTCTATCAAAAATAAACAATTTGTCTTTGTCTTTAGGCCATTTCATTCTCAGGATCTATAGTGTATCACAAGTGACTAAGCTCTGGAACACAGACAACTTAGGTTACATGGAAGAAAAAGTATTAGTGAAGAGAGATTGACAACTGTCAATTTCTCAGAACTAAAACTAACCAAACAAAGCAGAGTGTCTCCATGTTATACAAGGACTTACTAACTTTAGTTTTTATAAGCAATGCAGGTTATAGAGGACATAAACATAATTTTTCTGTCATTGTTAGCGCAAGAAAATATATTTATTTCATTAAAGAGTAATACATACATATTATATTTCCTTTTGTCTATTTTCCCTTTTCATTGACAAAAACATCAAGCTAATGACATGTGTTAATGAGTTTTTAGCTGCCAACATGTGCTGTCATAATTTTGGCAAACTGCCTTGACTATCCCATGTATTTCAAGTATTTGTGCTTTTTAAACAAGTGTATAAAAACACATTGAGGGTTACTTTACTTACCATGGTTAACATTGAGGAATATATATATAATTATCAAATCACTAAGTTGTATACTTGGAACTAATACAACATCATATGTCAAGTATACTTTAATAAAAAAAATTTAAAAACATGTGAAATGAAGAAAATCTGCTTTTCTCCAATTACAATAAAGTTAAAAATAAAAATTATAAATGTGCAGAGAGATTGTGTAAATAAATCTAATTCTGTAATTATGTCATCCTGTATTGTTAGAACTTTGAGCATATTCTTATAGTATAATAGTGGGTTAATTTGCCATCTACTATGTTGCTAAACATCAAAAATGTAGTGTCAGTATTTCACCAAATCTTACTTTTGTTTAGTTCATTCTTAAAATATCATCACATATAAAGTTGTTGAATCACTATATTATACACCTGAAACTAATGTAACACTGTCTCTCGACTATATGCAAATTAAGAAGTTCAACAGTGTGTTATTTTAGTAAAACATTAAGATTCTGTTATTTAAAAATGAATGTTTATCTACATTATTATAGAATGGCTTCTTTAGCTACCTTGTTGTAATTCTAAGTAACCCTTCTCTATGTTTTCATTGAACGAAACAATTTACATTTAATTAAAAAAGAGAAAGAGTACAATTTGTTGTAGTCAAGTAAGAAATTATAGAAATGGCAGCAGTCAATACCACCTTTAATCTTAAACTTCTGACCCCAAATTACAAGATGCTTACCATAGGTTCTGGATCAACATGATGATGCAGGAAGACTGAAATTACATCCTCATTAGAACACACCAAATTACACCCATTAATAAATAATTCCTCCTGAAGAACAACTGTGGGGTGACTGAATAACTACTTAGCAACCAAAGATAGAAAGAATGACAAATGAACAGCAAGAGAGATGGAGACATGCCATGGTTTAAAAAAGTAACGTATAACCACTGCGCCAACCAGCAATCTACAAATTCAATGCAATCCCTATCAAAATACCAACAGCATTTTTCACAAAACTGGAACAAATAATACTAAAATTTGTATGGAACCACAAAAGATCCCAAGTAACCAAAGCAATCTTGAAAAAGAAGAACAAAGCTGAAAGTATCACAATTCCAGATTTCAAGATTTACTGCAAAGCCATAGTAATTGGAACAGTATGGTTTTGGCACAATAATAGACACATAGATCAATGGAACAGAATAGAGATCCCAGAAATAAACCCACAGTTATATGGTCAATTAATCTATGACAAAGACAGCAAGAATATACAATGCAAAGATAGTCTTTTCAATAAATGATACTGGGAAACCTGAACAGGTACATGTAAAAAATGAAACTGGACTATTTTCTAACACCATACACAAAAATAAACACAAAATGGATTAAAGATCAATATGAAACCTGAAATGATAAATATCCTAGAAGAGGCAGTAATTTCTCTGACATTAGCCACAGCAACATTTTTCTAGATAGGACTCCTAAGGCAAGGAAAACAAAAACAAAATATATTGGGTCTACATTAGAATAAAAAGCTTTTGCACAGCAAAGGAAACCATCAAGAAAACAAAAATACAATCCACTGAATGGGAGAAGATACTTGCAAATGACATATTGGACAGGAGTTAATATCCAAAATATATAAAGAACTTATATAAGTCAACACCAAGAGAAAAATTTGATTAAAAAATGGGCACAGAACCTGAATAAATATTTTTCCAAAGAAGACATACAGGTGCCTATATGGCAAATGAAAAGATGTTCAACATCACTAACCATCAGGGAGGTGAAAATCAAGACTAAAATATCATCTCACACCTTTTAGAATGGCCAAAATCAAGAAATAAATGTTGGCAAGAATGTGGAGGAAAAAGAATCCTCATACAGTGTGGGTAGGAATGCAAGCTGGTGCAACCACTATGAGCAGTATAAAGGTTTCTCAAAAAATTAAAAATAGAAATACCATATGATCCAGTAATTCCACTACTGCATATTTATTACCCAGGGGAAATGAAAATGCTAACTCAAAAAGACATATATCCTTATGTTTACTGCAGTGTTATTTACTATAGCCAAATTATGGAAGTAACCTAAGTGTCCATCAATAGATGGATTGATAAGGAAATATTGCACAGCCGTGAAAAAGGAATAAGATCATACCATTTGAGACACCATGGATGGATCTAGATGGTATTATACTAAGTGAAATAAGTCAAACTGAGAAAGACAAATACCATATGATTACACTCATAAATGGAATCTAAAAAATGAAAAAACAAACAAAAAGGAGAATTGGAACTATAAATACAGACAACAAAGTGATGGTTGCCAGAGGGGAGATTGGTGGGGGGTTGGGCCAAATGGTTAAGGAAAAGAGAGAGATATAGGCTTCCAGTTATGGAATGAGTGAGTTATAGGAATAAAAAACAGAGCATAAGGAATAAAGTCAATGATGCTGCAATAGCAGTGTGATAGGACAGATGGTAGCTCTACTTGTGGTGAACAGAGCATAATGTATACACTTGTCAAATCTCTAGATTTGTACACCTGAAACTAAGGTAACATTGTTTGTCAACTATACTCAAAAAAAGGAAAATGCTTACCAAAGATTTTTCTCCTTCTGATGGCTTTGTGTTATAAGTGTAATACTAAGCCCTTATTTGTAGTTGGTTTGTTTAGTCTTGTGGGGTATGTTGACAGTGCAATATATATGCCAGAAAAAATTGTATATATATGTATACATACATATATATAATAAAAATATAAATAAGAAACTGAGACAAATAAAAAAGGAGAAATTAGAGAATATTTAAAAATTTGCATACACCACTGTGAGATGAGACAAACTTGAGAGGAGTTTGGCCAAAGTGGAGGTTCTTTTTAAGGAGATAAATGTAGCTTTTCATATCACACAACTGACATTATACTGAGAAATATACTTGCAAATGAAGTAAACATATGGCCAGTTTTGGTCCTAGCAATAGTATGAGAAGGAAACTGGGAGATGTTTCTTCATTGTAGAATAAGATTTAGATCAAGGGGGAGAGCATTTGATTTCTGTATAAAAATATTACTTGGAGTCTGCAAGCTCCAGAAATCTGCTGAGCACTGACATTTCCTCAGCCACCGATTATACTCAAGTCGGTGTCGGTAATAAATCTTAGTGTTGCACACTCATGTTATCTTCCATGTTCTGCTGGCCACTGTCTGAACTAAAAGAAACCAGGGAAAAATATAGTGCCCTGTATAACTCAGCCTCACAGCCAAGCAATCCTGCCTTTCTTGTCCATACCATCATCCAAGAGGTTTTTGTACTTCCCCATGGGAAACTCAACAGGGGTCAACAGAGGGGGTCGTAGGGGTCATAGTGAAGATCAAAATATCATCTGAATAAGCAAGATATACTCATGGAAAAGGAAGAGATCAATGCTCTTCTTTCTGCTGGCAACTCTTACTTGTCAGTACAAGGGACAGAGATAATTATTTTCTTTTAATATGTGGACAGTGAAATAAAAAAAGAAAGTATCAATGAATCTATTAAATCCATCTTTGTTTTTTGATAGGATACTAGAAATCAGGATATTTTTCTGGCTGAACTGTTCTGAGTAAAACCAAATTTTACATGCCTTGTATATTTTAAATCAATATATACTTACTATTTGAGTCGTGAAAAAAGCATTAATTCGACTTCAATTTTCCTTTATTGTGGAGTGGGGTGCATAGCAATATATTTTGTCCGACAGTTGCAATGGCTTTTCTCATTACAACTGAGGTTAAATAACACTGAGATACCACCTTACACCGGTTAGAATGGCCAAAATCAACAAGACAGTTGACCACAAATGCTGGAGAGGATGTGGAGAAAGGGGAACCCTCCTCCACTGTTGGTGGAAATGCAAGTTGGTGCAGCCACTTTGGAAAACAGTATGGAGATTCCTCAGGAAATTAAAAATAGAGCTACCCTATGACCCTGCAATTGCACTACTCGGTGTTTACCCCAAAGAAGCAGATGCAGTACAAAGAAGGGCCACATGTACCCCAATGTTCATAGCCGCAATTGCCACAATAGCCAAACTGTGGAAAGAACCAAAATGCCCTTCAACAGATGAGTGGATAAGGAAGATGTGGTACATCTATACAATGGAATATTATGCCTCCATCAGAAAGGATGAATATCCAACTTTTGTATCAACATGGACAGCGCTAGAAGAGATTATGTGGAGTGAAATAAGTCAAGCGGAGAGAGTCAATTATCTTATGGTCTCACTTATGTGTGGAGTATAAAGAAAATCATGGAAAGCATTGTGAGAAGGAAGGGAAGGATGAATGAGGGGAAATTGGAGGGGGTGATGAACCAGGAGAGACTGTGAACTCTGAGCAACAAACTGAGGGTTTTGGAGGGGAGGGAGTGGGGGGTGGGTGAGCCTGGTGGTGGGTATTGAGAAGGGCACGTACTGCATGGAGCACTGGGTGTGGTGCATGAACAATCAATCTTGTAACACTGAAAAATTAAAATAAACATATATGGGGAGAAAAAAAAACAACTGAGGTTAAATAATGGAGATTAAGAAATTTCTTATATCTACATGTATTTTAGAGATCATTTGAGATGAGTCATGGTAGTTACTTTCTTTCTTTTTTTTTTTTTAAAGATTTTATTTCTTTATTTGACAGAGAGAGAGAGATCACAAGTAGGCAGAGAGGCAGGCATAGAGAGGGGGGAAGCAGGCTCCCCATGAGCAGAGAGCCTGATGCGGGGCTCAATTCCAGGACCCTGAGATCATGACGTGAGCGGAAGGCAGAGGCTTTAACCCACGGAGCCACTCTGGTGCCCCAAGGTATTTACTTTCTAATTAATATTTACAACACAGTATCAACTAGGAATTTATTTATAAGAATATTAAAATTAAAAAACAAGGGCGCCTGGGTGGCTCAGTTGTTAAGCATCTGCCTTCGGCCCAGGTCATGATCCCAGGCTCCTGGGATCAAGCCCCACATTGCATCGGGCTCCCTGCTCAGCGGGAAGCCTGCTTCTCTCACTTCCATGCTTGTGTTCCCTCTCTTGCTGTGTTTCTCTCTGTTAAATAAATAAATAAAATCTTTAAAAAGAATATTAAAATTAAAAAACAAACTAAATATACAAATATAAGAATCTATTTGGTGAGAATGACCAAACGGTTTGTCTAAAGAATAATCTGATTTTAGGATTTTCCACTTTTCATTTCAGTGGAAGCATAATCTTTTTTGAATCTTCAAATTCTCCAGTACTCTGCAGTTCGTCAGTTGGGAACTATTGTGGATCTGTAGCTAAGCAACAGATTTAAAGTCCAGAGGCTACTCTCTCGTATTTCCTTTGCCAATAACTTAGCATGATATGGTGAGCAAACCATTTAACCTTCTGATTTCACTATCCCTCATCTTTTCAACAGGGAGATAATACAGCTTGCTTCTCAGAGTTTGGTGAAATATCTCTTAAATAATTCCTCAAATACAATGGAAAAGATGCTGTACTGTCAAAAAGTAAAAACAGATCCACTTTCCCCTTTTGCCAAATGATCTGCAAACCATTAGAGCCAATATTTCTTATTAGGGAAATATTTCCTCACCATACCTTGAAGTTTTCTAAATATTGCTGATGTTTCATCAATTACCAAATCATGGAAATCTTCATAAATGAAGAAGATTTATTTAATTCATTTTCATATTTATGGTGGTATATAGAATCTATTTAGCTGTCCTTAATATTTGAAGATCATTTCTTATTAGGAGTGAACACAGGGGAAGAGTATGTTTGAATTCTATAGCATCTTGACATAGACATAGAACGGAATGCCTTTTTTTTAATCTCGTATTAAAACCTTACATTTGTCTGTGATCTTACTTTTTAATTTAAGTGCCTGCTTTGAAAAAATAGAAAGAAACGTGAGACTAAGTATCAGAAAGAAACTGTACTTCAGTGTTTTCTCAGTAAAAGTAACCCTTGCTTCTTTCTGATCATAGAGTTGATTCTAAAATATACAACATGAGCTGTGCAGGGTGAGAGGTGGGAGAATGATGCTGGTGGCAGGGGTATGCTTCCGAGATCTAAGTGACAAGGTTTTTGTATATAGAGGAGTAATAATTTTTTATAATGCCTAATTCACTCTGATTCTTTTTTTCCCAAGTCTTAGTGGAAGAATATATAAGTATAGTTCATAAATGTACTCATAGAACTTTAATTTTCCTATTTGTATGAAGTAAGAAACTTTTTAAAAAAACATTTTATTTATTTACTTTAAGAAGAGAGAATGTGTGGAGGGGGAGGGGCAGAGAGAGAGAGGGGCAAGCAGACTCCACGCTGAGCCAGGAGCCAGTGGCAGGACCACCCTGAGATGACCTGAGCTGAAATCGGGTCAGTTGCTCAACTATCTGAGCCACTCAGGCACCCCAGGAAATGTTTTCAAGACCATCAAAGTAACAGTAACCTCCCTAACCACCTTTCATTAAGAGACACACATTCAGCACAGGCTTACATATCCATTGTGTAGTCAAAGACAATATCATAAGAAAGTATTCTGTGCGTTTCTACTGTATGACAAGTTTACAGTTTGTGTTTTATTTTTATTTCATCTGTTTTTATTTTGTTTTAAAGAACCTGGCGAACAAATGAAAATACTAGGGCATATAGATAGACAGAAGGCACTTTTTCATTTGAAATTTAGTCAGACTGTATCCCAAGAGCCTGAGAAAGTTGATGTCTCTTCAATTATTAAAAATCCTTTAAAATCATATTACTATACCAGATATGCTGGTATAGAATTTGGACATATTTTAATAACTACCATTAATAGCTGCTATCAACAAAGACAGGATCTAAACAAGTTGAGAAAATGGAGAAGAAACAATCCTGCATAAGCCAAGGCTTTAGAAGACTAGCACTAAAGTAACAATATAAAGCTCGTTTGCACTCCAAATGCATTTGCATTTTCCTATAATGACACTAAAACTACTTTATACAAACTGACCAATACTTTTTATAATTTATATCACTTCCTCTTTTCTTATTCAAAATTTCTGTCACTATAGAGAACATTATCTGTCAGCATAAGGCATAGCATTCTTTCAAAACTTAAACGTGTTTTCTGATTCAACTTCTCTTTCTGAAAGACAAAGTATGTAATAAGCTTCTTTTTTGCCCCGAGATATATAATAGTTATTGCTTTATTTTGATATAATTGCTAACTTAACAGTTTTAAGATTTCTATTTAAATTTACCTTTTGTAACAGTGTCAGATTACTTTCTTAAAAACCATTAACCCAAATTGTAGAAAATTGTACACTATCATTTTGAAACAAAATCCTCCATCAACCTGTCAAAATAACCTCTTTTCTTAAAACAAAATAAAGAGTAAACAACCAATTTGGTGACTCCTGATATCTTTAGTCCTATTTCAAAAAAGTTTAGATATTTAAGATATTGAAGATATCTTAGAGTTTGAGTAAATTGTCTCAATTTAGGATTTAGGTATGACTGGCCCATAGTAGGATTAAAATTTGTTTTTACACTAGGGAGATTTCTATAGAAATAAATCATCCATAGAATAGAGTACATTTAAATTTGATTAGAGACAATTGGCCAATATTTGAGACAAGAAATAATTCTAAATAAAATACAATTTCTGTCACTCAGATTGTGCTCTGACTCACCATTTTGAATTCATGGCTTTCAGTTCTAGGTTAGAGCCATAAGAGATCAAGATCAAGGAAACACACAAACGTTACTTCAATACAGCATCAATACCATTGATGTAAGAAGTGTCTAAAGTGTGATAGGAGTTGGTGCTATGATTGCTCCATGGGTGGTGGGAAAATGTCCTAGGAGCAAACATCAGCACTATTGACACTGATATGGCAGCTTCAGTATGCACATGGACAAGAGACAGCCCACATGATGCTAGTCCAAGCACTAGCCCTGGGAGCATTATATTAATCTTTTGGCTACGTAGATTCCACTTTTGTTTTCTAATCCCTTTCTCTGCAAACTTTAACATGCATTTGAATCACCTGAAGATCTTATTGAAGTTGAAGATACTGATTCAGTAGGTCTGAGGTAAGACCAAGATTCTGCATTTGAATAATGTTTCTACAAGTTATAGATGCTTCTAGTCCATAGACCAAACATAGAAGTTTTGAGGCGCTAATGTATCTAGAGGTAACCAAAATGAGTGAACTGGAGTAGGAAAAGAGAAAATTGGTAGGTGTTACGGGATGAAAATCCCTGGTAAACAACCACATGATCTAGAAGAAATTTAAAGTGGTTTCAAGTTCCAGGAAGCAGGAGGATGCAGGTTTTCTCATAATGTTCTGACTGCTATTAAGCTAGTTAGATTTGGGACATCTGTTATATATGATAAATATCTAATCTAAAAATGTGGCATCTCTCACTTGAGATATCTATATCTGTGCTTCAAATTGTAGTTACAAAATTATTATATTGCTTATATTTTTCTATTGTTTCTGCAGGTTTAGGACAGAAGGATAACTTTAAAATTATTTACTGAAGTTATGAAGGAAAGAATCCAAATTAATAAATATATATTTTGTGGTCAAAATAGTCTTGACTGAAGAAGTTGTAACAATTTATCTCAACTTAATCATCGTTCACATGAGTTAAATAAACTACACCATATTACACAATAGTACAATTAGGAAAAGATTGACAGAGGAAAGATGTGGATAGGTCTAGAAAAG
The DNA here is from genome assembly GCA_028533885.1 of Nasua narica. Lineage (NCBI taxonomy): Eukaryota > Metazoa > Chordata > Mammalia > Carnivora > Procyonidae > Nasua > Nasua narica. The sequence continues at coordinate 131,639,538 of CM052810.1, read as the reverse complement.
ATAAAAGTTGCAAAAGCACCAGAATAAATTCTGTCTCTGTTTTTTGCTTTGATTAGACTTTTTTCAGAATACTCGAGTATGTAATGGGAAGATTCTTGAAATGGGTCAGAATCTAACCACTCATTAGAATCACTTGCTGAAGACTGTAATCCTGGTGGAGAAACTAACATCCCACATGCCTCTAAAGCAATGGAGCCACAGTGGCTACAAGGGTACATGGGAAGAGGGGAATCTGAGAAGTACTTTGTACCACTGGGTTGTGTGGTGAGGTTAGCCAAGGTTTCCAGTATTCTAAGGAAGTTTTTAAAGATTTAACTGAAAGTAGTCAGACCAAAAAGTTTCTTGGACTTCTGGCAGGAAGATCTGAAGGTTTGAGGATGTATTATGAAGGTACAATGGCTGAACTAGTACCTCTGCTCTTAGGGATTGATGCTACCTGAGGACCAATAGGGATTTCATACCACAGTGGAAGAAATTACAGCTGAGCATTGGATGCCCCCGTGATATATATATGCAGACAATCTGCATATATATAGATGGACATAGATGGACATAGATGCCATCCCAGGAAATAGAGGGTGAAGGAACTGAATCTTCAGTAGATAAAGTTTAAATCCTGAACTGATTCAGTAAGTCCCAGAATAGCCAAGGAAACACAGAAATCACGAGTGAATCATGAAAGGACTAGAATCTGATTTGTTTGCATCTATTAAACGGAATGAGAATTAAAAAAAATAATTTACTCTTTTGTTCACCCAAGATTTTATTGTGAAATTTGTCTCCCTACTAGTTTGTTTTTACACGAACATGCCACTTAATGTGGTTTTTAAAATTTTGATCGTGTAAAGAGGACATTTAGAAATAGAATTTCATACCTGATGCTTTCATTTTATATGATTTTTCATACTAATACTTTTTTTAACCTCTTACCAAAGTTTGCTATTATCTTTCAATTATCCCTTCTACATATAGTCTCCTATTGATAAAACACTAACTATAAGCTACTTTTTGTGAAGCACTTTCATACATTTTTCATTTATTTATCGTAAAAGCTCATTGAATAGGCACATAAAACAGAAGGGAGTCTTGATTTCATAACTTGGTGAAACTGAAATCATTAGAAAGTGGGGCATGTAGTATTTGAGGTCAGCTCTAGCAATAAACTGTCATATAGTGCCTCTCTCAAGGTACAGTCTAATAACTAAAGATATCTTATGGCAAAGTTGAGATGTAAAATTACAGTTGAGCAATAGCCTTGGTCCTTTGATGTCCGCCTCACCAACACAAAATCTATTTCATATAGAAAAGACCTGTATGTTTAATTTGGAGACTTTCTCTCTTTAGCTACTCAACTCCAAGTCTGCATTTCAGTTGAGAGAAGCTTGGCCCAGGAATAAAGCATCTGACCCAAGCCTAAGCCCATCCATGTATCCCATTCACACAGGACCTATTTCCCACCGGAACCAGTAATGAATTAATGAGATTTGTCTTGGACTTCTGGAACAGAGTCAGATGATTTTCCCCATTATTTATGAACCTGAGGGCAAGTAAGAGCTGGAGCTCTTGTAAGCATTTTGCTGAGAGAGAGTCTGTGAGCCAAGATGCAAGTAACCACATTGGGCATCTGCACCAGCTGCACTCTTCATTCTCATAACTTTCATTACATGAAATTTTCATTCCATGATTCAAGAACCTTTTATTGGATTAAATAGTTTGGTTGGGATCTTTGTCACTTGCTGCTAAGCTAAAATGGTACATAAGAGATGCCTGAATTGAGGTCATTTGATTTCAAATGAACTATTCATTTGTGGGTAACACTAATTCCATCACTGAAATAGCCATCTGGTTCCCAGTATATAACAAGCCATACTGTATGTGGCATGATCTTTTTATATAGAGCAGTATATATGAGTCCAGGAGAGAGGTCAACTAGCTTCTCTCTCATGATTTGTATTCCATTTTATTTTGGAGATATTGCTAGCTCTAATCACAGGATACCATTTTCTTCCCAACTAAAACTGTTTCTCTCCTGATTCTCATATGTTTTATATCTTTTTTCTGTCTTTTCTCATTGCTTTACAGTTTGACCCAGACTTTCAATTCTGCCTCTTGCATGTTTTCTTTTGTTTTGTCTAACCTTTCAGAAACTGCTTTTCACTTATTTCAAAATGCTCTCTTCCTTTTGCATGACTTTGGCAGCACACCTCTGAAATTCCAGTTTAGGTCAGAGATCAGACCTGAGCCTCTACTGAATCTTAAAATTTCCACCAAGCTAGATACTTCCAGTTCTCAACTTTGATCATTCTAAACCTTGAATGATAGGATGCGTTATCGAGAATGTATCTGTGTCAATTTTTGTTGGATAAAAAATCCCAGATGAGTTATTTTCTGTGTATCTCAACAATGATTTTACTGATTTTCCTCTGGTATTTGCTCATTTCCCATAGTATTTTGCTCACCCTCCTTTTTGTTCTAAGTTTGAAAAGTGACTATCTCATTATGGTCTTTTCTCAATTGAAGTACTTCTAGTTTTTGAAAATTGCAGGTGCAGGTGTAATATCACAAGTATAAAAAATGCTGTCATATTTATCCCAAAAATATATTACTACGGTCTAGTGATATAAGATTAAATTAATAAAAGGAGCCAATTTCTCTCTGTTTTAATAAGATTTCCAAGGTAAACAAATCAGTTCAAAGAATTGCAAAGATTTTTTTTAAAGATTGGATTAAATATATTTAACATAATTAACATACTTTTATAATGTGGCATCATCTACGTAATGCCATATTCATACCAAAAATATCATATCAATTATTTGGATATTTAGAAATATATGTTCTGTGGGTGCATGTATGGATGCCTGTGTGTGAATGCGTGTGTGTGTGTGTGTGTGTGTGTGTGTGCATGTGAGCATGCACCCCATCCCCCAGTTGGTTAAAAGCTCTATTTATTTAATATCCAAACTATGTCTGGCAGAATGATTACTATTTTTTTTTATCATGATTCACATCCTCTCTTCCATTTTCAAAGTTATCACAATAGTTTACGACCTTATACTTCTGATATAATTGTGGCTTAGGCCTCAGGATGTCTGGCCTCCTGCAAAAGACTTCCTTTCCATCCTCTAATCTGGTGCCGGTTAAAAATTTAAGTTACAATCCCAGTCATATCATCCAAAGGCTTAGGTAAGGAATAATAATAACTCAAAGTTTTATTTATTTGTTTCAGAAAAGTAGAATGTTGGCACTTTAAAACATGTAACTCTGCACATTTAGTTTTATAAGCAAGGAGTAATCCTTAAGAGGTTAAGCAGACCAGTGGTTAGTCAGTGTTTAAAGTGTATCCCTTAGGACAAATCAGTGTTTAAAATGTATCTTTTAGGACAAGATTTAAATTGTTCTATTGTCCACACCAGATACTCTTCATAATTTTAAATTATTTAAATTTTATAGAAAGAGTTTAAATATATCTGCATGAGAATACTATCCATATAGAACACAAGAATTATCTTAAGGCTAAAATGCCAATGCTAATGAGTTAGAATGTGCCAATAATACTTTGTATTTTCTCTTAACAATGAGTGGCTGATCTTTGAAAATCTGTATCCCCAATTCTACAATATTAGTTTTGACAGCTAAGCTTCAGGGCTTCCCCTGAAATTTATATAATCTAGTTGCTCTTAAGATAAAGTAATCTTATAAAATGTTACGCACATAATGCATTTTTGTGTGGCTTATTCAGTAGTCCACTTAAGATTTTTGTCTTAGTTGTCATTGAAGGTTACAAATACTCCTAGAGATGTGTCAATTTACCATTCCAGATTTTATGTGTCTGAACCTTTGGCAAAGCCCCTGCCAAATATAGTGTTCATATTCTTGAAAATAATGTATCACCTTGGCAATACGCTCACCTTATAAAATCAAGGATTTTAAAATTGAGACAGACACCTAGCTTTAGGCAGAAAGATATGAGAAAACCAACTTTTGATTAATGTCTCTGACTGCCATGTGGAACGTTAAGAGCTAAAGGACAATATAGCATACATATATAGTTCTAAGTGGACATACTAAGTTTGCAAATTTAGCAAAACCATCATGTATCCCCTCCATACTGTTCCCTTCATAGGACTATTCAACAATTTCTTTGCTGCTTAAGAAGTGTGCAAATTATTTACATTGCCATCCAAGTCCTTTTGCATGATTCTCAAACCGTATTAACTCATCTTTCTCTTACTTCAGTCCTATTGAGATGTCCAGGATTCTGGAGTAGGGGCCTGAAAACTTTTATTATAAGGGTCCAAATAATAAATATGTTAGGATTTTAGGGCTACAATCATTCACCTCTTCCCTGTCCTCCTCCTACTCCTTTTGGCAATTCTGTAAAAATGTAAAAAAAAAAAAAAATTCTTGACTCACAGGTCATACAAAAATAAGCCAAGGACCAAATTTAGCTCTTTTAATATTGTAAAATACTTCCAAGGGTTCCTTTAATGTGATGGTTTCTGCTGGTGTTACTTGTGCTGGAACATCTTTTCATTGCAACCACTTTCCTCATTATGTCTCTAAATTTTCCTTTACTTAGATCTGGCTTCATTTGTAGTCTTTATAATGGTGGCAACATCAGTATCTTCACATTTTTTTCTCTATTTCCATTTCCATTCAATTCTGATTTCCTTTTTTTTAAGTATTATCACTTTCATTTCTTTGTTGAATTTTCATTTTTGCTAGGCGATTGCCTCATTCTGTTATCCACTTCTGCAAATGTCACATGGGCTTCTCACCGTGAGACACAGAGTCAGAACAACTACAGGCTTTGTGATCTGAATGTAATAAATGCACAGTAGTTCATTGCTGAGAGGCTTTGAAAGAAGTGAAGAAGTGATGGGACTGGTCCCAGTGATCATGGGATGCATTCATTATTTACATAATGATTTGTGGATAGAGAGATAGCAGTGAACTTTACACTTCACGCTACTATTCATACTTAACATAGCAAGATAACTAAAATTGAACTGTGGTGTTGGGATCCTGCTATTATTTACTAAAACATGGTAACTGAACTTTGAAAATTTGAAAATTGAAAGTCAAAAAAATTAAACAATACAGGTACACAATTTGATTTGGTTTCTCTCACTATAATCCCTCTTTGTTTCTCAAAAGTAATTTCTCTTCCCTTCTTTCCAGGTTCTTTTCAGTCAATGTAAAACATATGAACATCAATAGACTTAAAGACATGATTTTGGCTTTTTGTTTGTTTCTGTTCCACAATAAACGGGGCACTGGAGTCTAGATCAGTACCTGGAAAATAATATGGATGTGACAGACAGTTGTTGGACAAATGTCTACTATTTGCTATAAGCTCTTTTCACAGGACATTAATTCTCAAAGATTCATTATAATGGTCACATAATATTTCATAATATTGATAAAATTAGATTTTTATATATTATTTCCTTGTTAATTGTGATTTATTTCTGGTTTTTTTTTGCCATTATAAAAGAAATCAACAAATGCTGTTGTTTATATCTTTTGTGTATGTGTGGAATATTTCTCTAAAATACTTAATTGCTGCAAGGTTTTTTTTTCTTTCCCTAATGCTCTCTTAATTTATTATTTTATTTTATTAAATCAAATTAAAATTACTTTATTAATTAAATTTAATTTAAATAAATAATCAAAATGAATTATTAAATTAAAAATAAATTAATTTAACTAAAATTAAACATAATAAAATTTAACTTTAGTAAAATTTAATATAAAAATTTAATAAAAATTTAAAAATAAATAAATTTAAGTAAATTTAATTTAATTTAAATTACTTTATTAATGTTTAGAAAAGTTTGTTTTTTATTTAATCTGGCTTAAAGTGTATATAGTCCTAAGTAAATTTTTAACTTATGTAGTTACATATATCAAATCTGAAAATCTTATTGGTAAATCGATGAAAATTAAAAAATATACTACATATGCCGATTGCAAGTCCTACATGAACTGGTTTGCCAAATGTGTTTCATTTGTAGTAAGTTGTTATGCAGAATTTTAAGAATTTTAATTTTAATGTTAAGACTAAACATTTAAGGGAAATTATTTGATGAAATTATATAAATTTAATAATTTCATAGTTATGAAATTTCATAATTTCAAAAATTATGAAATTATATGATGAAATATTTTCCTATACAAATAAATGAATATTTTATACAAATATACAAATATACAAACATTTTATACAAATAATCTGATTTTTAGTTTTGTAATTCATGAAGTCAATACTTTTAGTAGTAGTAATATAAAAAACACTGTAAAATTTTTATCTGCTTAATTAATAATAATTTTTAATATCTTTTGGAGTGATAAATATTACTGTATATTTCTATCCTATATTCAGATTTTAAGATATATTCATCCAAATTTTATTTTCTTACATTTGCCTTTAGTATAATTAACAATCTTCACCTTGCATTTCATTCTCTGTTCTGTGATTTTCTACAATAATGATTCTATGGGTTTGAATTATAAATTATAAAATATTTAAAGTATGTCAAAAGCAACATATAGAGTTCTGACATTCTTATAAACTTTCCTCAGGACAAGAGATATTTATAATCATCTTGAATGTTTAGCAGTTAAATATAATTTAAAATAATAAGAATAAATATTTACTTGTTTGATATTTACATTTAGACTTGATCCAGGATTTTAAAAGCCATTTTAGAAGAGCTATAAAAAAAAGAAATTAAAAAGCGTAGCTATGAATAATATTTTTTAAAGATTTTTATTTATTTATTTGACAGAGGAAAAGAGAGCACTAGTAGTCAGTGAGGCAGGCAGAGGGAGAGGGGGAAGCAAGCTCCCCGCTGAGCAGAGAGCCCAACGCGGGGCTAGATCCCAGGACCCTGAGATCATGACCTGAGCCGAAGGCAGCAGCTTAACCTATTGAGCCACACAGGTGCCCCAAATAATACATATCTTAACTTTTTTGAAAATCATCTCTTTTTGCTCTTGAATTGTCATCTTACCTGCCACTGGGAAGGATAAGTTCTCCTAGCCAAATATGGCTTCACTCCTTGATTCCCCAAAGCCAGTTCAGTTCAAACTAAGCTGTGGTTGTGAAGACCTACGTCAAAAGAAGGTATGAAGCTCGTGATCTCTGCTGAAGCAGCCACAGGAGTCCACGCAATCTTAAACTTCCAGCAGACAAGCTCTAAGACTGATTTGCCCCCCCACATGAATGTTTTAGCAATAAATTCATAGAATTCCTAGTGTAAATAACTATAATTTTGAGTCTGGTTGATAAATATATTATCAGAACACTAGAGCAAACAGCTTCGTCAACATTTTATATATTTACATAATATATTAATTGTCATCTGAAGCCATATAGTATTGATATTTTTTAGGGTCAAGATGTTGACTGTTAACAACTTTACAGGGTTCAAATCAACATATACTCTTTTATAAATTGAAATCAGAATCCTGATCATTTTTTTAATAAATATTTTTTTTAAAAAATCCTGCCCTAACCCCTTTTCTAAAAGTAATAATAAGCTAAAAAATAATCAGCAAAATCAAAACACAAAGGTATTAATTCAAATCTCTTCTCCTATATTGAGACTTAACTACTCGAAGGAATTATCTTTTTTTTTCCCCCCAAAAAACTTTTCTGAATCCATTTCTTCAGCATGAGGTAGGAAGTAAGATTTCCTCAAGTCATCAAATAAATCATTTTACAGGTTCTTTGATCCTTAAAAAATATGGAAATCATTACTTAGGATAAAAATGACCATTTATCCTTGTACATCCACTTTTGTATGTTTAATATTCTACATATTATTATTTCTTTAAAATGCTTTTGGAGAGATATGTAACTTTTAATAAGAATTACAAAGAGATAAAGTAAGCAAACTGCAATGGAAATATCCATTCATTACATAAAGGAAATGACTATTCTGAGTATTGTATTTTTCTGGTTTGTTTAATAAGTTCCAGAATTGTATCTTATCTAATCATAAAGATCAATTTAACTTTGGTTTTCTCTCTCCTCATCATCCCAGGAGCTACTAGAACATGAAAACAGAGAAACCTATTTAGAGATTTTCTATTTTTCAGTAGTCTCTTTTTGCGATTCCTTTGCAGTCATTACTCCTACCTAGTTAGTATGATTAAGAGCTGGGTGGTACGTGTGTGTATGAGTGTGTTTACTTCAGCTTTACACACACATTCTAACAACAGTTGTTAAAATTTAGTATTCTCTCTCTCTCTTTTTTTAAAGATTTTATTTATTTATTTGACAGAGAGAGACACACAGCGAGAGAGGGAACACAAGCAGGGGGAGTCCAAGAGGGAGAAGTAGGCTTCCTGCCCAGCAGGGAGCCTGATGCCTGCAGGGCTCCATCTCAGGACCCTGTGATCATGACCTGAGCCTAAGACAGATGCTTAATGACTGAGCCACCCAGGTTCCCTCTCTCTCTCTCTTCTCCTCAAATCTTCATGGGTATAGGAAAGTTACTTAACTAAGAATCACAATATAATCTTAATATTTTATTTTAACTTTTGTCCTGTTCAAAAAAACCCCAGAATCTGCACCAGTGTAATTTTATGATCAAAGTATTTCCTTATTTTCTTTTACTCAAACTATATTCTCAGAGCCTTTAAACAATGGCTTCTAACTTCCATGGGTTTTCTTTTAAAAATGCATTTTTTTATTTAAAAATGAGAAGTGGGAATAGGCTTTCTTGTATGAAAGCATTCCATTCTATGGTTATATGTTTATATGCAAGAAATAAATAGCCATTTCCTTCAGGTGATAAATATACATTCTTAGGAATGCTTAATTTCCTCTGACAACCAATTTGCTTTTGAAATATTACCTCACATAATAACCACAAAATGTAATTGTTACAGTAAAATACAAATAGCTTAGCATATTAACTGGTAAACTACTTTGACACTGTTGGGATTTTGTTTTCCAAAACAGGATCTCAAGACCAATGCTCTTTGACTCTCACAATAAATTAAGAAAGTGAAGTTTCTTGTTGGATTGTGCCTGTCTATTTTCTGGTCCCAAATGTGCATATCCTGTATATTATTTGATTTTCTTTGTGCTAATATATATAGGAGACCCAGTGTGAACTCAAGAGCAATGGCTTAATATTGAAGTAGAAAAATATTTCATTATGTACTGGCTGTAGGGTCTGGGTGGTATTGTGGATGTCCCAATGTGCACAATTAGGCTTCCAGGCTTTCTGCCAGAAATAATAGGAATTCTGATTAATTTAAATGATTCCTGAAAGCAAACAACTGAATGTAATACTCCCACTCCACTTTTTAATTTTTTTTCTTTCTATACCTGCATTTTCATTCACTTTGACAAAGGTATGTAAGGATTTGTGTATATTTGAGATATGTTATAATAGTTTAAATGTCAGTTAAATCAATAACTATGACAGAATTTAGAATAAGAACCACTTTGACATCTAATTCTTCCATCGATACAATTTTTCAACTGATATGAACATGAATAGAAATTACAACACTATACGAAGGAATAGATTCCTATGGATTGCACCATAACTAAGAAATATTTATAATCAGCATGCTTCATCATTTTATCCAGGTAATTGTTGCTTGATTTCATGCTTGGAAATATTAAAACAAACAGAGTGTAGAGAAATGGTAATCATTAAGAGAAAGGCAATGTTGTTCATTTTATTTGAGAGTTTATTGATCATGCACACTAGAGGGTACTGGCAGTTTGCAAAGACTGCTATAATAAAATTATCCTGCCAAGGTGCCAGACTTCTCGAGAACAAGTTTTGAAACCTGCAGTTCTTATTGGGAGACTAAAACTAAAATTATGCACCTGTTTTTTTTTTTTTGTCATATTTTGTAATCAGATTTGAACTGATATCCGTTGTCAATTCTGACATAATATAGATTATTTCATACCACTTGTGTATTAAAAATTAAGATATGAATGGGAGCGAGTTAAGACATTTTGTATTTTTGGGGCACCTGGGTGGCTCAGTGGGCTAAAGCTTCTGTCTTTGGCTCAGGTCACGATCTTAGGGTGCTGGGATCGAACCCCACATCGGGCTCTCTGCTCAGTGGGGAGCCTGCTTCCCCCCCCCCTCTCTCTGCCTGCCTTTCTGACTACTTGTGATCTCTCTCTCTGTCAAATAAATAAATAAAACCTTTTTTTAAAAAAAAAGACATTTTGTATTTTTTACCACATTGGTTTGCATCCAAATAGATGCAATACTGTTTTCTGATTAATGCAGTCACTTACACTAAAATCATTGTGTATGGAAATTAGGCATTTCCTACAAATGCATAGATACAAATAAATTGAAGATTTTCTATCAAAAACCAAAACTGATGGCCTAGGAAAAACATGGAGTAAACTATATGTGAACTAAAAGAGAAACATTTGGTGAATTTACTGTAGCAAATATTATAAAGCATAAAAAGTATAAAAACCCTAAGTTCATGAACAAGAAGGTATAAGAAAAATTGAAAGCTTTTTTTTTTCTTTTTTCCCTTTTTTTTTGGATGGGGTTGCTTCTTCTTGTTTGTTATCTTCTAATATCTTTAGATCCTATAGAACTCTTAATGTTCCTAATAATATTTCCTACCCATGCTTATGTTTTCTATGTCTTCTAGCATTTCTAGGTTACTAACCTTTAAATTAAAAAAAAAAGAGTAACTCCATGCACAGAGTAGACTGTCATTGACATTATGTCATTGAACCTCATTAACTCAGTCTTAAATAACAGACAAAAACCCAATCAAAGTAACAATACAGCCATTGAATATCCTAGAACTGAGGAAGAAGTTAGGTATCATTCTCAATAAACCACCAGATCTGCAAATAGAATGGCAGGAAGACCACAAATAGACATTCGAAGATAGAAAAATATAGGAGTGACCCATTAATTAATGTTTTTACTGATTAAATATTTATGTTAATTTTGTTTTTGTCACTAAAGAGATGGCCTATTCAAATGGGGTGATTGAGGAAAATTTAATGAAAGGACTATTTGCAAAAGCACAAGCTGGAAAAGTGAAGTTGCTGGTCCCACCAGGTGTCTATAACTATATATATAGTTATATATATATAACTATTACTAGTTATAACTAGTACACACCTGTACCTAATGGAGCAAGGAAGACTTGAAGAAGGTTGCTGTTTCCTGGACTTAGGAAGACCTGCAATTCAAGGAGAATTCAATATTTACGACTATTCAGTATCCTTTCACCTTTTATTTTAAAAGAAAGTTATTTTATTTCCTAGTGATTTGAGATGCCAGTTTTGGTCATATAGTAGAAACCCTTTGGGTCTACCTATTGACTTCTTATGCTTTGCACTGGGATGTTTGCTTATTGTTGAGGTATGCCTAGTTTAATTATGCTTATATATGTTTTAATATCTATTAGAGAAGTACCCATTTTCATAGCCTTTCTTCTTTGCTGATTTCATAGCTTATTTTGCATATTCATTTTTCATTATGAACTTTAGTATTGACATGACTAGCTTCATTGAATAAGTCAAACAATAAGCAAACAAAACTTAGTATTTGTTTTGAGTAGGATAATGTGAAATTGATAAATATCAACTTAGAAACTTAGAATTGACCTGAATAACCTTTAGCCGTTTTACTCAAAAATAAGAATTATCTTTCTATTTTGTTATGGTTGACTTTTAGTATACTGTTTTCCTCATGTAGATTTTGTACATACCTTTACCATTGTTATTAAATATTTTTCTTTTTATAATTTTGTGCATTTTAATCATTTTAGTTATTAATATACTTGCTACATTAAAATTTTCAAATATTTTCTAAATTTATGATGCTCTGAAAAAAAAACATGGCATGAGATTATCTGGTCTTTCAAAGTTCAGTTGAATTCGCTTGGAAAAATGTTGGGTATGGTGCTTTGCTTTAAAAAATCATTTATTGAGGATGAATTCTAACTTCCTGGTGTGCAGTGTTGATTGGGATAGGTCACTAGCATTTAGTCTTGGAATGTGTTGACTTAAGACTGGATTTAATATTTCCTATGGATTGTTTCTTTACTTCACTTTAGGGTGTAGGCTTACTGGAATTCAAACCTCATGTTCAGAATGTTTAGCAAGGCCCCTTCTATTTTGTAGATCCTGGAATCCACTTTTTAGTCTTTCGAACACTGACCTCTGCTTTTTTCTGCTTGAGTTCTTAGACTTTCTCCTGTGCCACTTACCAATCAGCAAACATCTCAAAGATTAAAGTGCTATAGGAATCAGGCTTGTGTTTCCCTCACCTCAGGAGTTTTGATTCTGAAGTCGTTGGTTCTGTGGTAACTCTTTAATGTCTTCAAACATTTATTTAGAGTGTGTTCTAGATGTTTAAGGTAATCTTGATGAGAACAAGCAGGAATAGCAATAAATTATTTTTCTGTTTAGCAGATACAGAAAAAGAATCTTTGATAGTAATGAAGTGTTTATATAAGAATATTCTTAAAATGTACATTATGAAGATTTTGTCAATACACTATTAACTGTCATTTATTTTTAATATTATCTATGAGAAGCAGCCTAGAATACAATGATTGGGAAAAATCTACAGTACTTTTACCTTTCTTTTTTTTTTTTTAAAGATTTTATTTATTTATTTGAGAGACAGAGAAAGTGTGAGAGAGTGTGAGAGGAGAGAAGGTTTGAGGAAGAAGCAGACTCCCTGTGGAGCTGGGAGCCCGATGTGGGACTCGATCCTGGAACTCAAGGATCATGACCTGAGCCAAAGGCAGTTGTTCAACCAACTGAGCCACCTAGGCGCCCTACTTTTATCTTTCTTTTAACAAAAGATGAAATCCTCTTCCTTTCTTCGACTTTGCTACTTGAAAGTTCCAGAGACTGACTTTGGAAATAATTGACCCCTCTTTGGAAGTGTGTAAGTTTTCTAAGATTGTTGTAACAAAGTACCACAAATTAGGTTGTTTAAACAATAGAAATTTATTCTCACAATTATGGAGGCTACGGAGGCTATGGAGGCTATGGAGAAACCCATTATCAAGGTGTCAGCAGAGTTGGTTTCTCCTGAGGACTGCGGGGAAAGGGTCCAATCCAGAACTGCCTCCTTGGCTTGTGGTTGGCTGTATCTCTTCACTCATCCGCTTTCATATCGCTTATGAAAAAAAAAAAAAAAAAGGTTACCAGTCACATTGGATTAGGGCCCATCCTAAAGACTTCATTTTAACTTGATTATTCCTGTAAAAACTATTATGTCCAAATAAGGTAACATTCTGAGGTACTGGGGGTTAGGACACCAACAAACATTTTAGAAAGGCCAAAATTCAACCAATTACAAAAAGTAAGTGAGGTATAAAATAAAACACTCATATATATGCATTAATGCAGTAGAAAATAGTTATATTTATAAAATTAATAGCTTATGAACTTCTGATGTGTGGAAAGAGTTAGCTTCAGGGAACCAATTCATAGTAAGCAGCCTAAAGCAGCAAAAACTATTGGTAAAAATAAGCTGATGTCAATTTTTCAGATTCTCATAAGCACTGGAAAAAACGAAGTATTTTATTAGTTCTTCCTAGGCAAATCCTTTTCACAATTAGATTAATAATGTGGGAACATCAATGAGCCTATTGATTCTGCTTTTCTAAGTTGTGAAGATTTAAATAAATATCTTTGAATTTCTTAACATAAAACCAAGTACACTGTCATGAGTTACAGGCCATTCGATACTTCATGATGAAAACACAAGATAAGTCACATAGAAAATTTTTAATACCAGAAAGACTACTAGAAAATCTACCTATACAAGAATATTTTTTAAACACTTCTTAGGCATCCTCTGCTGTGACAAGGTTGCTTCATGAGCCAAATAAAATAATTTGTGCATTTTCAATTCTATAGTTAGGTCTAAACTAAACAACAAATCAAGTTTGAGCTCTCATCATTTTAATACCAAATTAGATACAAAACTTTATTCAGATTTCATTTCTCAATGACTTCTTATATGTCTTGTTAATAATCTTTTTATTAAGACCTAAAATAATCATATTTACATACCATTTAATGAAGAATTATTAACAATAACTCATATTTTTGTAATTATCAAGGTCATGGCAGGAAAGAGATGACATAGTCATCATACTCAACTGAGGTTATTTACAAGGTGAATATGTCATTTATTGTCAATCTACAAATCTACTATTAATAAGTATACCAGAACAGGAGTCATAAACTGGAACTAAGCCATAGAGTACACTTTAGTGATTAATAAACTTTAATAAAGAAGCTACTAATAAATATGTAGGCAGAGTTAAGAATATCACCAAGAGATGGCATAGTAGTACCACAGAGGTAGCAAAACGTGGGAGCCATTACCCTTTCTTGAACAGTACTATCAACGGGAGTATTACTCAAATCTAAAGAGAATGGCTGTAGGAGAGAAGCTGCTTCTTTCAGTAGAGTAATACAGCTAATCCTTTTTAACCTGACAAGGAAGTAGAAAAAGTACATCAGTATTTCTCCTCTCTGACATTCTAGTCTTTGGCTGGTAACCCTCATTGCTTAACCATACCTAAAAGCCAGGGCACCTGGGTGGCTCAGTGGGTTTAAGCCTCTGCCTTTGGCTCAGGTCATGATCTCAGGGTCCTGGGATGGAGCCCCGCATTGGGCTCTCCGCTCAACAAGGAGCCTGCTTCCCCTTCTCTCTCTTCCTGCCTCTCTGCCTACTTGTAATTTCTCTCTTTGTCAAATAAATAAATAAGATCTTTAAAAAAAATAACTAAAAGCCAAACACAAGGAAATCATTTATGTCTTCTATATAGGTCAGCCTCCAGGATATAGAGCAGAGAGAGGAAGGATGGAAAGGCGAGGAGAAGGACTGGACAATATTCTTAAAGTTATTGTATAATTTTTCTAACACTTTTCTTTCTACACAGATTTTTCTCCTCTAATTTTCAGTCAATAAAACAGGCATTTCCCCAAATATGGGTGAGAAAGAAGGTAAGGGAGATTACATAACTTGCTGTCCATCATGGACTTATTATGTAGGTGAAGTTAGATTTTATTCAACTCTACCTCACCTACTGCACCATTTTTCCTGAATTCAGACAGTTTCTTGAATTTATTCTCAAATTAAAAATGTATATATACTTTTTATATATTTTTATAAATATAATATTTATTTGTATATGTAAATGTATATTGTAGCTCAGAATATGTATGTATATATCATTGATACTATAGTTATATATGTTTTATTTTAATGTTAAAGTTCCCCTAAATATTTCATTTTAGATTATATAAAATGCAGTGTTTGTCTTTATGACAGAATGCCTAAAATTGTCAAATGATGATATGTCATGAGAGCAGTGAGAAGTAGAGTGGTTAAAATTAAATGTTCTGTTTAAAAGTTCATTTTTTTCTTTAAAAAAATGTGTGTGTGTGTGTGTGTGTGCATGTACTTGAAGAAGTACTTAAAAGGTTATCTAATTGTTAACTCTGGATGCCTGTTGAGAATTTTCTGACTCAAATAAGGAATGGCAGTGAAAATGAATTAGAGTAAGAGCTGCATGCTCTATGGCCTAGCATTTTCTGTTCTTGTTTCCCTTACTCTAGTACTTCTGACTTCATGGTTATAAAACTGGCATTTTGTCCTTTATAATTTTATGTAGTATTCTTAAATGAAAGATTATTTAAAAGTAATTTTCCAATTTATTCATTGAGTTTAAACTAAATGCTAACAATTAAAAATTAATAAGAAACTATTAGAGTAAACTCTAATCTCAAATTGCTGGAATTGACACAACTACTTTTCTTCCATTATTCTGGTGGTTGCACCAAAGTATGAATACGGAAGTTCTAAGAAGAATGAAGATTTAATATTGAGAAGAGAGCAGGGTGTAGAGAGGGTTGTTGTAAGCAGCAAAATAGATTTGAACTCATTACTTGGAAAAATAAAATGAATATCATGAAACATGCAAGAAACTAAAGCCAAGAACATATAATTTGGAGGCTACTTATTCCAATAGAACTTTGTAGAAATTCTGGAATCAGCATCAATAGATAAAATGTCATATGGATAGGAACAATGGATCAAAACTAGGCAATTAAATATGAAATGAAGGTATTGGTAAGTATTCTTCTTCCTCTGCAAGGCATAAGTATCTGACCTTTCTAGAAAGAAAGAACTTCCTGGAATCCTCAACCAGTGCATTTCTGGTTATACCACATTGGTCAGAATTATGTCAAATGGCAACATGTAGGTGCAAGAAAAGTAGGGGGATGAGGAATTTTGATGGGGGACTCTTTTGTTCTGAAAGAAATTAAAAATCTAATAGTAATAACTTGAAAAACTACCTATATTGTGAAGACATATACCAGTGCTGGTGACATACACACAAAGAAACAATAAGCGATGACTGTGTCACAATCTATCATTCTTTTTTTCCAGTTTTAGTGAGAAATAATTGACATTCTGTTACTGTATAAGTTTGGGACATATAGTATGGTGGTTTGATTTATAAATACTCTAGAATGATTCCCACAACAGGCTTAACTAACATGCATTATTTCATATAGACACAATAAAAAGAAAAGAAAAAAAGGAAAAAAATTCTCCTTGTAATAAGGATTCTTAAAATTTACTCTCTTACCAATTTATTGATATATAATACAGCAGTATTAGCTATTTATCATGCCATATATTACATCCCTGCATTGATTTATCTTATAAATGGAAGTTTGTACCTTTTAACCATCTAACTCTAATTCTCTTTTGTCCCACCCTCTGTCTTTGGTAACTGAAAGTCTGATTTCTTTCTCTATGGATTTTTTAAGATTCCATATGTAAAGGAGATCATATAGGATTTTTTTTCTCTGTCTGACTTACTTCACTTAGTATAATGCCTTTAAGTCCATCTCTGTTGTTGCAGATAGGAGGATTTCCTCATTTTTTGTGGCTGAATAATATTCCATTATATATATATATGCATATATTACATATGTACATATATATAATATGTATTCCATATCTAATAAATTATATTTTTAATGTTTTTATAATCCTCAATATTATTTTCCATAGTGGCTGTACCAATGTACAATCCACCAAAAGTATACAAGTAGGGTTCTCTTTTCTAAACATCCATGCCATGATTGTTATCTCATCTTTTTGATGATGGTCATTCTAACAGGCATGAAGGGATAACTTATTGTAGTTTTAATTTGAAGTTCCCTTTTGACTAGTGATATTGAGCATCTTTTCATGGACCCTATTGCCTTTTTATATATCTTCTTTGGAGAAATGTCTATTTAGGTTCTTTGCTCGTTTTTAAGTGGGTTGTGTGTGTGTGTTTTTAAAGTTTCAAGTTTTTATTTAAATTCTATTTAGTTAACATAGTTAACATATAGTGTAAAATTAGTTTTAGGAGTAGAATTTAGTGATTCATCACTTATATTTTTTTGTTTTTTGAGAGAGAGATAGCATACCAGCAAGGTGGAGGAGGAGCAGAGGGAGAGGGATGTTTAACATTTAACAAAAATAAAATGAAATTATTAATTTGTTATTTATTGAATAGCTAGTATTAGTCAGGCATTGATAAAGTAGTGAAGAACACTGATGAGTGTCCTGGTCTAATACAGCCTACAATATACCTGGAAGATGAAAGGAAAAGAGGAAGAAAAACAAAAAAACAAAAAACAAAACTCAAGAGCACACATCTAAAAGATAATTTAAGATGGTGAAATTATTGAGGGGACTTTCTCATCTCTGTATTAGTTTCTCTTGACATCACATCCATGGACATTCATACTCCTGTTTAGTATTCCACATTCGATAATTTTGCAATTTCATCTCAGCAGACAACTCAATGGCTCAGATTAACCAACATTGAACTTGGCTTCTAGTCAGAGGATACCTTTACTAAATGGATCTGCCTGAGGCCTTTTCACATGGTTTCCTGACATAAATTAGCCTGGAATGCTTATAAATTACTTTTACCATAACTAACTGGCTGACTCTGTTAAATTAGGGCTATTCAAGTTTTTTGGTTCTAATAATTCTGTCATTATATAGTCACACAATATTAGAACACAGGAAGAAATGCAGGCATCTGCTTTGATCTGGAAGATTTATGAGGGCATATTGTAATGGTGGAATATTTTAGTACAGGAAGTTAAAAGAATCTAAACTTAAATACAAAATTTCTTAACACCATAGACATCTAGTATACTTTATAATTGTATAAGATATATCTTACATTGTTACTAATGCTTCTTGGTTTCTTGGTTTTGTTTTCCTTAATACTATTTTGTTGCAAGCTAAATAATGGCTCCCAAAGATATCCATATCCTAATCCCTGGAACCTGTGAATACTAGTTTATAAGGTAAACGGACTTTGCAGATGTGATCATGTTAAGTATTTTGAGTTGGGTAGATTATTTGGATTATCTTGATGTGCCCTCTAGGATATTATCAAAAGTGTCATTATGAAAGAGGGAGTCAAGATTGTGAAAGGAGACAGTAGGAGATTGAACAACAAAAGCAAGAATTGAAGAAATGTGAAGAAAGGGCCAAGAGCCAGTAGACCACTGGAAGTTGGAAAAGACAGTGAAAGCAATCTCTCTCCAAGGTTTTGATCGATTTAATTAATTGGAACAAACAAAATGATTTATCAGAATGAAATTAAATAAAAAATTTAAGAGAAAACATTATAAACAAACTGAAAGTAATTCATTGAATTCTGTGTCAACGTGATATATTGAAAATAGTTCAAACAGATTAGTTCAAATACAGTGTTCCCAATGAAGATTTGAAAGTATTTTTTGAATCTTAACGAAAATAATGAATTTATATATATATACATATATATGTGTGTGTGTATAATTCCATTTTGGAGGTGTATATCCATGTATAATATTCTTCTCTTTTGATTGCTCATTCAACAACTATGGGTTCATCTCAGCAATATTGAAGGTTTAGTTCTTGACCACAGCAATAAAGCAGATATTGCAATAAAGTATCAAGTGAATTTTTTAGTTTTTCAGTGCATGTAAGAATAATGTTTTCACTATACTGTAGTCTCTTAAGTACACAATACCTTTGTGGTATAAAATAATAATGTACATACCATAATTTAAAGATATTTCATTGCAAAAAAATACTAATCATCAGCTGAGCTTTTGGTAAGTCGTAGTGTTTTTGCTGGTAGAGGGTCTTGCCTTCATGTTGATGGATGCTGACTGATCAGGGTGGTCGTTGCTGAAGCTTGGGTTGGCTGTGGCAATTTCTCAAAGTAAGACAATGACATTTCCTCATTGGTTGACTCTTCCTTTCACAAACAATTTCTCTGTAGCATGAGTTGCTGTTTGATAACATTTTACTCACAGTAGAATTTTTTATAAATTAGATTCAATCCTCTAAAATCCTGCTACTATTCTATCAACTAAGTTTCTCTAATATTCTAAAGACTTTGTTGTCATTTCAACAATCTTCACAGCATCTTCACCAGGAATAGATTCCATTAAAGCAACCATGTTCTTTGCTCATCTGTAAGAAACAACTCCTTGTCTGTTCAAGTTCAACCCTGAGATTATAGCAATTCAATCCCATCTTCAGGCTCCACCTCTAATTCTAATTCTCTTGCTATTTCCACCACATGTATAGTTACTTCCTCTACTGAAGTCTTGAACCCCTCAAAGTCATCCATGAGGGTTGGAATGAACTTCTTCCAAACTCCTTTCAGTGTTCATATTTTGACCTCTTCCCATAAATCACAAATGTTCTTAATAGTATCTAGAATGGTGAATTCTTTTCAGGAAGTTTCAATTTACTTTGCCTATATCCATTAGAGGAGTCATTGTGTATGGCAGCTGTAACTGTATAAATGAATTTCTTAAATAATAAAACTTGAAAGTCAAAATTGCGACTTAATCCATGGACTGTGGATTAGATGTTGTGTTATTAGCAAGCATGATAACAACATTTATCTAATTGTACATCTCCACTATAACTATTGGATGACGAGGTGCATTGTCAATAAGCAGTAATATTTTGAAAGAATCTTTTTTTATGAGCAGTAGTTCTCAACTGTGGGTTTAAAATATTCAGTAAACCATGTTGTGATAGGTGTGCCATCATCCACGCTTTGTTGTTCTATTTATAGAGTACACGCAGAGTAGATTTAGCATAATTTTTAAGACCCTAGAATTTTCGAAATGGTCAATGAGCATTGGCTTCAATTTGAAGTCACTACTGCATTAGCCCCTAATAAGAGAGTCAGCCCTGTTCTTTGAAGCATTGAAGCCAGGTGTTGACTCTTCCTTTTTAGCTATGAAAGTCCTAGACAGCATCTTCTTCCAATGGAAAACTATTTTATCTACATTGAACTTCTGTTGTTTATTATAGTTACCTTCCTCAGCTAGCTTAGCTAGATCTTTTGGAGAACTTGCTGCAGCTTCTTCATCAGCACTTGCTGCTTCACCTTGCACTTTTATGTGGCTTGTTTCCTTAAACATCATGAACCAACCTCTGCTAGCTTCGAACTGTCAGTCTGCAGCCTTTTCACCTCTCAGCCTTTCTAGAATTGATGAGAAGAAGGGCCTTGCTCTGGATTAGGCTTTGGCATAAAGGAATGTTGTGACTTGTTTGATCTATTCAGACCACTAAAACTTTCTAATATCAGCAATCAGGCTGTTTTGCTTTCTTATCATTAATGTGTTCACTGGAGTAGCACTTTTAATTTATTTCAAGAGGTCTTCTTTTGCATTCATAAGTTGGCTAACTGGCTCAAGAGGCCTAGCATTTGGCCTGTCTCAGCTTTTGCTATGCCTTCCTATGTGTAATCATTTCTAGCTTTTGATTTATAGTGAGAGACATGTGACTCTTCCTTTACTTGAATACCCACAGGCCATCGTAGGTTATTAACTGGCCTAATTTCAATATTGTTGGGTCTTAGAGCAAAGTGAGTCCCAAGGAGAGGGAGAGAGATGGAGGAATGACCAGTGAGTACAACAGACAGAACACAACAACATTAACAGTTAAAGTTACTAATATGGGCATGATTGTGCCCAGTATGATTAGTGGAGCCCTAAAGCAGTTATAATAGTAACATCAAAGATCATTGATCACAATGATCATAACAAATATAATAATAATTTAAAGGTTTGAAATATTATGGGAATTAACAAAATGTGACACAGAGACATGAAGTGAACAAATACTGTTGGAAAAATGTCACTGATAGACTTGCCTGAGACAGAGTTGCAGCAAACCTTCAATGTGTAAAAAATTCAATATCTGGAAAGCACAATAAAACAAGGTATGCTTATATATAAATGGGTAAATGAATCCTCTTTTGGAGAAAGGAAAAAAGAAAAGAAAAGAAAGTAAACCTTATATATCCAAGGCAATAAAGGCAGCTATAAAAAAAATAAATATAAGACACAGACTCTGAGATAATAGAAAATGGCCAAGTAGGGACTCCAATAATCTATCCTTCCACTGAAACAAGAATAAATTGACAGACTGGCAGTATTACTTTTTCAGCACTCTGGAATTTAAGAACTTAGAGCAACCAAACATGGGACTACTTAAGGAGGAAGAGGTCTTGCGAGTGTTGGTCAGAGAGCATTGTAGCATTTCTACCCACCAGTCTATCAGTCTCCATTCTCCAGCCCAGTGATAGCATCCAGGGGGACAGGGTCCACATTCCTATTGTGCCACAGGAGTTAGTGTTGGTGCCATGGAGTTAACATAGACTTGTTCTTAGAATACTATGGTCATGCATTTTACTTACCTAGTGGTTCCCTGCAGGATTTTTTTTCTTTTTAACAATATCTGGCCAGTTTTATATTTTTAAAAACTTGTATGATTTACTTTTTATCAGTCTGTTCTAATGTGCTTCTAATCATATCCGAATCACTCAGATAAATGACAGCCAAGAGTATACATTGTGTGTATCTCCCAAATCCTGTTCCCAATTTATAGTGGTGGACACCAGTTTTGGCCAACATGACATAGTACTCTATTTCAGATTTCCTGAATTCTCGGGAGTTATTGGTGAGAAAGACCAGTTTTGCTTTGCCTTATCTGATCATCCACATAGAGGATGAACTTTGTTACCTATCCAAAAGCTGGAGTGACTTACTGGGCAGCTATGGAAAGATTAAAGACATATGCTGCCCATGCCTAAGGCTAGGGACAGCATATAGGACAAGCAGCAGACAGATCCAAAAGCCCAGAAAGAAGGAAGCTAAGGAAGATTTTTCTTGGGATAATACAGACTCAGAAGGACTACCACATACACAGGAGAAAACGGACTGCTGCTTGCATGCCCAGAACCAGATGCATGCTCAGAAAAGACTTGAGAGGACCCTTGGCTTACACCAGTGGATATCTCTTCGGCTCTGAACTCACAGGTAGTGAAAACCGACAATTGTAGATGGCCTGGCTTCCCAACTCAGATCCAAGTTGCAAAGACTGGGAAAGAATTGTTTTTAGTTTAGTTTTATTTTATTTTCCTCCTGCATTTATGATAATCCAACTGATCATATTCTAGAACACTAACTATGAAATGTTTTCAGGCATTCCCAGAAAATAGCTAGCTGGATATGATATTCTTCTGCTTCCTCCTTTCACATCAGGCTTCTTCCATCTGTGGATCACTAAGGGATTGTAAAATTCTATTATTCAAATTTGAGCATGCAAAGCAAGATATGCTTCCCATTATTGTTATGCTTCAATCTATTTTACCAGATTTCTAGGTTGGCACGTTAGACTCAAAGCTCAACAACCAATGTAGTATCCTAATTCTCCTTTTTATTCTTTCAAGTGGGTCTGTAATCTATCAAGGACCGCTGGAAAAAGTAGATGATGGTCTTGGACTGTATTCTCTCTCATACATATGAATTCCTAGACCATATTAACATCTAACAGATTTTCATTTTTTTCCTTCAACTGACATATTCAGGCCAAAGAACAAACAAACAAACAAACAAACAAAAACCTCTGAAAGTTGTAAGAGCATTGAAAACAATTGTTTTTCTTCTAATCTCTAATGTAAAATTGAGATCATGACAGATTAAAAGGAGTCCCATTTATAAAATGCCATCCAAAATTTTAAGTATATGTATTTCTTTTTAAAATTATTTTGTTTGTTTCCTTGTTTACTTGGGGGCAGTTTCCTTTGGCCATATGGGTGCAATTTCCAAGATAGTTTGTACCTATTTTAAGGATAGAGTTATTTTCAGTGTACCAACTTTGTATTTAAGCCCTGATCCAACCCTTTTCTAACAGTACTGCTTTGGTCTAGTTACTTATGCTTGTACCATAGTTTCCATATGTTTGAAATGGACATAATAAAAACATTTACCTTGTACACCTGTGAAGAGTAAATGAATTAACAGTGTACCTATTATACAAAATATACTCTATATGGTGCACACACACACAAAGGCTAGCACAAGGAAAGAAAATAATAAGTATAAGATGACATGAAGCAAAGAACAATTCATTAGTTGACATAGTGGCTGCATATTGGGAAAAATTTTGTTTTTATTTAAAACTTATTTTTTATGTATATTGACTTATATATCCTAGTAGATCACAGTCCATGACCTCCAGAGGCACAAAGCATTCTTCATATGAGTATTTCTCAGTAACATGTATTCTTTATGTTTCCAAATATCTATGAACGTTTTTCCAAACTCACGGTGCAAATGTATACAAATTAGAACCAACTACTCGGATGACTAGCTAATTCTCAGATGAGTAAGAAAATGACTGAATTCTTTTATATTTTTTAAAAAGAAACAGTTTCTTTATGTTTATATTATAATTATACTTCATCTAACTGTTAGCAAATATAGTATGATTACTGTAGAAAAAAAATGTTACCTAACAGTCACATTGAATGTAATATTTCAACATTTATCTTAGTAGTAGCCATGTTTACACGGGTTATATCCTACATAGAATATCCTAGACATGAGGTTCTAATACCTATTTTCTGTAGAGAAACCATAATGAAAATTACTTTTCAGTTTCTTAAGTGTCACTTTTGTTATGGTCAATCGGTCTGACTCTAAGTAGTACTTTCTTACACTTTTAAATCTCTGTTTTTAGTATATTGTAGCATATGGAACCAGGGAAACTTTTTTCAAGTGTATAACTCTTGCTAATGGGCTTTTAAACATATAATTTAACTTTTTAAAAGAACTTGAGGTTTCTTTCCACATTGTTGCCTAATGCCAAATGGTCTACATCTCCAGATTAATAAATATGGAATAAAAAATTGTCACCTCATGTTATTTTTGTTATGGTTTCAACATAAGTAAATAAAATCTTTTAACTAACTGAAACCCAAGTTTGGCTGCCCATCACTAGAAAGCCCCATAGTCCAGGGACAAGTCTGACTGGAAAGGAATATGACCTTTGTTCAGGAAGCCAGACACCTGGAGAGAAGTTGGACCCTACCAAAGGCCAACTCCCAGGTTTCTGCCTGGCCCAGAGATTTTTAAAGGAATTTAATCTGCTAAGGGAGTGCAATGGTCTGTGACATTTCTTGATTACCTGCAGACTTGATGACCCCAGCTCCAAAGTTGTCTTGGAGCTCAGAGATTGTGGAAAAAGTTCTAATTCCTTGGTGCCTAGGTGGGGGTTATGCAAGAAGATCTGATTCCTTGGTACCCAGGGGTTGTGCAAAATTACTCTGTTCTTTCTGCAAAGGAGGGCAAGGTCTACAGATGCACAAAGGGAGATCAGCAAAGTCATATGTGTGACCTCAAAAAAGAAAAATATCTTGGTAAAAGATTGTTGAGCTAATCAGAGAGCTGACGTGACTTGAAACAGGTTTCTGGCCTCTGTAGACTAGAAATGTTCTGATTCTTCATTCCCCATGTCCAGTGGTCTGCAAATCTCAAAGAAAGTAAATTAGTTCTGTTACAGATAAAGGACCTTAAGTCAGCAAGCAAGGGGTATGCGAAGTTGAAGCAAGTTAACCCGTAAGACTGGAGGTACTGCTGTTACCATAGCTAATGGAGGGAAACTTGCCAACATTATTTTTTTAACAGGTCTTTAATATATTGCTAAATAAAATTGTTTTTACTTTCTAATTTTGAAATGTGCATGCTTTGTTTCAAAAAGAAATTAAGATATTTTCTGAAATAATAAATACTTTTAGTTAAAGTGAGTTCTTATAACATTTGATTCCTAAAACCTTAAACATTTAAAGAAAGGGTTCTCCAAATATCAAATATAAAATTATTTTAAATTAATTTTGTGAATTGCAGCCTACTAAAGGAGATGATGATCAGTGATAATATAAGATTGAAATTATGTAGAAATAATTGTAAGTTCAATATATTTATATTAAGAATTTTCATAGTAACTGATTGAAGTTTATACCTAATATCAATCCAGTCTGCCTGTAGCTCTTTAACATAACTAGATGAGTTAAAGACCATAATAGTATCCTTTGTACCCAATTCTTCCCACCAAAGAAAAAGAGAGATTGAAAGTATCTTTCATTATAGAACCATGTGAAGTTAATTCATTTAAAAATGAGACCACAGCATGAGAATGAAGACTCCACACACTGTATACTTAAGTTTTTGTGAGTACAAAAAAAATTGGTACAGTATTTTACAAAGTGTTCATTTTTTCTATTTACAAGTCACCATATTTAATTTTAAAAACATCAACACAACCTCCAAACTAGTCAATCCTCTTGAATTAAGGCACATTTTTGTGCCAAAAAATTTGGCACATTTTTAATTTTTAATATGTGGCTCTTAGATTCTATCCAGTTGGTTATAATGGAAATATATTTCAAATAGCAAAATTCTCATAAGGAATTATCCAATACCATTTTTTAGAGATATTTATTTATTGATTTTTATTTATTTATTTGAAAGGGAGAAAAAACACGGAGCATGATCAGGGAGAGGGGGGAGGAGGCAGAGGGAGAGGCAGAACTAGACTCCCCACTGAGCAGGGAATCCACGTGGGGTTCTGTGTGGGCCTCCATCCCAGGACTCTGAGATCATGACCCAGCCAAAGTGAGATGTGAACAGACTGAGACACCGAAGCCCCCATACCCAATACCATTTTACGTTCATGTTTAACCACTTTTTTCTTTTTTCTTTTTTCCTTTTTTTTTTTGACAAACCAATAGTAATTCAGACTTAATTTATTTTCTTCTTTTTTTGGCTGTGACTTAGACTTTTGTAGTATCTCTTGACAGTATTTCTAAAATAACAGTTAAATGGATGTTCATTCTCTCTCACACATTGGCACACTCAAGCACACACAGAGAAACAAAGGAAGTCCTGGGGAACCTTAACTCATACATACCAAATTTAGTATTTTTTGTCTCAAAGTCCAAGACTTAAATTAAAATTTTACTTTCATTACTTAATTTGAGAAACTTAATTAATACAGGTAGTTTTATGTACTTTACTCCAGAACATTTGTAGGAGTAATTAATAGCCTCAGTGTTATAAAATCAATATGAAATATGGCCAAAACAATTCTCTTCCTAGTATCTTCTCTCTAGGAAATTTGTTCTTGTTTATAACTAGGGGAGCATTACCTATTCACCAAAGCGGCTAAGAATAAAAAGAATGGCAATACCAAGTATTGGTGCAGATATGGAACTGGAAATTTCATAACTTTCTGGTAGGAATACAAAATGGTACATTCACTTTGAAACCAATTTAGCAGTTTCATATAAAGTTAACCTTGTAGGGCGCCTGGGTGGCTCAGTTGTTAAGCGTCTGCCTTTGGCTCAGGTCATGATTCCACGGTCCTGGGATCTAGTCCCACATCAGGCTCCCTTCTCCGTGGGAAGTCTGCTTCTCCCTCTCCCACTCTCCCTGCTTGTGTTCCCTCTCTCACTGTGTCTCTCTGTCAAATAAATAAATAAAATCTTTAAAAAAATAAATAAATAAAGTTAACCTTGTAACTGCCATACAACTCAGCAATTTCACTCTTATTTACCCCAAAGAAAGGAAAACAAGCTCATGCAAACACTTTAGGTGCCCAGAGAACACTAACAAATATAAAATATATTTCAATTCTAATACATTTCTAAAATTTTATTCTTTTTTTTTTCCTTCTCTGGAAACATAAGTCACTGATTTGGCTCAATATAAATAGGTGAAAAACTGACCATATAATCCAGCACAACTAAAGAGAATCTTGAGTGTTCCTTTTTAAAAGGGAGTTGTTCTATATAAAGAGCGATATTCAAAATATAGTCAAATCAGAAATGATTTCATGCTAAAAATTTATACCCATGTGTAATTGAATTACTATCAGTTGAACATTTTTCAACATTTATAAACATGTAACAACTCTTTTGTTTTGTTGTATATAGGCAACTACACTTGTTGCTTATATAATGCATATATTGAGAAGGCAATATATGTGTGTGACAGAAAGAAAGAAAACCCAAGCTAATCTGATTTCTGTAATACATATAGGTTTGTGCCAAGCCCACTTAATATCATAAAATAAAATGAAGTACTGACAGCACTTCACTGAACAACTCAAGCTGTTATGCTGAGCACCATAGATTTTGCAATCAATTAGGAAATACATAAACACAAAGAACTAGATAAAATTAATAATAAATGATATTTAAAAGAATTTAAAAGATAAAAGTGATTCAATCGTGTTTCATCATGATGAATCTTAAACTCATCCTTTAGATGGATTTGGGGTGTAGGAGAGGAATTGGAAAGACCAAGTAGTCCAAAGAAAACATTGAAATAGACTCAGAGATCATGAACAGCCTGTTGTAGTTGAGAGTATGAGTAGCATATAATATGTGATTAAACAATAAAAATAGTTAAGGAGAACATGGTATTTCTAAGAATTTTGAACTTGAACCTCAAATCCAGCATTTTTAATCCTGTACCCTTATTAAAGTTATATAAGGGAGATTTCAGAAAGTACTTTCCATGAAGGCTAAACAAACCAAAATTTCTGAGATTGAGCTAAGGCATTATTGGTTTTCATGTGTTTGTTGTTATTGTTGTTTTTAAGTTTCCCAGGGGGTTTTAAGGTGTAACCAGATTGGTGAATCACTGCTTTTATCAGTAAGCCATTATTAAAAGCTTCTAAGGAAGAGTCTAGCATGATTCAAAAGTATTTTTGGTTGTATTATCTGCTTTTCAGATACTGACTTTTCAGAAAAAAGTGTAAAGAAACACAGAAGTAAGAGACCGCATTTTAGGAAATAAATTATGTCAGTTCAGGTAAGAGATAGTTATCTTTTGAATTAGGATTGTGGGAACAGAAAAATTGGAATAAAAGTTTAAATGTGGAGATACTTTTG
This sequence comes from Nasua narica, assembly GCA_028533885.1. Taxonomy (NCBI): domain Eukaryota; kingdom Metazoa; phylum Chordata; class Mammalia; order Carnivora; family Procyonidae; genus Nasua; species Nasua narica. Next base: position 131,611,194 of record CM052810.1, on the reverse strand, counting down.
CCATCTCAGTATTTGGAAGACACTGTGCTAGGGTTTCTTTTGTTGTCGAGGTGATGCATTTGCATTGATATCCAACACTTTCTGTCATTACTGACATGTTAACACACCTTTTTCTGAGAAGGTCTTGCTATTAAAATCAATGTGAATATGTAATCAATGACTTTACTTTCTGTTGCAGTTTGTTGTTAGGATCACCTGTGGCTTTAGTAGATATGTAGCTCCTGAATCTAACCTCGTAATCAATTTTGTCCTTGACCTTATTATCTCATTGATTCAAATAATACACTTATTAATACTGGGTCATTTTAAATAAAAATCATATATGATTTGATGTGAATTTTCACACCTCATCTTATATATTTTTATGCATTGTAATGTATTATTAAATATTTATATTTTTTTAATTATTTATTTAGGCAATCTTCAAGTATCAAAACTGAAATGATGGTAATATTTAGACTAAAGAAGAGTATTAAAAATTAATACTGCTTTTATCCATTTGTAATCATTGAGAAATTTATACCTCCTAGAGATTAATAACAGTTATCAGGCACTTAGGACTGATTTGGATCACAATCTTATAAAAATAGGTATATATATAAAAGCTGCGGTTTATTTTAAGTAAAGAAGTATCATGGCAAAGAAGAAATAGTTGTATCGGCATTTTATTATGGTATCATAAACACTCTTATAGTGAGATTTTCCATATATATATGAAAGAAAGAAGTAAGAGATTACATAACAAGCAGACAATTTGACAATTAAACATTTGAATTCCCAGCTAGTAATCTCAAAAAGAATAAACCATATGAATTAACTTGTTTAATAAAAAATAGGAAAAAAGTGTGTCTAGTTTGAAATAAATCATCCTAGTGATTATTTCAGAAGATTTTAGAAAGTCTGGAAAATAAGATATTTATCAGAGAAGGGTAATTTACTCATCTAATTCCTTAATTTAGAACAGACAGTATTTTAATGCCAATTTTTATTGCTAGTTTATTAAACAAATATAGACTTTTAATCATTACTGATAAAGAAAAATAAGTGTCATTAAAAAACCTTTCTAAATATTACATCTTGCTTTTACATTTCATTTGTATATCACTTCTATTGTTTATATATTTTGTAAATAGTTTAATAAAGTTCCTTTTTGTGCCTCTGACCAACTCCAATCTGTTATAGTCATTAACTGTTAAAAGATCAAAAGTCCTGAAACAAAATCGTGATGTGATCAGGGTCACTTAGCGAGCACTAGTAATGCTCATTACTACATAACATTGCCCAATTGCCAATTCCTATTTCCCCTATCTTTTAAAGCTCATGCAACTTAAGCTGCAAAAGCACTTGATAAAAATATTGATTTAAGCTAAATGCCCCATTGGACAGAAGCTCCAGAAGCACTACTCAGAGAGAATGTCTCAAACGTGAATAATTGTGTGGAAAGCATTGCTGTTTCCAAATGAGGCACGCAAACACTGCCTTCCCCCAGCCTTTCCCTCCCTTAACAAATGCCAAAAATCATGGGAAGATTGTCAACAATACAATAGATGGACAGAAGATAAGTATCTAGGTCGACAGATAGTTGTAGGGGGCAGAGAGAGAGAGAATAGCACTTGAAAATAATAAATATGGGTCTTTAGGTAACCGAAACTACATGGAAGCCATAAAATGGAAAGAAGATGAGATATGACTGAAGAAGCAAAGACCAGCATGGAATGAAAGAAGACTGCCATGGAAGGTAAAAGCACTGCACAGTGTGTTCTGTGTCACAAAATGATGGTTGCCAGAGGAGCTTCTAGGCAATTCATTTCCAAATATGCACCCCAGCTCTTTTATTATTACTGGAAGCAGCAATGGCAATGATGTCTTCCCGTGAAAACATAGAATAACTTTAAAGTTAACAATAAAGGGCAGTGCTTTCAGATCGCTAGGGATACCTGGGAGAAACTGGAAACATGTTGGTTCAGAACACAACTGCTGAGATTGCTTTCTTTAGCAATATATCTCCTCCTCCTTTTGTGGAAAAGCAAGCCAATATGATGATTAAAGTAGCATACTTAATTAGGCAAAGTATATTTTTTATTACCATCTCTACTTCTAGCTTTCTTCTTAATAATGTAAGAATATTTGAACTCTTTAACTCTCATCTTTTCTATTTTCAAAGTTAAATATGCTACATTTTTATTTCCACAGTTTATTTCTTAATAAACTTTTTAAAGATAATTTTATATTCACTGACAGTTGTACAGAGTTCCCCCATTGAGTTTCCCCTACTGTTAACATCTTACCTTGGTATGGTACATTTATCTCAAATAATAAAACAATATCCCTGAATTGTTACTGATTAAAGCCCACACTCTATTTCAGTTTCTTTAGCTTTTATCTAATGTCTTTTTTCTATTCCAGGATCCCATCTAGTGTATCACATTACATTTAGTCATTATGTTTACTTAGTCAACTTTTGATTATGACCCTTTCTCACACCCTCCTTGTTTTTGATGACTTCGACCATTTTGAGAAGTACTAGCCAGGGTGTTAAAGTCTTCAACCATTAGGATTCTGTGTTTCTCCTTTCCAGCCTACTAGTTTTTGCCTCCTGTATTTTGACACTGTTATTAGGTAAGTACACAGGATTGTTCTGTCTTGTTGGAGAATTAACTCCTTTGTGATTGTTTAATAGTCCTCTTTCTCTCTGCTAATTGTCCTGATAATTTTTCTACTTTGTCTAAAATCAACATAGCCCCTCCAGCCTTATTTTGATTAGTTTTAGTATGTTTTATCTGTTGCGATCTTTTTATTTTTAATCCATGTTGATTTTTTTTTTTTTTTTTTTTTTTTAGAGAGAGAATGCAGAGTGGGGAGGAGCAGAGGGAGAGGGAAAGAGAGAAAATCTTAAAACAGGGGTCATGCCCAGTGCTGAGCTGGACGCAAGGCTCAATTTCTTGACCCTGAGATCATGACCTGAGCCAAAATCAAGAGTCAGCTGTTTAATCAACTGAGCCACTCCCGTCTTTTTTTTTTTTTAAAGAAAGAGGGAGAATGCAAATATTTATATTTAAACTGAATTTCTTGTTGGATGCATACAGTTGAGTCCTAATTTTCTAATCTACTATGACAATCTTTGTCTTTTAATTAATGCATTCACTCAATTCAGATTAAAAATGATTATTGATTTAGTTGATATAAAATTGATTACTGTCTTCTGTTTACTGAATTTGTTCTTTATTTCTTTCTCCCATATTTTTTTGCTTTCCTTAGTTTTAACTGAACATTTTATGTTTCTATTTTACTTTCTTTTTTAGCATATATTTCATTTAGACTTCTTTTTAAATTTTTTTTCAGTGATTGTCCTAGAGTTTACAATATACATTTTTCAATAATCTAAATTCACCCTCAAATATCACTATACCACTTCACATATAATTCAGATATTTTAAAAGTGTTCTGAATTTATCCCTCCCACCCTTCAAGACATTTTAAAATTATTTATTTCATCTATCTACAAGTAACCGAATGCATTGTTACTATTATTTCTTCTCAAAAAAATAGTTAACTTTTAGATCAATTAATTCTTTAAGTTTCTACCTCTCTGCTTACATTGACCATCTCTGTGTTGTCTACTTTTTCCACTAAAGGTCTAAACATCTAATCATAGTTATTTTAAATTCCTTCATATAATACTTGCAGCAATTATTTTATGTGTCATATCTGAATCTGGTTCTGAGGATTGCTTTATCCCTTCAAACTGTGGTTTTTCTTGAATTTTGGCACAGCTGATAATATTTTGTTGTATTGGGTAAGACAAACTGAAGCAAACAGGCCTTTAGTGTGAGAATTTATGTTAATAAGGGTAGGTGATGGACTGTGTTGAATGTGTGCTATAGCTATAGGAACCAGAGGCTGCAAACTCCCCTAGTGGCCTTGTTTCTATCTCTCTTCTGACTCTGGGGCTTTCAAATGTACTGCCTCTCAGAGAGTCTATCTCATAGTTCTTTCAGCTGTAACCCCCTGTTATAGATTGGAGCTTTGTTGATGTGATAATGGAATGAGGTCAAGGGAGGATCCTTCTGTAATCTTATGATTAAGTCTCTTTTTATGGGCCTGTGTTCCAGGGCAATGCTGTTCACTTGTGGCATAGCTTTGCCCTTCCTGTCTCATGATCCTTTCACTGGATGTACTGCTCTAGTCTATTTCCTTGAATTCTGGCTCCTTGTGGACATATTGTTTCTGGCCCACTTCAGTGAGATAGAAAACATTGAGTGCCTGGACAGGGAAGGAGCTCCTCTCTACCAGCTCGATTAAGGTTTTAGAATGGTGTTCTGGTGAAGTTCATTCCCCTGGAGAGTTGATTTTTGTTAGGGAGAAGAATTTGGATTTGCTTCACAATAATTGCTTTTCCATTCCCTGGCAGGACTGGGAGAGGATCTTTCTCAAGTGCTCATTTTGTGAGGTTCCATGAAGAAAAATCCTCAAAAGTCTCCTTGAAACTTTCAGGAGTTATTTGGTATCACTGGTCCACACTCCATTCTCCAGCAATTTGTCAAAATTACCATTTAAATGTTCTTACCAGTTTATGCATTAAGTGGTTTTCACTCCAAGTAAGCAGACCTAAGTTTCTTTGTCTCTATGGATGTGCCTGTCTCTTCAGATTTCAGAGTAGTGTTTTTTCCTGAAAGGCAGTTATCTAGTTTACCTGAGAAAGTCCTTGATTTTCAGTTTGTTTGGGCTTTTTCTTGTTTCAAAATAGGGATGACAGTTTCCAAACTCTACATATATGTGCTAAAAGGACAAATCTCCACCCCGTTTTTTAAATGTCTCCATTTGGTCATTGATAAAATGATTTACAGGTATTTATTTAGAATTACCAATATATACAGTTTTAAATTTCATTCTCAGTGTTGCTTTTTTTCTTTTTTAAAGCTTTATTGAGATATAATTATTATACTGTAAAATTCACCATTTTGAGTGTGCAACTTAGTATTTTTACTATTTTTACTAGATTAAGTAATTAGAACTTAGTAATTAGAACTCTAATTTTAGAACTGAGTATCTAATTTTTTTCTCCCAAAAAAGATACCCACACTCATTAGCAGTCACTTCCCATTCCTATCTCCCAGTCCATTGGCAACAACTAATCTACTTTTTGTCTCAGTGAGTTTTCTATTCTGGACATTTCATAGAAATAGAATCACTCAACATGTAATCTTCTGTAACATAACTTCTTTCACTTGGCATAATGTTTTGAAGGTTCACTTATGTTGTAGCTTGTATAAATATTTTATTCCTTTTTATGGCTGAATAATATTTCATTGTATGTATATACCATAATTTATTTATTCATCTGTTGATTGCCATTTAGGTTGTTTCCTCTTTTGGACTATTTTAAATAATGTGAATATACATATACATGTACTAGTTTGAGTATCTGTTTTCAATATTTTTGTTATACATATATTAATAAAATTTCTAGGTCATATGATAATTCTATGCTTAACTTTTTGAGGAGCTGCCAAACTACTTTCCAAAATGGCTGCATCATTTTACTTTCCTATCAGCAACGAAGGAGTTTCCCATCTCTCCACATCCTTGCTAGATCTTGTTGTTTTTAGTCTTTTTGATTCTGGCCATTTTAGTGGGTATGAATCATTACCTAATTGTGGTTTCGATTTGCATTCTCCTAGTGCATAATGATGTTGAGCATCTTTTCATGTGCTCATTGGCTGTTTGTATATCTTCTATGGCAAAATGTGTACTTAGGTAATTTGCAAATTTTTTAAATTTTTTAATTAGGCAGCTTATATTTTTATTTAAAAAAATATGGATTGAGTTGCAAGAAGTCTTCATGTTTTCTAGATATGAGTCCCCCATCATATCTGTTTGCAAATAGTCTCTTCCATTTTTTTAAGTTTCTTAATTATGCCCTTTGAAGCACAAAACTTTTCAATTTGGTTAAGTTCAGTTATCTTTTTGTTGTTGTTGTTGTTATTTTTGCTGTTGGTGCCATATCTAAGAAGGCTTGCTTAATTGATGTCACAGATATTCACTCCTATGTATTCTTCTAAGAGTTTTATAGCTTTATATAGCCCTTATATTTGGGTTTGTGCTTCACTGTGGGTTAATTTTCATATACAGTATAGGGGAAGGGTCAGCTTCATTCCTTTGCATATTAATATCCAGTTGTTCCAACATTATTTGCCAAAAAGTCTCATTAAATTGTCTTGGAATCCTTGTCAAAAGGCAATTGACTATAAATGAAGTATCTCTGGACTCAATTTTCTCCTATTGATCTATATTTCTACTTTATGCCAGTATCATATTGTCTTGATGCATCTTTGTTATAATTTTGAAATGGAGAAGTGTGAATCCTTCAACTTTATTATTCTTCTTAATGATTGTTTTCCCCATTCTTTAATTTCCTTATTAAGATATTTATTTATTTATGTATTATTAATTAATTAATTGATGGATTGATTTTGAAAGAGGGAGTGTGCACTCAGCTCACATGAGCAGGGTGAGGGGCTGAGGGGGAAGGAGAGGAACAAGCAGACTTTTTGCTGAGCACAGAGTGGGATGTGGGCTTGATCTCATGACCCTGAGATCATGACCTGAGCTGCAAGAGTGGATGCTTAACCCACGGAGCCACTTATTGTTTCTTATATGCAATGCTTTCCCTCTTGGTTCAGCCCTAGTATATCAATAAATGGCTCTCTCAGGAACACCTGCAAATATAAGTTTACATCTCATTATCTGAAACCTTAAGGTTATATGTGTTTCTTTTAAATTTAGAAGCTTTTCGATTTTATGTAACACTCCTAGCAGATTCTGAGTCAATATACATATTCAAAACGGTAATTTTCCAGTAATATGTGTAAATATTCACACTAACTGAGATGAATAAAGGCTATCTATAAATAGTTTCACATCATTTCAGATAAAATTTTGTTGCAAAATGAATTGCCTAAAATCTTTGGAATTCATGAGCACTCTTTCATCCAGCACTCTTAGGCTTTTGAAATTGCAGCTGATATACCTCATCACTTGTTGATTACATTCCTCAGACTAAGTCAGGTACTACTTAAATATGAGCTCTAACAGCACCTAATTATCTTGTAAATGTTATTAAAACACTAATTGTATAATTAATTGTTTAATGTTTGTTACAACCACTAGATTTAAACTCTGTGCGTTCAAAAGCTAGTCTTTCTTATCTACTGCTGGATATTCAGGGCCTTACAGAGTATCCAGCAAATAATTATTTCTCACCATAGGAAACTCATGCTTACTTTTTCCTCTGTCTGGAATAATCTTGTACCTGGCCTTGATATGATTAGTTCTTTCTTATCCTTGTATCTTAGTTTAAACACTATTTCCTAGGGCTCCCGGATGGTTCAGTCAGATAAGCATCTGCCTTCAGTTCAGGTCATGATCCCAGAGTTCTGGGATGGAGCTCAGCATCAGGCTCCCTGCTCAGCGGAGAGCCTGCTTCTCCCTCTGCCCCTTCTCCTGCTCATGCATGTGCTCTCTCTCTCTCATGTTTTTTCTCTCTCTCAAATAAATAAATAAAATGTTTTAAAAAATAAACACTATTTTCTCCAAGAGTTGTCCTTATCCAACTATTCACAAAGGGACTCTTCTTACTTTATTCATTACAGTGACATTTTTCTCTCAAATCACTAAAGATACCCCATAATTTATTTAACTGTATATAGTATGTTTAAAAATATATAAAATATATATTTTAAAAACATGATTTTTATGACTGCAATTAACATTGCCTCCTTGTATATTTCTCTACAACATTGATCTTGACTTCCCCTATGAATCAATTTAAAATACAAAATGAAGTGGAAGGGATACTGTACCAGTTGCAATCAGAAACCTTAAGAAGACCTAGGAGTGGTTTGTTTTTTACTTTGGGAGCTCTGGCTTAACATATAAAAGACTTTCTACCTTTTCTACCCTAGATAGACCATGTGGAAATGCTGTATGAAGAGGGTAAAACCCTGAGACTACACGGAGAAATAGAAAAGCTCTGTCTTCCTGGTATTCCAGATGATCAGAATTCCAGTTATCCTCAATAATGTGTCACATATGTAAATAAGCCATCTTAGACATACCTGCTGTGAACTAAATTGTGTCCCCCCCCACCAAATTCATATTTGAAGCCTTAACCTCTAATCTGGCTGTATCTGATGATTGGGCCTTTAGGAGGTAATCAAGGTTAAATTAGGTCATAAGAATGGGGCCCTAAATTAATAAGACTGTGGCCTTATAAGGAAAGGAAGTGAGATAGCTTTCTCTCTCTTTCTCTGTCATATGAGGATGTTACCAGACAGAGAATCCATTCTGAACTACAGTTTGGCTGCTAGCCACTCAGAAATCAATACCTAAGAGACAGGTGATGGTGGGAAAGGAACATTTGCTCTATTCAGAAAGCCAGAAACCTGGGAAGATGATGGACTAACTTCCTAAAGACTATCTTTCTTATCCAGACAAAGTTGGAAAGTTTTAAAGGGAAAAGAGTGGAAAATGGAGTTGGAGATGCTATGTGCAAAAGTTGGTGTCCAGGCAGCTAGTACTATGCTGTCATGACCCTGAACAGACTTGCTGGCATGAGCAGCAACTGTTTTCAAATGTGGTGAGGCCTTATGTTATGGGAAAGTCTGGTCCTTCTTTCCTCCAAGCCGTGTGGTCTGCAAACCTCAAGAAAAGTAGGTTAGCTCTGCTACAGACCAAGGGACTCAGGTTAGCAAGCAAGGGAGTGCAGAAGTTTGAAGCAAGTTAACCTTTAAGACTGGTTAGAGTGCTGTTACAAGGACACAGTGTGAAGATGGCTATCTGGAATCCAGGAAGAGAGTTCTTATTAGACCCTGACCATGCTGGTACCCCAATCACAGACTTCCCTCCTCAAAGACTAATGGAAAATAAATTTCCATTGTTTAAGCCACCCAGTCTATGATATTTTGTTATGTCAGCCTGAGCTGATTATTACACTAGCCCACTGAAGCCTTGAAGAAGATGACTATATCTCCAGAAGACATTGCATAAAACAGAAGTTATCCAGCTATATCCAGATAGCTCACAAAATTGTGAAAGATAATAAAATTGGTTTTTAAAGACACTGAGTTTTGAAGGGATTTTTAAAAATAATATATAATATAATAATATATAATATAATATAATAATCTCCAGTACTTTGCACAATTACTTCAACATGGCAAACACTCAATAGCTATATGATGAACAAATGGATGGAAGAAAGAATGCATGAATGTATTCAAGGTGATAAAAAAATATACAGAGAATGAATGAAAATCATTTGGAAAAATGAAAATGCCCATGCTTTCAGTCCACCATTTAGTTACAGTGTACATTAAGGCAGGGATATTTTCACTGTTTAAAACAATGTTTCTCAGAACGTGTTATTTAATGACTATATAAACACTGATCATTAGTTTACAGTTCAGATCCCTGAGTTCTATTACTGATTTGCAGAACATAGAGGGAAAATGTAAGTATTTTTTTTACCAGAATTTTGTTTCCTTATTTAATATTCTCAAGTTAAATTTGATATTTGTTTGTGATAGTTTTAAACTCATAGTTTATTTAACCTGTTAGTATGTGCACATACAGACATGCTCCATACAGGGCGACGTGAATAGACAACGCACATGGAGAATGAAAAGCAGCATCATTGCATTTATTTGGTTGACATCAGTCAAACACGAGGATACCTCAGTGATCTAGTTATTTCAATTAAAACATTTTACTTGCTCAAGTTATATATGGCTAATTATCATTTAAACATAAATTATCTTTGGATCTGTAGAATCATTTTATCCAAATTAATTAGCTTAATACTAAAATGTTTCTCATAGAGCACTTGGTTTTGACAAATGGTTATACAAACCATTGTTTTTATCCTAAGTCTTCCCAAAGAGAAATCACTTCCAATAAGTTTTCCTTTTTTTTTATATGTGGTCCCTGCCAATACTACCTGATTTTCCAAATTTTCCTCCTACTTTCCTGCTCTAAGGAAACAGCAATTCTCAACTTATGCAACTGATTATACTGTTCTTCCAAATTTGTTTACTGAGTTTTCACTTACATTTACTTGCCTTCTACCAACGTATGATAAACAGAAAATGTTTTCTTCTTCCTCTTCAACCATAGTGTAAATCATGATGAGAAGGAAATGTATGAATGAGTAAGGCATAGTGTATCTAGGATTCTGGAACATCAGAATAAGCATTAGTTATGTTATTAAATTTACTTTAAAAGAAAGAGAATGAAATGAAACAAACCAATGATATGGTTGACATTATTGAAAAAGTGACAATAAATTGTGATATCACATTTTTTTTGCTTGAGAAAATGTACCTCAGATGCTCACAGATTGGGACACCTGGGTGGCTCACTCAGTTAAACATCTGCCTTCAACTCAGGTTATGATCCCTGGGTCCTGGGATGAGTCCTGCATTGAGCTCCTTGCTCCATGGGGAGCCTGCTTTTCCCTCTGCCTGCCACTCGAAATGCTTGTGCTCTCTCTCTCTTTGATAAATATATAAAATCTTTAAGAAAATGCTCACAGACTGTTTTACAATTAATTGAAGTGTCCTATGCATTATGTCCTATGTAAGCTTTCAAATACATCTTTAAAATTTAGTATGTCAGACTCATTGATTTCCTTTCAACATTAGCTTTTTTTGTATGTTTCTGTTGCAAGGTGAAATGTAGGATGCTTCCAATTTTGGTTATATTTAGAGAAAAAATACTTGAATATACTTAGTTATTCTATTGCCCATTTTCTCAATCAAAATGCTTGGAAAAAATGCAAAAAAACCCCCAACAAGTATGGTAAAAATAAATTATTAAAAAATCTTCTCCCAATGAAGTGTAAATATGTGCTTCAAGATCTAAAGTTTTAAACTATGAATCATAGAGAATGAAAAAAAACTATTATGTCCTCATAACAACCTCAGTATCCTTTGTGTCAATGGATGCCTCTGATTGTATGCAGTAGAATAAAATTAGGGGCACCTGGGTGGCTCAGTGGGTTAAGCCTCTTCCTTCAGCACAGATCATGAACTCAGGGTCCTGGGATGGAGCCGCTCAATGGGCTCTCTGCTCAGCAGGGAGCCTGCTTCCCCCTCTCTCTCTGCCTGCCTCTCTGCCTACTTGTAATCTCTCTCTGTCAAATAAATAAATAAAATCTTTAAAAAAAATAGAATAAAATTAGTGAAGTAATGGTGGGCACTTCTCAAGTTGATTAAATATATTGGCACTAAACTCTTTGTTTTGGAATATATTTTGGTTTTTTGAAATGTAACAAAATTTTTATTAATTTTTTGACCAGACTTTTACTAAAAGTAAATATTACCATGTAAGTGAGCTGAAAGTCATGTAGTATTAATAGCCAATAAATGACTTTTAGTACAAGTTTTATATTTATATATATCATATATATATATGTTATTATAAAATTCCCATATTTTATATATCTAATTTACCTTATTAATAAAATAGATCCCAAAAGCAAATAATGAAATAAAAGCCAAGCTTACATGACCCTTACATCAATAGATACCTCCAGTGGAAAATACTTACTATCAAGATCAATAAAGAGATGGCCAGATATCACTCATTAATGCTTCACAGTATTTTTTTAAGGATTTTTTTATTTATTTATCCGAGACAGAGAGATACAGAGAGAGAGAGCATGAGCAGGGGGAGAAGCAGACCCCTCCTGAGCCAAAAGCTAAGGGAGGAGGGGCAGTGTGCGGGTGGGTGTGCTGGATCCCAGGCTGCTGGGATCATGACCTAAGCCAAAGGCAGACACACCCAATCATCTGAGTCACCCAGGCACCCCGATACTTCACAGTGTTTTTAATATTACATATATTTAACTAAGCCGATAAATTTCTTTTTATAAATTGAATAAATATATCAAAGAAAATATACAAATGTTAAATATATCTTGTCCATGGACACTAATATTATTAATCCACTTAAAATTTGCTGCTTTTTTTTTGTTTTTTAAAGATTTTATTTATTTGTTTGACAGAGAGAAAGATCACAAGTAGTCAGAGAGGCAGGAAAAAAAGGGGGGGGGAAGCAGGCTCCCCGCTGAGCAGAGATCCCTATGCTATGAGGGCTCTCAACCCCAGGACCCTGAGACCATGCATGACCTGAGCCTAAGGCAGAGGCTTTAACCCACTGAGCCACCCAGGTGCCCCGGCTGCTTTCTTTTAAATGAGTCGGTTAAGATCGCTTAAATAATACATCTCACTATGCATAACTATAATTACGATAGTATAGAAAAGGAAAATATTTGGTCAATTTATGTTATGCCATGTGGATGGTCTCAAATGCTGTGGAATTTTGAAAATGCATGTATGTAATTACAAGAGAAATAGGTAACCATATAACTATATATAAAAGACTACATATAACTATATGTAAAAGACTACCATTGACAAAAAATGGTATCAACCCTAAAATTACATGTAGAAAACTAAAGCTATTAGGCTGATATCCTGACAGGTAATTTAATGTTAATGTTAAAGAGTTTGAATTTTATAATTTATGACTTCTTATTTTAGACTTTTTTAAAGTGGAAATCCATTATCTTAGAAATCTATTATCTTATTTGTATGAAAGAGTCAATAATATAAGTAGACAATAAAGTGAGAACAACTATGGTTTTCTCCTACTGTGCTCATGATGAGGGTGAATGAGTCATTGTTTCTGCCCTCAAAAGGCTTTTGACTCCTTTGACTTGCCATACAGAGTAAACATGTAAAAAATTAATACACAGAAGTTGATTACTCTAAAGGGTGTGAAAGAAATTAGGAAGTCTGTTTTTTGTAAAAATAATTAAAATCAAATTTCCAAAGTTAAATATTGGTATTGTGCCCATGTGATTTTTCAGTATTGTCAATTTTTTAATGTTGACCTGTTAGGGGCAGATGAGGAGCGTGGGCTGTAAGAACTACACAAGCAAGCCAAAGAGAATGTTCATTCTGTGTTCCTATTCCAATGGGATAATTGATCTTATAAGTTCTCACTGGGTGGTGGATTTAAAAGGCGATAGAAACAGGAGCCCCTGAGTTCTTGAAATAATTCTTTCTGAGCAAGATTGTTATTTGTAAGAAATGTGGGTGAAGCTTAAAACATGGTATAATTTTGAAAAAAAAAAAAAAAAAGAGGGCTTGAAGATGACAGTGGCCAAATACTTCCAAAATTTACAGACATGAAAAATTAAATATTACAACTCTAGACATATGGTCTTGATGAAAAATAGTAATGTGGAACCCTTGGAAGCATTTTGAAGGAAAAATAATGTAAAATCATAGTTTCTTTGAGAAAAAAATTATTGTGGCAAATGCCTGCTGGGTAAAGAATGTTAAAAACATAGTATTTAATTTTCATCAAGACTATCACTGAAAAACTTGGGGTTTGAGGTCTACATGAAAATTGAGTCGTGCAAATTCTAAAGTATTTAGTAGTTGATGACAGCCTATATGAAAGCATATCTTTAAAAATATACCATGAAGCCAATTATTTGTGTTATCAGTAATTCAGAGAAGCCTTATAGATAAAGGTTATCACATTTTCAAATGACAAGACTCTAGATGGGATGCAAACACAAGAATTCATATGATATTCAGAAACAAAAATGATGAGCTGAGTCTATCAATTTTGTGTCTAAAATATCTGAACAAAAAGCTTAGAATGTTATTATATGGAGAATTTGAACTGACAGTGGACCAGACTCAAAATCTAATGTAATTAACAAAATAAAAATTGAACAAAAATTTAAAAAGTAGAAAAAGTTTTAAAAAGTAGAAAAAATTTAAAAAGTGAAAAGTAGACAAGTCAAATAGAGAGGCTTAACATCATGGTGTTGAAGAGAATTAAAAAGTTCATTTGTTGTTTTTTTTAATTTTGTTTATTCCAAAATCACTAGAATCTATGAACTAGAGTACTTCATACAAAAAATTCAATTGAGAAACAACTAATGAAACCTAGCTTGCTTTTCCTGAAAATTTCATTAAATATAATCTTCTCAGTTAATTTTATTTCATATTTCAGATGCAATAGACAACTGATTGTGACAAGCCATCTCTCATTGTCATTCACAGCTCAAAATAAATGACTGCACAACATTAAAATGAGAAAATTAAATGCTCCAGAGAAACATTTGGGGACTTAATTTTAATGTCTTATAAAAATTTGTTTGTTACCACTCTATAAAAGAAAAATTCAGTCATTGATTTACTGAATCCTTGAAATGATTGTACAACTACGCCTTTCAAGCAGCCAGATCAAAGTGGAAAGAGGAATACATGTTTTTTAGAATGGAAAACTCCAGCCTTCATATTTTTGTCAAAAACTGAAATACATTTGACTTAAGAACTAAAAGATCATAAAGATATGATTTATCCATTCATTTTATTGGAAAATATAACACTGTAAAACTTCTGTATTATAGTTATAGCAAGGGCTAACTTACGAGCTAAAATGGCATGCAAAACAGTGCCTAAAAACCAAGTAGACATTCATGTTTCATTAAAATTAGTAGTGTATCTTTTAGTTGTTTCCATCACTGCTAGTTTTAGTGAAAAACATATATGTACGTTAATTGTATTTTTCTTTTCATATCTCAATATCTAGGCTACTACTTCTTATTCTGTTGCATCCCAATACAAAAAGTTTTATGATACCATATTGACCAAACAAAAAGAGAATTATAAAGATTGTTTTTTATGTTACTATATGGTAAAAATTTATAAATTATTTCTCTGTCTACTAATTTAAAATTTGCATTTTCTGAACAAAATAAAATGACTTTATTTTATTAGTGGGAAAACTGGAGTTTTGATCATTGCCCTTTATTCTATTTTTAGCATCTCAACTCCGTTTTTTTTGTTTTTTTTCTTTCCAGATTGCTGCCTGGCAACACCAAAAAACACTCACCTGTCATTTAGGCCATCACGTGAAAACATTTCCTGAAGGTCCCACGAGAAGTGTCAACTCCTATTTTCTGAATCTGAGTACCCAAGTAGGTTTTTAGTATTTTAGTAATATAAAGATCATATTAGTCACAGTTTTCCAAAGAAACAGAACTATGTATACATATGGAGAAAGATTTATCTTAAGGAATTGGCTCCTGTGATTGTGTGAGGTGGCAGGTCCAAAGTCCACAGGGAAGCCTGATAGGTTGGAGACCCAGAGAAAAGTTGATGCTGCTCTGGAGGCAGAATTCCTTCTTCCTCCAGGGACCTTAGTCTTTTCTCTTAAGACCCTCAACCCACGCACATTTTGGAAGCTATTCTGCTTTACCCAAGTCTACTGATTTAAACGTTAATCACATTTTAAAAATACCTTCACAGCAATATCTAGAGTGGCCTTTAACTAAAAAAAAAGGTCACTGTAGCTTAGTCAAGTTGACACATAAAATTAACCATCACAAGGGCAAAATCCATTTTCCTAGGGAAGAGGAGATCTTAATTACTGTTGCAGCATATTGTGTATTTGGAATGGTTACCTAGTAAAGAAGACTGTTCATTAAGTTTAAGTATAAGTAGGCCATCCTTGCAGTCAGAGGCTAACCCACTTTGAACGTTATAGTCAGGTTTTTATGGTGACAGCTGTCTGAATTGAAGGAATTTTGACTCTGTATAATTTAAGAAGTGTTACTTAATAAACTGAACTACATGGGATGATAAAAAAATAATAATAGCATGTGGGAAAAGATGTTTTTGAAGTATCTAAGGCAATTAAATATCTATTGCTGTTACGTTTCAAAAAAAGATGTAGGTTTTTTTAACAAAATAAAATCATTATTAAACTTCATAGCCCTATATTTTTAAGGCCAAATGAAATAATTTCTGTTACATTTATTTTGATGAATCTTCTAACCTATTGAGGTTGTTCTATGGCATTTATGCACTGTATAAATGTGTCCAAAACTCTAGTTAAAGTCTGGTGGATAGTTGGTAAGACTTTGTATATCAATTCACAAACATTTTATTTGCTGACTTCAATATATATCTAGTATGTTTCTATTCTAGTATTCTAGTAAGCATATATGAGAATGTATGTTTAAATTCCTTTTCTGGAAAATAACAGCATATATGTGTGTGTGTGTGTGTGTGTGTGTATGTATGTATGTATATGTGTTGGGGATGTTGTCCGTCATTTGTGAAAAAAAGTGAATGAATCTACAATATGGTACAAAATTCAGGGATTCCTTTTTTTCAATATATGAAAGTTATGAAAACTTGATATGTATCACTGCACCCAGAGGTCATAGCACCAGAGGTTAATACACAATCACACACACACAGCTACATCAGGTAGCTGTAATGTTAGGATGATGTTAGACTCTCTGACTTGGCCTGAAATGACTAAATCTCATCAATTACAGGACAACAAAATATAATTAAAGTCTAATCATCAATAGCGTCAAATTGAACAGAAAAACTAAGAAGCTATTCAGGCTTGTTTTTGATTGTATTCTCCTCCACCTTATTATGCTTGGCTGAAATGATTGAGATTGTTAACTTATTTGAGGGCAACTTAAATAGAGTGGCTCTTACCTCCGAAGAATATCAAACAGCTCATGGATGTCAAATTCTAGACTATTGTAGCTAATGAAGAATTGCAGCTTTGTTGGAGACAGATTTTAATTGTGACATCAGGTTTGCAAATATTCAGCTACAAATGAGATTATTATTTTACATTTCGGATGAGTGTATTGTGTGCATTTAGAAAAGGTTGTAGATTCTAGTAGTTCTAGAAAAAGTGGGCAGGGGTTTTCACCTTAGGAAAGTGAAGTAAAAGTCTAATTTTCCTCTTGCAAAAATGAAACAAACACCAAGATAAGGAGAACATATTCAGCATTTCTGTATATCATATATCACATATATTATATATCAACATCTAAGTCCTATATATCTATATACAAACATAGTTATATTTTTTAGTAGTGAGTGTAGTAGTCACGAGTATGGGCTCTAGAAAAAGACAAACTGGAACAGCTCCTTACTAATCCTGAGATGTTTAAATTATCCAAACTCAGTTAATAATAGCTACCATTACCCTACATAATTTGGTTCAGGAAAGAGAAATCAGAACTGTCTTTTTTCTCAATGCATTGTACAGGAAATAAGTAAAAATAGCTTTGAAAGCAGTACCAGAAGGAGGCTAAGAATGTGTTAAGAATATAGAGAAATTTCCCTGGTTAATATGTTTTATATTGATGGCCTCTTTCCATTTGATAGATCAATCAATGTGTAGCTGGAATAGTTTTTGGTGGTTGTGCCAGAGAATATCATTCCCGGCCCTGCATTATTGAACATTTTAATTAATGATCTGAAGAAGCCACCTGTGCCAAACAGCTTCCATTTGATTGTCAGATCTAGTCCATCTTCTCCACTTGAACCAATAGTCTTCCACATGTCAGTTTGTATATCTATAGATTCTCAAATCCTATTTCAGAAAGAAATATCAAATAAGAGTATAAACATCTTTAAATTGTAAATAAATGTGCTAATATCAAATGTGTCTATGTTTGTTCTCTTGTAGGCAAAGAGAATTTTTGGTTTTGGTAAACAGTATCTCGGTAAATTTTCAAAAATTTAATATACTGAAAAAATTTAATAAACTGATTGGTAAAACTTCACATTCAAAGCTTCCAAAGTTTAAAAAGCAACTATTTGGTTAGAAAGACTCTACTAAGAAAATAACAAACTATTAATTAGAGAAAAAAATGATTGACTAGATAAAAAGTGATAAATTTGTGGTAAAATTTTTGTTTGAAAAATGTATGTTTGTGTATACATGTAAGGTGTACATGTGTGTCCTGGTCAGCTTGCATGTGTGAATTATTTCTAAGTGAAAAATTAAGAAGGTAAAAAGTCCTAGAAAAAGCTATTTTAGGGGCACCTGGGTGGCTCAGTTGGCTAAGCATCTGCCTTCAGCTCAGGTCATGATCCCAGGGTCCTGGGATGGGGCTCTGTGTCAGTCTCCCTGCTCAGCAGAGAGACTGCTTCTTCCTCTTCCACTCCCCCTGCTTGTGCTCTCTCTCTCTCTCTCTGTCAAATAAATAAATAAATATTTAAAAAAAAGAAAAGAAAAGCTATTTTTTCAAGAATAACAGATTATCAATTAATATTTAAATAAAAATGGTTTTATAAAATAAGTAATGTTCTTGGCTAATAATTTTATTTCTTCATTTGTTATAACTTTATTTTAGAAAAGGAGATTACTTTTATTCAAATGAAATTTACTTATGTAATGTGATAAAGATTAACCAAAAGATAAGGGAATGTGTAACTATATGAAGCCTACCTAAATTGGTAGTCAACAATCTTTTGAAGAGTATAGAATAAAGAAAAAAAAAGTAGAACTTACAAGTCTTGAAAAAAGTCTGGGCTGGGAACACAAATTTTTAGCATCAACAAGAAAAGGAGAGATTAGGTAGCCATGTTCACATGCCTGAAAGAAGTTTGCATAAAATACTTTTAAAAAATCTATTAAGTGCCTTTTCT
Source organism: Nasua narica (assembly GCA_028533885.1). Classification (NCBI taxonomy): domain Eukaryota; kingdom Metazoa; phylum Chordata; class Mammalia; order Carnivora; family Procyonidae; genus Nasua; species Nasua narica. Next base: position 131,592,637 of record CM052810.1, on the reverse strand, counting down.
ATGCCTGTAAAATTCTGAGCTGTGGTACTGCTTTCAGCTAGGTGGCCTAATTCCAGAACTTTAATAGAAAATTTACATTAAGTAATTTTAAAAGCCATTAAATTATTTTAAAAGTAAAAGGTCATAAACCTACGTAGTATAAGAATACTGTGATAATCAGTTTTTACTTTGGAGATTTCATTGTTTTATTTTGAACTTTGAAATAAAATGTTGGGAAAATTGTGCATAAATTACACTTTTAAAATTGATTTTTCGATTTTTGATAATCAGGTAGTTTTCATAAAATGCAAAATGGAGTCATCTCCATGTCTTATCTAAAGAAAATAAAAATCATAGAATAGTGATTTGAATGGACTGCAAATCAAGTCTATTGTGCTCGTTACTAATAATTTTTGAGAAACAAACAATGTTTAAGAAGAATAGGAACATGTTACAAATTACATTATTTTCTAGATAATTATTAATATAAATACAATATTTGGCACCTCTATAGTTAATAACCTCAATAAAATGTGGCTTGAAATTTTAAAATATCCTACAACAAAAATGAACAGTTTTATGAAATAAGAGATAAAAATTTGTTCCAATAGTGAACATCAGATAAATTAAGACTGGATTTAACTTAAAGCTGGTGAAGAGTCTTAGATAAAATCTTAAAAGCCAGTGTCTCCATGTATTTTTCCTTTCATTTCTTTTTGCTATTAAGTATAAGAAAAAACTCCTATGGTTCCCTCTCTTTCTCTCTAATAGTCAATATTAATGTTTGGGTGGTCCTGGGATTATATAGAGAGTCAATTCCAAAGTCAGAAAGAATGGAAAAGTGACCGATAACACATTATTTCCATTTTTATCATATATGTACATATTCAGATGTCATGAATATAATAATTACCACAGTATTTTTAGAAAGATTAATCAATATTTATAAAGCACTTACAACTGCTCAGGGCACATTAGTGCTTTAAACGAATCAGTGGCAATTTGTCTTTAAAGGCAGCAACCAAAAATTACCATGTTTGAAATAAGCCTAACATGCTGTGTCAAACAGATTATTATTATACCAGATTATTTTGCAATAAAATAAAAAAGAACATGTTACATTAAACTGAATATAGGTCACTAATCTGTGTTGACATAAAATAACAATTTTTTTAAATAAGATAAATTAGATGTAGCTATACTATTTTTTTTTAAGATTTTACTTTTATTAATTTGACAGAGAGAGATCTTAAGTAGGCAGAGAGGGGGAAGCAGGCTCCCTGCTGAGCAGAGAGCCCAATGAGGGGCTCTATCCCAGGACCCTGAGATCATGACCTGAGCCGAAGGCAAAGGCTTAACCCACTGAGCCACCCAGGCTAGACTTAGCTATATTTATGATGGTAAGGCTTAGGAGTAACTGAGCTCCTGTATTTGGGATTGAAAGTAAATCTCCTACCAACAAAGTAATGGCCAGAAGTTTTGATTCTCTTAAGAGATATCTAAATATTTTATCTGGGGTAAGCATTTCTTTAATAATGTACCCAAATAATGCACTGGGTGCCTATGAATTAAGCACAGATGGTGTTGGCCTGAAGCTAGAAATAAAATCAGTGGGGATACACTATTTATTAGCACACATCTAAAACTAATGCAATTTCAATTATTTCATTTCTTAATACTCTTTGGACTATAGCATACCTCAAACCCAAATAAAACAAACTCAATTCTCCGGAGTGTTACAGAAAGCTGGATTTACCTAGAAGATTGCCTCCCAGGTGTGGGCAAATTGACACCAAAGGGATTTTCAGGTTCCCGTGGAAGTGTGTGAGAACTACTAGACAGAAATACAACAAAATATTTACAGTGGTTTGACTATGGGTCATTACTTTTCTTTCAACATCTTTGTGTTTTCCTCAGAGATGACAAATTATATTTACTTTTTTTTAATTAAAAAAGTCATAAGAAGAAGCTGAAAATAAAGCAATATCACTGCAGGTATAAAGTAAAAAAAACTGAATGGAGTCCATGTTGATTTACCTTTATTTCTATTTTGGTTTTCTAGGATTATTACATATAGGTGTATATAATGTGTGTGTTCATTTTTATATTTGTATACATTTTATTACAACTGTTTATTTTGGTTAGTTGATATTATTTTCCTGTACTTGCTAAAAATGCTTAAGAGAAAACAAAACTGAACAAGAATGAGCTTGAGGGGTAGTTTTGAGTAACAGCAAGATAAAGACAAATTTAATTATTTTTAATTTAATTAATTTAATTTTTAATTAATTATTTAACTATTATTTTTGGTCTTTAGTCAAGGAGAAATTGGTAGGGACAAAAAAGTGGGTAGTAAATTCCAGGAGAAAAATATATCTCATATAGCCATGAAAACTATTACAGCAATAAAATTATCAATAAAAATAAACTAGCTGTTTTTTTAATCAACAATTTGAAATCCTACAGTTTTAAAGTCTCTTTCTTAATAAATATATTAATTGACAAAAATAACAAAATTTACCAATAACCTTATTAAGATGTTTTCCACAGTTGAGAAACTAAAATAATGTGTACATTATCTGAGTTTGTCAACTTAATGATTTGTTTAATAGTACTTATAGAAATATATAAATTGTGAATATTTTATTATTTTGCTTTATATTTTTCAGTTTACAACCCTATTTTTGCCAATTTTATAATTGTTGATGGGGAAACAGAAATGAATTTATAACATTAATCCTTTCTCTTTGGCTTTTCTGATTTCATCCTGATATATGTTCTAAGGATTGTAGCATATATTTGTGCTGCAAGGAGTGACAAACTAACCTTGACCTGCTTATAATGAAATGTGTTGTCACTCATTCTCAAGAAGTTATTAAAGCTTGACAGCATTGGCTCTTGCCAGCTTTTCCCAAATCCTGATTGAAGAAAACATCTACCAGAGTTATGACTTTGTTTCACTTTTTTTTTTTTTTTGAAATGACATCTTAACTAATTAAAAGTAACCTGTTGGATTTCAGTTTGGGCACTCCACAAGCCAAAGGTCAGCCCATTAAGGATTTTCGCACTGACAAGGCAGCTTTGCTTCCTATGGATACATCTTCATAGCAAAATAGGAAAAACAAAAACAGTTCATCATAAACCCTGAACTTTAGCTTGGTATTTTTTTTCTAAGTTTATGGTTTCATGGACAATAATCCATTAAATCTGAAGGGAAAAGCAAATGCAAACCTTCCTATGAGCATAGGGAAAAGTTTTCAAGTAATAATGTTTGTAACACAGAATTTTAAATAGCATGAATTCATAATTACAATCAAAATGTAGTAATGCAAGCTTTATTTTGACCAAAGTGAAGAAGATATTTAAGTATATAAACAAGATCTATATATCAAAGAAGAAAGGTTAAGTCTAACAAATGAAATGAGTTTAATTTAACTAGATTTGCCATTCTTAAGGATCAAAGAGAGATGAAGGAGGTCACAGTGAGTTGCTGGGAATCATAAACTAAGCTACAATTTTCATCCATTAGCTATTATCATATTTTTAAACATAAAAGAACTAAAGAAAGAAACAAAGGGTATTTGAAGTAATTCCCCCAAATAGCACTTTAAAATGCTTTTCCTGTGGAGACTTCAAATTTAACAATATTATTTGTGATTGGCCTCTGAATATGGCTAAATGGCACAAATAAAATGCAATATAAGAAAATAAAAAGAAAAAATTATTAACCTTTAAAAATGTATTCTAACAACAGTTGTGTTATATAGAATATATTGAGTTACAGATTTTAAAAATCCACCACACAAACTATTGTATCATTTTAGCAACCCATTAAAATGTGGTGGGGAGAGGGTATTTTAAATCATGCCATATTTGGTAGAGGATGATAATATCACTAAATGAAAATTAATTTGGATCCATACTTTAAGAGAGAAAACATTTCTTTGATCAAAAAATATGCAATTATTATAGCTTTGGCAACTGGTTGGGAATGTGATTCTAATTTTTCACCAAATATATCAATGAGAGAAAACTTAGAGGACTGCTTACCACGAGCTTTGTCTTTTTAATAGCCAAAATTTTTCAGAGGTTCCCATAGTCCACGCTAGTACATGATCCCCATAAAATGTTTGTCTTATCCAATTACACTCCTGCACTGCACTTTTCTAACTAAATATACCCTCAGTGCCCCTTGCAAACTACTCTGATACGACAGGTGTTGTGCTATTGTGCACAGAGAGCATCCACATCGGAAGGACCTGGTGCTGAGAACCACTGAAGGATTAATAAGAGCTGGTCATGTAAGTCATCTAGAAAAGCAATTCTGGTTTACTTAGAGGAAAATTATGTAACAGTACAGGACTGAAAGCAGGACAACCAATTAGGAGGATACTGCTGGAGAAAATGTCAAGATTTTACTAACTGTGATGTTTAAGGTAAGAAGGAGGGGAAATGGATCAAATATAACTAACTTTCAAGGCTTCAAGATTGGGTGTCTAATAGTAAATGATTTTGTCACCCATGAGGTCAAGTACAAAAGAGAAGAGAAGTAGTTGGAGTTTTAAAATGATTGAATTCAGTTTTACATCTGTTAAATTTGCAGTTTTCTCAGAATATCCAAGCAAATAAAACATTATGAACAAAATAAGCATATGAGGATGTTGTCTGCCTGACAACATATAAAGAGACATTATGTGGGGACATGGGCCTAAGTACATTCTGGAGGTATAGAATTTTCATGAGAAATTGTAATCCTTGTTTCTGAGAAACTTAGGTTTTAAATATAGGCTACTATCAAGCCATTTTTTTTCTACAAAATCAGTTAACTTAGCCAGTATCTACATTCAAGAAAAAAAATATGTCAGCTTAATAGAGGCCAGACATATTTTAGTTTCACTTATACTTTGAAAAGGCTACTTCATAAAAAAATAAAGGCTGACTGATTTTGGAAATTTGCATTCGCCATGTATGCCATTGCCAGAATATTATAATTATCTTCAGTTTTCTGTATCTTTTAGCAAATTGCTAGACACATAACATGCTGTGCTAAATAAATATTAGTTGATATCTTAAAATATATTTTTTAAAGATTTTATTTATTTATTTGACAAAGAGAGAGAGAGAGATCACAGGTAGGCAGAGAGGCAGGCAGAGAGAGAGGGGGAAGCAGGCTCCCCGCTGAGCAGAGAGCCCAATGCGGGGCTCAATCCCAGGACCTGAGATCATGACCTGAGCCAAAGGCAGAGGTCTAACCCACTGAGCCACCCAGGTGCCCCATTAGTTGATAACTTAAAATGGGATCAGGCATTATTTAGGAATTTAGAAAAACAACATTGGTGCTTTTTTTTTTTTTTTTTTTTAGATTTTATTTATTTATTTGAGAGAGAATTGGAGAGAGAGAGCATGAGAGGGGGAAGATCAGAGAGAAAAGCACTCTCCGCTGAGCAGGGAGCCTGATGCAGGACTCCATCCCTGCATCCCAAGGATGCCAGGATCATTACCAGAGCTGAATGCAGTTGCTTAACCAACTGAGCCACCCAGGCACCCAGTACTATTTGTTTTAACAAAAGGGGTGATATGGTATTGGGGTTTGAAAGGTGAGTAGCCTTTTTCAAGCAGAAGGGTAGGCTCGACATGGAGAAAAGTAGACATTTTAAGCAGAGGGAAGACCATGTCCCAAAACATGAGATGGCGTTGTATATTTTGGGGTGATATTATACATATGTCATGATTGTGATACAGGGTACAAAAATTAAATAATAATAAAGTAATCTAGCAATCAGATTGTGAAGGATCTTACATTCCATGTTAAGAGCTTTGCACTTAAGATATTGATTCTTTAGCTGATGGAGAGCTAATGGTGGTGTATTTTTGCTGAGGAATTAAATGATCTGGTATGCTTTTCTTAGAAGTTCATACTTTTGACAGTATGAAAAATGAACACGTGTGCAAACAGAGCAGCAAGAGAGAAATAGTGATGAAAAATTATATCAGAAAGAGCTAATATAGGGACAGTGGATTGGAAAAAAGAGAGGAAATATTTGTACGGTATAAAGATAGATCTTGAAAACCCTTATGTTGGTGTCCTCCTTATGTTGGTCATGAATTACAATCAATTAAATATTTATTATAAAATATGGGGTTCCTGGGTGACTCAGATGGTTAAGCCTCTGCCTTCTGCTCAGGTCATGATCCTGGAGCTTGGGAATCAAGCCCCATGTGGAACTTCCTGCTCAGTGGGGAGTCTGCTTCTCCCTTTGATCCTCCCCTTTTCACAGTCTCTCTCTTTCTGTCTCAAATAAAGAAATAGAATCTTTAAAAAATAAGAAAAAATATTTAGTATAAAATATAAAATAAAAAGTTAAATTAAGTTTTGAAAGTAGAAATGATACTATTAGTGAAAATTTAACAGATTGTAGAATAAGAAATTACTTTTTCAAGGCTTAAAAAATACTCCAAACTAAAAACTGATGGGTGAACTATGTAAAGTAAAAACATTTCTAGATTAAGTATAATATAGATAGTTAAAATGGTAAAAGTGACAAAATGCTAAAATGTGTCAAAATATTTATAGCAAATACTAAAAAGGTATCATTAATGACCTCAGGAGTTATGATTAATTAACTATCCCTCTATTACCCCAACAAAATAATTTATAAAATATATAAATTCTTGAAAGAACAACTGATGGCCAATAAAAGGAAAAAGATATTTAATTGTCGTTAATGAACAAAATTATAAAGTAAAACCAATATTGATTTATTCTTTAAATTATTAGTCCATCATATTTAAAAAAGATAATACTTCATGGTAAGAGTGTAATATATATATCCTCAAATAAGTTTTACTCAATGATTTAGTAATATTCATATAAGTATTATTATATTTTTTAAATTGCATGAAAATAAACTGCATTTTCTTTCCATATATATCAGTGTATTTGATCAGAAATTTATAAACTCTTCTGAAGTCTATACAAATTAAAGATAATTGTAATGCAAACTAATGTGGAACAACCTCTATATTTGATACATGTTGGAATAAATTAACATAAATAGATAAATTATGTAGTACATATTTTTAGTCAAATGCTTTTGGATATCACTCAACGGACTTCATTCACAAAAATGCCATTATCCTATAATTTCATTTAAAAAGAATCTATACTCATTACTTCACGTGGCTTCTACCAAATCACTATTTAGCTTCAACCAAAAAAACCAATATCTTGATTATCTCATCCTATAAAGAAACCAAAATTACCTACCACTTAAAATTGCCTTTTCCCTTCAGACTTAAAAATTCATATATTTTTCCAAGTTGTCCACCAAAAAGGATAAGATGCTTATCTTAAAATCATGTAAAAACTCAAAATGAACACTTTCTTTTTCTGTCCACTTTTTCACCTGAATTTCACAAACAAAATTAAGTCTAACTTATCTTGCTGAAGCTTCATAAATGAATTAGAGAAAATAAGTCAGGATTCATAACAAATGCAATCTTTTTAAACTCATATTTTCCAACGGTTCTGGAACATTTCCTATATTTGTTTTTATCAGTTGAATTCCTGATATTTTATTTTTATCAGTTGAATTCCTGGCAAAGTGAGAGGTAATGGGAGAACTGGTAGATAAGATGCCAATTTGTTTGAGAACAGATTACTGACTGACCTACATTGTGTTCTCCAGCAGGTATATTTAGTTACTCATTTAATTTTGTTTGTTCTTTTATGATGCTTATCACATTACATTATAATTATATATTAACATTTCTGATTCTTCTGAAGAGAATAGAAACTAATGTCTTATACTTCTTATGAGATTATGACAAACTGGGTAAAATAAAACAATTAAGTGAACGCATAATATTGAACACTGAACATTGAATGCATAAAAGTTTTTGATAGATTCACTAACTCACAAATGAAATGATTACAAAGAGTATCTGTGGATCCAATTTTGCATGTATTTAACTGAAGACAAGCTTGGATAAAAGTGAACATCCTAATAAATTCACTACTTCTAGATCAACTAAACCTTTTGTCTTTGGTATATCCTACTGACAAAATGGTTTATTCATCCAGGATCAAATATATTCTCTTCTAGTGAAAACTTGATGGAAAAAATTAAATAATCAAGAAGGAGAAAACTAAATCAGTTAGGATGTATTATCAAGTGAACCAGGAAAATCATTGTATATCACTCATTCAATTGGAAATGCTCCCTTTTCACTTTGTTAAATGCTTACTACTCTCTGTTCGCAAAGGTTTTCCAGGTTGGTTCACAGTATCTGCAACTACGCTGACTTGTTTTATGGATGGCAACACAATACTGTGACTAGTTTTGGAGGTTCTGAAGGTAACTTTTTTGGATTGGAAGCTTGATTGACTCCACCATCTCCTAAATGGGTGATCTGTGAAAAGTTTCTTATCCTTTTAGAACTTCAATTTTCTCATCTTAAAACCTGAATATAAATAACACATTTACTATCTCAGTTATTTTTATAATAATATTAATGTTGTGTTTAGCACAGAGCCTGGTTACTTGTAAATACATGTTAAGAGTTGTTATTTTCTTTTTTTTTAAAGATTTTATTTATTGGGGCGCCTGGGTGTCTCAGTGGGTTGAGCCTCTGCCTGCGGCTCAGGTCATGATCTCAGGATCCTGGGATCGAGCCCCGCATCTGGGCTCTCTGCTCAGTGAGGAGCCTGCTTCCTCCTCTCTCTCTGCTCACTTGTGATCTCTTTCTCTCTGTCACATAAATAAATAAAATCTTTTTTTTAAAGATTTTATTTAATTATGTGACAGAGAGAGATCACAAGTGAGCAGAGAGGCAGGCAGAGAGAGAGGAGGAAGCAGGCTTCCTGCTGAGCAGAGAGCCCAGATGTGAGGCTCGATCCCAGGACCCTGAGATCATGACCTGAACCGAAGGCAGAGGCTTTAACCCACTGAGACACCCAGGCGCCCCAAGAGTTGTCATTTTCTTGTTTACTTTGTAAGTTTTGTTTTTTTAGACCTTGATTTGCCCTACTAAAAGTAAAGCTGACCACAACAAAAAGATCACAATAAACTCCGTATGGAAGATATGCAGGAGATATGTATGTTTATCTACTTGCAAGTATGAATTGAACTTTGCAATTGATAAAATTCTTTGATTATCAGATTTCCATCTTTCCATCTTAATCCATCTTCTGGATTTTGGATTGTTTTGATAACAGAGATTCTTTAAAACAAGAGACAATATACAATGAAATCATGAAGAAACCACTTACCCTTCCTCCAGATTTGGAATGCCTTCCCCTGCCTGGAGGATCACTATATTCTATGTAATTATAGAACCATATCAAGCCAGAAGATGGCATTTCAACATATGCACATATTTAACTTTCACAGTATTGACTTTCTTATAAATAGTATATACCCTGGAACGTTAAACTAGAATGAGCAAATGTATAAATGAAGAGATGAAGTAAGGACTCAAAGACTCCTCAAATGTGTTCTTTAGTTCATACAGTGAAAATTGATTGATATTGTTCCTTAACTTAAGGCTTCATTTATCGTGATAGTTGCCAAGTTGTTATTGTTATCATGGAGAAAGATAAAAATGGAAATGAGAAATTATAATTAATGTATGGTTACAAGCTTCACATTAGGGCTACTATAGGCTTTTGTGGAAACATATGCCTAAAGCTAGATATATAGCAATTCTGATTCCAATTCCAATGTGTGAGGTTGTTTTTTTTTTTCCCCACACCACCAAGCAATTCTCTAACACTAGCTGGGTATCCCCCAATTCAACTCAATTAAGACACTATCTACCCAGAAATATGATCAGATTCCCTAGAGTAAGGGCTCAGTCCCACAAGACAGCTAAACTTCAGATGCCAATCAAAAGTCCAGATTTCCTGTGTTTCTGACTGACTGACTATAAATCAGAGGTTCCCATGAGCCCCTCTTTGTGTTATATTAATTTACTACAGCAGCTCACAGAACTCAGGAAAACCATTCACTCACTAGATTACAAGTTTATTATAAAGGACATTAAAGGATACAAATCAAGAGCTAGATGGAAGTGATGCATAGGGCAAGGTATGTGGGAAGGCCTGCAGAGCTTCTAAGCTCTCTGAGTGCATCAATCTCCCCAAATCCCATGTGTTCCCCAACCCAAAAGTGCTCAGAATTACATAGATATGACTGACTAAATCATTGGTCATGGGTGATTGATTCAATTGATTCAACCTCTACCTATCCCTTCCTAGAAAGCAGAGGGTGGAACTTAAATTCCAATCCTCTTATCATCATTGGTTCCCCTGGCAACCCGCTTCCATCTTTGGGTTCTTTCCAAAAGTAAACTCAAGGTGTGATTGAAAGGGGTTTGTTAGGGCGCCTGGGTGGCTCAGTTGGTTAAGCGACTGCCTTTGGCTCAGGTCATGATCCTGGAGTCCCAGGATCGAGTCCCATATCGGACTCCCGGCTCTGTGGGAAGTCTGCTTCTCCCTCTGACCTTCTCCCCTCTCATTCTCAATCTCTGTCTCTAAAAAAAAAAAAAAAAAAAAAAAAAAAAATCTTTATAAAAAAAAAAGAAAAAGAAAGGGGTTTGTTATAAGTATCAAGACATCTTTATCCCTTTTATCACTTAGGAAATTCCAAGGATCTTAGGAGCAACAAAAGAAATGAGGAGAAAGACCAAATATATATTTATTATAAATCACAATATTACCATATATAAATTTTAGGGGCGCCTGGGTGGCTCAGTGGGTTAAGCCCTGCCTTCGGCTCAGGTCATGGTCTCAGGGTCCTGGGATCGAGCCCCGCATCAGGCTTTCTTCTCAACAGGGAGCCTGCTTCCCCCTCTCCCTCTGCCTGCCTCTCTGCCTACTTGTGATCTCTTTCTCTCTGTCAAATAAATAAAATCTTTAAAAAAATAGTATATAAATTTTAACTTTAGGACAAATTAGAGAAATGAAGAGCATGATAGCAGAGAATGTAATAATGTTACAGTTCAAAAGGTATGGCAGGTGGTTATTTATGACGAGTTCATAGAACAACTGAAAAAATGGTAAGAAATTCATTTTGATATACATTTGGGCAACAAACAGCAAAGATATTGACATGTCATTTTTAAAAGTTTAGTTTCAATCCTAAAATTAATGGCATTAATCATTGCAGTTATTTTAATATCTGAGAAATGTGATACAATTTTTGAGATGCTCATCTGTAATTATTTCCCAATCCTGAAATTTACCTTTTAGTTTTTTTTTCCTTAAAGTGAGTTCAAGATAAAATGGAAGAAAATGTATCAGGAATGGTGAATGCAGACAACTCTTGCAAGAAGTTTTGTTGTAAAGAGGAGTAGAAAAAGGAAGCTATTTGAAAGGTGGAGGGATTAAGAAAGTAAGAATATATTGAGCAACTCGTCATTAGAGTAAGGGCTGTTATTAAGTGAAGAGACAAGAAGAATCCAAAGCTCCACCTCTACCAATAAGTTTAAACCAAAAGCTTATCATATTCTGGGAGTGGGGGCAGAGAGGGACAGATTGGGGATTACAAATACTAGGGCCAGCGTTAAAGATTTTAAATCTTTAAAGTCAGGATCCTTAGAGCATTCCTAGTTAAAATCCAGTTTGGATTTTGGTTTTGAGTAAAATCTTACCCTCTTCAACAATTTGTGTCTCTGCTTTTAAGGAATGCTCTTGCTTCTGGTTCTAGTTAAAAAGCAAAGATCCAATTATGGGAACTCAGGTGACCATATAATCTAAGTTTTCATTTTAAGCTAGGGCTTTCTTATCTTCAAGCCACAAAGTAGGACATATAGATTCCATCTTCACAAAGGATCAGGGCCAAAGGAAGGTGTAGGAGCATTGAGCTTAACTATTGGCCTGTTTACATCTTTTAAGATGCTACTGCTTTTCCAGCATTTGGTCTGTAGTCACATGGGATGTTCCCTCTATGAATAGCTATTCAAGGAGGAAAAAAAAAAGATTCAAGCCGGATTTACAGAGAATTCTGTAAATATGCTGGCATACTTCAGATGTGGAGAGGTATAGCTATGTGGCAGCTTTAGGGCTACACTCATGAGTGGCTCTGAGAGACAATAAAAGGGAATAATTACTAAGGCCACCAATTTTTAGAACCTCTTGACAAATATGTAAAAACAAGGAGAGCAATATCTGACTATATTTCCTTCCAAAGTGGTAAATAAAAATATATTTGTATATTTAAAATAAATTTTACTTTTCTTTCCTTTTGCTTTTATACACAGTATTATATAAAATATTTTTGGAGTATATAAATTGCCAGTTTTGGCTTCCAATTCTGTACCCAATTCCAATACAGGGGCACAGTGGGGAAAGGAGGGGATTCCCCACACATCCAACAAGTAACTCTCCAACCCTAGCTGGTGTCTTACAATTTTAACCCCATCTACACGGAAATAATGCCAGATTCTACAGGTTAAGTGTTCAATACCACATGACTGCTCTCCCCCTATCCCCCGAATTCCCTCAGACACTGGGTTCCTGACCAACAAGCTATAGATTGAAGGCTTAATGACCTCTTTCTGGGTTTCAATTAATTTGCTAGATGAGCTCTCAGAACTCAGAGAAACATTTTACTTACTACCTACTACCATCTACCTAACCTAGATTACTGGTTTATTAGAAGAGTATGTAACACAGTAAGGCGGAAAAGAGACCTTGGATCCCAGTCCTCCTTGTCCACTGCTCTCCGCATCCCACGGGCCCTAGCTGCACTGAGGCAGAATGGAGAACTTGGACCCAGCCTCTCCCTGTCTGCTACTCTCAGCCCCCTTGCTCCAGCTGCATTTTCCAAATTCCCCAGGATGATTTAGCACCCCCTACCCAGGCCTTCCATTTAGGTCATGCTCTTCACAAAGGGGGGCGGGGCAATAAGCCCTGAGAAACTGCTACAATGTTCCATTATCCTTCCACATCACCCGTAGCCATAAAAATTCACCCCAAACCCAGTCTGTTGCTCAGTCTTGGGAGTGATCCCACTGAGCCTGCCTGGTGTAAATAAAGCTGTCTTCCCCTGTGCTCCGTGTGCCATTTGAGTTTCCTTGGTCGCTTCAGTTTTATGCAACACCAGGAACAACCACATAAAAGAGATGCATCAGAGGAGGTATGGGGGAAAGGGGCAGAGCTTCCATTCCCTCCCCAGGTGCACCACTTTCCAAATTTCCACATTTTTTAAAAGATTTTATTTATTTATTTGACAGAGAGAGAGATCACAAGTAGGCAGAGAGGAAGGGAGAAGCAGGCTCCCCGCTGAGCAGAGAGCCCTATAGGCAGCTTGAAGCTCCATCCCAGGACCCTGAGATCATGACCTGAGCCAAAGGCAGAGGATTAACCCACTGAGCCATCCAGGTGCCCCTAAATTTCCACATATTTCCCAACCTGGAAGCTCTCTGAACCCTGTCTTTTTAGTTTTTGTTTTGTTTTGTTTTACTTCATTATGTAGATATGATTGATTAAATCATTGGCCGTTGCTGACTGAAGACTCAACATCCCTTTCCCTCCAGAGGTGTAGAACAAAAAGTTCCAAGCTTCTAATTTTCTGTTTGGCTCTCCTGCAGATAGCCTTCAATTTGAAAAGTCCCCCATTAACATAACAAAATACACCTTTATCCTTCTCAGAAATTTCAGAAATTCCAAGGATTTTAGGAGCTCTGTGTTAGAAAGGGGACAAAGACCAAATATATATTTCTTATTATAAGGCACAATATCACATGACTACGGTATACAAATAATCCAGATGAAATCATCTTAGAATGGGAAAAGGATTTTACTTTCAGCTAAAAATCTAACACTTGTTTCTAGATGCAGTAACTGAAGAGATTTTGAATTGATTTCTTTGGGAAGCATACTTTCTAGTTAATGAAGGTTGAACATAAGATTTAGGGGGAAAACTGTTGATAAGATAGGAGCCAGAACCTCCTGAATTTTCTTCAAAAGTAAAAATTCCAGGCACTTCTTTTTCAGGCAAGCTTGCCTGTCATGCATGAGAATATGACCAGATGAAGCCTCACTAATAATCAAAAGCACTAACCATGGGTTTTGAATAAAGAGCCACAAAGGCAAAGAAGTAAAGAGCACAGACTAACTTGCCAAATTGCAGTCAAGAGTGTTAGGGTTTGGGCGGTTTTGGCTGGTGTCAGGCTGGCCACAGGGCTGCAAGGTTGAGCTGTCCAGATGTAACGTTGAGAGCAACAGAATCCTTAATATGTGCTTGGGGATGCCTGCTCAGACTCCTTTATCCCATCCATTTCCAGGCCTTCTTCTTTTGAGTTTAAAATAAATTCTATGAAGTCTCCCATTGTTGCTTCATATATTTTTTTATATTTAATTCACCCATTGTTGATTTCGGACCCTGCAAAAACACCAGCCAAAGAACCCACAAACAAATAACAACTCTGATACATAATTATTTCCTTTTGTGTTTAATGATCAGTCTTACCAAAGGTTTATTAGATTTTAAAGGGAAAAAAACTGTTTTAATAAGGAATTTATTTTTCATTTTTTTAATTATCCTCTTTTATATTTATTATTTTATTTCTCCTTAGTTATATGGATTTACAATTTTAATCTTTTCTAGTTTTTCTATTACTGCCTGTACTTTCATTCTTTTCTGATGAAAGTATTAAAATCAATTCCTACTTGTCTCTCTCTCTCTGTCTCCCTCTCAGCATCCTTCAGTGGTCACTTTGGATTTAGTCTGTAAATTTGGAATTTATTGCTTTTAATATATTCCCTTTTAAATGCTCTATAATTTATTATATTTTCCTGTATAAGCCATGAGTTATTTAAAAATATGATTAACACATTTACATATTAACATATTTTATAATCTATTTTGTTTCTGTTTATGAGCTTAATTTCTTTGTTATCATTGGTTACAATGATTCTGTGAGACTTAATGAGACTTCGTTTCTTATACAGTGTTTATTTTTTTTTTTAAGATTTTATTTATTTGTTTGGGGGAGAGAGAGAGAAAGAGCACAAATGGGGTTGAGGGGCAGAGGAAGAGAATCTCAAGCAGACTACTTACTGAGCTCAGAGCCAGACCCCGGCTCAGTCTCACAACCCGTGAGATCATGACCTAGGCCAAAACCAAAAGTCTGTCTCTCAACTAACTGAGTCACATATTGTTTTTATTTTTATTTTTTACTTATTCATATTTTAAAGATTTTATTTATTTGACAGAGAGATCACAAGCAGGCAGAGAGGCAGGCAGAGAGAGACGGGAAGCAGGCTCCCTGCTGAGCAGAGAGCAGGATGCAGGACTTGATCCCAAGACCCTGAGATCATGACCTAAGTAGAAGGCAGAGGCTTAACCCACTGAGCCGCCCAGGCGCCCCTTATTTTTGTTTTTAATGTCAATGTTTATATGTTATATGCCCAAGGCAATTGTATATAGTATGTATCTGTTAGGAGAACTGTTCTTCATTATTTTCTAATCAAACTTCTGATACCTTGATTATTCTAAACAGGTATATCTATCAAGATACACACTAAATCCTAATTTTAGAATAATTTATTTATTTCC
>CM052810.1:131523285-131576995 GCA_028533885.1 Nasua narica | reverse complement strand
ACTATTTTTTAAAACCCAATCTGAGGGACACCTGGGTGACTCAGTTAAATGTCTGCCTTTGGCTTAGGTCACGATCCCAGGGTTCTGGGACTAAGTTATATAGACTAAGCTCTATATAAGCCCCATGTCCAGTCCTTCCCCCTCTGCTCATGCTCTTTCTTTCTCTCTCTCAAATAAATAAATAAAATCTTTAAAAAAATCTGAAATTTGTCTTAAATTTGAATATGCATTTTGTCAATCTGGAAAAAAGTAAATCTGAATAAAGTCTTTTTTGGTCTTGTTTTTCATATAATGGTTTCCTCCTAGATTAATTTTACTTCAGCTAATGTAGTTTTTAATTTTTTTCAGAACATGTTTCTAGTGATGATGTATTTGAATCTTGTACACATGAAAAAATATGCATATATTCAGTTTAAAATAAGATTTATTATGTAAACATATGTTCAAAGTTGAATTTTCCCTAATATTTGGCTTATTTAATAATTATCTTCTTTCATCCAGTATTTTAGATAGATGATTGATGAAATATAATTCTTGATTTTTATAGAATATATAATTTGTCTCTAAAATAGTTATTTTCAAGTTTGGATTTTTAGAACCATCACTAGGGGACATTTTAAAAATGTTTAGGCCTCACCATCAAAGAATCTAATGTATGATTTTCTGTGCATCCTCTGAAGCAGTATATCTAAAATTCCCTAGACGATTCTGATATAAAGCTCTATATGTAAAACGATGCATGGAAACCATTGACCTTTTTTTCTGCCTCTTAAACTAGTGTTTCTTTTTTCTCCTGTTGAGATCATATTACACTCTTTCATGTGAAGTTTTTGGACTTCCTTGGACCTATGGAGAATTTTTGCAAATATCACTTTGCCTCCACTTACCCTTTTTTATTCTCGTATATTCTTTTAGTCTAAAACTCACGATGGTTAGAAACTGTCACATTCAGTTTGCTCTCGATCTTTGAGAAATGTTTCATAATATTAGATTTACTTCCTATCAGGAGAACCTTAAATTCTCAAACTAAGCATGTTCTAGCTCCTTTCTGTTCTTTTAACATCTATAAGGTGCTAAAGCAGGTGCACCCAGACATTGGCATCTCTTCCAAGGCCATGAGCATCATGAACTCCTTTGTGAATGATGTGTTCGAGCGGCTGGCTGGAGAGGCTGCCCGGCTGGCCCAGTACTCGGGCCGAACCAAGCTGACCTCCCGGGAAGTCCAGGCGGCCGTGCGACTGCTGCTGCCTGGGGAGCTGGCCAAGCACACCGTGTCCGAGGGCACCAAGGTCATTACCAAGTACACCAGCTCCAAGTGACCCGGGGCCGAGCCTTAATAGAGTGAACTGCTAAAAAAAAAAAAAAAATTATGTTCTTTATGTTCTCCTTTATGTTCTTTTTTTTTTTTTTCCTTTAGGGTATCACTCCTCTTTCATTTTAATCTAAGCAACAAGAAGAAGCGGTGTGCACCTACAACACTGCCTGGAAATCTTCCTAACTTGATCGCCAGTTCATTAATTATATCTTCTAATCTCCTTGACTCTAAAATTTTCCACCAAAATTTCCTCTCTTTCTTTCAGCTCTATCAACCTTCAATTTCATCAGGCTTCTGCCAGCATTATGCTCAAAAGATCCCTAAACTCTGATGAACACTCCCTTTAGTTTCTTTTTAGCTTCTCTTAGAGCTACAGCCTGGTCCTAAAGCCACTTCCAGATTTCTAATTTCAGTTTTACTTGTTTTTAAGTGGAAGCATGCGGTTTTTGATACCACAATCTGTTAGTTATCAGTTGTTCTATAATACATTACCCCAAAAAGTAATTGGCTTAGATAGGTGGTCTGGCCCCATAACCTTTTGTGATGGCTCAGGCTGCCATCATCTGAAGATTGACTAAGACTGGAGAATCTGCCTTCAAAGTGAGGGTTTTGCTTATATGACCTTTGGGTTGCTATGGGTCCTGGCATGAAGACTCATTTCCTCCCTCATGGTCCTCTCCATGGAATGTTTAAATGTATTCAGTGTGTTCATGATCTAGAAGTCGCTTTTCCCCAGAACGAGTAATCCGAGAGACAAAGACAGAAGCTATAATGCTTAACAAGCCACCCCTTATCACCTGCCACATCCCCACTGCTTACCGGCACCTGCTGGCCGGCTGAATGGCATTCTTCATTGCAGGGGCAGCCACCTGGGTCCACAGCAAACTGCACAGGGCTGAACCCTGTCAGTTTGCTGTGTGCTGGTCTCAGGATGTGCACCTCTCTGGCAGAGCTGGATGCCACCAGCAGATGCCCTGGAAGATTTTCGGTGCTGCTGCTGCTCTTCTCTGCCGTGGAGCTGAGCTTTGCTTTCTTGGCCACTTTCTTGGCTTCTAGGCCACCTTTGGTGACACGTGGCTAGTGAGTGGATCAGCGAGGTCTCTGTGGGACAGGGCAGGAGCATCCTCATCCTGTCCCCAGGGTCTGGATGGGTACCTGGACCCAGCTGAGGATGTGCCCATGGCTACAGCAGCCCCCTGTGAAAGCCCACCACAGCAAGTGCAGCACCTTATAGAGCACCTGCTGTTTCTGGAAGCTGAGCTCAACGTAGCCTCTGATGACTCTTCCCTAGCACCTGGTCTCTCTGAGGCTCCGCCGTCTCCACACTGCTGTCTCTGTGGAGTTGGCCCTCCCAGCTTTGTAGACTACTCGCCTAATCACTCATACACACACACACACCCACACCCATGTGCACCAGCATGGAGACAGGCCTACTATTGGTGCCTTGGAAGCATCCTCTGACATTGCTGGGGTCACATCTGTCTGAATGTAGTGACTAAAGTTGCATATCTTGTCTGTGTGTGCATGTCTGGGCATCCTGGGCCTATCATGTCCACATGTGTACATAGACAAGATCCTGATGCTAAATGAACAGCCATTAAATAAAAATATTTTGAGGGGAAAAAAAAGCCTTGATATGATATGGAAGGGAACTAAGTAAGAAAGTAAGTATCAAAAGGGGAGGATAATTTGGGACTGTTTTGGAAGCTAATTATCACATTTATAAAACATAGCAATCTTTCCCACATGACGGTTATGAATACTATAGCAAATGGAAACATGGATATGATTCAGCTTTCTTTATTAATTTAAAGAGTAAAATTAAAGTCACTTGAACAAGTAACTGAGAGCTTCATACCTCCCCATAGTAACATTTACTGCATTCTTATGATATGCCAAGTGTAAGGTTAATTTCTTCATGTGCAATTTTATTTTCATAACAAACTAATTAAATGCCGGCATGCCTACAAAGATATATTTGCTTCCAAAAAATAAAAATTAGTTTATTATTTAACATTTGTAAATGTATTCCGATGCCAGTTCTTTGGCAGCAACTTCATGTCCTACAATCCTACGCAATTGTGACTGAATACCTGGAGTTAGCGTCAGATCCCGCAAGTTAAAGGATGAGGTCTCTCACAAGACTGCTCGTACTTCAGACTCCAGTTGCAACGGGGTGCCCCAGGTTACTTCCACCTTCTCCAACTGGGCTACAAATTCTAGGATTCTCATGATCCTCCCTTCCGCCTTCAGGTTGTATGATTTGCTAGCACAACTAATAGGACTTTCTGAAAGTGCTATACTTAATTATGATTACAGTTGTACTATAATGATTACAACTCAGGAATAGCCACATGGAAGCGATCAATAAGGCAAGGTCTCAAGAGAGGAGGGAGGTGAAGAGCTTCCCACTTCTCTGCTTGTAGGATTCAGGCATGCCATCCTCTCAGGACATCAATGTGTTCAGCAACCCACTGAGCTTCAGTGTACAGAGATTTTATTTGGATTTCGTTAAGCAGGAATGATTGATGAAATCACATGATTGAACTTAATCTTCAGTCCCACCACCCTCCTCAGTTTGAGGGATGGGATTGAAAGTGCCAATCCTCTAATCAAGTGCTTGGTCTTTCTGGCATGTCTAGCCTTCTCTATAATAAAATAAGAAAAAATATAATAGCCCAAGACGTTCCAGTTTTCTTTTATACTCTGCTTTTGAATAGTATATGTATGAAAATGTCAAATAATTACAATTAATCAACCACTGTAATGCTCTTATGTCTTTGTTCTAGTGTTCTGAATATAGAACATAAAAGATATTATATGACTAGGCATTCATTTCCTTCATAATTCTCCACTTTAAAGAAAATGTATAAATATATATGAAGCTTGTTCATTTTACTTTCCATATATACATATATATACAAATTTGAGTAAACTGCCCCTTTTACAGAGAGCAGCTGTTGTAATTCGTTTTTTAAAATGGCCTGGGTTGATGGGAATATTGTGGTATTTAAGTGATTACTAAGTTATACTCTATGAAGAATGGAGCATATCTAAGAAAATATCTTAACTTTTTCTCAAAAGGAAATTTATCTAGCATATTCTATTGATAAAAATGTTAGATGGTAACCAGAGTCCTTTATATTTATTGATGCTGGAAATTCTTTAGCTAAGGCAGGATTTAAAAATAACTCAAAAGCTATTTTAATGTAGTCGAAGGTTTTTATTTTTAAAAAGTCATTTCTTGCCTTCCTCTGGACTTCAATTCACGATGATCTTCTTTTAACTTGGAGTCAGTCCTGCATAATGCAGAAATTGAATATGCCCTTTAAAGACACTCCAAACCTGAGGTTCTTTGATTTTAAAATATAAATGTAGTGATATTTAGTGTCAGAGCTGCTTGTTTTCTTCTACTTACCCTATCTTACAAAGGATACCAATTTAATGCTTACACAAAACCCAGCTCCACAAAAATCTGGCTCAAATTCTAGCTCTTAGAAAGGAGCCTTAATACTTCACTTACTCTGTATCACTTCAGCTTTTGCTGATCATCTCATCTGGCTCTTGTGTTTTAAACTTTGAGTCAGGGTTTGTGACATTTGTAGTCTCCTGTCTGAATTTCTAGACCACTGAAGGCATCGCCTAGATTCTATGTTTTCTAATTCCTAATGCATGCTAAAACCACCCACCAACTTGGACTACAGCAAAGTCACTATTTCATTAGGACATTTAATTTCCCTTTATTTAGGAACTCAGTCACACTAATAGTTCACATGTCAAATTTGCATCTTTTTTTTTCTTTTTCAAGTTAGTATTTAAATTCCATTTAGTTAACATACAGTGTAATATTGTTTCAGGAGTAGAATTTAGTGACTCATCACTTACATACAACACCCGGTGTTCATCACAACAAGTGTCCTCCTTAATACCCATTTCCCATTTAGCGTATCCCCCCATCACCTCCCCTCCAGCAACCCTCAGTTTGTTCTCTCTAATTAAGAATCTGTTTTATGGTTTGCCTCTCTCTCTCTTTCTTTCCCCTATGTTCATCTGTTTTGTTTCTTAAGTTCCACATATAAGTGAAATCATATGGTATTTGTTTTTCTCTGACTGACTTATTTCACTCAGCATAATACACTCTAGCTCCATCCACGATGTTGTAAATGGCAAGATTTCTTTCTTTTTTACAAATTTGCTTCTTCATTTTAATTCTTTCCTGTATTCCACTTCTTTCTGCCTTTGACTAGATTGAACTTGGGTTTTGCTTTGATCTTAGTTTATGATACTCATGTTGTATCAACTCTTTTCCTTCACTCTCATCTGTTTTACTCTGCTAATATGTTATCAGTATGTGTTCTGTCATTTTGTAAGGCTGATCTGATTCTTACAAATGTAGAGTGACGTAAAAATTCTCACATTTTAATACGTGATGCATGTATTCCCCACTCCTACGTTTTCCTTCCATGTGGATAGTGCTCCATTCATGGTATCTTTTTCAGAGAAGGAACAACTTTTCCAATTAGTGAATTTGGGAGAATTCAGCATGCATCAGTCAGACCTTTTTTCCTGTTCCACTCCTTATTTGGAAGGAGGGGTATCTAACTTTCTCCAGCTAGGACTTTCTTTAAGCTACTGTAATTCTTTTGGGGAAGGTGAGGCAGTTTCCATTGTCTAGACTTGACAGTGACTAGCTCTTTGATGAGATAATCACATTTTTCCCATTCAATTGTTATATAAATCCCAGTCCTCCATTTGCTTCATGTGAAGTTTTCTTATACTCCCAATAAAATAATTTCTTTAAAACAGTGACCATGCTTTTTCTTCCCCCTCTATGCTCTCAGTATACTTGCACAGAAAACCTTTCATAAATAAGAACACTCTGATAAACATCTTGTAAAAGGGCTATATACTCTTCAATTTGCAAATAAGGTTCTAAGAGTGTATATGGCTAAGTGAATTACTTGAGATACCATACCAGATATGTAGCCTCTAAAGCCTACCATATTCCATTATGACAAGGAATCCTTCTGCTAACCTGGGTCTATGCCAGCTTCCTGTACTTATTAGTCAAGTCACTCTGGGCAAGAGTTGGATTTATTTGCTGATTTTTCCTCCTCTGTAAATAATGGACAAAACCCATCCTGTAGCAGTTTTAAAGTTGCATATAATTAAGAAAATACATGTATGCACATTGTACGTGTGATCAATGACATTTAAAAGACCAACCAGAAACCTTTAAAAATGGACCTACATTTAAGAAATTGTCTTGAAGTGAATAATGTTAGTTCTTTAATAGAATAAAGCTTATACCAACTCATGAGTGAGTTTGCCATGAAAATCAGCTATTATACCAGAAGTTCCTAACTTATGGGTCCACTGATGCAGTTCAGCAGGGTCCTTAAGATGGGATGGGGATAACATTATATCTTTAAGGTTTCTTAACTTGGAACTTAAATTTAACATATTATATGTTGAATTACCAAATATTTAATACTAAAATGTACCTACATACCAATATTTCAACAAGGTTAACATCATTGATTCCAATGCTGAAAATAGAAGGTTTTTATATGTGCTACCAAGTTGGCAATAACTTTAAAATACCATCACTTGTAGGATACATTGCTATTTTAAGTAAAATAAGTGTGAAAAAAAAGTGTACCTCTAAAAGTGATAAACTAGAGTAATACATAGGCAAAGTAAATTTAGGAAAAGACTTTCTGAAGAGAAGATCTATATTTAAAAAAATAAGTACTACAACATTTTTTAAATGTGGAAAGAGAAAATGATAAAAATCATTACAAGAAACATTTTGGTAATTTTGTGCTTTTCATTGCATTTACTTAGTACCACTTTTATGCTTTTAACTATAAATTATTCAAGTTTTCCACATTATTGGCCAAGTTACTATTTTATATTGTTCTCAGCATCGCAAACATGCAGTATTTCTAGGAAGAACAATGTTATATTGCTAGTGATAATTTTAAGTATTATAATAATTGATCAAGCCATTTTTCAGGGTAAATATCTTTAAAATCCTTACTGTTTGCATTAACATAACTCTACAATCCAAAACATTATTTTACTCTTCCGAGAAATTCTTACCCAGGAAGAAAAGTTACAAATAAGTTTGTTCCAGAAACTTCATGAAAATTCAGACACCCAAACAATAGAATATTTAACTATCTCTCCTGATGCTATTCTCATCTTACAAATACAACCTCTTTCACTGAAACACTCACATATAATTGGAACCCCTACATCTTATAAACATCCTGTCCTTGACCTTCTTGGTCCAAGAAACTTCTAGGATTCTCAATAATTGACTCCCTTTACTGCAGTAACAATAGACCTATCTTTACTTAATCAACAGGTTATTATGGTAGTCTTTCTGAAGAGGAAGAGAGGAGACACGCCCACTACTTAAAAAACAGTTTAAGATTATTACTGATTTATTTGCTATGAGATTTCTATAAGATAAAAGAGCATTAGCATTACTGTTTTGTTTTGTTAGACTCAGCAGCTTGCCATATGGTAAACACACATTAGAAGACAATTAAGGGTGAAAAGGGACTGCTTTTCGCACATAACACAATTACATAGTGTGAAAATATTGAGGGGTGTTTATGAACTCAGTGGATGCTGAAACATAAGCTATTTCTTCACAAGACATAAGGAATTTTGCAAGGAAAATATAACCAATATTTTAGTTCTTTTTTAGAGATCCAATTAGTATGTCTTTTAAAGAAAAACTGTAAGATTTAGATTGTTTTTATGTGAATTTTAGTTACACAAAATCTTCAGCTTATAAATCAGGCAAAAACCCTTTAACTCTTGACATTATCACATATGTTATGTAGCTTTAAATTAGGTTAACAGCAGATCACTATTTATATTAAAATCTCATCCTTGATTTAGTTGAACATACAGTTCCATGAGACTGTTATAATGCCTGAGAGATTTAAATCTTTACTTATAAATGTGTGAAAAATATTTTTGTATAGAAAAAACTATACAAATGTGACATTGAGATGCAAGTTAGAAAGGCACAGGGGATTTGATACAAGTCAGAACTATTTTTTTTATTGAAATATAATATACATACAGAAAAAATGCACAAATCATCAGTTTACAGTCTGAAAATCTAGGAAGGCAACTGTGCAATCAACACCCAGATGAAAAAATAGAATATTACTCACATCTTGGAAGGGTCCCATGTTTCCTCTCCTTCCTATCACCCCTCAAAGATGATGTTTTCAAGAAGGTGTTTTGGTGTTTTCACAAGTATATACTTATATCAAAATTATACTTTCTTTTTTTTTTAGATTTTATTTATTTGACAGAGAGAGAGAGATCACACATAGGCAGAGAGGCAGGCAGAGAGAGAGGGGGAAGCAGGTTCCCCGCTGAGCAGAAAGCCCGATGCGGGGCTTGATCCCAGGACCCTGAGACCATGACCTGAGCCAAAGGTAGAGGCTTTAACCCACTGAGTCACTCAGGTGCCCCCAAAATTATACTTTCAATACATGAAGTTTACATTATGGTAATTATGCCTCAATAGGTTATTTACAAAAAGTAAATAATGGGCTCTTTTCTTTCTCATTCTCTCTTAAATAAATAAATAAATAAATAAATAAATAAAATCTTTTAAGAAAACCATATCAACATGTCTACATTTAATACTATTTATCACAATAATTAAAGCACTTCTTTTTTTATTCCCAAGATTAAATAGCTAGCACATGGGTATTGGTTTCTACTAAAGATGAAGAAAGCTTTATATTGCTTTGCATATTTTTTAATATGTATTAAACATGAGTCAAACATCATTTTTGATCTAGATTTGCTGACCTAGTACTCATGCCCTACTTTTTTAACACAATATACACAGAAGATATTAGACTTCACTCAGTTTAAAGTGTAAAGCACCATAAAACCTTATTCCTAAAAACAAAACAACACACTTTTACCAAACCATGAGGTATCTACTCTGAGAATCCTGTGTAAAATGCAGCAACCATACCTTGAACCAACAGAGTTGAGACACTAGAAATTATCAGGATGAGATCAAAGAAGGAAACAGGAACTAATATATGGAGACTCTACAGTGAGATTTAAAGTACTCAATAATTAAAATTGAATTATGAACTATCTATTCTCCATTTGGTCTTACAAAATATAAGCTTAGTTTAGAAAGATTAAATAAATTGTTCAAGAGTCCATAATCAAGGAGGAGCAAAATCATTTCTGCCTCATATATATGTTTTCCTAAGACTAAAGGCAAAGCATTTAAAAGATGAACTTCTTTTAATTAGCTAATCATTTAACCTTACTTTTCTAACCTCTTAAGGTGGCGGTCAAAACAGTATAGTATGTAGGTAACAAATTTGGGCTACATTTCTATAAATACTATCAATTCCAGAAACAACTCCTTATGTTTGATCTTAATTTGAGTTCTGCCATCAATAGATACTAATTACAGGAATTTGGATACAATGCATTCCTTTGTGGGTGGATCCCTGGAACTACTTGAGAAAGAAGGAAAGTGAGAAAATGAAAGGAGTAAATACATAAAGATAAGTTAATGAACAAGCTACCACTATTGGTAACTGGGCTTAATATCACTAGAAACCACCAAAAAACATGCAGAACATGCCACAGAATTTTCCCACCGAGAGGCAGGGAATTGAAGAATTTATCCACAACTCCTGGCCCTACATCTAAATATTGGAGAGCTTATCTACAACTCCTGGGGCTTGAGAATCTCCAGGACATTGACTTACATGCACTTCAAGCTTGCCCTGTGTGACTGAGGGCCTAGCATCCTCTTACAGCCAAGAGAAATCTCCGGAGCAGACATACAGTTGTTGCTGTGTGTAAGACCTCTCTGCAAACTACCTCAGGTGTAGTGGGGAAATGACAGCTTGTGCTATCTATTTTGTCCCCCCCCCTTTTTTTGGTGAAAAGTGTCAATGTCATTCTTAATGGATCTCTGGCTTCATTTGTAATTAAGATCTAAGATGTACACAGTGTTGGTGGCTCCCAGAGCATTCCTTCACAGAGACAGCAAAAACCTAAAATTGTTCATCTCTTTTGGGTTTGCTCTATGATGTTTCATGATCTTTTCAGACTCACATTGTACCCTTGAGTGGGCTGGATAGAGAATTGTTTTTCACACAAATATTTTCCACGTGAATTATGACCTATTACATTTCTTGCAAAACATGAATAAAATCAACCACACTGGGAAAGGTGGACCTTGATGATAAATAAAAGCAGATGGAACTGTTTGTGTCAAGATCATTAGTCCAAGAAAATAAGATAGTCACAAATTGGTTGTAGTGAAGTAAGGTGTCAGGTGATATAGGCCTCTTAATATCTGACAGCAAACCAAGAACAAGTATAAAATAGACTATGTAAACTGAGTCAACTGAAACAGAAGAAAGTAACTCGCAGGAAGAAAATAGAGAGCATGAGGATATTTTCGGATAGTTATGGGCTAGTGGCCTATTACAGAGGTACTGGGTAGTTGTGACTGACATTTAAGAGTTCTTCTACTAATGTACCTGTCTCTAAATGTCTAATGTCAGTGAGAATAAGTGGTGCTCATTTAACTAGGTTGAGATACATATACCCATATTATTTAAAAGATGTACATCTTCAACAGATAATTGGAAGTGTATAGTGCCTTACAAATAACCTGGGATTTAGAGACAAGGGCCTTAGGCCTCCTTATAGCTGACACACTTATCAAGTGATGGAGTAGGGCTTCTAGTGGCAGAATCTCTGCCTCACACAGGAGAAGCTGTGTTTGCAGTGTGCAGACTCTGACACATGCATAGTAGTGAAGCTTGTAAACTCGGAGGGAGTGTGTCTGCCAAAGCAGTTTAGCAGATGTCAAGAAAGTAAACTTACTTTCATATTGTTAAAGATCTGACCCAACCACTGTATTTTGATCAAAGTCTCTTTTAAGTCTCATTAAGAGATTATGAGAGAGAACTTGGATGAGAAAGCCTTTAAAGAGAAGCTTTGAATTGTCAGAACAGTCTCTAGATCTAATGTGTCCCTGCCTAGACATGTTCTGAAAGGCTGCACATGTGTCAGAACTAGCTCGGTCTCCAGTCTATTAAGTAAGGCCCGTATACAGTAGGTGGGCTTCCAACGCTATATAATCTGCTCACAGTGAATACAGAACTCGAATCCAGGTGGTTCCTGGTGGTCACTGAAGCATATGATGCAAAGAAAAGACAGCTTAAGTCACAATTTCAATGAGATAATGTTATTTGAGTGTGACTATATTAATGATATCAAGAAACCACAGATTGTTTGGCATATGGCTATCTCCTAAATTTGATATGCATGTCATTAAAAATTCAAACTCAATTTATTCTTCTATTTTTTTCTCTGTGTATTTATTTTGTGGACTTGACTTATTGAGACTTCTGTTAATGAGTAAATGTATTCAACAATCTGTTTTTGAGAAGCAACATGAAAACAGTCATAAACACAAGTTCTATGACAACTATGTCCCTTTGATTTTTAACAGGGATAACTCTATTTTGACCCAGTTTTCTCTTGAAGATGTATTTAGTTAAAGCAATGATTATCCTTCTTACTTAACTTTGAAGATGTTGATACTTCTGCTCATCTGAATAGCTTTCCCATACAGGAAACGTAGGTCTACAATGGGTTTTGTTTGCACTGTTTATAGACCCTTTCCAAAAATGATCAGTTCCTTCTTTGGATTTATCCATCTTAAGGATTTTTAAATTTTATTTCTTTTTTTAAGCAAAATATTGCTTACATCTAACAGCCCTGTGTTTGATGTTTTTTGCTAATATGTTTCCCACATATCAGTGTTTCTTGCCTATCAATGTTGATGTCAAATTATTTTTTAGGCACACTTCAAGCAAAATCTAGTGCATCTGATGCTCAGATTTTCTCCACTCCTCTTAGTTTTTATGACAGTTTGAAATTCTTTTTTCATTCTATCAGACTGAGCTAATACACAGAGAGACTTCAATGAATATGACCTAGATATCCATTCATAAGAAAGAGGTTATCATATCACCAAACGCACATGCAGTTTGGAGATGTCACAAGAGACATTATCATAGTTTCTAGCGAAATTTACTTCTTTACTAGTGTGAACTTTACTTAATGAGGAAATTATTTACCTTCTTGTCCCCACTGCAACATTTATCACTTCCTAACATAGCAAAGTGTTGTTAAACAGTGTTAAAAAATACAACTTCCTCATGTTACTATACAGACGACTAGTAAACATTTTCCTGATCTAACACTGTGGTCTAATTTCCATTAAAAATATGTGAGCCCTTATTCTCAACAAACCCGGTACTAAGGAATTTGTGTATTTTAAGACACTGAATCTTTACACAAATCTCAGAGGTACATTATTACTGGTTTTCCCATATTACAAACAAAAAATCCTGATGCTTAGAGAGAGATTATATAATTTGTCCAAAATCACAGAGCTATGGAATTTGGGGCAAATATTTAAAAGCAAGTCACTAGACCTCAGATGTCTTGCTCTTAATCATTGCATTACACTAAATCCAACAAGGCTCTTCAGTGATTACAACACTACTTTTATTCCAGTCTGTCATAAACTGCTGATAATAAGT
Source organism: Nasua narica (assembly GCA_028533885.1). Lineage (NCBI taxonomy): Eukaryota > Metazoa > Chordata > Mammalia > Carnivora > Procyonidae > Nasua > Nasua narica. The sequence goes on along the minus strand of CM052810.1, from coordinate 131,564,035 downwards.
ACCCAGAGTATTGAGTAAGGAGAAGGATTCGCTTCTCCTTTTTAGGTAAAGTAAAAATGCAGGTAAAAATTTTTTTTTTATTCTTCATAAATTGTGTACTCTCCACCCACACATAGATGTAATCTTATCTTTTATTTACTTTGAGGTCTTTCTCAAGATTCTTGTCTTTGAAATTCCTTTTTAAATTATCTTTGCCTGAAAATAGTCTTTCAAAGTTTACACTGCATACCAGTTTTTTAAAAACTTAGTATATCGTTATTTTTAATTTCTATCAGTTCTTCAGTAATTACATGTAATGATTTTTTATCAGCTCTACTGATGTATAATTAGCATAGAATAAAATACAATATAATGTTTGTGTATATATGTATACATACATATATACAGGTATTTCTAGTTGAGTAATTGAACAATTCTATTACTGGCACAGTATGACTAAGTGTTCTGCTTTTCTTTAGACAGTGAAACTGCTAAAAATGTTCTCTGGCATATCGTCTTTTTAGAATAATGACCTTGTGAGCACACCTGATGCTATTTTTGTGATATTATTTCCTTAGTGACATCGCAATATCAGATTCATATTTTTTATAGGACTTACTACATTACATTTCTAGTGGACTTGGGTAAATTTAACATTTCCCAGGGCTGTAAATATGAGTGAAAATGTTATTTTGAAAAGAGAATTTTCCTATCTATTTTCAAATTTTCCAATAAAAACAATAAATGTTGGGGCGCCTGGGTGGCACCATCAGTTAAGTATCTGATTCTGGTTTTGGCTCAAGTCACCATTTCATGGTAGTGAGATTGAGCCCCACATGGGGCTCTGAGCTCAGCATGGGGTCTGCTTGAGATTCTCTCTCCCTCTTCCTCTGCCCCTCCCACTCGTCCCCTCTATGTCTCTCTAAAATAAATAAATAAAAACAAAATAGTAATTGTCTCCATAGTTAGAAATGTTAGTATTTAAGTCCCTATCCCAGGTCAAACATGTAACAAGATCTAGAGGAAATTAAAAACAAGGTATACAGGAAAAAGAAAATATAAGATTATGTGGACTATCTGGATAAATCTTAGATATCAGGGTACACTTCTTAAGTGAATTAGTAACACATGCAGTTATGACTTAAGGCTATTAAGGCTGGTTAATTGCACAGGAAATATGCATATGCCAGGTTTTTCCCTATTGCCTAATATGCAGCAAATATTCTAAAATATAAAAGCTAATTTTTGTTCTTTTGATCCTAAGAAGTTTATTATCAAGGATCTCAATATTGAAAGGAAAAATTCTGAATTAACAAAAGCCCAGTATTTTTTAAAAGCTTTTTATGAATTGGAAGTCTATCACTAATCTATTATTTCTCCTGCATGGCTAATATTCTAAATTTAAATTCTAAGACATGATGACTAAATGTCACAAATAGTGTGAAAAATGTCTTTTAAAAATTGGCTCAGATTACTAAGTGTTATTTTGGATTCAGGATGATTATATTCCACTTCAATTAGACCCCAGAAATTGCAGTGAGGTTTATAGTCTTATGGATGAATATAGAGAAAATCCTAATTAGGTCCACCTAATATGATTCTTGTCTAAAGATAATAAATTTCAATATTTCAGGTTTATTGTTTTGACATATGTTAACCTATCTTTCAAGCCTGTCACAGTACATTCATTGGCTTATAAAATTTCTTTCATTTATACTTCTAAAACTTTCTATCAATGCTTCACAATTCATTTAATATTATTTTGGAAATTATAAGGTAACAATGTGCAGAGACTTCTCTGTGACATTATCACATAGGCCATATACTATGGTGTCAATAAACAGCATTCTTTGAGTCTGTTTATGAAGTGTGTTAAACATAAAGCTTATGTTCTTGTGGTCAACTGAAAAATAAATTTAAAGCTAAAAGAGATTGACCAGTTGCTTTTATCTCATTTTGTATCAGGAAAATGAAATCTCAAGAAATTAAACAACATGGATAAATTTCTATAACTAGTTGGATGGTGATCAGGGAGTAGAACACAGATATTTCCTGCCTCTCAACCCAGAACTCATGGTACCATGTACTTCCTGTACTTGTGCACAGAATGCAGTGTTCTCTGCAGAAAGTTTGGGTTCCTGGGCTCTCCCTTTCTCTATCTCCATCTAACCTGGAAAGGCAGAGCCAGAGCAGATTTAAAATAAATGTTTCCTGCTTGGGACCACACTTATCTTGACTTACAAGTAAAATTAACAGTTAACAGCATTAGAAGGAAGGGTGTCTGAGAAACTGGAAGCCATAATCCATATTATGCAAAATACTTAACTTTCTTTGGCCACTGTATCAGGGAATCTTAGTGTGAATATAGGTGTATAATTCCCATGCATTGACTTCTGTCCATAATTTTTATTTCATGTAAGAAGAAATGAGTCATTTGTATAAAACAAGATAATAAAGTAAATCTGAAACTCAATAAAATTACTGGGTTTTGATACTGAAAAGTTTTCAAAATTTACAAATTAGGAGTAAATGTTAATGGAAAATAATGATTGCTTCAACAATATTAAATATGTATTGAGACTTGGATCCTACTTGTCTAAGCACACTTTTTAGAATACAGCAATTCAAAAAATAAATGCTGTCTATACATTTACATAAACTATAAAGTGTATCCTCTTGCATTTATTATTTTTAAATTAGTCATTAACATTCCAAGGACTTGTATAATAATGTAATAACTGAATTTTTTTTTGTTTTTTTATTTTTTTCCCAAATACCTTTATTTTATTTTTTCAGTATTACAAGATTAATTGTTCATGCACCACACCCAGTGCTCCATGCAGTACATGAATTCTTCTTTTTGAAATTTGCTGCCTTCTGTTGTTTCAAGGCTCACAAATATATTTATCTAATTATTTTATAAATCTACATATATTTACAGAGACTTCCCAAACTATTATTTTACTTTTTCCTTCATTTTCCTGCTAAATACTCACTGCCTAATCCGTGGTTTAAAAAATGTTTTCTGCAAAAGAACATAATAAATATTCAGGCTTTACAAGCTGTGCATTCTTTATTGTAACAACACAACGGCCATTGTAATGCAATTCAGAAATAGACAATATGTAAATAAAGGAGCTTCCCTGTGTTCTAACAAAACTTTATTTATGGAACCTAAAACTTGAATGTTTATAATTTTCACATGCCATGGAATGTTATTCTTTTTTTTTGTGCTTTCTTTCTTTCTTTTTGTTTTGCACCAACCAGTATAAAATAATGACTTTCCAATGTTTCTTATTTTGACCCCATAATGAATATATTTTACCGAGTGTACATTTATATATGTCTGTATCTATGTGTATAAGGATTTCTGTAAAAATTTCATGAGACAATTTGCAAACTTATTATGTATATATAAGTCTGATATTCCAATTCTGTCTATTCTATTCTGGTCTACTCTATCCTATTTTATATAAATATGTATTTGTAAAATTGGGCATGATCTACTAAATGACTTCACAACCCACTAATAGCTTGTCAATTACAGCCAAAAATGTGTTGCCTTATAATAACTCCTGTTTTGTAGCATGGATTAAGTTATTGAGATTTGCATTTTAATGCTGGTCTCTCTTTCCATCCCCTTACACTCTCACTTCCTTACCAACACTTGCTGCAAGCAACATGCTGTATCCCATTTATATAATATGTACTCATGTTTCAAACAATGATTTTCATCTTTAAACCAAAAAAAAAGGGTGTTACTATATGTGCTTATGGACATAATGATACTATAAGTAGATATGGAAGGGTAAATAGATATCAATATATATACTTTTGACAGAATAATATCATTTTTTCATTTACTGTTTCATAAACTGATTTCTTACCTCAAAATTATTAATATTATGTATATTTTGGAAAAAATTATTCATATTGATTGTTATATTCTACTTTTATTGTATATTTTTTCCTGAAATTCCAATTCGTAGGTATTAAAGACATTTCCAATGACTGGCTTTTATAATTATTTCTATAGAAAATATTTTTATATCAAAATTATTAATTTAGAATCATTTTCTTTAAAAGCAATGACTAGAAACAAAATTAGAATGTCAACAGTTATGATTTATAAGACTATTGATAGTGTATCTATGAGTTTTTTAAGATGCTTTTGTTAGGTTGAAAAGTTCCCTATTATTCCTAATTTGGTTTTAGTGTTTTTATCATGAAAAAGGTGTTGGATTTTGTCAAATGCCTTTTTTTTAAAGATTTTATTTATTTATTTGACAGAGAGAGAGATGACAAGTAGGCAGAGAGAGGCAAGCAGAGAGAGAGGGGGAAGCAGGTTCCCTGCTGAGCAGAGAGCCCAATGAGGGGCTCGATCCCAGAACCGCGGGATCATGACCTAGGCCAAAGGCAGAGGCTTTAACCCCCTGAGCCACCCAGGTACCCCTCAAATGCCCTTTTTTGTGTGTGAATTTAGACCCTTGCTTTGTTGTTTTTTCTCTCATTCTGTTAATGTGGTATATTACATTGATTTTCTTAGGTTGAACCAATCTTGAAAAAGTTTAATAGGGAAAAAGAACAATTGATTACTGTTGAGAGTATTCCAGAAGTTTTAATTTTATTCCACTGATTTTACATATTTATCCTTCTACTAATATTATCCTATCTTGATTAGTAGCTTTATAATTATCTTGAAATAAATTAGTGTGAATTCTAAAACTTTCATCTTCTTTTTCAAACTTGTTCTGACTATTCTAGTTTCTTCACCTTTGGAGAAAAATTGTGGATTTGGTTTGTCAATTTCTGTAAAATAAGCCTGAGGGGTGTGTGTGTGTGTGTGGAAGTTTTAATATTAGTTGAAAAAATTATGTTTTTTCTTTACTGAAGTTATATATACATTATTTATCGGCATGAAGCTTTATACACGTATTAATATTCATTAATTTGCAGAGGCTATAAAAATTAGTAAACTAAGAAATAGTAGAGCTATGACTCAGAATTTTAGTAAATGCATATTTTTCTTTGCTTGATATTCATAATAAATACTTTTGTATGGGTGGAGTCCTGTAGTTGTTTAATCATTGCTCAATTGAATACACTTATATTTGAAATAATGTGTTTCGAATCCTTTTCCAAAAGCGATCATTGCCAGCTGTAACCAATTTGTCTGTTAGTACAATAGAAATAGAATTAAATACAATTTTTGATTAGCTAAACTAATGTGCCAAATCCCACCCCCCCCACACACACACATCTCAAATGCAGATGTTAAGGATTAAACCTGTAGGTATTTATATGTGAGAATAATTGTTTATACTTCAAAAGATTGTTTATACTATTTGTAGTCCAGGACAAGTTCTCCTTGAATAATCAAAATGCTGATGTTATCTAGTAGCTAAACGAATACCTTTTCCTGTCTTTAAATTTTTCTCTTGTTTTTGTTAAATAAAATATAATTCAGTCATTAGGAAAATTGCAACACTGCAGCTTTTCAGTTTTAATCCCAGTTTTTAATTGACCATTGATGCTTCAAGGATACAGTTCATGTCTTATGAGATCTGATTAATAAAAGCCGACTCTAAAGATTTTACCAACAAAGAAATACAAAATCTGATACACCTACACCAAATATTATAAAATAGCAGTTGCAAATAGAAAACCTAAAATCTTAATCAAGGTCATCTGGAAAGTCTTTATACTATACTTTATCCTTATACTGTAAATGAAAGTTACATGAACATTTCATTTCCTAAATTATTTCCACAGAGAAATTTATCTTAAAAGAAATTTATCTTAAGACTGTATTTGATGTGTAAATAATTAAATAGACTGTCAAATAGTTATGCAGTTCATAATGAATGAATATAATTTTTGGAAATTGTTATTCTTCTTTATAATGAAAATAAAATATTTAGATATTACTTTGAATCTTTTAGATATAGGGTCTACAGAGTTTCATAGGTGAAGGGATGTGACTGACAGCCACAATTATTTATTTTTTATTGAGGTTCAATTTACATAAATTGCACAGACCTTATATATTCATAGGAATCCATCTAAGAGCCATAATATTTTTATCACCCTAAAGAATCCTTTCTGTGCCTTTTCTGTCACTCTGAACCTCGCTCACGATAGGCAAAAAAATGTTCTAATTTCATTCACCAAAGACTGTTTACCAGATCCAGAACTGCACAGAAATGAAATATTATATCATGTATTCATTAGTGTTTGAATTTTTCTCTCAGTATAATTATTTATTTATTTATTTATTAGGAAAGAGAGAGAGTGAGAGAGAGAAGGTCAGAGTGAGAAGCAGACTCCCCATGGAGCTGGGAGCCCGATGTGGGACTCGATCCCGGGACTCCGGGACCACGACCTGAGCCAAAGGCAGTTGCTCAACCAACTGCGCCACCCAGGGGCCCTCTCTCAGTATAATTTTTTAAAGATTTTTTTCAAGTTGTATATATTAGTAGTCCATTGCTTTTTATTGCTGAACAATATTCCATTATATGTATACCACAATTTATTAATACAAGTTATAATTTTACTTAAAATATAATAATTATATATATATATTAAATAATTTTATTTAAAAATAAATTTAAAATCAAGTAATAAAAATCTGAGTTTTTTTCCTGGTTTCAAGCTTCTATGAATCTTTTTGTACAAGTGTTTTTATTAGGTTGTGCTTTCATTTCTCTTGTGCAAATACCTAGATGCATAATCATTTGGTAAGAGTAGAGCTGTAAGAGCACTCTAAGCCATTGTAAGGATTAATTTGCTTCAAACTTATGCACTCCTTGCTTGCTGATCCAAGTCCCTTGATCTGTAATAAAACTAACTTATATTCTTTAGGATTTGCAGACAACTGGCCTTGAGGAGTGAAGGACCAAACTTCTCAGAAGGTAGGGCCTGACTACAGCGACCACTGATGCCAGCAAGTCTGTTTAGGGTTGTGCTGACATATGACTTAACTGCCTGGGCACCAGCTTCTCCTCTATGTAGACCCCTCCTTTCTGCCATAGCTTCCCCTTTAAAACCTTCTGGCCTCCCTTGGACTGGGAAGATGGTCTTTGAGACATTAGTCCCTTATTTCCCCAGGCTGTTTACTTCCTGAATAAAACAACCTTTTCTTCTCCACCATCACTTGGGTCTCAAGTATTGATTTTTGAGCAGTCAAGCAACCAAACTTGAGTTCAGAACCGGTTCTCTGGTAGCATAGGTAAATGTTTAACATTATAAAAACTACTAAACCATTTTGTAATCTGGTGATACCATTTTTCAATCTACCAGCAACGTAGAAGAGTTCTTGTTGCTACAGATCCTCACCAGGTTTTGATGTTGTTCATAAATTTCCTTTTTACCTTTCTCCTATGTATGTAGTGTCAGGAGCTCACAGGGCCTGAGAGGGAGCTTAATGAGCTCCCAAGTGTTGGAGTAGATGATTAAAGCAACAAGTCAAAAATGAAAGAGTTAAGCCTTAATCACTTATGGTGATGGTGATGGTGCAAGAGACCAAAAGTTCTCTGATTCTCTGAACTACCCGCTGGTTGAGAGGCATGTGGTTCAGCACTGATGTGTCAATTTCCTCACTGTTGAGGGAGACTGAACAAAGTCTGGTACTCTGGAGTTTGGTAGCATTATGGATTTCGGGGATGGAGGTGTGGAGGAAGGGCTAAGAGTGGAAAATACTGGGTGTGGAAAAGTATCTTCATGATTTCTCTTCTTCTCCTACCCAATAAACAGGTGTCAGCAGATGCACCTGAGGAAGATCTCTGTCCAAGACTTCAGATAAAGAGACCTAGGAATGAAGGCATCAGGACTGGGAATGCGAACTTTTGTGCTTCTGCTGCCAATGCCTCTGTTTATATTACAAAACTCTGAATACACTGTGATTGTTTTTGCTTTCAACTTCCAGTTATCTTTTAAAGAAATAAAAAGGAATAAAATATTGTCTTTTATATCTATCCCACATATATCCTATTTTCAAAATATTTTTTGTCCTTCCTTAATGGTTTTGAGTTTCCATTTGGTGTTATCTGACCTCTGTTTGAAGGGTATCTTTTAGTATTTCTTGTAGTCAGGACTATCGGTCAAATTCACTGAGCTCTTATTTATCTTGCTCTGTCTTTATGTTTAACAAATATTTTTCACCTGATAATGAATTATAATTTGACAGATTTTTCTTTCAGCACTTTAAGGATGTTCCATTGTATTCTTCTCTCAGGCATAAAAATCATTCACTGCTTGCTTTCTGACGCGTTAAAAAGATTTCTTTCTACAATTTGTCCAGTTTTACAAAAAAAAGTTTAGGCCGATAAAAGATACGCTGTTGTAGTCAAATGGCTAAATATGGCCTTACTAACAGCAAATATTATATTTCATCTTAGTGGATTTATATTCATTTTCTATGATGGAAAATTTTAGTACATACAGTACTATGCTTGGTTTAGTAATAATATTGGAGCAATGCTGTCGAAAGTATTTCTGTTGCCTATGTCAACAGTATGATTGTATTTTGTTCTATAGTGCTCAATATTAGACAATTATAACCTTCGATAATTATTAGCTACTAAAGAACCATTTCATTTTTAAGAATTGTTCACTTGTTATCACCAATAGAATGATCCCAGAATGTGTCTTTTCTGGAAAACTTTGTAAGTAATAGAAAGAGCATGTCTAGGTGATTTAACTTTTTCTAGAGTGAGCACTTTTGGGCATCATTATCATGCAATAGTGTATTATTATAGTATCAGTACAATACATATTACTTCCAAGTGTCTTAATGACTCCATGAGTTAAACTTGTGGTAACTGGTTCCTGATGATTTTGAAAACAATAAAAATTAATAAGCGTGTTATACTTGTTAATGTTCTGAAAATTATGATCTTGAGCTCAACTAAGTTAATACTGCTTCTTTGGGTATTGAAAACTATGCTGAAGTTTGTTGGCTCATAGAACATTCTCTGACTGTTATATTGAGTAAGATAAATGGAAATTATATGTTGGATTTGAAAATTATCAGTACTTGTACATCTTAAAAGGAACTCTCCAGAGATTAGAGCAACATTGATCACAGTATTAATATTTTAAAGATTTTTTTTTTTTGTCAGAGAGAGAGAGATCACAAGTAGGCAGAGAGGCAGGCAGAGAGAGAGGGGGAAGCAGGCTCCCCGCCAAGCAAGGAGCCAGATGCGGGACTCGATCCCAGGACTCTGGGATCATGACCCGAGCTGAAGGCTGCTGCTCAACCAACTGAGACACCCAGGCATCCCAGTATTAATATTTTAGATACTGTTTACTTTCAAGAGAAATCTTATTGGCAATGTATTTGAGCTAAATAATTGATGGTTCTGGTTATATCAGTTTCCCTGGAATATTACAGTCTTGTTTGTATTTTTTCATTTGTATTTATTTGTATTTCTAAGCAGACAGCATGTTCCTTTTATACTGAACTATTCACAATTCACTGAAAATGTCTAATTCTCTCAATTCTGTGAAATTTCTCCTATTATTACGTCTGCCTGGAATGATCCAACCTACTTGCTACTGTTGAATACCAATGGACCATTCAAGGTTTCACTCAAGTATCATTCTCACCATGGAGTGTTCCAGTTTCTGAGGCAGAGTTCACCAGTTCTTACTTTTTGCCACCAAAGCAATTATGACATGTTCATACTTATCAAATATATTTCTGTTTTCTGTAAAGACATAAGGTTTGAGAGGTCTGGGAAAAAGTACCTGTGTAAAATAACTAAGATGCTAGAGTCTGTGTAGGTATTCAATATCTAGCCATGACCTTGTTAACTTACTATATCTCAGCAAGCTTGTTTTCTCATATGAAATGAAAGCTAACTCCCATGACCTCTTATAGCGTTGTCGTTAAGATTATATAGCCTAATGAATATAAAGCACCCAAAACAGTAGGAACATAATAAGCTTATGGTAAACGTTATTGCAATGTTTCAGTAACACTAGGTGTCTCCACCTTCGAACAAAGGTTTTTTTCAAAGTGCGATTAAGCAGACTCTTTACCATTTATCTCAATCCTAATTGATAAGTGAAAAAAACCTTAAAAATTATTTAAATGACATTTGATTATATTTTGCAATGACCAAAATGAAACGTTCAGTCTTTCAATCATTGCTGGATTGTCAAGTATAAATTATTTCAAACAAACAGGGCTCAAAGTAGAACTCATAATCACCAATCATTTTGTCATGATTTCTGAATATTTCCAACAATTGATTAAAGGCACAAGGTGAAATATTGCTAATGCAAACACATAAATAAGATTGGGAAAACAATCATTATGGAAATGTTATTGCATTTTCACATTTATTTGTAAAATATTTCAAAACCTGTTGTGTGAACTATTCTTTTTAAGTAATTCTGTTCCATGAACATTCCCATAATTATAAAGAAACAACTGAAAAAACTGGATTTAATTTAGTATTTTATGTGAAGTTAAGGGAAAAGTATTGTATTGGTTGAATGGTGAGCAAAAAAAAGAGAAAGTAGCCCTACTCCATAGTGAAAGCTCCTAAATAAAATTTTACTTAAACATAGATATGAATATCACTTTTATTTATAAAGTTGATTAATGCTTCTTTGAAAGTAATGGGAGTAATGTTTCTAGAAAGTGAAGCAAAGGTTCTACTAAGCACTAGTGTTTTTATGTGAGGGTTTGGACTGAGTGATATTTACTTCATTGAAAAATAAGTATTAGGGGCGCCTGGGTCGCTCAGTGGGTTAAGGCCTCTGCCTTTGGCTCAGGTCATGATCTCAGCGTCCTGGGATCTGGCCCCGCATCAGGCTCTCTGCTCAGCTGGGATCCTGCTTCCCCCTCTCTCTCTGCCTACCTCTCTGCCTACTTGTGATTTCTCTCTCTCTGTCAAATAAATAAATAAAATCTTAAAAAAAATCAATATTAATTTTTTACTGATGCAAAAACATAATACATATTTTTTCACTTAAAAAATGGAGTTATCATTTAATTATTTTGTGATTTGATATTAGGTCCACAATGAAAGCAGCTATGCATAGGGTAAAGCTCAATTACAAGGAGGGTTTCCCCCAAATAGAGACTTTCATTGACAAATATTCCTTTGGAGTAAAATGGTCCCCAGTATCTACTGAGTTCTACAGGATAGTTCAGAGAATTATTGCAGCAATTCTCTGCTTGGATAGATTACTTTAGATTGCTTCTTTCGTCTTGAGTGAACGTGATTAACAAGATGAAAGACAACACTAAAAATTGTTCAAAAGGCTTTAAAAGTCAATTGTGAGAACAAATTAACTGATTATATAAAGTAGCTGATTTCTGTCATCATAAGAATCACTTCTCTTAAGTGGAATCTATTCATTTATCAGGCACATATTTGAGGATTATCTTCAAAAGTAGATTAGAAAAAATAATTTATAGAATTTAAGCTTTCTATGTGGAAAATAAATTATTAACAATCTCCTTACTGATTTATTTTCAGGCTTACTTTCCTTATAGTTTAACTAATGAGTAGAAGGATATGTAATTTAGGGGAATGTTTTTTAGTCAAAATATGTTTTCTAATTCCTCAAGTCATGTTTTCTCAGGTGGATTTTCCAAAGTCACTAAAACATAAATACAACCAAAGGCACTGTATAGATTTAGGCATACTTAAAAGTAATCAATTCACATTCTTAAGTCCAAACATTGATCCTACTTGTTAACTAGAACAAGCCCTTTCTTTTTTTCTTTCTTTCTTTTTTTTTTTTAATTCTTCTCATATAATCTTATTTCAGAGCCCTGGGTAGAATAACACTTCTCAGAATGATCATGCTTATTTATTTTTTTCACAGTCCACTTTATGTATTTAACACAACTGACAGGATACAAATATGAATGAATCAAATCAAAATCTACCTAATGAATGTGATCCTCAAGAAATTTTTTTACCACGTATGATTTATTAATATACTTACCCTTAATTACATTGTTATCACTAGTACAGTTACTTTCACTACTCCTTAGCCTTTTATGTTTGCAAATTTTGACTCCCTGTAGCAAAATGTAGGTTAGCTCACTCAGCACTTGTAGCCGATGATGTCAGTGCTCTGCCAGGATCCCAGTGGATGTCTGTACCAATTTTATGTTCACAGACTCCTCCTGTGCTCTCATTTCCCGTGGCCCGTATGTGTTTCTGTATCTCAGAGGGCTTCTACACTGTCAGAGCTCAGATATGGAGCATGGGAATTACTTGAGCAATTACTCTCTCTCTCTAGGATGCTGCCCTGAACCAATGACCTCTGGGTGTGGGAATATAAATATTTCTGCTCTCCCACACCTAACAGAACAATGATGTGATCCTGCCACGGACTCTAAAGCTCCGTTGTGGGACTGAGTCAAAATTATGCACTGGGGCACCAGACTTGATGTCGTACTTTAGCATGGCATTCTTCCCTCCTTTGTCTCATCCCGCTGTCTCTATTAGCTTGTCCTGTAAACAGATCACTTCCAAATACAACTTCCAAGTCTGATTCTGTGGAACACAATTTAGGACAATATCCAATTCCAACTTCCTTCTCTTTTTCTTGATTCTACTGTCTGTAAAAGCTAAAAATTCAATTTCCCTACCTTTATAGAGCAACTAGCCAAGAGACTTTCAGAATCCTGGACTTGACTTTTTTGAGACTCTGAAATAAAGGAAGCAGCAACCTATGGTTTTTGTAATGAGAGACAAATAAACGTACATTCGCGTTAGAAATTAGAAATTCGGATAATTCTCAATAGATTATGTTTTTGGAAGAAAGGTGCTGTATTTTTTACCTCTTTATGTCTTTTTATTGTTCTCTGTAGCATAAAAAATATTATGCATGCCTAGAGAGACTATTCTGTGTCTATATTATTATATAGACACAATTATTATATATTGCATGTTGATAAGTAAAAAGCACTTCAATTATTATAAAGTATTATTTATTGATTTTATACATACATAATTTCCTTCTTTTCTCATTAGAATAAAGACGAAATGAGGGCAGGAAATAGATTTTTATCACTTTGTCCCTAATGCATAGAAAATGTCTAATGCATATTAAAAATTCAAAAAACTTGCTTAATTACTTGAATTAATTGAAGAATAAAATATACACATAAAACAATGCAAATGGTATGGTACTTTTGAAGCTTTCAAAGTAACATTACATATATTGTTTTACCCCTGAAAGGAAACTTAGAAAACATGTTGATAGATTATTATGTCTAAGATGCTGCCTAAATATTTCTATGAATAACAGAATATCTGCTCTATATTTAGGTAAGCAAATAGGTGAATGGGTGAATGCAAGAAGGAATAGAAAACCAATAATTCTGACTGCAGCTTTTACAAAGGATTAATTCTGAGTTCATGAAAAGCATGTATTTTATATTTTATTTCAAAATGCAAGTTTTCTTTTTTCATTTTTTTTTTTTTTTGACTTGCAGGAATCAATGGGATAACCAACAGCAGAGGAGAAGAATGTGACATATAATGGAAAACATCCTGGACCCAAATCAAGGAATCTTAGTTTATTAGTCATTAGTTACGTACTTTGGATTACTTTAACCTTCATCTAAATTGGGTAAGTATGACCTTAGAAAGATGCGCTGTCATCCAACAGTGGCTATCGCATGATTCTCATGCTGTATTACTACCAGTTACACAACCGATGGATGTTTCTGAGACATCAGCTATGAACTACATAAATTTATTATTTTTATAAATTTAATAAATGGTTAGATACTGATAATTCACAATTAAATCTCATTTAATAAAAGACATTTTAGGGAGTATAAAAATTAACAAGATTCTGCCCTGCTGTCAATATTCCATTAAAGGATTTGGTGAACAAATGAGATTTTACATAAAATGACCTAAGTGGTAAACTAAATCATACAGTTGACTCAAGCCCTATTTAGAATCACTTATTACTATTGAAGCTGGCTTATAGTAAACATTCGTTAAATGCCACTGTGGTAGACTGGGTTGGTCATATTTTTATTATTTAGGATTATTAGTGCCTTTCCTCCAGTTTGGTGATTTTAGATTAGTGTGTGTTCATATGTTCATATGCATATGTTAAAGTGCCTACCTGTAACATAAAATATGTTGACTACTTTGTTTTTATAATAATCTTATGAGAATAGCTGGCAACTGAGTATTCAGCCCTATGTCCTAGGCTACCAACAGGTGACCAACAGGTCCTTTAATGAATTGGAGACTCTAGGTCACACATTTACCCCATTACGAACATAATGAGACATATTGTCTTTCCTTAATTACATGGAAATTGCTTTGAGGCATTTATAGTCATAACCTCAACTAACTTCATGTTTTCAGTATATTACTATTTAATTGCTTTAGAATACATTATCAAACGAATTAATTCAACAGGAAACACATCCTTAGGGGAACTCTCTGTGCATGATTTGCTGAATATTCTCTGACCTAACACCAATTATCAGTGATTTTTTTGCTCAAAAAAATCTGTACATTTGTATGTTAGTTGTATCAAATATCAAAAATAATCCATATGTACCATACATGACTAATTCGTAAGAACTAAACGAAAAAGAAAATGAAAATTCCCATTTGAGTTCCCTTGAGGAGAGAGCAGTTGTCGGTTTAATTACCTTTTTTTTTACATTCATAAAAGTAGATCCATGAAATTAGACACTATTTATTGCAATGTTTCAAATGAGCTTTCTATTTATGTCAGCTTCTAAAATGAGGCAAAATTAGTTTGGGGAGAGAACTTAAAGGTTATGTACTCCAAACTGATAAGAAAACAGTTCTGTGAGGTTTGATGATTAATCAAAGACTGTATGGTTATTTAAAGATAGACACACTATTTGAATACAAGGGAATGAGTAAGAAGAAATAGTCAAAGAAGAGTTGTCAGGCTACAAATTACAGAAAGAGAAATGAGGCAGAGATGATTTTTCAGAAGAGTGAAGAGCAAGCTTTTAGATGTGTCAGATTTGAAATAGAAATGCCCAGCAGACAAATAAAAAGTCCAGGCTTGAAATTTAAAGTAGAGAGATTAGAGCTGGAGATGTGGGTTTTAGGATCAGCTTCAGAGTGGTGATAAGCACCGGGCTCAGAGAATTCTCTGGGGAAGTTTGGACTGAGACTAAAAATTTCAATAAGCATATATTAGGGGTAAAAGAGTGGAAAGATATAAAGTGACTTCAGGAGATTTTCTCTCATTTGTCTCATGCTGCCCATGTATTCAGTTGCCCCTTCTATTCTGGTTCTTTTCCAACACTATTTATAATAGTACTAAGAATCTACCATCTTTAATACAAAAAGAGACAACACCCCATTTCTCTGCGTAAAACTCTCTCTACCCAGTGTTTCATAGCCACCTTTCTAAAAAGATTATGAACTCACTGTCTTTGTTCCCTTCTCTCTATGTTTTTTTTTTTTTCTTCCAACTCCTACACTCTAGCTTTATCTCCCACTTCTCTACTCAGCCTTATAAGGTCACCAATCAATGGCTCCTGATAGTAACTACAAAGAACAAACTTCAGGGCTTATTCTGCTTCACTTCTTGGAATGAAGTGAGTATGTTAACCACTTTCTCCCATAATATTCTTTTTCCTAAGCACTATGCCAGCCTCTTTTGCTTATCTTTTTCAGTCATCATTTTATTGACTCTTTTTCCTTTTCCTTAAGTGTTAGTGTTCCCTGAATTCTGCAAGAGATAACCTCATTTCTTACCTGAGAACCACACCTAGATAATTTTACTCACGATCTTTTGTTTAAATGAATTAACATCTATAAGAACTAACACAGAGTAAGTGCTATACATAAAAAAGGCATTATTACCACCTGCATGTTATTTAATCATAGGTAATATCTGTTTTTCCAGGGATTTTGCACTTGAGCAAACTCATGTTTTCTAATATGAAAATCCCTAGGAATTGCATTGAGCAAAAATGGAAGGATACCCATATTGAACCCCACAGGCAAATCAGTTGGTACCATAAACTAAACATGCTTAAATCTGATCTACGTACTCAACCCCTTCCCCCAGTCTTTTCTTTCTGTGGAATGCTGATCTCTTTGTGTAGCCACGTGCTATGTGGAATTATCTGCCCTTCTGCATTGTGAAGTGGTTAGAATTTCCAAGCTTATAAAATAAACTCCCTATTAATTTGTAAATAAGGCTCACATAAAAAAGGCAATGTCATTTTCCAAAACCAAGTCATTAACATCTTCTTTTTATAAAATATTTCATTTATTTATTTTACAGAGAGAGAGAAAGTGCACAAGTTGGGGACAGAGGGGGAAGCAGGCTCCATACTGAGCAGAAAGCCTGACATGGGGCTGACCCATGACCTGAGATGGGTCCATCTCAGGACCCTGGGATCATGACCTGAGTCGAAGGCAGATGCTTAACCAACTAAGGCACCCAGGTGCCTCAAGTAATTAACATCTTGACATTAAAACAATAATTTATAAAGTGTAGAAGAGAACAAATCTAAATTTAGAGAGTAGCCTTTTTCATTTGCTTATGTGGGGTCGAGGGGAGAAACACACATATAAATTTATCAGGTTTGTTATCATCATATTCAAGTCAATGTCGATGTTTTTTCTTTCACAGCAATATAACCAAAAAGAGATAATATTTCAAGTTGAAAACCAATTGTATCTTCATACATGTCTATTCCTCCCACTTTATGGTAAAATCCCAAAGAGGCTTTAAAGAGTTTGAGACACTCAATAAATTTCTGATGTGTCAGGAAGAACCAAGAATTACAACATTACAGATAAAAAAGAAACGATTTCTTGAAGAGCAATCAATGATTCAAAGAACAGAGAAGACAATTAGGAAGTAATCAATGGCTTTGATAGGGAAGGTTAAATTGAATGATGGGATATGGAATTAGAATAGAATAAATGAAAAAATTAATAGTTATGAAATTATACTAAGAGAAAGTATGATTAGAATAGGTATATTATTCAGGGTAGGCTAGATAATACAAAAAATAATAATAACTCTTTGGGAATTCTTAACATCAAAGGTTGAATTCCTTTTTATGGTTGGCAGGATTCTGCTGCACATAGTCACTTAGGGATCCAGCTGACATAGGATTACCCATTTTGTAGCTGTTAAAATACCTTACATTTTCATACTGGAAGACTGTAACATACAGCCTCCTTTATATTTGTAGCTGGAGAAAGGAGCTGAGGAACCACCACTTTTCCTGAATCACTTTGGCCGGTTTTAGACTCCAGATCACTAATCAGAACTAATCACATGGCTTGGCAGTGTGGGAAATCAAGAGCAGATAATGGAATATTTGGTAAACACCACTGTGATTTCCATAGGTACTGAACTGCAGAGCAACTTACTTGACAGAATTAAATTCAGTTTTACCCCTTCACAATATACAGCAAATCTAAAATAGAAATGGTTTAGAAAAACATGCTACAATGGCTAAAAAGAGAGATTATGTTCAATATTCATCTGTGACTAACATGGCCTAGGCACAACTTACTATTTACTCTTTTCTTTTTAATTTCCTTTTTCTGTTCCTTTCCTTTCCTTTAGTTTCTCGGTTTGTCTTTTCAGTTTCTGGTTGCTCCAATCATTCCAGGTTATTGTCGTGATGTCCTGATTTCCTACTTTTTTTTAACATTTTTATCCTTATACCATAATACACTACCTTCTTTCGGGGACCAGGCTAGCTGTCAATTACCCTTCTGATAAAAGACTTAAAAATTTCTCAGTTTTTTTTTCTTTATAAACCACCTCCGTAAGCAGCCCAAGGTGGTCTATAAATAAAAGCAAGAAATAAGAAATCAATATCTTGTTGGAAACAGCAGGAGCAGACTACGCAGAAGCACCCTTTATAAGATTTTTTTAATCAAATGTGTTAATTTGATCTAGGTCTACTTTCAGTCATATCTGTTATATGATATACTCTTTTTAAACTCTGGGAAATAGATATGTAATAGTAAGTTCGCTTCAAAAATCTCACTTTTATGTTATTACATTTTCTGAGGACAATAGAATTGGTTGCTATTCATTTAGAAAACATAGTTCTGGGAGGGTTTCTTGTTGTTTTGTTTTGTTTTGGTATACACCCAGATCAGGAAAAACAAACAAAAAGTATTGCACAGTATTATTTATACTTAAAAGACAGAAAAATTGAATTCAAAGAAAAATTAGTAAAAAAAAAACCCCAACATGAATCCTTTGTAAAATGTCTCTGTGTAAGTGAGGAGGAAAATATGATTATTAAGATTTAATTCTGTTTTGTATTTTTTGTAATAAAGAAATGGGCTCTGATTTTGACAAAGTTTAATTTTTTACTTCTAAATGATAATATAGATATATCTTTATCATCATATTTTCATTTGTGCTTTTATAATGTAGTTTAAAAAATAGCAAATGTGATTTTTAAAAGACCATTCAGTACTTTTTGTCAAGTAATGTGCTGTACAATTTTGAAAAGATAATCTATTTAATGTAACTTATCAAATTAATAAAAGCAAGAATCTTAATTCAGACTATGAATGGTTGAAAAGAAAGTCTGGAAAATTAAATTTGAAAGGTGAGACACAATGCAAATTATGCACATTTGGTTTATTACATTTCCCTTTTAACACAAAATAATTTAATTCTATAGCAAAATATATGTACAGAAATAATATGACTTAACATGGGCTTCTTTATTCCCTAGGGAATGTACTCATATATAACCACTTTATAAAAATATATATTTTTGAAGATTTTATTTATTTATTTGACAGGGAGAGAGAGAGAGATCACAAGTAGGCAAACAGGCAGGCAGAGAGAGAGGGAGAAGCAGGCTCCCTGCTGAGCTGAAGGCAGAGGCTTTAACCCACTGAGCCACCCAGGCGCCCCCAAAATATTTCTTATGTTAACTATACTGAAATTAAAATAAAATAAAATAATAAAGGCTGGGAAAAACAAAAAATAAAATAAAAAATATTTCTTATGCTGTATTTGCAGTATTTGTACTATTTGAGATGTGTTAAAATGTTATAACCAAGTTAAAAAGATCATGTAAAATGGTCAATAAACTACTCATTTTTCAACTTTAAAATATTTACCCAAACAAGTAGGGAAATGAACTATTTACTGTCCTCTTAAATAAAATTTCATATGCTATCCTGAGAACTAATGCCTCTAGTTGTTAAATTCTCTTTCTTAGAACACAATAATATTTACTTATAAGACGTTTGTCCAGTCATGTTTTGACAAAGTCACAAGCTTTTCCAGTTGGTTTCACACATATTAGAGAAAGGGAAAAACACTTTTTCTTGCTATTTGTTTGATTGATTGGCTTTTGTAATTGGAAAGGAATGATACCATGAGAATTAAGTTACAATTAAATTAACATCATAGAAAGTAGGAATAAAGGGAACCCCAGATGTCACTATGTCATTCTCATATTCAGTAGACTATTTTTCACAACAGTCTTAACAAGTGATAATTCATTTCTCTTTCAACCTTTCATAGTAGAGAAAGAAGAAAAAAAAGAAAGAAAGAGAAAGGGAGGAAGGAGGAAGGGAAGAAGGAAGGAAGGAAGGAAGGAAGGAAGGAAGGAAGGAAGGAAGGAAGGAGGGAGGAAGGAAGGAAGGAGGGAGGGAGGAAGGAAGGAAGGAAAGAAGAAAGGAAGGAAGGAAAGAAGGAAAGAAGAAAGGAAAAAGAAAAAAGCAACCAAGCTCAATATTCCTATAAAACAGAGAATGTGATCAATGAATTTATATGTCATAAATCACTTTTAGTGAACAAAATATGCATCTCTTAATTTCCATTTATTGATCCAATTCCTGAAGTTAGATGTGTGAGAAATAACCCTTAATTTTGTAAGGGTTCATATGAAGGGTTCGTATGAAGGGTTCTATGTTTAACTTCATAGCTAGCACTGAACACCATTTGGCCAAATACATGAAAAACGTAAGCTAAATTGTTCTTTTTCTATTTTATTTTATTTATTTATTTGACATAGAGATCACAAGTAGGCAGAGAGAGAGGGAAGAAGGCTCCCTGCTGAGCAGAGAGCCCAATGCGGGGCTCGATCCCAGGACACTGAGATCATGACCCCAGCCGAAGGCAGAGGCTTTAACCCATTGAGCCACCCAGGTGCCCCTAAGCTAAATTGTTCTTAAATTGACTCTTTTCCTCTGACATCATGTCAGACTCTGGAATCTTATGCCAAGGTATCAAGCCAAGGTATATGTTTGGACAAAGGAGGGTTCAAGAATGAGACCATCATTAATTAATCAGAAATCCCTTCTCTTGTGAAACAGGAACTGTGGCGGTGGGTAGGTCCTCCTTTGTAAAGTGTCTTACACACTAGGCATCTCTCTAGAATCTCTCTTAATTGCCTTAGTCCTCATGAACTTCTCTCTCTCTCTCTCTGATCTGTGTTTCCCCCAAACCACTGAATAAGAAAGGGTTTTTAGACCTTATGATTTTCCAAGATTTTTTTTTATAAACCCTTTAATGTAACCCAAGGATTTAGGATTTTTTAATAAAAAGCCAGAAAAATAGTGAGATCTACTTGTGCTTTCTGCCCTGCCACAAACTTTCTTTAAGGCAATGAGAGACATTGAATGTGTGGAAATATGAGAAAGGAGTCATGGTGGAATAAAAGAAAAACCAGAAATAAAAAAATCCCAAATTAAACCCCAAAATCCCAAATCCCAAATCCCAAATTAATTCCAAATTGTTCATCGAGTATATGAACAATCCAGGTACTGCATATTATCTGTTCCTGCGCATAAAGATATTCATAGCTACACCACAGTCCTCTTCTTTTATCACCTCAGATATATTAGTATATGATTTAACTTTCTGTCTTCCTATTTCCCAGTTAATATTCTGATACATTTCCATGAATCAATATCCAATTTTAAATGTGGCTCCCTCCCTGAACATAACCCTCCTGATAAGATATGAGAGTTGAACATTACAGAGGGCTAGATGTCATATTCATACATGACTTTTCTGTCAGAGTGGCACAAAATTTTATCTTAAGTTTATCATCACTGAAAACAGATAATCTATTTTCATGTTAACAAATACTAAGATCTATATTAAATAACTTATGTTGTATATTTAAATTTAGCACAAAACTTTCCACTTATCTCTATTAAATTCAATGACATTTAGTTATTAATTTTAACACTTTTGAAAGTAGTAGGAGAAATTTCTCCTAGGTTACACACCATGTGTATGCAAAAAAAATTGACCAATTTGGATTGTACTATTCTCTGAAGTATTTTCCCATTAATAAATCAGAAAAGATACTGTTAAAAATAGTTTTTGAAAATTCATGGGTTTGACTTGGTGTATCAGTTGAGTAGACACATATTTTAAATATATAGTATTACTTGTGTTCTTTTTTTAGTGAATTTATGCTAATCTTTCATTATTTTCTTTTCTAAGGACCTATGGAAATAATAATCATATTCGAGATTATTGTGGGATAAATTATAAAGGTTATTGGTCTATAATTTTGAAAATTTATTTTTATAAATTAGGTGATATTTGCCAGTTTCAAGACTTAATGACCTTTTGTGTTATACATTAATGACTACTTTTATGTACATAGTACATAATATAATTTCTAATATATAGCAATTGCTAAATATTTTTCAGAAGGAAGGAGAGAAGAAGAAAGAAATTATATTCAAGTAAGGGAATTGGAAGGAGTCCTTCTAATAATGTATTTTTTCTTCTTTCTGGGATTAAAAAATATTACCAACAGATATTTAAAAGTAGTCACAGAGGAAATAATGAAAAACTCCTTATCTCATTTCAAAAGAATTTAGAATATTTCCAAATAAGAGAACAGTGTAATATTTTACTCCCCACTGATTTTATTATATAATATCACTTTTCTATCACTGCCATTTATGTAATATTTATTTAAATAAAAATTTTAAAAAGATTTTATTTATTTATTTGACAGAAAGAGCACAGGTAGGCAGAATGGTAGGCAGAGGGAGATGGAGAAGCAGGCTTCCCGCTGAGCAGAGAGCCCAACATGGGGCTTGATCCCAGGAACCTGGGATCATGACCTGAACTGAAAGCAGACACTTAATTGATTGAGCCACCAAGGCATAGCTATCTAAATAAATTTAACACAGTTCAAAACTGTCACTTTTCAATGAATGGTTCTATTTTTATATGTATTAGAGTATGCAATTATAAAAGCACTTATACATACAACCTGGAACTTATTAAACAATTAATACATATTTGTAAAATAAATGAGTACAGGTCTACAAATGACTTTTCCAGAAAAATCAACACTGTCAACTCAAGCAAGTAGCCTAATATTTTAATGACTCTGCTTCTTGGCTGAAACGGGAATATAAAAACACCTACTTCATATAATTTTTGTGAAACTTTAACAAAATAAGTATATGAAAGAGCTGAAGTTTAAAAGATTATTTTTTAGGCTTTTTGTTATATTACTACTCTATATATTTCCTATTTCATAGCCAAAGTTCTTGAATGGATGGTCTAAATTTATCATTCTTTACACCTCCACTCACTGAAATCTATTCTTTCCTTCTAAATTATCTTGTTCAATTTCTTTGTAAGCTACTTATTGTTGGCCTATCCTTTAAATGATGATACTTTTAGTCTGATTTAGGTCCATTCTTGTTCATATTAAAAAAACCCTAAAATTAAAAATAAAATATGTCCCCTGACAATTTTATCTATTTTTATGTTTATTATTATTATTATTATTATTATTATTATTTGTGGTGAGATGACCATGTACACAACTACAGTCCAAGCATTCCTGAAGGCAAGGATCATAACCTTATCATCTACTGAAACACTCTAAATAGATTCTGTATGGTAACATCAAACAGAATATGTAAACACTGAATTCATTCTTTAAAACCAGGAACTAGAGGGACTGCTGGGTGGCTCAGAAAATTAAGCTACTGCTTTCGGCTCAGGTCATGATCTCAGGGTCCTGGGACTAAGTCCCACATCAGGCTCCTGGTTCAGGGGAGAGCCTGCTTCTTCCTCTGCCTGCAGCTTCCCCTGCTTGTGCACACAGGCTCTCTCTCTGACAAATAAATAAATAAAATCTTTAAAAAAATGTTTAAATATAAAACCACAAACTAGAGAGAGTTTAGATATTTGAAATGTGTGGGTAAGAAATAGCTTTAAATGTTCCAAAACAAGAGAGGAAGATCAAAATATTAAGGTGAGAAAAAAGAATTCTGAACTCTGATCAATTATTAAATGAAAATTATAGAAATGGAAGATACAGTTATTGAAATATAAAAAGAAAACAGAAACCTACCTTTAATAAGTGGGTTAAGTGGTAGATTCCACATAGATGAAGATAGAATCAAAGATTTGAAAATGGCAGAGGGACTGGGTGGTTCAGTTGGTAAAGATTCTGACTCTTAATTTTAGCTCAGGTCATGATCTCAGTGTCATGAGATAGAGTTCCGTGTTGGGCTCTGTGCTCAGTCTCTTGCAGAGTCTGCTTGTCCCTCTCTGCCCCCCTCCCCACTTGCTCTCTCTTCTCTCTCTCTCAAATAAATAAATGGATAAATAAATAAATAAATATTTTTTAAAAAAGTATAATAGCTAAAGTGAAATTAAAAAGAATGATGCTTCAATGTGAACAAAATTTTGAAACAACTAAAATGTTCATACCCTACAGATAAGTTAATTGGTGCACCACTTTGGAAATAGGAATTAATTGATATACACAATAGTAAATAACATTCTGAGAATCATTATTTTGAGCAAAAGAAACAAGACGGTAAAGAATGCATGATTTCATTTGTACAAAAGCCCAGAAAATGCAAAATAATTTATAATGATATAAAGCAGATCAAGGGTTTTATGAAGTGAGAGTCGGGAGAAAGATGGATTACAAAATGGCATAAATAGGGCCCCTAGGTGGCTCAGTTGGTTAAGCGTCTGCCTGCCTTTCACTCAGGTCATGATCCCAGGGTCCATGGGGTGGAGTCTGGCATTGGACTCCCTGCTCAGCGAGGAGTCTGCTTTTCCCTCTGCTTCTTCCCCCCACTTGTGCTTGCTTGCTTGTTCATTCTCTCTCTCACAAAAATAAATAATAAAAAATCTTTTAAGAATGGCTTGAAGAAACTTTGGGGGAAGATGAAAATGTTTATCTTGACTGTGGTGATGATAATGCAATTTTATACTTATGTAAATGCTCATTATTATTTTAACATAAGCACAATTTATTATGTATCAGTTATAACTTAACCAAACTATAGAGCAGAAACAAACAAAAAGCCTTGTATTGATTTTCTTAAGAGTAAATAAGATATGTGAGAAAAAATGCTCAATGATTAAGATAGGTAAACAAAATGTATCCTAGCTGATGAACACAGAGGAGGGAAAGAGGAATATATAAAGGGAACCTCAGTGACTATGGGACAATAGCAAGTAGTCTGGAAATCATGAAATCTCATACCCACAGGAAGAGAGAGAGATAATAAGGAGGAAAAGTATGTAAAGAAATAATGGCTGATAATTCTCCAAAGTTATAATAAACATCAACCTACAGATATCTAGCAAATCCCTAGCAAGAGAAATACAAAGTACTTTCATAATCAAACACTACAAAAAAAACAACATAAATAGAAAATCTTATATCAGTCGATGAAAAATGAGCCATTGCATACAAGGGAGTGTTTTTATGAACAATGGACTGCAATTTTGAAGTAATACACCAATTTATAAGGCTTATTTTAGAAGAACATATTACACAAAAGTAAGATTCAGTATTTTCTCCAAATTTGATTCAAAAGCATCCTGATCAAAATACTGATAGATTTTTCATAGAGATACAAAATATTGATTCTAAATTTTATGTAGCAGTGCAAATGACCTAGAAGAGACTAAATACTCTTGTTTAAAAAGGGACAAAATGGAGATTCACACCAATGGCTTCAAAATTCATTATAAAATTGGCACAAAAGAGAGCGATTGGTGACACTGAATAGAGAATCCAATAATATTTCTAAGCATAAATAGTGAAATGATTTTTGACAAGGGTCCCTCACACAACTTTTTTATACAGTAAGGGAAAATTTTTGATTTTTTTTTTGTTTCTGGACCAACTAATTAAATGTATGAAAAAAGTAACCTTGAGTCTTAATAGAATATACTGAAAAATTAATGCAAGATGCATTATAGACCTAACTAAAACTAAAACAAAAAATCTTTTAGAAAATAAATAAATAAATGTTTCATTAATGAAATGGTCTGAGTACAGGAAACCCACTGGCATATAAATTTTTATAATAACTTCTTCTAAAATAAGTCACTGATGTTCAACATATGGTATGCCATACTGAGTTTACTGACTAAAAGTGTATACAGTTAAGGGTTTATTTTATCTTATAGTTTAACTTTTATTAGTTAATAAAGTCAATATTAAAATGCAATTTTCTATTTTCCCTTTTACATAATTTATTGAAACTTAAATAAAGAAATATGTATTCTTCAATGTTAAAGTACTTTAACATAACATGTCCGTTACCCAGTCAGTAACTTTTTTGACAGTGGCCGTAGCAACTCCTTTCTAGATATGTCACCTGTGGCAAGGGAAACAAAAACAAATATAAACTATTAGAACTACATCAAAATAAAAAGTTTTTGCTCAGCTAAGGAAACAATCGACAAAACTAAAAGGCAACCTACAGGATGGGAGTAGATAATTGCAAATGACATATAAAGGTTTAGTATGCAAAATATATAAAGAATTATCAAACTTAACACCCCAAATATGAATAATTCAATTAAAAAATTTTCAGAAGACATGAATGGATATTTTTCCAAAGAAGACATCAAACGACCAACAGACACATGAAAAGATACTCAACATCATTGAACATCAAGGAAATGCAAATTAAAACTACAATGATATATCACTTCATATCTGTCAGAATGGCTGAAATCAACAACATAATAATAAGTGGAGAAAGGATAACCCCCTTGCCCTGTTGGTGGGAATGCAAAATGGTGCAGCCCTCTGGAACACAGTAGGGAGGTTCTTCAAAAAGTTATAAATAGAACTACCCTGTAATCCAACAATCACATTACTAGATATTTATCCAAATAATACAAAAATACTAATTCAAAGAGACATGTGCACCCCGATGTTTACAGCAGCATTATCTTCAATAGCCAAATTATTGAAACAGCCTAGGTATCCATTAACTGATGAATGGGTGAAGAAATACACACACACACACACAATGGACTATTACTCAGCCATAAAAATGAATGAAACTTTGTCATTTGCAAAGACTCTTGCTTCCTGAAATTTAGCTCAACCAGAACACTGGAACTGCAGGGTGATGCAAGGACAAGGAAGCAAATGGCCTCTTAGGTAAAACAAATACAATAAGTCCATTCACAACTGCAGAATGCAATGTAGCAGAAATTCTACCTATCCCTTGTACTTGCCTATAAGTATATATGACCCAAGGCATTGGTCAACAGCATTACATTTTAAATATGTAGTGTTTAATATATTTCAGCCTAAATGAGGTTTCCAAAAAAAACTTTGGGAGCTTTTCCAAAATGAATCAAAATAAACCATGTATTTCAGTTCTCAGTTTACTAACTTTGTGCTCTTGGTTCACAAATTATATCTGACAGTAATTTCCCTTGCTTCTGCACTTTCCCCTCTCAGGTTTGTATCACTGATGTGTCTTACTCTGTTTGTTATAACAAAATACCACAGACTGGGTATATAAACAACTGAAGTTTATTTTTCAAAGTTCTGGAGGCTAGAAGTCCACGAGCAGGGTGCTAGCATGGTCAAGCAACGGTCCTCTTCTGGGTAGTGAAAGAGACAAGGAATCCCTGCAGTATCTCGTTTATAAGAACACTATTAACATTCTTCAGGGCTCCATCTTCATGACCTAATCATTTTCCAAAGGTCCCAGCACCTAATACCTTTAGGATTTTAATATATGAACTTGAAAGGGAGGTATTCAGACCATTACGTTGTTCTAGCTTTAAAAAATGAAAAGAAAATCTTATTTTCTAGAAGACTTTAATATTGGAATTACTTTTATCTTGCTTTTTGATACAAGTTACTAATCAAAAATATCTACCGTGTAAGACTATTTTGTGGAAATATTTTGATTATTCAATTTCTGTGATGATTACAGAACAATCCAGGTTTTCCATTTCTTTTTGTGCAAGTTTTTAAAAATTGTTTCTTCCTATGAATTTTTCATTTATTCATGGTATTTAAAATTTTCTAGATGATATATTTTTTTAAGATTTTATTTATTTCTTTGACAGAAGGAGAGAGATGAGAAACAGGCAGAGAGGCAGGCAGGGAGAGAGGAGAAGCAGGCTCCCTGCTGAACAGAGAGTCCGATGTGAAGTTCTATCCCAGGACCATGAGATAGATCATGACCTAAGTCAAAGGCGGAGGCTTTAAGCCACTGAACCACCCAGCCACCCTGTAATTCCTTTAATGACTGTAGGACAATTCAAACTTTTTTAAGTGTGAGTTTTAGGTGTTTTTTTTTTCCTATGATTTTGTCCTTTAGCTCATTATATCCTCTGCATATTTCCTTTATCTGTCATCATGTTCTACTCTGCAATCTTGTTCTATTCTGCAATCTTGAGTAGGTTATATTGTGCTTTGTTGAAATGAATGTTTAATCGATAATTTTTACTCTTTTTTTTCTTATGATTGTATGTGAGCTATAAATTTTAGTTTAAATGCCGATTTTTCAAGTTTGTCTGAATATCTCTATACATTATAGTATGTACAAAATATTATCTACTCCCATAAAGATGTTCAGTATGGAATATTTAGAAGAGTGTGATATATTTCTAAATATATGAGAATTTTGCAGTTATTTATTATTATTGATTCATAACTTATTTACATCGGGGTAAGAGTTTGTTCTCAATGTAATTAGTTTGTTCTCAATGTAAATTTTGAAATGTGTTAAGACTTTAGTTATAACTCAATATACCAATCACTTTTTGTAAATGTTTTAAGAGAACTAAAAATAATTTGTATAATGCAAAGTTTTTATTTCTTTACTGACTTTTTGCTCAACATTTCTATAAATTTTTTTCTTTTCTTTTTTATTATTATTTTTTAATTTAATTTTGTTTTTCAATGTTCCAAGATTCATTAAATTATTAAGAAGTGCATGTTAAGATTTCTCTTGATAACCATGTGTTCGCCAGGAGAAAACAGACAACTATAAGTAGCAACTTCAGCTTTCTCTAAGTGTCTGTTAGTATATATTTTTTGTCCTATTAATTTTAACATCTTTCATTTTTATATTTAAGACATGTGCCTTAAAAATAGCAGAGATTGGATTTGGTATTTTTAATGGAGTCCCATAGTTTTTTTCTTTTGTTTTGTCACTTTAGAGTCAATAAAACTATTGATTTATAGTTAGGTTTAAATACATTTTATTTTAATCCTCTCATTTGCCCCAAACATTCTTTCTTTTTTTTTTTCTGTTGTTTTTAAATTGAGTATTTTTAATTGCATTTTTCTACAAAATGGTAAGTTATATATTTTTAATTTTTAGGGGTTACCCTAGAAATTATAATATATACCAAATTAATTCATCTAAGGCCAAAGTTTATCTTTGATCCTTCTTCTAGATAATGCAAAAACTTTTAAAATATGATTTACCTTCATTTCCCAATTACATTCTTAGTATTTTAAGTCTCTCTTGTTTAGATTTACTTATATTATTGTAAACATGTAATCAGATTATGTTTCATAAGCATTTACAAATAAATTTTCAAATTTACTTATTTATTTACAGATTGATTTGCTCTTCTGCTTTTAAGATTACCCATCCATATGGGATGATTTTTACTTATCTTAAAGTTTTTTAATGTAATTTTGTTCATGATAAGCAATCTCTGTTTTTGAGTTTTTGTTTTCCTGTGGGGAAAAATGGTGAAGTCACTTCTTGTCTATTTATTAATTTCTGGATCAGAGTTATGCTATTGACTTTATAATGCTTTTGTTTCCTCTAGAAATGGTTCTGAGTTCTTATACTGATATTTAATATTTGTTTTATTTATAATACAAATTATCATAGATGAAAAATAATTCCAAATTTTTTTCTACATGTGGTGAGCAAAAAAAGACCTCCCTGAAGATATCCATACACTATATACAAATACCTGTAAATATGTTACTTTATATGGTAAAAGGACATTGCAGATGTAATTAAGTTAGGGATCTTAAAATGGGATGTCCGGCATTATTGTGATGAACACACTGTTGTCTCAAAGATCCTTATAAATGAATGAGGGAAGGAAGAAAATCACAACCCGAGTGATACAGTGTGAGAAAGAGTCATTTGGCCCTTGCCGACTTTGGCAACAGAAGGGGGTAATATCCAGGTAATGAGGGTAGCTTCTAGAAATTGGAAAAGGCAAGAAAATGGGTTCTCCATCAGAGCATCTCAGAGATCAACATAGCCTTATTTTAGCCCCATTAGACCCATTTGAGAATTCTGATCTCCAGAGGTATAAGATAACAAATTTGTGTTAATTTTTAAAGAGATTTTATTATATATTTATTATTTATTCTTTCATTTGTTCATTTATTTAAGAGAGGAAGAGCAAACAGGAGGAGGAGCAGAGGGAGAGGAATAAGTAGACTCCATGTTGAGCATAGAGTCTAATGTGGGGCTTCATCTCATGAACTTAAGCTCATGACCTGAGGCAAAATCAAGAGTCAGGTGTTTAACCTACTGAGCCACGAAGGCCCCCCAAATTTGTGTTATTTTAAGCCACTATATTTGTGGCTATTTTTTATGCTAATTGTAAAGCAGCAGTAGCAAACTTATACACTACAATTCTAATTGTTATTCTCTTATAGAATCAACATTTTTTATAAGGGCACTCTCTTCCTAGGTACAGTGTTGTTCTTTCTACATTATAGTTATATCAACTTGCTGAACTTCCTCTGGATAAGAGATACACATTTGTTGTACAGTCAGAATTCCCAACTTTTCATGATTTTTTCCACTTTAGAGCTTAGTCTGCAGTGGACACGGCGCTAGCTCTTTTCTAAAATTATCCTTGAAATTTCACTTTAACTCTTGTAAAACTTCTCCCTACTCCAAACACCAATGACCATATTGCTTAATTTGGGGGTTAGGATAGGTAAGGGCTCCTGGGTGGCCCAGTCAGTTGAGTGTCTGACTCTTGGTTTTATCCAGGTCATGATCTCAGGGTCAGGAGGTAGAGCTCTGTGCCAGGGGTTGGGGGGGTAGTGCGCGGGGTGGGGGGGGGAATGTCACTTAGCTTGAGATTCTCTCCCTCTGCCCCTCCCTCACTTGCACCCTGGTGCACTCTCTCTCTCTCTCAAATAAATAAATAAAATGTTTAAAAAATACAGACAGCAAAGGAAGCATTGTTTTTACTCATTAGGTATATGTTTATATCAACTGCTGATGCTCAGAATGAGCTCCAATCATAATTTCAAAAGTAGCCATTTAACTCAAAAGTTGAAAGAACCTCTTGTTTTTCTTCTACTTGTGTCACGACCTTCTCCTAAGGAATTACTGGAGAATGTCAAAGTGTTTGAATGTAAAAAAAGACATAGGCTGAAAAGACATAATTAGTAATTAATATTAACAATATATTGTGTATACAATTTTGTTAAAAATTAGTTACATTTTTCCTGAGAATTTGCAACATATATGTACACATAATTCTTATATTTGATATTTACAGTTATATTTTTTACTATCTTCTCTCCTTTTAACACTATTATTTTTTTCCTTTTCTTCTCCTTGATCTTTGAATGACACAGAACAATACATTCACAAGTGTTAACGCCTCTCACTTGGAAAAATATAATGAGGGCTACATGCAATAATCAACAGGCGAATAGTGTTAGCTTCTAATTCATTTATTTCCATAGTTCTAAAATTATAATTACTAATCGGATCTAGCTTTAGAATAACATAATTTATGTCTTCCCTTTAGTTCTTCTATTAAAATTATTTTCTTTAAATATTAGCATATTCAGCCACTGAAACAAATAATCTAAATGTTAATAAATATGTTATAAGTAATCACCAAGTTTACAAACAAATTAACTGAATTAAAAGCCCTCCAGTAATCAAATTATAAAACTCATTTTTGAAAATCAGAAGTTTCATATTTTTCCAAATTACTAGTTTTCTGACACAATATTCACATCATTTGCCAATGTTTTTTAATCCAACTTTTATAAACCCGTATCCCTGATGCTTATTTTGGATGACTAATATACATTGTTTCTCTGTCTTACTTTTGTGTGGAAGTACTTTTTAACATATCAAAGAAGATGTTAATGTGGTGAGTATCCATAATCCAATTTTCATTATCAAAACTTATTTCCAATGACAAGTTCACGTAGGGGAAGCAAAATTCACCGTAACACGAAAAATATTCACTAATTAAACTGACAACAAGAGCTAGTTTCTATTTAAATACAGGTCTTGTTTAATACTAGGACCCTTTTCTAGTCTTTCTAGGGAAGGTTTTAAAAATCCGTATCCTGTCAACTGACAAAACCGCAAATCAATTACTAACTGAATTAGTTTATTTTTAAGCAGATGAAACATTTCATAAAATTAATTACAGTGTTTTTGAAAATGCTCTCATAAGCAAATCCAGGGCTGATAATCAGCTGATATGCACTGGTTCCATATCGGCTCGGATGCTACTTCATGTCATATCAGTTGTAAATATTTAGCATAAAACTATTTAAAAGACTTTGGCACCTAGAGATCTGGCAGAGATAGACTAGTGATCAACTGACAAAGAGCAAATGAACAAAGATGATGACAGTAGATATGCTTCAAAAATGATTATTATATGAATAGACTAAGAGTGGTCTTTGGAAAAAGTGATAAAGCTTCAGATAGTTTGACATAGATGATCCTTTTAAGATCATGTTCTGAGAGCCTCTTATAAAGATGATTTATTTTGTAATTAAATGATTTTGTCTAAAAAATTATCCACAAAAGTAAACTTAATTCATTTTTGTTCACACATTTGTTTACTTATTCATTTATTCAGGTGTAATCATAATTTGAAGAAATATATTAAGTATATACATTCACTGAAATGATTTTAATCTCATTTGATTTAATTCTGCTTGTTCACTTTATATTTACAATATAATTTTGACCTCATGCCAAAGGATTTACATTAAGTAGACTTTTCATGGAATAATTTCCCATGATTGGTAAGAACCCCCCCAAGTGACAAACTGTGACAAATAAAGATAAAGGAAATATTAAGAATTCATGGAGAGGATTTTTAGGGCAGTGAAACTACTCTGTATGGTACTATAATGGTAGGTATATGTCCTAAATTTGTTCAAACCCACAGAATGTATAACACCAAAAGTGAACCTTCATGGAAACTATGGACTTTGGGTGACAATGATGTGTCAATGTAGTTTCATCACTTGTAACAAATGTACCACTCTGGAAGGAGATGCTGAGAATAGGACAAACTATCCTTGTGTGGGGCCAGAAGGTAAATGGGAAATCTCAGTATCTTCTGCTCAATTTTGCTGTGAACCTAAAACAGCTTTAATTAATAAATTCTATTAAAGAAAATCTATGGGAGCCCCCAACAGAGTTACCATTCTTAATCATGGAGGATTGGGAGACCTCACTAAGAATATTTTTATTAGTTTAAAATATGTATGCCGAATAAAGCAGGAACAGGATTCAGAAAGATGCAGCACTGCTTCTTCCTCTAACCTTCTTTCCTCTCATGCTTTCTCTCACTTTCTCTGTATTCCAAATAAATAAATAAAATCTTAAAAAAAATAAATTAAAAAAAAAAGGGGCGCCTGGGTGTCTCAGTTGGTTGAACAATGCTTTCGGCTCAGGTCATGATCCTTGAGTTACAGGATCGAGTCCCACATCAGACTCCCAGCTCCACCGGGAGCCTGCTTCTTCCTCTAACCTTCTCTCCTCTCCTCCTCTCTCTCACTTTCTCTGTCTCTCAAATAAATAAATAAAATCTTTAAAAAAAGAAAAAGAAAAAGAAAGATGCCGCATGCTCTTCAGAGAGACAGGAGCTTATGAGAAAAACCAGTTGGTAGGACCAGGTACAGTACATTTAGCAAAGTGAAAGAAAATAACCTGGCCATAGCATGTAAAACAAGAAGCATGACAGAAAGAATCGGGAAATACAAAGAAACCAGGTTTGAAGTTAGCGTATTAGTTACTGTAGAGAAAACAAAACCAATTATAGACCTAGATATATTGATAAATAAAGATATAAATAAAGATTTTAAGGAATTGGTCCAACAAAATTGTGGGGGCTGACAAATCTGAATTCTGCAGGTCAAGCTGGTAGCCTGGATCCAGGAAAGAATTAATGTTTCAGTCTTGAGTCTCAGGCCATCTGGAGGTAGAATCTCATTCTTTTTCTCTAAGGCCTTCAATCAATTAGATGAGACTCACTCTCATTAGAGAGGGTAATCTCATTCTCTCTCTCTCAATCTCTCTCTCTTTTTTTTTTTAATGGAGGCTCCACTTCCAACATGGGGCTTGAATTCATGGTCCCAAAATCAAGAGTCACCTATTCCACCAACTAAGCCAGCCAGGCACCCCACAGAGGGTAATCTCTTTACTCAGTCTACTGATTTAAATATCTTTTTTTAGTACCATATAATGTATTATTTGCCCCAGGGGTACAGGTCTGTGAATCATCAGGCTTACATATTTCATAGCACTCACCATAGCACATACCCTCCCCAATGTCAACAACCCAGCCACCCTATCCTTACCCCCCTACCCCCAGCAACCCTACTTGTTTCATGAGATTAAGAGTCTCTTATGGTTTGTTTTTTTTTTTTTAAGATTTTATTTATTCATTTAACAGAGAGAGAACACAAGCAGGCAGAGAGGCAGGCAGAGGCAGAGAGAGGAGCAGGCTCCCCGTGGAGCAAGGAGCCCAATGGGGACTCGATCCCAAGACGCTGGGATCATGACCTGAGCCAAAGGCAGCTGCTCAACCAACTGAGCCACCCAGGCGTCCCAAGAGTCTCTTATGGTTTATCTCCCTCCTGATCCCATCTTGTTTCATTTTTTCCCTCCCTACACCCCATGACCCCCCCCTCAAATTCCTCATATCAGAGAGATCACATGATACTTGTGATTTAAATATTAATCACATTTACAAAACATCTCCACAGCTACATCTAGACTGTGTTTAACCAAACATTTAGACACCACAGCTTTGCCAAGTTGACACATAAAATTTAACATCACAACTAGTAATGGAGAGCAGGAACAATAATATAGTAATATAGGTCTACAGTCCCAAATCTGAATCCTGGGACCATATATGTTTAGGAATTCATACTGAGGGGGTTGTGATTTAAAGAGATAATAAGTTGCTTATATTGCATATTTTACTACATTGCAAACACAGTCCAGACATGGAAGCTCACGAATATTCAAATTAAAGGGGATAAGTAAATAACATCATGTCAGTTAAGATAAAATTTCATTACTAATGGATTTTGGCAATAAACTTATAAAAGATGTGACAGATCAAGATTAAAAACAGAAATGCACAGTATTAGGCCACTTTTTTTTTCTCTCTCTTTTCCCTTCAAATGTGTGATTCTTCTCTACTCTGTCCCATATTATGACCATAAATATTGAATTCTACTTAGCCCCCTCTCTATTCTTTTGACCTCTTGACACAATTAACATTTGGCAACTCAGTTTCTTCTAACTATCTCCAACATATGTCTCACATTGCTGAGTGGAGTTCTGATTTAAAATTGTGTCCTCAAAAAAAATAAATAAAATAAAATAAAATAAAAATAAAAATAAAATTGTGTCCTCTTTCACCTTCAGTACATTATATAGCGACACCATTACTAAGTCAAGCAATTAACCAAAGTATTTTTTCCAAGTAATAATATTTTTTCTCCTATGTGAATTTCTGACTCTATTGATATATTAATTCAGTTTTCTCCTATTAAAGTGCCTGGAGTAGCTGGTAGTGGAGATAGAAATTTGAAGTATATTTGTAATATGAAATGTGAAGGACCTGAGGTTTGCATTTAAAAGGGAAGGAAACCCTTTTCCTTTTCAAAGTATCATTGGGATCAACCTGGGGATTTGCCTCAGCTGAAAGCCCTGAAGCTCTGTTGTCCCTTTCAGTACAACTCCCAACAGATCCTTTCATAATCTTAGTGAATTCAACCTGGTCTGCTGGAGCTCTTCTATTGACTAAAAAATAGAAAACATTGCTTTAGATACGAGAGAATATATGCTCCAACAGTTTAACAGTAAAGGGGTACAGGAGTTGCTGGTCTCTTCATCAAGGTAGCAATAAAAAAAGATGTGTTCTTGGTATATCAAATTGGAATTTTGAATGCACTTTTCCAATTATTTACTCAGCAAATATTTTGAAATATCTATTTATATATTAGATCCTGTCTAGGACATGGCATACTGCCCCGCTCATGTACCACTTCCATTGTAGTAGGGAGAACAGACAATAAATCCATACGTGGTAAATGTGTAAACTGTATAGTGCATAAGAAGGTAGTAAGTGCAATAAAAGTTAAAAAGTAGGGCAGAACATATTACTCAAGGTGCCAACCGGAAAAAAAAGGAATATTCAGAAATGAGATTAAAAAGAAATTAATAAGTAGACTATTTCAAAAGAGTGGGCATGGTTATGGAATCATGTAGGGACTAGCAATACTGGAAAATCTTTACTACATCCAGACCTGAAGTGACAAGGGAAGGGAGCCATAAAGCACTATGCGGTGGGTGCTATCCCATGGGAATATGGTTGACCCACAGAAACTATAGTCTTAAATTAAGGAATGCATCACTGCAAAACTAGGGGATAGCAAGAAAGGAACCATGGGATTAAATATTCTGGCCTCTCTTATTATTTAATCTCCTGGGAGTGCCATATAATAACCAGCCTCAGCGTGGAGCAAGGGAGCCTGAAATGCCAGAGCACAACGAAGGCCAAAGATCATAAAGATAGAAGAGGAAGTCCCACAAGACTAGAGTTATTCAGAGAGTGAGTCGTTGTGGTATTATGGGTAGTTTGCAAGGTTAAATAAATTAGCCCAAGTTCATCTCACTATTGAATATGTTAGTCATGTTCTAGAGCATTGTTAACAAAATATTATAAATTAAGCACTATATATACATTGCATTGTTTACCATGAAACTTAGTAAACGTGAGAAAAATGTTTCTGGTGGATAATAGCTTCTGTTTATCAACTACCTGTTTGTACATACATTTTTATACCATTTGTGCATACATTCTAAGCCATTAGTAAGTTGGGTATTTACTATATTTAAGTACTAGAAATCAGATCATAAACTGTTATTTTGGCAAGATATCAAATGAACAGTGTTTTTGTTTGTTTTCTTTTTTAGTTCACTCTTAATATAATCATGCAGTTCTGTGAAAGCTCTGTTAGTTTCAAGAGTTATTATATAGGGCAAGAAATATTAATAAAATTGACTTAAATTAGATGTGACTGGATAGCCCATCATAGACAATGTGATAAAAAAGAAAAGAAAAAGATATCTTTCCTTCTCATTTTCAGACTTTCCTACCCTAATTTCAAAATTATTATTTTGTTTTGGATTTCAATATACTAACTTAACTATAATTATAGCCAATTAAATCAGTATAATTTTGTGGTCCAATGGAGCATGTCTACAGTTAAACTAAACAATTGTTCATATAGCATGTTCTACATTTATTCAGTAAATACTGGAAACCTGAGGCAACAGATTTAACACCAAAATCTCAAGGACATAGATTGGGATGATATCATTTGTGGTGATTTGAATTATTCTCTGAAACCAACTTTAAATCTCCAACTTCTAGAAATAGCACAAGAGACAATTAAATATCTTCCTTCATTCAGCCATTTTACTTGGGTATTTTGCTGTTTTTAGTTGATCACAATATGAATGGACACAACAAATTTGGTCTAATAGGATAGAGGTACATAAAACAGATAAAGATAAAACACTTGCAATGATTTAACACGTAAAGGTATGGTAATATGAATTCTCTGAAGATGGTACCAAAGCCTAGTTTTGAGAAAAAGAAAATTTTGTGTTAAAGTTACCTTAGAGCTGAGTTAGTTAGATGAACTAGAAAACAACAATATTTTGGGGAAAGGACACCATTTGAGCAATACCAGAAAGGTGAAAAACCCAACTGTCATAAGCCCAACTATTGGGTGGGGAACCCAATAAATGGTTTAAATGCTACACATTAGGTGAATAAAGAGATAAACCTAGAATGCTAAGGAAACGTAAGATCACAGGGGGCATTTTATGCTCTGCTAAATTGCACAAATTTTAACCTACAGAGTTTGAGAAACACTGCATTTTTTTTTGCTTTGATCAATTATTTATATTTATGAGATGGACTAAAAATATCTCAGAAAAAAAGAGAAAAGATTTCAAGGAATATGAGAAGAATTAGGAGAGTTTAGTTACATAACAGCCATTTAGCAGGGAGCTTCAAGAATAATTAATACAAATAACCATTTTTAAAATTCGTGTATCTCTTTTTAGTTTTATTTTTCTCATGTACCTGCGTTTTCTAATAAGCACTTTGGAATGTACACTGAGTGCATATTTAAAATTAGATTGCTATTACAAAAAGTTTTTAAAAAGATCTTTGCAAATAAATAATAATCATCTAAGTGTAATGATTTCTTCTTAGCCCATTTTTATATGCTTGGAATGTGAAGATGACCTGGCATTCTTAATTGACACTTATCTGTCTTTTGATAAATGTGAGGAGTGCTGTATTTTCTAAACATTACACAAATGTATTCTAGTTAGTATGTCTTTGGTAAACAACGATTTGGTAGGACAGTAGTGTGTATGGAGTTTATTTGAATATATAACTTAAATATAATCTCAGTTATATTGGACAAAACTATATGCATTCATGGATCATTTCCAAGAGAAAAAAAGAAAAAGATGATTCTATATTTTAAAAAAATAAGTTCATAAAAGAAAACATTCCATCTTGGAACAACATAAGACATAGGTTTATAAATATTAGTTTTTAAACCTTATATCAAGTGTTAGCAGTTCACCTTTTGTCATGAGTACATATTAAAAAATGAATTTTTACTATTTTCTTTAAATATTCTTAAAGAGAAAGAACATCTTAGTTAAGGTATTTTGATACTTCCAGCCACTCTGATGAAGATATCCTTAATTGTAGACATATATTCAGAGAATTGCTTCCAATACACTTTAAGGTCTTTTCCTGATTGCTTGAAGGGAATGTCATTGTGGGACTTATGATTGTATCATGCTATGATTGCATCATTATTGACTCATGGCTTTAAATATTTGACTTACATAAATGAATTGTATCTGTTCTTATCTGATACCAAGAAATTGTCTTTATAGTTCAAAAGTAGCTTATTTAGGAGTGCCTGGATGGCTCAGCAGGTTAAGTGACAGACTCCAGATTTCATCTCAGGTCATGATCTCAGGGTCCTAGGATCTAGCCCTGTGTTGAGTCTGCTTTGGGATTCTCTCTTTCCCTCTGCCCCCCCCCCCAATTTGTTCCCTCTCCCTGTCGCTAATAAACAAATAAGTAAATAAATATTTTTGTTTAAATATTTTGTTTGAAAAATAGCTTATTTAAACTCACTAAACGTCTTTACGTTTGTTAAGAATAAACCCATTTTACTGATCTGGAAAACCAGCTATTGCATTCATTGTCTGCTTCTCCCCCTCCTGCTGATCATGTGCTCTCTCCCACTCACTTGCTCTCTTTCAAATAAATAAATAAAATCTTAAAAAAAAAAAAGTAAAGTTGCTGGATTATATAGTAGATCCATTTTTAATTTTTGAGGAATTCCATATTGCTTTTCATAGTAGTTGGACCAATTTACATTTCCAATAATATTGTTATAAGGGTTCCTTACATCTTTGGTAGCAGCTCTTGTCTCTTATCTTCTTGATAATAGCCATTCTAACAGGTATGAGGTGATATCTCAATGTGGTTTTGATTTGTGTTTCCCTGAGATGTTGAGCACCTTTTTATTCAGTTTTCTTACCATTTTTAAAATCGAACTTTTTTGTTATTGAGTTGACTAAATTTTTTATGTATTTTGTATATTAACTCCTTATTTGACATATGGTTTGCAATTTTTTCCCATTCTGTAGGTTGTCTTTTAATTTTGTTAATTGTTTCTTTTACTATGCAGAAACTTTTGAGTTTGATGTATTGCTGTTCGTTGATTTTTGTTGTTGTTGATGTTTGTGCTTTTGGCGTCATGCCCCCCAAATCATTGCCAAGAGCAATACCCAGGAGCTTCTTGCCTATGTTTTCTTCTAGGAATTTAATGGTACCAAGTCTAATTTTTATGTCTTTAATCCATTCTGAGTTAATTTCTGGGAATGGTGTGAAATGGGGGTCCAATTTTATTATGCTGCATGTGTTTCTTCAGTTTTCTCAACACCATTTATTTAAGAGACTATTCTTTCCACATTGAGTGTTCTTGGCTCCCTTGTCAAGTATTATTTGATCGCACATTCTTAGGTTTAATTCTAGACTGTACTGTTTCATTAGTCAATGTCTATTTTTGTGTTGATACCATAATGTTTTCATTACTATGGCTTTTTAGTATAGTTTGAAATTCAGAAAGTGACATCTCCAGATGGTGGTTATAGTACAAATTTTTAGTTTCTCTCTCTCTTTTTTTTTTTTAGTTTCTCTTAACAGAGCTGATTCACTGCTAAGGTTGTCATTAAAAAACACTTAAAAGGAAAGATTAGCAGCAGAGTAAGGGGAGGTGTATAGTTAACACTTAGAGTTTTGAGTGTGTTCACATCCAGATAGGGGGATCCTCAAGTGGGAAGATCTCATATGTCTTTAGTCAGTCTTCTTGTCGCCTGAGGTAGACAGAAGGAGATGCTTTCCTTTGATTCTCTTTGTCTGCTCACTTTCCCTTCCTTTCTCTCCCTCTAATCTCTACAGTCTCTCTTCAGAGAAAGCAACTGGTTCCTCTACTTGCAGCACATGTAATGGGGCAGACCCTCAAAGCTCATCCCTCTACCTCTTCTACCTTTAAGAACATGCTGGTTCACTGCCTGGCTGGCTGTCGCCTTTTCTGGCTTTACCACCTCCACCAATCTTTACCACCTCCACTACCACCTGCCCCCAACTCTTTCCTTCACGGTCCAATCTACCCACTTTTGGGCACACAGATGCATGGATCTCTCAGGTGTTCTGGTATGCTGTGCAGACACATATATATATAGTTATGGATGGCCAAATAATTCAAATCAAAGGGGAGAAAAAAATAGGCACAAGTCACACTGTCATGATGCTGGCCTAAACACCACTTTTAAAAGTTGAGATTTAAAATCTAATAAACAATTAGATTGACTTCCTATTAAATATGGTAATTAAACACATGTATTTGCCCAAGTTTCCTCCTAAAAATTTACTAAATTGACAGTAAAATGTTCATATAAATAAATAGTATATTCTTTTTTTTAAATAAATAGTATATCCTTTTTTTGATTATTTTTTTATTTTATTATTTTTTTTAATTTTTTTATTAACATATAATGTATTATTTACCCCAGGGTACATGTCTGTGAATCATCAGGCTTACACATTTCACAGCATTTGCCATAGCACATACCCTCCCCAATGTCCATATCCCTAC
>CM052810.1:131467347-131522785 GCA_028533885.1 Nasua narica | reverse complement strand
TTTTCAGCGTTCCTCTGGCTATTCATGGTATTTTCTGGTTCCATATAAATTTTAGGATTATTTGTTCCATTTCCTTGAAATAAATTGATGGTATTTTGATAGGGATTGCATTAAATGTATAGATTGCTTTAGGTAGCATAGACATTTTCACAATATTTGTTCTTCCAATCCATGAGCATGGAACATTTTTCCATTTCTTTGTGTCTTCCGCAATTTCTTTCATGAGCACTTTGTAGTTTTCTGAGTACAGATTCTTTGCCTCTTTGGTTAGGTTTATTCCTATGTATCTTATGGTTTTGGATGCAATTGTAAATGGAATCGACTCCTTAATTTATCTTTCTTCTGTTTTGCTATTCGTGTATAGGAATGCAACTGATTTCTGTGCATTAATTTTATATCCTGAGACTTGATTGAATTCCTGTATGAGTTCTACCAGTCTTGGAGTGGAGTCTTTTGGGTTTTCCACATAAAGTATCATATCGTCTGCAAAGAGTGAGAGTTTGACTTCTTCTTTGCCAATTTGGATGCCTAAATAGTATATTCTTAAGTAAAATATAATACAAGAGTGATTTATAGGTGCACAATTTTGGAAGTTGAAAAAAGCACAAATTAGTGGAAACTGGTTTAGCAAATTTGAGAAATAGTAGTAGAGTCATAGCAGAAGAAGCCCCGAAGTAACATGATTTTCACTGCAAAAGCCATAAAAATCTCAGAAATTGGTAGCTCTACACATGAAGTCAGAGTTGGCTTGACAGCAAAAGGATTTGTTGACTTGTTGAGTTCTTTTTAGAAAATGGGTAGATCTTCAGAGTCTTCTTTTACTTTAGAGTATCTGTATGGAGCACCTCAGGAACGTCTAACTTCAAGAGTATAGTAGTGAATGAAGATGCTCCTAGATTTTTATTTGAAGTCTTTACTTGATAAGCCTTGCCTAAATACACCAAGCTCCTGTGCAACATTTTATTGCCTACTTCTTAAAGATGAGTATATAACCATGAATCCACAAATATTTGAGGAAAATTCATAAAAATCAGAAACTGAGACACACCTTCAGGAAAAATAAGCTTGGATGACCAGCAGCAATGTCCTCAGAGAGACGAGAAAGATATATTGCTGTGAAGAAAAGTACTCAGAGTATAAAACAGAAGTTGTTTGAATTAAACATATTATAGCAGAAAGGTTTTTTTCAATTAATATTTTTTTTGGAAAATAAAATTGAAAACATTCCATTAAAAAGGGAGAAAAACACATGCAGAGTAATGGAAATAAGATAATAAATTTGAGAAACACTTTGGGTCTCTAGTACCAAATATCTGAAATTCTAGAAATAAAGACAAAACTAGATCATGGTGCACATCTGCTTAAGTTGGAGGTTAATGAACATTTTTAGGGTTGCATGTATTCTACTATTACTTTGTTGTAAATTTCCCTAAATAATTTCTATTTAATAATTATTAATTATAATTTTTAATTATAAATAATTTCTATTTTTCTTGGTGCTATGACTGTTTACAACCTCTATGAATGGTATCACTTCAATGACCTCTATGTATGGTATCACTTCAATGTTTATGACTTAGAAACCTCATCATTACCATTCATTTTTCCTTTTTTTATACATAATATTATATTATATATTACACATAGTATTTATTCCAACTTATCAAGTGCTTCCGTTTTTGCTGCCAGCTACATGTATCTCAACTCTATCTTCTTTTCTATCACTCTGATGTTTGATTAAGATTTATTTATTTCTTGCTTTATTGTAGGGGACTGCAGAAATATACAATCTAATGTGAAATTTTTAAAGTAAAAATCTTAAAGATTTTTTAACTGTTTAAATTCTTTGAATTTAGTATCAGAACTGTTTGCTTCCTTTTTCAAGAAACGGTATATGTGGGAGGGTTTCCTCTTGATAAAAGCTAGTAGAAAAGATCAGATTGAGATTAATACTTTAGAAATGAAGTTTCACAGAAATATTCTACTCATTTTATCATACAAAATTACTTCTGCTTAGAGCTGAAGTTGGATATTATCAATGTGTAGTAGAAGCAACAAAAATCTATATTTGGAAGTTAAAGAAAATGACTT
Organism: Nasua narica; assembly: GCA_028533885.1. Classification (NCBI taxonomy): domain Eukaryota; kingdom Metazoa; phylum Chordata; class Mammalia; order Carnivora; family Procyonidae; genus Nasua; species Nasua narica. The sequence continues at coordinate 131,520,694 of CM052810.1, read as the reverse complement.
TTCAAAAGTACATGTTGTATGCTATTGTTCTGCAATGAAGGAAGGGTTAGCATAAATGCAGAAGAAATTTTATTCAGGATATAGCACGTATGAGGTTTTTTGTTGACTCCTCCCAAACAAAGATTCATCTGATTTCAAGAGAGGAGCAACAGCACAGGGGTTTTGAAATCAAGTAGAGTGGGCATGTAGACATGCCCTTTAAAGGATCAATACCCCAACTGGTAATGAGAAGTAGAGTCTATTTCATGAAGTCCAATACAAAAACTCATGGATTAGGAGTTCTATTATACTTAAACTTCCAAACTCAAACAGAAGAGCTAAAGAATTCATAAAAGAACAAGAGAGAGTCAGTCAATGGTCTTTAGTAAATCACCCTGTGACTTTCTCCACCACCAGTGAAGTTCCTATTACAAAGACTAAATTAAAATCTAGGTCTCACAGCTTATTTTGAAGATGTTTCCAGGGGAAGAGGCTGAGGCAGTCAATTTTCTTTTTAAAGGAACAACACCAGCAAATACTCATTACAAAAAGCTTGAATATCTTCCTGGATAAAACAGTCCTTGAGGCAAGGAAAATCAAACAAAAAGCTGTCTTGAGCTTTGATGAGTCTTAATCTTTTAAAGTTTTATTTTTTAAGCTTGAGCAAGGTTTTGTGAGGTATGCACTGTATTTTTATCTAAAATTAATATATCTTATGTTTATAACTGCTACTTTACTTTTGCATTAATTTTAATTATATAATTCTCATATTAATCTGGTAGGATAATAGGTTTTGTCATTATTTTTCTGAGTCTGGAATTCCTTTTCACGCCATGGACAGTTTCCTTTGTTCAGTTTTAATTACATTTCTCCCACAAATTTTTCCATTAGTTTCTAAATATGATAAAACATTCTAATCAGCTAGGGATTATCCTAAGATTATGGAGGATATAGGGGTTCAATATAAATGTCAGTATCCAAGCTTTCTCAAGAAAGAAATAATATTCCCCTTTTTAATTATATTTTTGGATTATATTATTGTATTCTTTAAAAATACTTTTTAAAAAAATATTTTATTTATTTATTGACAGAGAAAGAGAGAGATCACAAGTAGGCAGAGAGGCAGGTGGGGGGTGGGGGGAGCAGGCTCCCTGCCGAGCAGAGAGCCCCAGTGGGACTCGATCCCAAGACCCTGAGATCATGACCTGAGCTGAAGGCAGAGGCTTAAACCACTGAGCCACCCAGGCACTCCAAAAATACTTTTTAAAGCAGTGTTCCATTCCATTCTCAGGAAGAATGAAAACACACACATGCACACACACATACACATACATACACAAAACATACATGTTTTAAGTTTGCAAAAAGATAATTGAAAAGTAATCGTTGATAGGTACTGTATCTATGACTATTGTAAATATAACACTTACCTAAGAATCCCTTTCATTTGAAGTAAAACTGTCAACTAGCAAGCTAATGACTATGTCTCAGATTCGTGGATTTAGTTGAGAAAATTTCATTTTTAATTTTTGTGTGCCAAACTGATTTGTGATGAGAAGTATATAAATTTATCCAATTTTTGAAATTTGTGGCTTTACATAAAGTTGTTATTGCAGTCTTGGCATGTTCATTTTCTGCACTTAAGTCTCTGACTACAAATTTCATGAAAGTGCTATTTGTTCTTTAATAATTGATTTTCAATAGTTTTGTACCTCCACCTAGTATTCTGACCTTAGTCCAAGTTCTTTATCTCTCCTTGTGGCTCAACTTCCCCATCTGTAAAATTAAGAAATAGAAATAAATTGTTATTGACCCCCCTTCCATCTCTAGTATTCTAGATTCCATATCCAAATTATTGGTCATCTGAAAATGTGTTATAGTAACATGCACAAAAACTTTTATTTCTAAATACTTACCTGTCACGGACACTGAGATAAGCTCTTTGTATTCTATTTAAGCTTGATAACAACCATACAAGCTATGACACAAATTAGATAGTTTAGAGGAAAAAAAAGACTAAGAAACAGGTCCAAGGACACATATAATACAAGTTATGGAAGATCTGTGTTTGATGCCAAGACCAAGCTCTTTAACATTATCCTATGCTGAAATTACTGCTCTTGTTGTGTGGACAAATTGTGCCTCAAAATTTAAAGTTAAATGTTGGAAATCTGCCTTCATTACCCTGGGGGTGAAAATACAAGTCAATCGTTTCTTTCTTTCTTTTTGTTTTTCATTTTCTATATCCACCATTGCAAGATTCCCAGCCCAAGTACCTGGCTCCTAACAAAACTGAGGACAATGGTGATTAGCTATCTAAAGACATCCAGGAAATTTTCTGATTCCAGACCAAATACTTCCTGTCTCCATTATGTGGCAGGCTGAAAGCCAATTTCCCACTTGGTGCTTGGAATCAGTCACCGCAGCCATCACACCAACCCCTTTTTCTATTCTGTTTCTTTGGCATGAGATGTCACCAATATCTAAGTAGTAAAATTCCCCTTCCAGCTCAACATGAATATTATATCCTTCAGTGGAAACATTCTTTTCCAGCCAGACCCAAACTGTCGGAGGAACAAAAAATTATTTCTATGGCACTTTATTTGTGATAACCACTGCCACACCTTGATTCCCAGACCTATGTATTCTGACGACAGGAAAAAGAGGCTCATTTGAAGTCAAAGCTTCAAAGTTTAGGGCATAGTTTGTAAAACAGCATATCAGGTTTTCAGGGTGCTGTCTCCCTGATGGTAACACAAATACGTGTTAGCAAGTATTTTTCAAAATGATAATGTTTGATTCGACAGTAATTCTAGACTGGTTCAGAGAATATCCAAGTTACATCTGGCCTGGTAGAGCTACTGCTATTCAAGCTACCTCATATTTTGATGCCATTTGACATTCATGACACAGATAACATGTAGGTATGCAGTAGGAGCCAAAATATTGTGTGCTTCATGAAACCATAAGTTAGTCATATTCCACAGCAAAACTCAGACTGGGTGTATTATAAGACTTCTGACAAGTGTTCTCTCTGAAGTGTCAAAGGACAGTCTTTGTGGAATGAGGCAACCATATCATCGCTGTGCCCACTGCCCTCAAGCTAACCAGATTCTCTTGCCACGTTCCATAAATACCTTCCATCCCATTTATATTCAGTGTAGATGAAAGAGAAAATCAAATGATATTTCAGGTATGTGGTAGCAATCTTCTACCCATCACACACAGACAGCTGTCTTAGCAATGTGTCATCTTGATTCATAGCCACACAAGCTATAGGTGACTGGATGTTCAGCAATTTCCACCCAGTGCCAATCAAAGGTAATCTCTCTCTCATGTTATCAGAAAAAGAAGTAAATTAGTAAATATAGCCAAGAAATTGTGAACCAAATAGTAGGTCTAACTTGCTACCTATCAGTTGAGTGATCAGGCGATTCTGTGTCAAATCTTTTCTCCAAATTATCCAGATTCAGTCTTTAGACAGAGCCCATAAATCTTCAGGAGTCCTCTTTCCCTTCTATCAGCACCAGCTGTCTATCAGCAACAGATTGAAAGAAATAGCTTAGAGTATTATTTTCTTGCTCTGGGACACTCTCGGAAAAAAAGGTGCCAAATCGTTTCATTACCCAGCTGGTTATAACCTACTTTTCGAGTCCTCTTTCCATTCACTACAGTCTCTTTCCTTGTTCATTTATTACCTGTTTTAACTCATACCCTTCATCCCTGGTAGCATTTGCTGGCTTAGAAAATAGGTACTGTTTCATCAGGGCTTACGAAGATGCTGGAGGATGTCACAGGAAAATAATTAGAGATCTGATTCTGCCACTTGGTAACCTGGCCATATTCAAATTTAACTACACAGAGAAGTTATAATGTACTCTGATAATCCCCTACAAATGCATGCATACAATCAAATTCAGTAGTATGAACAGGATATTCTGTGGATTGATACCTCTCTTTCTCTAATGGTAATGGATTAAATGAGATGAAAAAAAAAGGGAAGATGAAAATGTTATAAAGTTTTGTGGTTGTAGCATTCCTCACCTTCTCATTCCTAAATGCTAAAAACATTTCCAGTGGAATCTTTCCTATACTGCCTCTCATTTGTGAAAACATTCATTTAGTCAGTTTAGGTAGCCATTCAAGCCTTTTATACCACTTATTTTAAATAATAAATGTTTAGTTGTCCATTTCATTTTCAGTGAGACCAATGGGACCAATGTTCTGAGGGTGATAAAGACTGTGATGTTTTTACATGATATTATGTTTCTTGCCTATACACACTACTTGCCTTTGTACAATAGTAAAAATAAAGTGCATACCTTGATCTCAGGAAATGCATGCATGTAAGCAAATCGATAGACTATTTACAGCTACAGTCCTTTAATAACGCTCACTGTGGTTAGCTCTGTTACAGAATAAGGAAAACCTAGAATAAAGCAGAAGATAAGCCACAGATAAGAGAAAACATTTGAAATTTATATATCTGATAAAGGTCTTTTATCCAGAATATGTAAAAGATTACCAAACTCAGTAATAATTTTTTAAACTAGTAAAGGTTTTAAACACACATTTTACCAAAGAAGTTGCAAAAATGACAAACACATAAAAATGACATTAAAGAAATAGAAATTAATTTGTATGACTTGATTCCCAAGAAAAAAAAATTGGAGACAGTTTTTATGCACAAGAATATGGTCTATCTTGGGAAATACTTTGTGTGCATTTGAAATGAGTGTGTATTCTGCTACTATTTGTTGCCTTATCCTATTATCTCATTGAAGTCAAGTTAGTTGTGTGTGTGTTTCAGATATTCTATACCATTACTAAGCTTATCTACTTATCCTATCAATTTTTGAGAGAGGCACCTTAACATCTCTGAATGCAATTGTGGATTTGTTTATTTTCATGTTTGGTTTTGATCAATTTTTGCTCCATTTATTTGAATTTATGTTATTAGATGGAAACACAGGATTATTATATTTTCTTGAGGAATTTGTTTCTTTGCTATTACAAAATGTCATTCTTTATCACTGGTAATACCTTTGCTCTGAAACTTGCTTTTGATTTTCTGAATTGTTTTTTATGCTCCCAATACTGTTGATTTTTGCTCTAACCTTTATTAGTTTCTTGCTTCTGCTCGCTTTGGGTTTAGTTTGCTTTTCCCTCTCTGGTTTCTTAAGGGAAAGCACAGGTTACTTACTGTTAATTTTTTCTTTTTCTAGTATAAGTCTTTCTTACTATAAATTTCCCTCTAAGCATTGCTTTAGCTGTACTTTACTATATAGTACATATTATTTCAATTAGTTCAAACTGTTGTTTCTTTAGAAACTTCCTCTATGACCCATGGTTTACTTAGAAACATGCTGTTGAGTCAATTATTAGCCATATCTTTCAATCTATCTTCCTGTTACCGATCTCTAGTTTGTTTTATTTTGTATGGTTTTATTTTCAGTTGTTTTAAATGTGTTAATGTTTTTTTCATAGCTTAGTACATGCTCCATCTGGTGCTTCGAGTGGTTGTTCCATGTACACACAAGAATAATCTGTATTATGGTGTTGAGTGGAATGTTTCAAATATCAATTAGGTCTACCTGTCGACAGTTCATGTTATTTATATCTTTATCATCTTTATATCTTTACAGATTTTCTGCTTTTTTATTCTATCAGTTACTGAGAAAAGACTGTTACATTTCCAAGTATAATTGTGGATTTGTCCATTTATACTTTTAGAGTTGTCTGTTTTTGTCTCATGTATATTGTAGCTGTTTTTAGGCACATAAATATTTATGGTTTTATGCTTATTTTTCTTGGAGAATTGACCTTTTTACTCACTATGCAATGCCTCTCTTTATCCACATTAATTTTTTCATTTGTTTTGAGACCTATTTTGTCAGAAATTATTATAGCATCTCCAGCTCTCTTCTGGTTAGAGTTTGCACACTACACTTTGCTTCTTTTTGTACTTTTAACTTGTCTATGTCACTATGTTTAGAAAAGGTTCTTGTAGATGGCAAATTCAGGGTTTTTCTTTCTTACTGAATTTGACAAACTTTTTCTCTTCCCCTTTCAGACCATTCATATTTTAGATAATTATTAATGTATTTGAATTGAAATCTATCACTTTGATGGCTGTTTTATTTATTTATTATTATTTATTTGTTTATTTATTATTTAAGGACTATGAAACAGGAGTGCCTGGGTGGCTCAGTGGGTTAAAGCCTCTGCCTTTGGCTCAGGTCATGATCTCAGGGTGGTGGGATGGAGCCTTGCATAGGGCTTTCTTCTCAACAAGGAGCCTGCTTCCCCCTCTCCCTCTGTCTGCCTCTCTGCCTACTTGTGATCTCTCTCTCTATATAAAATAAATAAATAAAATCTTTAAGAAAAAAAAGGACTATGAAACAGCAAATTACCAATTCCTCACTTCCTGTCCTTGAGCCATGTGTTTTGTTTTTACATATTCTATAAACACATTATAAATTTGCTTTAAACACTCAGTTCTCATTAGAGCAATTAAAACAAGAAAAATAGCTTATTTTATCATATTTATTTCATCTTAACACTTTTATTCTTTTGTGTAGATCATGATTTCTGACCAATATCATATTCCTCGGCTTGCAGAATATCTTTTAAGTATTTTTATAGCCTAGCTTTCCTGAAATTGTATCTCCTCACTGTTTTTTTGAGAAACTCTTAATTTCTTTCTCTCTTTGAAAACACTCTTAGTTGGTATTGAATTCTGGTTGGAAAAGTTTTTTTTTTTCTCCTCTTTTCAACACTTTAAAGATTCTTTTTGCCTGCAAGTTTTCTGAGGAGACATGTGCTATAATTATTATCTCTAGAGATAATTATTATTATCTCTATTCCTCTGTAAGTGGACTTTGTTCTCTGGTTGTCTTCAAGATATTTCCTTTTCCTTTATTTTCAGAAATTTGAGTATTTTAGGCCTAGATATTTTTGTGGAAGGGGAGGTAGTAGTGGAAGCATTTATCCTGGTTGGCATGTATCTGAGATTTAGTATCTATCACTAATGTTTGAAAATTCTCAACAAGTATTTCTTAAATTATTTCTTCTCTTCCATTTTTTTTTCTTCTTCTGACATTCCAATTACATCTATATCTATATTAAGTCCATAGATGCAGTTGAATGATCACTCAGCTCTTGAATGATTCTGGTCTGTTTTCTTATTATTTTTCTTTCTGGGATGCAGTTTGAGTAATTTCTTTTAACTTATATTCAAATCCACTGATTCTTTCCTTAAGTCTACAAATGAGCTCTTTGAAGACAGTCTTGGTCCTTGTTACTAAATTTTTTACTTATACAATTTTTATTTTACTCGTTCTTATGATTTTCATCTCTCAGCTAGAATTACCTTTGTGATCATTCATATTGCTTACCTTTTATAACTAGAGCCTTTAGCATATTCATTAGAGTTATTTTAAATTCCAAGTCTGATAGTTACATCATCTTTTTCATATATGGGAGCAGCGAGGCCTGGTTGTGATAGGTGCTTCACCTGTTCGAAGTGTGTTTTGTCTTACCTCATACATTATTTTTACATTATACATTACCTTATACATTATATTTACATACATTACCATATACATTATTTTTTGTTGCTTAAAAGCCAAATATGTTGTTTGGTGCAGTGACTATTAATTTAAGTCCTTTTATGTTTTGGGACAAGCACACTTTCGCTTCTCCTAGACCTTCGGTGTGGGCTTTTATGTGAATCTTGTTAGATTTGGGCTGAGTTTGAAGTTTGTTGTCATTATGGTTTTCTTCTTCACACCCGAGGCTTCTAATTCCCCCAGGGACAGCTTGTGTTTATGGTGTGGGCCAATTAACCAGAGAGCTTTTCTCAGTGTGTCCTCCCCACTTGCCTTCAGGTCTTCCCACTTGTCTTTGCAACTATTCTTTGCACTCTTTCTAGAAAGAATCTGTCTTCCAGCATTCTCCGATGCATCTTTCCCATCTAGTTTTACCTGAAGCCTCTCAGCATTGTAATGTGGGTGGGGGAAAGCAGCTTTCCCTGATACTTTGATTAAAGCTCAGTGTCAGGCCAGGACTGGGTCTCTGGGGTCTGGACTTCACACATTTTTCTGCTGTCTTTCTGATGTAGCTCTGGGCCCAATGGTACTCTTGGCATCTCTTCCACCAATAAGTTTCTTTCTTTTTTTTTTTTTTAAAGATTTTATTTTTTATTTGACACAGAGAGAGATTACATGTAGGCAGAGAGGGAGGGGGAAGCAGGCTCCCTGCTGAGCAGAGAGCCGGATGTGGGGCTCGATCCCAGGACCCTGAGATCATAACCTAAGCCAAAGGCAGAGACAGAGGCTTTAACCCACTTCCTTCCTTCTTTGTTTGCTTTGCTTTTCCTTGCTTTGCTTTTTCTGTTTCTTGTCTCTAACTGTGGCTTTCCACTAATTCTCTTAAGATATAGCTTTTATTGCTCCTCCACCTGCAAATTAAGAAGGCTGTTTTGTGGGAAAGATAAGGTAGATGGGCTCGAATAGATTTTCTACAGTGACTGCCATTCCCTTCTCTCAGCTGCAATAATTTTCCATCAGTTCATTCAATTTATAGTTATCATTTCTCAGAAACCAAAACTTTCGTTCCACAGAAGCAATGAAAGGAATAGTTCTTGATGGCGTTCAGAAGTGGCTGCCATTCTTCCCCACCAACCCCCAGGAGGGTAACTTTCCTCTGTGGATGTCCAGTGAGGTTCCTGGAGAAAATTCCTGCATCAGGCTGTGAATCTCTTTATGTCTGCAGTCTAGGAACTTGACATTCTCATGCTTGGCTCGCACTTTGTTGAAAATGCCTGGTGAATAGTCTTACTGGGTTATATAGATGAATTAGCCTCCTCTGTCTCCTTCCATCTTCCCATCCACCTCCCACCACGTTAATCAAATGTTGGATCACACGTTTTTTCCTTTAAGCATCTTTCTTTCCTTATTTTCAGGTTAGTTGTTTGACCTGACACCTTACTTCTCTAACAGACTTAAGACAATCAATAATTAATTTACAGTTTGCTCAGATTTATTCTTTTTTTAATTGTACATTCTTGCCAGTTTTCTAAGGCTCCAATCTAAAACTGTAAGTCCCTTTCTGAAAAAAAATTATATGTATCATTATATATAAATGTCTAATATTTTATAATATATTTAATATCACCTAGAAAAATGAGAAAAAGTAACTATTTTCATCTAGGTAAGATTCATTTAAAATGCTTGGATCTAGGTAGTAAAAGGAAAATAATCATTTCAATGCTACCTATTTCTGTTAGTAAATATTTCTTAATGTGCATGTATTCCATAACTACTAATGCTCAACAACTTGAAAATCCTTATTGAGAACCTGTAGTGAAATATGGTTATCTTGAGTTGTAATATATTCATCCACATTTTATTTACAGTAAACTTTCAGGACATAATCTTGCTTATTTCAGGTTGCTTCAGATTAAAACTGGCTCATGGTTCTAAATTTTATGCATATTTTATTTACAAATTCTTTAAAATCGTATGTCTGACTTTGATTTAGAGATCAGTAAAATGAAACCTCATGGCTTTGATTGATTTTTAGTATTCTCTAAATAGGTCCTGGTTTGGGAAAAACATAATTTTGTGAGTATCTAGATTTTAATGTTGGTATATTGAAGTAAAAGTGCCTCTAAAATCCGTTCATACTTTTAACTATCAAAATTTATTGCTGAGCATATGTGGTGGATAGTTTTATTTTTTTCTCTCAAATCACCATTGGCAGCAAATTAGAATCTTGTAAAGGCATAATTAACCAGATTATTTTCTCAGTTTCACATTTTGAGTATTTCTAAATACACTAACTTCAAATAAAATACTTAAATATATGGACACAGGGATATATTAAGTGAGTTTAAAAAATTATAACAGTCTAACAGCATAAATCTCATCTGTTAAAAGTAAAACACATTGCTATATCATATATAAGATGATTTTTAAGTGGAATATATTATGTTAATATGTAGATACACTTTCTTCTACAGTATTATAGAAGCCATATAATGTGATTATTTATATCCATATTTTCTGAGAAACTAACGTTTATATTGGCAGAAAAAACCCACACTTTTGCCTTTCCCTATAATTTGGAATGACTTTCCTATAAATGTTTTCTCCACTGTATCATATTCTTGGCCATTTTTTATGCCTCTATGCCTGCTTCAGGTGGGTCTCTGGCTTCAGGAGGAAATAAGAGCACAGCAATCTCCCTCAGCCAACCCAATAGTGGGCAGGAGAAAACTTCACAAGCTGTTCACTATAGCTGGTTTGCTACATCAAGATTTGCCCCAAGGATGAGGTAGCATAAATATAACTTGTAAAGAAAGTGACAAAAATATGACCTTTTATTTCTATTTTAAACTATTTATTCTCAGATCTAACAGAAAATCATATTGATTTCATTTAGGTGTTAGGCTCATTTACTTTGTGCATAAAAAAATAAAATGTTATTTCCTTATATTGAGTTTGCTGTAATAAAACATGGAGATATACCGATGTACTGAAACATGGGATGCTCATGGGGTTATACCTGAGGCATAGGGAATCATATTATATTACTGAGATAGCCAATCATCAAATCATCCTGAGTTCTTGAGAGCAATCGATCTATAACTGGCCCCCATTTTTAAAAATTCCCCCTAAAAACCATCTGTATAAACCTAATCTTTTAAGAAGATTCCTCTTTTTTGAAAATTTTTACTTTAATTCCAGTTAACATAGAATATTATATTAATTTCAGGTGTATAATATACTGATGCAACACTTCCATGCATCACCTGGTGCTCATCAGGACAGGTGCACTCCTTAATCCCCATCACCTATTTCACCCATCCCTTCACCCCTCTCTGGTGAACATTAGTTTGTTCTCTGTAATTAAGAGCCTGTTACTTGGTTTATCTCTCTCTCCCTCTCTTGTTCTCTTTTGCTCATTTGTTTCTTTCTTAAATTCCACAGACAAGTGAAATTTCTCTGACTGGCTTATTTTGCTTAGTGGAATACTCTAGCTCTACTTATGTCCTTGCAAATGGCAAGATTTCATTCTTTTTTATGGCTGAATAATATCCATTGTCTATATATACCACTTCTTTATCCATTCATCAATCGAAAAACACTTGAGTTGGTCTCATATCTTGGCTATTGTAAATAATATGCGATAAACATGAGCGTGCATGTATCCTTTTGAATTAGTAATTTTGTATTCTTTGGATAAATACCCAAAGGTGCGATTGATCATAGGGTAGTTTCTATTTTAAACTTTTTGAGGAACCTCCATACTGTTTCCACAGTGACTGCACTAGTTTGCATTCCCTCCAACTGTGCACAAGGGTTCCTTTTTTCCACATTCTTCCCAATACCTGTTGTGTCTTGTGTTGTTAATTTTAGTCATTCTGACAGATGTGAGGTGATATCACAATGTAGAGTTGATTTATGTTTCCCTGATGATGGTGATGTGGAGCATCTTCTCATGTGTCTGTGGACTATCTGGATGTCTTCTTTGGAGAAATGTGTGTTCATGTCTTCTGTGCACTTTTTAATTAACTTCTTTGCTTTTTCAGGAGGTGTTGAGTTTGATAAGTTCTTTATAGATTTTGGATACTAATCATATACTTATCATATATGTCATTTGAAAATTAAGAAGATCCAGCTTGTTCCTCTAAATGTATTACTCTTTAAGTTCTTTCTCCTTGGGATTCCTGGGTGGCTCAGTGGGTTAAAGCCCCTGCCTTCAGCTCAGGTCATGATCTCAGTGTCCTGGGATCGAGCCCTGCATGAGCTCTGATAATTCTGGAGCTTCCACTGAAATTGTGTTAAAATCCCTTTTTGACACAGATTAATACACATAATTTAGAAGTAGTGTGATCACCTTATGTCTAAAACTACTAAAGGCAAACTTGTCCATAATAATATGGGAGGTTAATGCTGAACCTGTGTTCCAAATATTTCATTGACCCATTCAAGATTCTTTTTGTTTCCTCCTCAAGGTTTAAGGACCCAGAAATCTTTACTTATCTAATCTGTTTCTACCCATTTTCCTTGATGAAAGGCTGACAAATCATTGACTGGTCATTAACCAACTTTTTGTTTATTTGTTTGTTTTGGTACTACTATATTTATTAAAGGAAGTTCAAGGCAAATGTAAGTCTGAAAAATGTCTTTCCAACTGAATTTGAAAGGTAAAAGCTCTCTTTAGACATCAACTTCTTTAGGACAAGTTTTCTTCATGTTATAAATACAAAGTATCAACATTTTCTGGGTCTTGTTTATGTATACAAAATTGGAGATATTTTCTCTCTTAGGGTGCTTGGGTGGCTCAGTCAGTTAAGCGGCCAACTGTGGATTTCTATTCAAGTCATGATCCCAGGGTCATGGGATTGAGCGGCCCTGGGTTTGCATTCAGCCCAGATTCTGCTTGTCCCGCTCTTTTTGCTTCTCCTCCAGCACACGTTCTCTTTTTCTTTCTCAAATAAATAAAAATCTTTAAAAATTAAATAAAGATATTTTTCTCCATAAATTCCACTTTCCAAGAGATTCTCAATTTCTCGGTTCAGCAGGCCGAAGCAGCCTGACCTTAAATTTGAGGATCAAAGATATGCACAAGAGATACTTTTACTTTTGACTGATTGTCAACCATCCTGCAATGGATGGTCTGCTGGTAAATTTGTTGCCTCCTGGCACTTATTTCTGTATTCTCCTCCTACTTATTTTTCCAAAAGGCAGGACTATGCCACAGACACTTTAAAATGGTTGTAGTCACTTTAGAGAACTTTAAATATAATCAAAATTGTATATTTGAAATGCACTCACTTGAAGGGAAAAAAAAAAGAACCTTTAGGGGAAAAAAATGAACCATACCCTGAGCAACAAAGTACTTCTACTGGAATCGTTACATTGTTGTCATTGGAACAAGCTCATCAGGGATTAAACAAACCTGTTTCCTTCTGTGTGTTTGCAAGAATGATTCAATTCACAGAGGGAAACTTTCTACCTCAAGAGACGAAGAATCAGTAGGAATCAGTATGGAAATTCAGAAACAGTTTGTTCTAATTTGGCAAAAAGAAGAGGATACTTTTTTTTTCTTGCCCAGAGCTATGTGAACTCTTCCTGTACTTTGTCTTAATATTGTCTCCAGAAATGTTTGTCATCTTGAAATACTACAAATATGTAATGTTGATCTATCATATTATTGACATTATACTCATACTAGGGAGCATAAAGTCGAAGTACCCTATATTCCTTGATAAGACACATATATGCCAGAGAATGCAAAATAAATCTTGTGAAGGTTGGTGGACCTGGTTTGGGGCATGCAGAGGTGTACCTTTTGAAGGGAGAGATGAAATACTGCACATTTTACTCCTCACCGTGAAAATAAAATAAAAAATGCATTGTGGCCTCTTTGGGTTTCAGAGGTAACACATATTATATGTGCTTTAATCTCTTTATCAGTAACTCTTAGGGCTGCCAGTTTCAAGTGGTATCTAGAGCAAAATATGACTTCGCATGACTGGCTCGGATGCTATCCTTCCTGTGACTTTGATTTTACCGCCTAGCAAACCAATGAAATCAGAAGTGGATCTTGCAAACACAGATGATGCACAGAATCTTAGGGAAGGCCCACAGAGCTGGGAAATCTCAACTAAGACTATTAAGATTTTGGAGAAATCTATGCCACTATCTGCTGAAAATCTTTGAAAAGTAGTTCAGGGATTGCTGTTGGACCCTGGTAGAGACTGAAACCTTGACCAGTGACCACTGAAATATAATATTGGATTTGCAGAGAATCATTCCATCATAAAAGGGAAGTAGTATATTCCAGACTAGGTCAAGTTGCTAAAAATCTTTATAAAATGTGGTTTTACACTTCTTTTGTTTCTCCCTCAGTCCCAAACTAATGTTTTTTGGTGCAATTGCTGTCATTATTTAATAAAGGAAACAGTGCAGTTTGTATCATATTTGCATTTGTGGGATATGCCACAGCCAGTCAAGATGAATGACGTTTATACTATAACCTCAACTGAGAGTGACCTTCAAGACACTCATTAAATGAAGTTCATTCTGTGGGTTGTCTTTAGGCAATGTATCTCATTGTCTACTTCATATGGCCTTAGGTATGGTTCTAAAATGACTTATGGGTAGCATCTAAGGGGTTAGCTTGCTACTCAAGACTTGGAAAGAACAAAATTGGAGTAAATGGTGACAAGATTATGTGGCTGGGTCTTTCAGAATGTACAGACTGTGAAGATTTTTTCTATCTTCCTTAAATGTCCACCAAACAGCATCTGTGAAGAAAAGCATTCTTAATATATAGATAGAAATAGTGATCAGTGATTTTTCTTAATTATCCTAGTGTTTACTCAGAAAACATGTGTGAAGTACCCATGTAAAAGTAATAGCATGATTTCAACCACCTTTTCCCCCCAGATTATGGCTAATCTGGCTCTTCTCACCAATAAATACTAATATCATACTACCTCTTGGTCAACCTATTCCTAGATGTTAGTCCTCTCTACTTCCTAGATAATGACCTGGGGGAGATAAATTTTATTATACTGCTTCTATAATGAAGTAGGCAAACTTCTATTCTCATAGAATTGGCCATATATTTCAGATATGGATTTGAATTCCCTGACCAGAATATTCTGCCAGCTCCACTATTAATAAATTTACAGAATGCCTCATTCAGCATTGTGGCATTGTGCATACATTGCCTCTGTCCAAGCAACAAAGTTGATTCTACTAGGCAATACAATCTGTCACTGGGGCATATTGTGTCCCTCACGTCATTGAACCAATAGGCTTGTGGGGAAGGTAGTCACTAAATTGTTTTGAAAGATAAATCTCAATTACATGTGGTAAATTGGGTTGTTGCCCTACAATAATAATGAGTACTATATTTGGAATGAAAAGGCTTAATTAGTACGCTTTTATTTTTAATATCTTCCTTAAATGTACTGGTGAATAGCAAATTAATAGCCAGACTGGGTTGAAGGACTCAGATTCTGAAATATTTAAGACTTGGACAAAAAGCCCTGTGCAGCTGAGAGGTTGACAGAAGGTCAAGGGAATGTAGAATGGGCAGTGAAAGAAGACAGCCAGGTTAAGTCTCTTAAACCTCAAGACCAGTATTTTAACTTCCTTTGTCTTTCAAATCAGTTTTTCCCCTCTTCTTTCCCCCTTTAAATTATATGAAGAACACCAGTGATAGCAAATATCTTAGGTTTAGGTAGGTAAATAAGTGGCTGTCTTTATGTCCTTATATGCCTTATATGTCCATTTATATGATGGATGATGGAATGTGTGTGTGTTGGGAGAACTAGATGAAGGCAATATTTTTCTTATTTTAAAGATTTTATTTATTTATTTATTTGAGAGAGGGAGAGCATGAGCATGAGGAAGAAGCAGGGTGGGGCCAGAGGGAAAGGGGAAGCAGACCCCCTGCTGAGCAGGGAGTCCCAAGTGGGGATCAGTCCCAGGAACTGGAGATCATGACCTAAGTCAAAGTGAGACACTTAACCACTGAGTCACCCAGGTGTCTCTGGGTGAAGGCAGTATCAATGGACTGTGATGGATACATTTTATTTCTTTTTCTTAGCCCTGCTCTCTAGTTTAAGAGGCTGGATTGTATGGCTTACAAAAATATCACCTGTATCTTCTGCCTTTCAGTTAATTTAGGCCAATGGGAAATGTGGATAAGAAAGAAAAGTGGGGAGAGTAAGATCAAGAATCTATTCTCCCGATTCTTTTCCTATGAGATTAGCAGGGACTCACCATTCCCTTCTACATAATTTCACTGATTCTCTCAAGGGAGTTTATTTTATACAAGTCGCTCTAATTCTAATAATCATTCTCTCCACTTAACACCTTTAGGCCTTGGATGAAAAAAAGCTCTGCTTCTCTTAGCTCTGGGTTGCTGTCTTAAACCATATGGTTACCTTCCACATCTCTGAAAGATCCTTTGTACAGAAACCCTCTTCTCATTTTCTAATTTGAATGTTCCATATAATTCTAGATGGGAGCTAGGGGTTGAAAGAGAGGCCTATTACTATGCAATAGTAATTTATTGCATTGATAACTAGTCTTAAAATTATATCCATGCAATTGGAGACAATGATTTAAATAAACTGTAGAGACCTACTATTGTAAAAAGTTCTGCAAAGGCCAAAATGTCCAACAAAAATAGAACATATTACTTTGGGGGTATGCTATAGAAATAACAGAGAAAAGTCTAATGAAGGGGATTTGCTAAGAAAGAAAAAGAAGAATGGTAGTAAACATCGGGACAGAAAATTTACAAAGACCTCGATGAAGGGAATATCTTATTTTATATAGAACAGACAAGGCAGAATGTGGTACTCATGGCATATCACAATAATAAGAGGGAGGAATAAATTGCATATATGTAAATAAGAATAATGTAAGCTATTAATTCACATGTAATATATATGATTAGGTGAAATTGAGTTCTTATGTAATGTTAAAAACAAATAAAGAGGCTACATGTGAGTTGTTAGAATTAGATAAATTTATGCTTCCATGTATATCCATAAAAGAAAGATTAAGAACAGATTAAAAAAAACTCATGGTTCACTTTCTCAACTCCTCATCTCTGGGTAGAAATATATAAATAATTAGGGTAATAATAAAATTTAAGCAAAAATGATGCAAATATACCTGGAGGTAAATGGTTACTCTTTGAGTAACAGTCAATGAACAGTAACAAAAAAATCAAAACTCCTCACGTGAAGTTTCTTGTGAGGGAGTTTGAATAATAAGATTAGGATTGTGACCAAAATGCAAGTACTTTTGGGATAGTTCATGATCAGACAATCTTAGAGAATTGTTAAGGGATGATATTTGCCAAGACCTAAATTTATCTTAGCAAGGAGTCCTCAGTTAGAGAAAGTTAGAGAAAAGCAACATTTATATTTGTCATCACATTATGGAATATTTTTCACTTAAATGATTTTATTTAAACCTTGCAGTCTGTGATTTAAGTATTAAGTTTAAATTATTTTATTATTCTTTTTTTTATAAATGTGGGAACCAAGGATAAAAAGGTTGAATTAATTGCCAAATAGATATGGCAAATAGGTTATTGAACTAAAGCCAGAATTCAGTTACTTTTATATTGTTTTTCACAATATCATGTTTTTCCATGTAAAGTTTTTATGTTTTTTTGGAAGCACCATAGGAACTGAATGGATGATAAATCTGGTTTTGGATTTTGTTTTTAAGGTATTCTCTAATTAGATGAAAACTATTCCTAAACACCATCAAATTCACTCACTATATCAGCATTTCATAAGAACACGCTGTTTTCTTGTGTCAATAAATAATTGTTTGTTGACTTAAATGTGGACTGGGTATAATGCAATTTAGGTTAATGTCAATGATTTAATACGGCCTAAATTATGGGATCTCTCTAAATTGAAGGAAAAAACTCCTACATTTCTTAGTAGCAGATGCATTTTTAGTTGCTTTTCAATTAAACAGACGGGGTTGAATTTGAAGATCTGACTTTACCTAAATAATCAAAGTTATTAGTTCATTACTAGAGGCATAGTTGTGAATTTAGAACACAATCAGGGGCATCACTCAAGCATAACAGGAACAGTTCTGTTCACATATGTTCTGTTTTAAAATGGAACATCCATAACAGTTCAGTGAAGCTCAAAATTACAGCTGAGAAGTGATCAGTTAACCACCCCAAAAAACTGCATATGGGAAATAGACTGAAAAATTAGTTTCTTAACATTGACATGTTGCTGCAACATTATATTCATGGAAAGATCTAAAGGACATTCTCCTCAAAATAAGCCATATACATATTGAAAACATATTAAAACTTTAAAGGAAAAATAAGAAAATATTGTTGAAATAAGCATATATTTTTAAGATAACATTTTTAAAAACTAATTCTAAAATCAATGATAAGAAGATAAACTAAGAAAATGTATGGCATCTTGCTTATCATTTTGATAGATATTGAGGGCAAGAAAGATAATCTAAAAAGTGGTTTCATGTTTACAAGAAAAATATTTCATATATGTTTACATCCTGGAGTTTCTTATTCATTGATTTTCAAAAAAATGATTAGATGTTCATAGTAGTATAGAAACAGAGCTACATGCCAAGAAAGGAAACTGTGGTATGTAATCTCACACTTTAAAAAAATTGTTTCTCATGGAAGCATCACAACAGCAGCTCTAGCTTGTGCCAGTGCTGGTTGGGTGTTCCAGTTAATTGGAAAGTACACAATCTGTAGAGAAAAATCAGGTAAGAGGAGAAATGAAGACCATGATCTAGCAACCTCTTTTTGTCATTGCCAATCAACAACAACAATAACTGTGAAGTAAATTCACATGGCAGAGAAACAGCATAGTAAATTGGTCAGGAATACAGACTCTAGAGTAATCCTAAACCAACCATTTACTGTATGACTATGAACAAGCTCATTATCTGTGATCCAGATTCCCATTTATAAATTGAAGATAATAAAAAATAAATAAACTGAGGATAATACTAGCCCCTGATGAGCTTGTGGTAAAAATCAAATATTGGTTAACATACAATGTGCTGAGAATAGTGGTTGGTGTGTTGTAAGTATTATATAGATATCAATATATTATTTTTATTCCATTAAAATACACATCTCCAAACCACTAACACTTTTCTTTAAACGGCCATACTAAAATGACCCACTCACAACATAATGGGCTCTGCCTGAGACACAAGGTATATTCTGAATTAGGAATTGGTTCCCACCCTCTTCTTCTAGCTCAATAGAGCTGGATCCCATAGCAGAGGACTTCATTTTTATAGGGAGAAAGTGTCTAAGAAAAAAGTTCCCTGAATGCCCGTGCCTGTGGCCTCGACAAATGTTATTCTTATTAGACACTTAGGTCATTGATTCCTCTACTCTTCAACTTCTCAGATTAGTTTTATTTGAGGTCTACTTTTAGTATATGTGCTGCCAAAGCGAGCACTATTTGAGGTCTACTTTTAATTGAGTTCTACTTTGATACCCAATTTAAGATTTTTCTCCCTTACTCAGCTCTGAAATCAGTCTCTCCTTCAAAGCACCCTGATTCATTTAGTGGAAAATGATACTTCAATAAACTCACTACCAATAGTTGGTCATTGCTTCTACTCCAATTTTGATCCAATGCCATATGCTGCAGTCCGGACTTTTTGCTTTCTGTATTTGTAACTGCTGTCTACAACAGTGAGAAATCCGAGGTTTATTGTCTTTGATATAGTTACTTACTTGTTTAAATCTAGAATTTGTAGACATTAGTTTAATAACTGTTACCCTATATCACTACAAAAAGCAAACCTTTATGAAAACTCAGTATTGATTTTTAAGGTAAAATTTGCATACAGTGAAATGTGCAGATCTTAAGAATACAATTTGATTTGTTTTGACAGATGCAGATGCTCATTTAACTATACCCCCATTGATGTAGATGTTCACATCTGCAGAAAGTCAATTCTCTCAAGAGGCAATCACTTAAAAAAATATTATATATATATAATAAATATATATAATATATATCTATATTATATATATTTAGCTCTTTTCTGTTCTAGAATCACAGATAAATGGAATCATACAGTATGAGCTCTTCAGAGTCTGCATTCTGTCACTCAGTATTATGTTCAACAGACATATCATTTAACATGCTATTTCAAAGGTTGCACTATTCTCAAACTGTGTGCAAAAAGAAATAGTAGAAAGCCATGGTTTGTATCTATCTTTGAAGAATTACATTCTGATTGTATCCCCTGGGGCAGACAGTGTTTCTACTGGCTCACCTGCCCTCTGTCCCCTTTGAAGCAAGTTTTCCACACAGGTAGACAGCTTAACTTCATTCCTATCTCTTTTGTTTTTAGCACATACATTTGTTAACCTGACCCCAGATTATTTGTCTTGCTAATGACAAGTCTTTTGTACTCTAAGGACATTTATAGCTACAGAGGATTAAAATATATTTTTTAAAGACTAATAACATAGATCTAGTGAAGTAGCATGTGGTGATACAATGAAATTTATCTACTATTTCCAATATATATTTGAGGCAATGTTTTGCTTTTAAGAATATAATAGCAGTCGTACTATTAAAAAGGCAGAAATGAGGAAAATGAATTAATTTTGTTTTTCCTTTTTTATTTTTTTATTATGTTCAGTTAACCACTGTATAGTATATTATTAGTTTCTGATGTAGTGATCAATGATTCATTAGTTTTCATCTATAGGATGAAGAGGGTAGGAAAAAAAAACAATGAAAGTGCTTTTAAAAATTTGAAAGGGAAAAATGATTTCACTTGAGAGTTTACAACAATTAATGGAGATTTTTTTTTAAAAAAGTAATATTTGAGAACCTGAAAGAAGTATATAAAAATAGCATTTTTAAGTAGCTGTCTTTGGGGTTCATAATCAGAGGTCCCTAAAGATAGTAATGGTAGTTTTTGAAGCAATGACTTTTCAGTCTCATTAAATCATTTTCACCAATAAATCCAGTTAAGATCAAAATTTTTTTGACTCTATTTTCTCTGTCACTAAATAAGAAGATAATAAAAGTATTATTAAGACATGAAAGAGAGATTGTTTTCATAATATTAATGCTGCTGTAAATTTTGAGGCTATAAGATTCAAAATATTAAAGGTTAGATGTCATAATTCAAGCTGAGCCAATCTTCACATTTCAAAAATTCATAAAGATGATTTAAAAGCACATGTTAGAACAAGCTGAAGTTGCTGGTGATAACCACTAAATCTCTGAAGGAATTGGTTATACAAAGCCCTAAATATGACTTTTGAAGTCTGTAGTGTTTGCTTTTTCACTCCTCAAACAACTTATCTTTGAAATTAACTAATATTTTGACTGATACCCTGTAGGACACGACATTCAGATAGATTAGTGATATTGCTTATTATATTACTAAAATCTCCTCCTTTTGGGCCTGCACCTTATGAATTTTCAACATTTACATATGGTGAAGTTTCCGATATTCTGCAGTTCATTCCTCCCTTTTAAACACAATCAAATCAGGGGCACCTGGGTGGCTCAGTGGGTTAAAGCCTCTGCCTTCGGCTCAGGTCATGATCTCAGGGTCCTGGGATTGAGCCCCACATTGGGTTCTCTGCTCAGCAAGGAGCCTTCTTCCCCCTCTCTCTCTGCCTGCCTCTCTGCCTATTTGTGATCTCTCTTTCTCTCTGTCAAATAAATAAATAAATTTTTTTTTAAAAAATAAACACAATCAAATCATTTACATATAAACCCAAATAGTAGAATTATAATTATTCTTCAAATAACGTGAAGATGGTCAATGCCTTCTGTCTGGAATGCAGGTCTACTGCTCTTATAGCTAGCAAGTCTTTTTTTTTTTTTTTGTTAAGATTTTATTTATTTGAAAGAGAGAGAGTGAGAGAGCATGAGATGGGAGAGGGTAGGAGGGAGTAGCAGACTCCCCACAGAGCTGGGAGCCTGATGCAGGACTCGATCCCAGGAATCCAGGATCACAACCTGAGCCAAGGCAGTCACTTAACCAACTGAGCCACCCAGGCACCCGATAGCTAGCAAGTTTTAAAACAGTGATATCCCAAATGTCTGTGGACCACTAAGAGGTCCTTGAACTGTTAGGTCTCCACCCAGGATAAGATAAGGAGTTGGAGCCAGAAAGCTCATCTGCCACATGACTAAATCTGTGGTTCAGTTGGCCCTCCCCCTTTTTTATTTTATAGGAAGACTTTCTCTAAATAGAAAGTAGTGCAACAACTCACATACTGATGCAAGCTCCCGAACTTGTTGCAGTCAGGCACTTTGAGTAGTATTTCTTTAAACTAGAGTTCAGCAAATTTTTCTGTAAAGGCCCAGCTTGTAAACATTTTGGACCCAGGGGCCGTACAGGTTCTGGGACAAACACTCCACTCTGTCATGTAGCATAAAAGCAGCCACAAACAATATGTAAGTGAATATGCCTGGCTGTATTCTAACAAACTTTTTTATGGATGATGACATTCAAATATCATAAATTTTTACATGTTACAAAATACTCTGAAAAATTTTTTTCTCAACCATTTTAACATGTGAAAATCGTGCCTACTTCATGCACCCTAGAAAGATAAATAGTCTGACTCCTGCCCTCAGCCATCTTTCAACTATCAGATTATCACTCGTAATACAAAACCTTCCATAATTTACTCAGTCAGATTTAGTATTTATTCTATAGTTTCTCTAGAATTCATGTGCACCTGTAAAGATTTATTGAGTTTCATTTGTGTGACCTTTTTCCCCCCCTCTGGAAGACTGAAGTAATTTTTTGAGTTTCTATCTCTATTAAGTGTGACTGAAATTTGAACCCCAGAGTCTTGCAGCAGAGTGTGTTATAAGTCACAATAGCAAATGTCAGTTCATACACTATCTCTTTGCTATATAGTACAAAGTAGGGGCTGAGGAATGGAACTGAAAAGGTGGAGAAAGAAGCATATGTTGGGGATTCTGTGAGTAACATTTCGTATATCCATATGTTCAGTGGCTTCGTTGGACTCTGGATAAGTTATTTAGTTTTTGAGTTTCTGCTACTTCATCTGGAAATGTAAAGGCTATGATAATGTTCTTTAAATTTCTCTCATTTTCTTGCCATTTTTGTTATACCAAGTTATCAGGACACCATGGAATCAGGGAATGGTTTATATAGGGAGTATCCAAAACACATTTGCATATTGAAAGGACAAGAGAAAGAGAATGTTAAAGAGGTCACACCAGCAAAATAATATTTTTTAATGGCTCATTAATCAATGTGAGTACTGGAAGTAATTCTGTAAACACATTAGTATATGTTACACTGATTTTACTATCAAATTAATGAAGCTGGAGTCTGAAACAGTGCAGTATTACAGCATTTACAGGTACAAGCTTCTGCAGACTTGGGAGTTATCCATGCACTAACATCAGCATTTTCAGACAAAGCCTGCAATCATGTGATGCTCTGCTTAAGCTAATTGATAGCATCAAGAGACCAGAACAACAACAAAAAATCTGGTTTTGCCAGATCTTTGACAGTAATTCTTCAGATTTCGGTTTATATTATTATCAGTGATGCCATGCAAGCACAATTCTGTTTCCAGTTTTGAAGTCTTTTTATCACATCTTGCCTAATATTCCTGTCATGACTGGTCACAATCCACAGTAAACCCCCACTTGACTTCTATTCTCATGTGCATGCTACTTGGAGATTGCCTATTCACCTAATTCAAATTCCCCACTAGCTTCCTCCAAAATTTTTCCACTGAAGTCTCTGCAATCTTTGGTTTAATAGTCACCTAGGATAACAAACCATTCAAAGAAAACTTAGTAATAAATGAACCCCAAATTTCCTCCATAGGAAATATAGATGCTGCTAAAATTTCTAGGTGCTGTATTCTTCGAGACAGGAGATAACATTGGCTTCCTTTTTGTTCTCAAAAAACACTCTCCAAGATTGTTTCACCTGACACCATTTTTTAAAAAAAGCATTCTAACTATTTTTGCTTTATTGTACTACTCATATGCCATCTATTGCCTTCCTGAGCATGCAGACATTCTCTACTGATTTTAATATTTTATTAAATCTTTGCTACTCTATTTGCTAGAGATAAATCATTGGAATAGTACTATAACGATACCGTCTCCCTAGTAGGTAGAATACATGGGTTACCAGAATTATAAAATAAAATATAGAATACCCAATTAAAGTTGGGTTTCAGATAAAAAGCGATTTTTAAAGGATAAGTATCCTTATGAAATACTGGGGATATACTCACATTAAAATAATTATTTGCTGTTTACCTGAAATTCAAATTTAACTAAGTATTTTTGCATTCTATATGGCAACCCCCCAATAGATGGGATTTAAGGCATATTATGAACTGAAATATACAGACATATTTACTAAGGAACATTAATTATGTAGGGGTGTGTGTGTGTGTGTGTGTGTGTGTTGAGAGCAAGGTGGATGCCACTTTTATTTTCCATTCCTAAATGGTGTGGATCCCATAGTTATTTACCTGTTGCCATACTTCCTTTATTATAAAATGAGTTCCTTAGTCTGAAGCAATATGATGTGGAATATCACATTAATAAATCAAACATACTGTGAGCCCTCTAACAGTGATGCTGATGGAAGCTCTGTCAGCAGGAAAGACAAATCCATACTCAGAATATATGTTAATTCTGATAAAGATGAATTATTGTCCTTACAAGGATGAAATGGGTTTTAAAGAATCAACATCAAGTGGTTGGTTGGCCTCTGTGCCATATCATGGTATCCAGGGGCTTCAGAGCCTAGAGTGTGCACTGCTGACAGATTGGATATTTAGCACCTCTAGTGACAAGACCAGCATTAGGAAGAAAGACCCTGTATTTCAGTCTATGCACAGTTTCTGTATCTGCCACCACGGCTATTCTATTTATGTGTAACCCCTGGAGTGTTGAAAGGAAGAGGCTCTTTGATATCTACAGCACATCATCTTTACCACCTGCTTATTGAGCACTACTCATTTGGCAGATCCTCTCTTGAGTGCATGAATGGGTGCAGAAAAATCCTCATATTTTGTGCCTACTCCTCTAGATACTTTCACATAACTTTTGTTCACAGTTCCTTGTTTATGCACTTCTAATCTCTCTCATTATAAGTCCCTGACCAAAGAGTCTACAGTATATTCTTCATTCAGGATTCATTCTTATGCAGGTGGATGGCCAGATGCATAAGCCAAACCTTTGTCCCCAAAGTAGTTCTTTTACCACTGTTTCTTCCAAAATAGTTTGAGAGAGAACATCATGAAACAGCCAGAGATATTTGGCTCAAAAAATATACTGAATTAACCAATTAATCCAATAAACATATCCCCTCCATTCTCTGTTGATTATCTGTAAGATACCACATAGGAGGTCATAAATGTAAGCTGAGGGAGAAGCATTAGAATAAAAGAGACAAGAGGGCAGGGGGAGAGGGTGAGGTGTAGAATTAAACTTTCAGGGAGCTCTGATTCTGCATATGTATGGAATATATGGCTCCAGTAGTCTGATGACAGTCCTCCAAATTAATCATAGTACTGGCTGTTGAAAGCAATAGCACACAGAAGTCAGAGGAGGGATGCATAGAAAGGGTAAAATGGATCTTAGAAGGATCAGAGTGGAGCACTGCCAGTGTCTGCACATTTTATAACCCTGTTCTTTAAAACCTGTTCAGCAACCACCCACACAAATTTTAATAAGTTCTCTAATTCATGGAGCTAAGCAAGCTGGAGAAAAATCACTGAGAGAAGTTATTACAACTTTACTGGTCTCAAAACTCACCTGGGTATTCACTGTGACTGTTCTTGGTCAACAGTCATATGATAAACATTCCAAATCCACAATCATTACCTTAAATCCTGCCTCCATTATTCTCAATAGACAACTTTACAAACTAAGGTTATCATGGGTGTTCTCAGCTTGCTGTGCCCAGATTCAAATATTTCCTCACTACCCCTCCTCTGGTCATAAGTGGTGAGGTATTCTTACTCAGAATTAATCTCTCTACTTATATCAACACCATTACTTATACAGTGCCTACCTCTCTTTTCTTCCATTTTTTAGCCTAAATTTATGAAAATATCTTTTTATTAAGAAGAAAAATCCTTGGCCCCACAAGCATTCTAGTGGTTATCTAATGCTTTTATTTATGTTTACATTAAAGCTCATTAAAAAAAAAACATCAAAGAGAGTCTTAAATAGTCATTTAGTATCCACTTTGATGCACTTCAGTCTCCTATCTGTTAGAGTCTGAGTTGCTACTATGGCTAAGGTCCCAGTGATTTCTGATTAACCAAAAGCAAAGCATATGGTTCAGTGACTATCTACCTGGATATTACCCAATCATTACCACAGTTATACATCTCATCTTAAATAGGTACTCTCTCTTCAACTATGACACTGTGTTTTCTTTGACTCTTCTATGACTCTCAAGACAATGTATTTTTCATGATTTCTCTTCCCCTGCCTAAGAGACACCACAAATTCTCCCCTGACAATCCCATTTACTCTAAAGTCTTGAATGCCACTAATACCTGCATTTTAGACTGGTGGGTTTCAGGCTCACATATGCAACTTTTTCTTGTAAACAGCTACTCTATACTCATGCTAACACAAAATTATTCAAAACTGAAATCACAATTTCTCTATTTAGTTATCTATCCTAGTGACCAAGAAGTCATCTTTGACTCCTGTTTCTAATTTCCCTACACACATTCAGTTTCTATAGCTACATTCAATTACTTGTCAAGTCCTGCTGTGTTTCTTTCTTATGCATTTCTCAAACCTACCCTAACTTATCCATTCTTACTGCAACTATTCTCATTCAAACCTTCACCATTTCTTACTTAAATTACTACAATAGCCAATAACTCTTAAGTTTCTAGCTCCATCATGCTAATGTGCTTTTTCTGTGACTCTGCTTGAAAGATTTGTTTAAAACATAAACCTAACTGTCTTTCTTTGACTTTCATCAGATGCAGACCAGGAACAAGGCTTTGAGTGCAAGTAATTTAAATGGGAGGTGATCCCAGGAAGTATCATTATAAAGTGAAGTGAGAAAGGAGATGGAAGAAAGTCAATAAATGATGTATTAAAAAACAAGTTATCTTATCACCCTGGAAAATAGGCTCAACCCTGTTGAGTACCCTGTGAAAGAACTGCCTACCATACCGCAGACTCACTCTACTGAGGGCTAAGAAAACTGGACAGTTCATTCATAAATTCCCATATCTCGGTGGTTGAAGATCACTCCTATGATGGGTTACCTCCCTGGAAGTCTTCCTTCCATCTGACCTTTGGGAAGGTTAAATAGAGTGCCATAATCAGGGAAAGTGTCCAAGAAAGAAAAGCAGATGGTTGGTATAGGAAGCCATTAGTGGTTATGGGAACTGTAACTAAAGCTACAGCTGACCTCCACTTTGGGCTAAGGGCATGGGAATGAGGCATTTGCAGAATCTGCTGCAATTCCCTTGTTACTTTTTTATTGCATACTCTCTTGGGTCTTACTATCACATACAAGATGAATTCTGGACCTCGTGCAGGGTTAGAGAAGGACTTCCACAGATTTCTCTAAGAATGCAGCAAATCACTCTCTTATCTTCTTATCACTCTCCACCTCATGCATTTTACTGTAGCACAATCAATTTGCTTGTAGATATTAAACACATACCTTTGCTGCTTGTAAATGTTAAACACACACTTTTGTGTTGCCCCAAACTCATTCTCAACTTTTATCTGCTAATAATTATTCATGAAACAGGTAAAGAACTGCCTTTTCCAGGATGCCAAACTAGATATTCTCATCTTTAGTACTTCTTTGTTTTCCCCCAACACCATTCCCACAATCGTGTAACATGTTTTCCCCCCAACATGTCCATT
Organism: Nasua narica; assembly: GCA_028533885.1. NCBI lineage: Eukaryota > Metazoa > Chordata > Mammalia > Carnivora > Procyonidae > Nasua > Nasua narica. Next base: position 131,493,237 of record CM052810.1, on the reverse strand, counting down.
ATTTTTAATTTATCTGTGCTTGTTTCTTTTATCTCTACTTAAAGTTGAGGGAAAAAAGTCTATATCTATCTTATTTATTAACTTTTTTTTTTCAGTCCTAGTATATGGCTTAGTGTCTGACATAGCAAATTGTTCATACTTACTGAATAAAACATTAACTTCTTGGTGTCTCATATTTAGAGGAGTAATTCAATCTGAGCAAGTCACTTTTAGAGCACAATGGGCCATAACTCAAAGGTATATTAATTTTCTATGTGAAAATTTTTTATGGTTTTAGTTCCATTTATGTCAAAACATCTCTTCTATATTCAATCTTTAAATAAAGTATGCATTGTATACACATTTCAAGTGTTCATCTAAGATATAGAAATAAATCAATGCTACTTTAGCTGCCAGTAAAAAAAAAGTTTTAAAGGCAGAAGATTTCTATACTACTTATTGGCCCACTTGTTAGATGAGGTGACACTAGAAGATAAAATGTAGAATCTGAACACCTGTGGCACATTATCATTAATTTTCTTGGAATTGAAGAAAATTCTTTCAGCTTAATTTCCCAGATATCTATTTTGCTGAATTCCTTCTAATGGCACTTTCAGAGTGAATAGCTTTATTTTTCATGTATGATGGATATGCAAATATCAAATTTAATTCATATCTTAAAAGCCTATTCTTCTTTTACTTGAAGCACTATGGAAGGCCAATACAGCACTTTCCTGTATTTACCAAATAATAATTTTATTTTAATGACCAAAAGCAATTTTACTGAAGACTCATAGATATTAAATCAACAAAAATGCACATTGCCATATATATTTGAAATATACACTAGTTATTGAGAAGTTTAGAGGAACAAGATAACTTAAGAAAATAACAGTGAAATGGCTGAAAGCACTTTGTATAAAATGTGATACGGCCAGTTAGAACACGTATCAATAACATATAACAGGAAGAAAATAGCTCCACCTAATTTGATTTCTCTCGCCAGCTAGTAAAAGGATGTTTCTTGAATTACCAGAATCTCTGGTCTTTGTTCTTTCTGTTGAGATCTGACAGATGGGAGCTCAGCAGCAGCCACACAGAATGTTGCTGAATGTGACATGTGTACAGATCAGGTAATACCTTCTTTCCTGGGAGGCCCTCTTAGCCTCCCTCAGCACCTTTGACCCACTTCATCCAATACGTCCTCACAACAACAAGATTATCAGGCATTTGTGGAATTTTCTGTGAATGAAAATAAGCCTACGCCATGCATTGTTGTTTTTTCCCCTTATATTAAATATGAATAAAACCCACATTTTTTCACATAAACATTAGTCATTTATTTCATTAAGTATGGATGATCATTTTTCCTTTACATGTTATCATTAAATAAAAATCTGTTTCTATAAGGCATTTGGGTCTACATTTTTGATGACAGATACGCAAACCCAGTTAAATTTAGAATATACTCAAAATATGCTGACTGATTCATCTTTAGGTAGTGTTTTGCCTTTAGCTAGAGTTTTAAATTTTAATAATCATTAATATTGGCTTATTTTAAACTCACTAATGAAGAAATAGTGACTTTAAAAAGCATTCAAATGGTATGTACGGAAATAGAATTTGGACAGAAATCCCTAGTGTTTCTTCTTGCAACTTCTTACTGAGTGAAAACACGGGAAAACAAAATGAAACACAAACAGAAGACTCTGAACACTCAAAATCAAGACTGACAGAAAGCATTATGCTGGAAATGACAGTAATTTTAAAGCAATGAAAGCTGGATTTGGAAAAGCTTAACCAGGGTTAACAAATTATGGTTTCACATCATGAAAAAGAAAGCCTGAAAAAAGATAGTTAATTTCTTTGTGCCTTCCTAGAATGCCCTTTGACTCAAAGGATCAGGACTTTGCCATAAAAAGACACTGAGCAACTGTCCCACCCTTCCTCTCACTTGCTGCTTTGTTCTACAGTAGCAGTGATGAGTTGTGTCACCATTTGTCTTATAAATCCAGGTCGGTTAGAGATTGAAACTACCAGAACATTTTGGCAAATTAGAAAGGCATATAGTCCCCTGCATTTAAGGAGATGGGTGCAAAGAGGGTTTACTTCATTGAAGAAAGAAACTATAATCAAGGAACAATAAAATGTATTCTGTGAAATAATACTATTGCTGATTAATAATAGTATTGTTGTGCTAGATTCTTTGTTTGTGTAACAGTTTCATTGACATCTAATTTATATCCGTACAATTCACCTATTTAAAATGTACAATTTAATGGGTTGTTTTTTTTTTTGGTATAGTCATGGAGTTGTGCAACTATCAGCGTAATTTTAGAACAAATATATTACTTCAAAAAGAAACACTGTACCCTTTAATGATCACTCCCAAACCCTATTATTTCCTCCAGGTTTAGGCTACCACTAATCTACTTTCCTTTTAATTTTTTAAAATAAAAACTGTGTACATTTAAGGTATACAATCTGATGATTTGATACACAGAATGGAATTGTTAGTATAGTCAAACTAATTATCATACCATAGCCTCACATTTCTTGCATATGTGCTGACAACACCTAAAATCTACGTTGTTTTTCTTTTTAGCAAATTCTATGTATTTAATATAGTATTGCTAACCCTAGTCAAGATGCAATGCATTAGATCTCTAGATTTATTCATCCTACATAACTGCAACTTTTTACCTTTTGACCAACATCTAATTTCCTCTAACTCCCTGCTTCAAAAAACCACCATTTTATTCTCTGCTTCTAGGTATTTGACTTTTTTTTAGATTGCACATATAAGTGAAATCATGATTTTTTTCTCTCTGTCCCTGGCTTATTTCATTTAGCACATTGTCCTTTGGGTCTGTCCATGTTGTTGTAAATGACAGGGTTTCCTTCTGTCTCATTACTGAATAATATTATATATACTATATATATCACATCTTCTTTATCCATTCATCTGTTGAAGGACACATAGGTTGTGTCCATATCTTGGCAATCGTGAATAATGCTGCAATACACATAGGATTTCAGAGATCTTTTTGGTATTGTTTTATTTCCTCTGGATATAGCCCCAGAAGTGTGATTGCTGGATGATATGGTACTTCTATTTTTAATTATTTGAGGAACTGCCTCACTGCTTTCCATAGTGGCTGAATCACTTTATGTTCCCACCAATAGTGCACAAGTGTTTGCTTTTCTGTACATTCTCCCCAACACTTTTTATTTCTTGTGGGGTTTTTTGGCTATAACCATTCTAGCAGGTGTGAGGTGATATCTCATTGTAGCCTTTGATTTGCATTTCCCTAATGATTAGTGAAGTTGAGCATCTTTTCATGTACCTGTTGGCCATTTGTATGGCTTCTTTGGAACATACGACTACTTTGGTCATTTGTTAGATTCTTTATAAACATCATTTTATTTATGAGATTTATTGTCTTCTGAACAATTGTATGAGGAATGATTATGATTCCCATTTTATCAGTCAGAAAGAAGAATGGCAAGTATAAATGACCTGCCTAATTTCATACATCTGCCCCTGATTCTGTGACAGAATTGATTCAAACCCTTGTGGAAACTTTGTTTAGTCTGTGCCAATCTGATTTTATATCTTTGGAATTCTGAACTTAGTAATGAAGCCACTTAATTTCTATATGTTAATGGATTATGAGATAGTTGAGTCACCATGTGCTGCTATATAGAAATAAGGATAATAAGAATAGCAAGAGAGAAGAATAATAGCAATAAGATGAAAGAAGAGAGAAGGAATGAAAAAATGAGTCTGGATCTATTTCCAATCTCCTTGCTGCACCTACCTGACACCAAAATGCATTCTAGCCCCTGCTCTGTGTCTACCAACTCTGTGATCATGTTTTATTTTAGCTACATTTAGATGGAATTGTTTTATATAGTAGTTGTATATGTTAATAAAAAGTAAGCTAAAAGATAATATTGGTTAGTATTTTGAGATGGGATTTGCTAATCCATGTTTTCTTATTTATTTTTTATGTATTTGCCAAATATTTACTGCTTTAATGAAGTAAATTAAGCATTAGATTAAACGAAGAGAAATTTAACTACTATATCTGGCAAATACACATTCAATTATATGTCAAAATTAAGGATTTACAAAACCTCCTTGACAGCAATAGAGAAATACTGAGCTAAAATCAGAAATCTTTATGACACAAGCTTTGCAGAAATATTCAGCTAAGCATTTGTATTAATCTTTTTAGTGTGTATCTTTTTTTAAGAGACCTCTTAGAGTTATTTTTGTGTGTGCATGCAGATGTTTGTATACATGTGTACACACCACTTTAATTGAAAAACGTACAATTTAATAAAAGTTTTTTCTTTTTTTTAAAGATTTTATTTATTTATTTGACACAGAGAGTGAGAGGGAGGTTACAGTAGGCAGAGAGGCAGGCAGAGAGAGAGGGGGGAGCAGGCTCCCTTCCAAGCAGAGAGCCCGATGCAGGGCTCGATCCCAGGACCCTGAGATCATAACCTGAGCCAAAGGCAGAGGCTTAAACCACTGAGACACCAAGGCGCCCCTAGAAGTTTTTTTTTTCCTTGAGGGAAAAGTAAAACAATTCATAGCAAGCAATGCAAAAAGATGATATTCTAATCTTAGTGGATAATCAGAAAATACAAAGGGTAGTTTTATGTCTAGACATAGCTAAATGTAAATAGAATGATAATCCAGTAAAGGTGAAGCCATAAAGTTGTAGACTTATAGGAACCTGCCACTTTTTTTATATTCTTAACTTTTAACTATTAAAAATTAAGCATAACAGGGCACTTGGGTAGCTCAGTCGTTAAGCATCTGCTTTTGGCTCAGGTCATGATCTCAGGGTCCTGGGATCCAGTCTTACATCAGGCTCCCTGCTCTGTGATAAGTCTGCTTTCCCTCTCCCACTCCCCGTGCTTGTGTTCCTGCTTTTGCTGTCTCTCTCTCTCTGTCAAATAAATAAATAAATCTTAAAAAAAATATTGAACATAATTCTTCAAATATTATTTCACAATTTCTACTCTAATATAATGACCGGCCTAAGTCTTGTCATTAAAGTATAATATCTGATTATGAGGTTCAGTTTTCTCAATTTGTAAGGGTACATATATACTATCATAGTGAGAAAAATGTAATGCTTGGAATTAATATAACATGTATTTCCAAGACAGAACAATTATCTATTCCAATTTCCAATCTTCCATCATTTAATGTCTCCAGAGTGAAGACATCGTTTTTATTTTACATTTAAAGACAAAATCTTAATGAATTGGTTGCAGTGGTTTTCAGAAAGAGTACTGATATATAAATTTTAGAAGGCAAACTGTATGTTATTATAGCTTATTTTTTTTAAAGGTTTATTTATTTATTTAACAGAGAGAGAACACAAGCAGGCAGAGAGGCAGGCAGAGGCAGAGAGAGAGGAGCAGGCTCCCCGCTGAGCAAGGAGCCCGATGCGGGACTCGATCCCAGGACGCTGGGATCATGACCTGAGCCGAAGGCAGCTGCTTAACCAACTGAGCCACCCAGGCGTCCCTATAGCTTATTTTTAATCTCAGTAAAAATGAATAAAATTATTTTCTTCTTTCAACTATCCCAAAGTGTCTATTTCAATTATATTAATATTTCCTACATGAATTACTAAATAAGATCTCTTTAAAAATATTATCTTGGGGCGCCTGGGTGGCTCAGTTGGGTTAAAGCCTCTGCCTTTGGCTCAGGTCATGATCTCAGGGCCCTGGAATCAAGCCCTGCATCAGGTTCTCTGCTCAGCAAGGAGCCCGCTTCCCCTTTTCTCTTTGTCTGCCTCTCTGCTACTTGTGATCTCTCTCTCTCTCTAATAAATAAATAAAATCTTTAAAAAATATATCATCTTATATATAAAATATATATATATTATATACATAAAATTATATATATAATTATATATATATAAAATATATCGTCTGTTTCAGAATGGGTAGCAATGGCAAGTTTAAAGTCCACCACATGTAAAATTTCCTTCTTAAGAAAAAATGTATAGGCATTCTTTTGCAGGGTCTTCTCAATTAACAATTGCAAAGTGAGACATTATCTTTTAGTATGCATTCCACTTATTTTTGGAAATATGATGCAGGTGAATTGGCTCCTGGCTTCCTTGATATAAGTCATGGCAAGTCATCAGTTCTGTCCCATGTGAACCTATTAATTTCACATAAACACCTATTTTTTTGCCTCAGAATAAAACTATGTTTCTATCGACTTATTGAAAAAAAAATCATACGCCATTAGGTTCAAAGTATAAATGGCTCAAATGCTATCTCTGAGTACCTGACAGTATACTGTCTATTTATTAATTTCAATCCAGCAATTTCTCAAGCAGTGAAGGCACACACCTATGAATTAAGAGGGGTGCAGAACTGCATTTATAAAGGCTTGGGTTTCCAACACATTTGATTTTTTACTTATTATTAAGTTAATAAATCAGTGCTTATTTGTATAAAATACCCTTGCATTATGCCCTGTTCCCTATACATAGGTGGATTTTACTTCATCTTCCCTGGCAAGCTCTAGACAGATCTAGCTTCTGTAGAGTTTGGAGTAATTGGTCTAGGAAACCTTAGGAAAAAAACCCAAAAAACCAACAAACAAAAATACCTAGCCCATGTAATTAGCATGAGGAGGATTCATCTTTTTCTGTTGGAAGCTACATCCAAGCTTTGACACCTGAAATTCTGCTTGATTTCTAAAATTAAACAAAAAAAAATCACTACCTATAGATACATGTACCCCAATATTTATAGTAACATTATCAACAATAACCAAATTATGAAAAGAGCCCAAATGTTCATCTACTGATGAATGAAGAAGAGGTACACACACACACACACACACACACACACACACACACACTGGAATATTACTCAGCCATCAAAAAACAAATATTGCCACTTGCAGTGACATGGATGGAGTTGGAAATGAAGTAAGTTAGCCGGAGAAAGACAAATACCATATCTTTTCACTCATTTGTGGAATTTAGGAAACAAAATGAGTGAACAAAGGGGGTAAAAAGAGGTAAACCAAGAAACAGACTCTTAGCTATAGAGAAAACAGAGAGTTAGCAGGAGGGAGGTGAGCAGGGAGATAGGTTAAATGGGTGATGGGGATTAGAGAGGGAACTTGTGATGAGCACTGGGTGTTATACGTTAAGTGATGAATCACTAAGTTCTCCTGAAACTAGTATTACACTGTGTCAACTAACTAAAATTTAAATAAAAACTTGGAGAAACAAAAACAAACAAAAATGAAATTATAGGAAACATTTGCCACATGCAAAAAATCACACCTATAGGGATGCCTGGGTGACTCAGTGGGTTAAAGCTTCTGCCTTCTGCTCAGCTCATGATCTTAGGGTCCTGGAATCAAGCCCCGCATCGGGCTCTCTGCTCAGCAGGGAGCCTGCTTCCCCCCCTCTCTCTGCCTATCTGCCTACTTGTGATCTCTCTCTGTGTCAAATAATAAATAAAATCTTAAAAAAATCACATCTATAAAATTAGAAATATGAGTACAAACTAAACTGAGTTTAAGACAAAGGAGGAGAATAACAGGAACAGTTATAAGCAGGAATAAATAAATAATAAGCAGAAAACAACAGAGAAAATCTATGAAATCAAAAGACTGATCTTGAAAAAAGTAAAATTTATGTGTATGAACTTCTAGTGTCATGGATGAGAGAAAAAAGAAAACACAATTTGCCAATACAGGAATGAGAGAGGGGGGAATCACAACAGATGATATAGACATTAGCAGAATTATAGGGGGACATTATGAACAATTTTATGCTAGTCAACTTAACATGTTATGTGAAATGGATACATTCTTTGAAAGAGATACACTACTAAATCTATATTAAGAAGAAATAGATACTCTAAATAGTACTATATCTATTAAAGATATTGAATTCATAGGGGCACCTGGGTGGCTCAAAACCTCTGCCTTCAGCTTAGGTCATGATCTCAGGGTCCTAGGATTGGGCCCTGCATCGGGTTCTTTGCTCAGCCAGGAGCCTGCTTCCCCCTCTCTCTCTGCCTGCCTCTCTGCCTACTTGTGATCTCTCTCTTCCTGTAAGATAAATAAATAAAAATCTTTTAAAAAAAAGATATTGAATTCATAGTTTAAAACTTTCCAACAAATCTAAGCCCCTGACCCAGATGGCCTCACTAGAGAAATCTACCAAGCAGAATAAACAGTGCTAAATTTCACAAACATTTCCAACTCATTTTAAGAATCCTGCATTATGCATAAACCAAGACCAGAAACAGACTTTATAAGAAAATAAAACTACAAACCTCATGGATATAGAAAAAAACATTGCCAACATCATTATCATTCTTCTGTCTCTCGTTCTCTCTCTCTCTGTCTCTCAAATAAATCATATCAGGGTAGATTTATGTTAGGAGATTTGTTCAGCATCCCATAATTAATGTAATATAATGTATTTAATGTAATTAATGTAGCCTAAATGACTAGAATAATAAAACAATATAGATTCCTGTTGATAGATGCAGCGATGCATTTGGCAAAGTTCAGGATCCACATGTCATAAAAATATCTGCATTAGCAAATAAAGGGATAACTTCCTCAACTTGATCAAAAGTGTCTCATAAAAACCTATAGTTAATATGATATTAAATGCTCAAAGATTGAATGTGTCCCCCAAGACCAGAAACAAGTCTAGGATGTCTGCTTTTACCATTCCTTTTTAAAGCTGTACTGACTAGAGATTCTTACCAGTAAAACAAGGGGAAAAAACTTGAATGAAACTCATTCATTTTGGAAAGGAAGAAATAAAATGCCTCTACTTTCAGTAGAGTAAAATCAATGGCTTCATTGCCTAAGTAGAAAATCTCAGATCTAAAATTAGCCACCAGACCTAACAAGTATGTTTAGTGCTATAGGATGCAAGGTCAATAAATAAAGATCAATTGTATTTCTATGTAGTGGCAGTCAACAATTGGAAACTGGAATTTTAAATAGAACTACTTAAAATAATAACAAGTAACTTAAAGTATTTATTGATTATTCTACCAAAATATTTTTAAGATTTTTACATTAGAAACCATAAAATATTTGGTGAGAGAAGTCAAGTAAGACCAAAATTTATGGAGAGGTATATGTTTATGGTTGAATAATTAAGTAGGCAAAATATCAATTTTCTTCCAAATGATCTATAGATACAAGGTAATCCCAACCAAATTCCAGCAAACATTTTCATGTAGAAATTAAAAAGCTGATTCTAAAATTTACGTAGAAAACACAGGATATAGAATAGCAAAAATAATTTTGAAAAGGAAGAACAAATTTACATTGTCTAATTATAAGAATGACTATAAAACTCCAATGATCAAGATAGTGCAGTGCTGCCAAAAGTATAAACACACAGATCTATTAAACTGAATAGAAAATTCAGAAATAGACCCACAGAGACATAGTCATTTGATGCTAAATAAAATTGTCAAGGAAATTATATTAAAAATAGTCTTGAGAAAGACAAATTCCATGTATGATTTCACCCTCATATGTGGAATCTATAAAACCGAACAAATGAAAAAAACAAACAAAAAGCAGAATCAGACCTATAAATACAGAGAACAAACCTGTGGTTTTAAAAGGACAGCAGAAGTGAACAGAGTGGGTGAAAGGGAGTGGGAGATACAGGCTTTCAGTTACGAAATGAGTCAATCCTGGGAATAAAAAGTACACCATAGGGAATATAATCAATGATATTGTAATAGCACTGGATGACAGATGGTAGCTACATTTGTGGTGAGCATAGCATAATGTATAGAGAGGTTGAATCACTATGTTGTACACTTGAAACCAATGTAACATTGTATGTCAACTATACTCAAAACTAAACCAAAACAAAAGGAATAGATAGTCTTTTTAGACTTTAGACTTTTTAGATGGGGCAAACTAGATATGCAAAAAAAAAGTGCATATCTACCCTTAATTGTATCACATACAAAAAGGGGCTTAAAATACATCATAGCCAAAATTATAAGATTTCAAGAAAAAAACATAGGAAAATAAATGTGACTTTGGATTAGGCAGAGGTTTATTATAAAAGACACAACAACAACAAAAGTAAAATATTGACAAATTGTACTTCATTAAAATCAAAATTTTCTACTCTTTCAAATATATACTGTGAAGGCAATGAAAAGAAATGCCACAAACTGGGAAATGTAAATTAAAATCAAAATAAGATACTACTAAACACCTATTGGCCTTTTTAAAATAAAACACTCAATAATACTGAATGTTAGCAAAAATGTGAAACAGTTGGAAATTCCATATATCATATATTCAATGATACATCCATTTTAGAAGAGAGTAAGGCAATTTCATATTAAGGTAACAGGCTTACCATGTGGCCTAACACTACTACTCCTCGATATTTACCAAAGAAAATGAAGACATGTTCAAACAACACCTGCATGTGAGTATTTATAGCAAGATTTATTCATAATCACCAAAAGCTAGAAATAATCAAAATGTTCATCAACTGGTGAATGGTTTAAAAATTTTCATTTATACATATAATGGCATGTAACTTAGTGAGAGGATGAGCTAGATGCATGGAACAGCAAGAATGAATCTCAGAGGGGCGCCTGGGTGGCTCAATCGGTTAAGCATCTGCCTTCAGCTCAGATCAAGATCCCAAGGTCCTGGGATCAATGGCACATCAGGCTCCTTGCTCAGTGGGGAGCCTGCTTCTCCCTCTCCCTCTGCCTCCTGCTCCCCCTGCTCATGCTCTCTCTCTCTCTCTCTCTGTTAAATAAATAAATAAAATCTTAAAGAAAAAGAGTGAATCTCAGAAACATTTATGAATGAAGAAACTCATCTGGAAAGACCATGTACTGAAGGATTCCATTCAAATGACACTGAAAAAAAAAAAAAAGAAAAAAAATGACACTGAAACAATAATTGTAGAAAATACAGGGACAGATATCAGGCCAACAGTTTCTCAAAGCTGTGAGTGATATAAGGGAATGGGGTACACGGTTATGAGGGAATTTTTAAGGATGATGGAACTATTCTGTCTTAATCATGATGATGGTGAAACTCACTTTCAATTTGTCAAAAGTTATAGAGCATTACTCCTCAAAAGGGGAGGTTTACTCTGTGTAAATTGTACCTCAACAAACCAACAACCAAATAATAATGTCAACAAAGAAATAGAGCATGGGACATTACAAGGGGAAAAAATCAGTATATGGGCCCTTTTTCTTTCACGTAAGTACTCATCTAAACAAAGTGCTCACTGCCCCTCATCTGTCCCAAATTTTACTCCATTTCTACCTAATTTCTCAAGTTCAGAAGCCCTTCCTTCAAGATGCATACTTTCTTTTGAAATCATTTTGTTAACCAATGATATGCCTCGAATTTATGCTTCTCTGATATATTCATAAATACCAATTGCTAATTTGGTTGAACACAGATTTTCTGTTTTATTTACCAACTTGTTGCCTAGTTGACCATACTTTCCAGGTATACTTCCTATTTGGCTGGCTGGATAACTCTGCATTCCCTGAGGCCCTATCTATCTATCTTACATTAGCAGTAGCGTTTAGGATCCATGTCATTTTAAATTCTGATTTATTAGCTTGCCAAATGAGTCCTGAGTGTTTTATTTCCAGATTATTATTAATTCTAAAAGCAAGTTCTTATTTTCCTTCTACAGCGTGCTGTTTCAGTGATTCTTATTCAGCAATGCACAGTAATATAATCTTATTAATCAAGATTCAGGGCTCTACTCCAAACTCACAAAATTAGAATCTATGAATAAGACCTCAGGAAAGTATATATTTTCATAGTCATAAGTAATTTTAATATTTATTGCTGTTTGTAGTATTGTGGGTGACTAGGCTTGTTCCAAACAGTATAACTGATACTAATAGTTATTGTATATTAATAAGCCTGGAATTTAGATTCTTTTAGTTCTAGTTTACTGATCACTGAGACTACAAAAAGGGAGATTAGATTACAACTAGAGATATATTTACATCTAGGCAGAAATATGTGTAACATATGAAAAATGTCAAGTCAGTTTTCCTTTACATTTATAAATTACTATGAATAATATGCCCTGTGCTACTGAAACTGATGTTTTATAAATAAAATTCTAGTTCCTATCTGATTTAAAATGTAAGCCTAGACAAAATATGTACACAGTACATATATGTGTATGCATCGTTAATTCTATGTGTCAATTTTATTAGGCCATATGATCCAGATATTTAATCAAACTTGTCTGTTGTAGCCATTAAGGTTATTTTTTAGATGATATTTACATTCTTTAAGCAATATATTTAAGAAAAGAATAATTTCTGTATGTGGGTGGGCCTCATTCAATCAGCTGAAGGCCTTGAAAAAAATACTAACTTTCTAAGGGAAGAGGAATTTCTACCAGCTGATTGCCTTAAGACTCATGCTTCAGTATCAGCTCTTCTACATCTCCCTCCAGCTTGTATATTGTGCAGATTTTGGCCATGTCAGCCTCATGTCAGTCACATGAGCCAATTCCTTAAAATAAACCCATTTTTCTACGGATAGGTAAATAGGTAGATAGGCCCAACACGATGTATGTATTTATATACTTGTTAGTACATACATCATACGTATATATTCACTAATACATACATTCTATTAGTTCTGTTTCTCTGGAGAACCCTAACTAATATATACATATGTGTTTGCACCGAATCAATTCTATTTCAAAAAACGTCAGTATAAATTAATGCAGAATAGATAAGCTATTTAAGATGTAACTTTCTATATTGACTAATAATTATTTGGTGACATTCAATATTCTTTTAAAAATATTTATTATTTATTTTTAATTTTTATTATTTATTTATTATTTATTATTATTTATTTATATTTTTCCCTAATACAAATATTATTAATATCCTATTTAAAATAATGTAGGGTCACCTGGATGGCTCAGTGGGTTAAAGCCTCTGCTTTCAGCTCAGGTCACGATCTCAGGGTCCTGGGATGGAGCCCCGCGTCGGGCTCTCTGCTCAGCAAGGAGCCTGCTTCCCCCTCTCTTTGCCTGCCTCTCTGCCTACTTGTAATCTCCTACTCTCTGTCAACTAAATAAAAATAAAATCTTTAAAAATAAATAAAATAAAATGATGTATAGTTTCAAGGCATTTTAAAAAAATCTTTTTTCCTTTTTTTTTTTTTACCTTTATAAGCTTGTAAAATAGATACAGAAGGCGTTATTGATTAAGGATTTCAAGCATGTATCGGAAATAAATATAAAATTATAAGGTAAAAGCTTTCAGGCTAGAATCAATCCACTATGTAGAATAATCCAGTTAAGCAAATCTTAAATCAGACCCTTAAAACAGAGTAGAAGAGGTTGATACTGAATCTACGGACACACTTCAAAAATCCAGAAAAAAAATAGAGTAACCATAGCAACATTGGTACGTTCAGGACACATTAAATTGAATTCTTAATAAAACAGTTGAACTATATCTCTATGTTTTCAGCAAATCTAAACAGAGTTCTTAATTATAAACTGAGGGTGGAGAGAGGCCTGAATTTTAACCCATTCCCAAATGACTCAGAAATTACAATGTTAAAAAAAATCTCAATATATTTTTCCCTTCTTACTAAAGGTATCCATACCTAGTTTCAGATGTATAAAAATGTTTGTAGTAGAAATTCACTGTGTGTGGGAGAATTTTTTTTCACTTGAATTACTATCAAAATTATCTGGGGGGCAACCAATCAGATTACAGATGTTCCCAAACTGTTGTTGAAGTTGAGCATTCCCTCTAGATATTATTATCCTATTTCTATCTGTCTCTTTTAAGCTTGGTATTGACAAAAAGAAACAAGCACCATGTTAAGCTAGAAAAAAGCTATATTAAGCAGTCAGAATTCTAAGCCAAGTTAAATATAGAAAACAGAGTGGTCTAAGACCTCAAAACAGACATAGCTTGCAAAAGTATGATGAATCAATTCTAATGTTAGGCATGCAAAAAGAGTGTATCAAGAAACAAGGAAACCTGAGACTATATTGTTTTTCTGTTACAGTAGAATATAATTATTGACTCCCTGAAACATAAATAACAGCAAATCTACCTCACTGCTAGGATTAATACAGAGTTTTGAATTGGGTTATCTCAGAAATAAATTGTGAAACAGACTTTAGTGTGTGAGATATTTACTGGGGAGTGCTCTTGGGATCAACAAATACAAAAGGGAGGGTGAAAAAGCAAGACGGCAGTAGGAAAAGCTGCTGACCAGAAAAAGTTCTGGAGCTAAATATGGCCTAGAGTTTTCCTGTTTGGCTAAAATGGCAAGACTTTTATAGCCCCCACCTTCCTTAGTCACTGGATTTGAGCTCCTCTAAGATAAATGCATCATCAAGTGAGGCCACTCTGCAGCTGAGGCAATCCTAGGGACCTTACTGCTGACAGTATGCTCACTGAGGAGACAATTCCTTCCCAGAGAGGAGATCTGGGTGTCAGAGCTCCATGTCCATCAATGCCATCCCCTGTGCCTCTTGGATTTCAACTTCTTTATATACATTTGTAGAGAGGCTCTTTTGCACTCTCCCAGGATTCTGGTGACCTCTCTTTCTGGGAGAAACTTAGAAGAGGATTACTGGGAAGTACTGTAGCTGCTACCACTGCGGTTGGTCTCGGGGACATAACTGACACTCATTATCTCTCTCCTACTATTTGTTCTAGGTTCCCTTCACCCTCAGCTACCACTCTACTAGCCTTATTTAGACCCTTATCTCTGAGTGATCTGAGTACCTAGTCAACATGCTCTGCAAAGGCCAGGGATGCTCTGTCTGTTCATTTATACTCACAGCTGCTCAAGGGAGTAAGTTCCAAGAGACAATGGAGCAGATCACCTGGCTTCAAAACATATTGCTCTTTGCCTCCATTGTGGAAGCAGCCCTTGCACTTTCTGATAGGTTCAATTACTCCTTCTGAGATAGTGCTTATGATTAATTTTTTTTTAATCTTTTGGTCCCCAGATATAAGGAGGGCAAGGTGCCCCGACAATACACATAGGTGGTAGCTCACTAGGGTTCTTACTGTGTCTGCTGGAAAGAGTGCCCTGGTTTTGATGACTAAGGCCTCTAACACTACAGAACACAGAGATATAGTGATGGGAAGCATAAATTCCCTAAGAAGGTCACTGGGAGTGATAACAAGTACAGTCAAGATTTGTGAGGATGTAATTCCTTGTAAAAATCTTTGATTTGAGATGTGGCTTATCTGTCCTACCCTTTTAAAGTACCTTCAAGCTGGTGCTCTAGTTATGCCTTCAGCAGACTGGAAGATTTTTCTTTCCAGCTAGCAGCCCCTAGTTAGTGGAACATGGGATGCAATCAGTCAATCTAAAGTTCATGAGCACACTTTTGTACTTTTCCTCCTCTAAAGGGGATCCCATGATCTCACTAAATGTGTTGGATCCTGTGACATTTCGTAAACCATGTGGTGATGCTAGCGCTTCCTTGTAGACAAGAAAAGAAAACCCAGACCCATAATACGTGCCTATTCCTTATAAAAGCATATCTCTAGCTCTTTCATATGAAAAGGACTTCATATGGAAAGTAGTAAAACTAAAACATCTGGCATAGTGGTTGCAATTAATGTTATTATTTAGCTGAGTTTTCTCAATTTAGTGTTCTCGGCACCTTCCAAATTAAGAGACGAAGATCTTTTTTTTTTTTTCCTTACCAGTGACACCACACTGGCTTTCACACTTAATTTTCAATGGCCTGTTAATTGTTCTCAACCTCTCCTTTTCTTTTATTAGAGCATCTGTTGATTTTACCAATACCAACTCAATTTCATTGTTTTTGAAGTTACTATTTTCTCATATTTCTCAAATGATTACTATATTGCACCACCCAAATCTAACCTTAAGATTAGGGTGATAGGAGCGCCTGGGTGGCTCAGTGGGTAAAAGCCTCTGCCTTTGGCTCAGGTCATGATCTCAGGGTCCTGGGATCAAGCCCCGCTCAGGCTCTCTGCTCACCCGGGAACCTGCTCCTCCCTCTCACTGCCTGCCTCTCTGCCTACTTGTGATCTCTCTGTCAAATAAATAAATAAATAAATAATCTTTAAAAAAAAAAAGATTGGGGTGACTGATAGATTTGCAACCAGATGAGTTAGGTAAGAACCTGTATATATGAGTCTGAAATTCTGGAGAGAGATCAGCATAGGGACAATTTGGTGGTGTGGATGAAAAAAAAAAGACTTTTTCTTCAGGAATCTCCACACTGTTTTCCAAAGTGGCTGTAACAACTTGCATTCCCACCAACAGTGTAAGAGGATTCCCCTTTCTCCACATCCTCTCCAACACTTGTTGTTTACTATCTTGTTGATTTTGGCCATCTAACTGGTGTAAGGTGGTATCTCAATGTGGTTTTGAATTGAGTCTCCCTGATGGCTAATGATGATGAACATTTTAAAAATAGAGCTACCCTATGACTCTGCAATTGCACTACAGGGTATTTACCCCAAAGATGCAGATGTAGTAAAAAGAAGGGCCATAATGTACCCCTATGTTCATAGCAGCAATGGCCACAATTGCCAAACTGTGGAAAGAGCCAAGATGCCCTTCAACAGATGAATGGATAAAGAAGATATTGTCCATATATACAATGGAATATTATGCCTCCATCAGAAAGGATGAATACCAACTTTTGTATCAACATGGATGGGACTGGAAGAGATTATGCTGAGTAAATTACGTCAAGCAGAGACAGCCAGTTATCATATGGTTTCACTTACATGTGAAGAATAAGGAAAAACATGGAGGACATTGGGAGAAGGAAAGGAAGAGTGAATTGGGGGAAATTGGAGGGAGAGATGAACCATGGGAGACTGTGGACTCTGAGGGCACAGAGGGGAAGGGGATAGGGGGTTGGGCGAACCTGGTGGTGGGTATTGAGGAGGGCACATATTGCATGGAGCACTGGGTGTGGTACATGAACAATGAATCTTGGAACACTGAAAAAATAAAATTAAATTAATTAAAAAAAAAAAAAAGAAAAAAAGACTTTTTTTCCTGGCCAGGGGAATTTACCTTCCCTTACTGAGTCTGCTTTACTTTCTCAAACTGAAGGGTAAAATTGAAGTTCAACATACACATATACATAACAATTGCCAGATATATGCTAGGCTAAAAGTTATAAGGAAAATAGAAGAATGTGAGAATAAAGCATATGAGGACATATTAACATTCAGGAGCTAAAACAAGAAAAAGAATTTATACCGATATTCAAAGAAGTATCTGGGAACTGAAAATACCCTCTCAATTAGTTTTTACTGGTATAGACAGATACAGATCCAGTAAAAATTTGTATAATTGGGAATTAAGCTCAGAATGAAAATTTAAGAGTATGTCATTAGGAAGTTCATGGTAACACAAAATAGCACTTACCAGAACCATGTAAATTTGAGAGAGAAAATATTTCATTTGAGAATGACATGGCCAAATAAATGCCTACCAAAATAATAATACAGCCATCCAGTGATGGAATATCTGATGTGAAAATCTAAAATAATCTATTTCATGACCAGAGAAAAAGTAGATGGGATAGCTCAAGCAAGGCTATGAAATATTGATTTTATCTGAATTTTGCATAATATAAAGATTTTTATATCCAATAGATGAAGAATAAGTACTTCAGTCTTTACATTTATGGTCAAGTTGCTTGAGTATTCAGTTTCTTTCATATGGAGGGAAAGGAAATATTTTCAGAACTAGAAGTTTTGTGGGAAAGCAAAAATAATTTTCCCTCTACCTTTCTATGTTCTTGACTGAAACCCCCTTTCAATAAAAACAGATTAACAGGAGAAAAACAAATAGAAATTTAATAACATGTGTACCTCCATATATACCTTTCCTAGGTATCTTCTTGGAAGATACCCAGAAAAACTAAGTAACTCCCCAAAATGGCCCAAGCCAACACCTTAAGTACTATCTCTAGATTAAAGATGAAAGAAGATGTTGGGTATGGGAGAGCCAGTTATGGGAGGTTATCAGGTATAGAAGAGTAAACAAAGGTATGGTTGTGTAGATTGAAGTCCATGCCTTCTCTATTAATAAATTTCTGGGGATTTCACCCATCCTCATCTTCCTGGTACAAAGAGAGAGAGCCTGACAAATGGAGAGTTCTGTTATAAATGTAATTTTCTCTAACAAAAGGGTAACTTCTGGTCTTCAGAATTTTTCTGTGTCTGCCATTTAAAAAAAATAAATAACCAGCTAAAGATAATCTAATGACAAAGAAGTATATTTTGGGGTGGCAAATTCTGCTCCCTTTCAAGTTCATATGTAATTATAGTACTTCTGAAGAAGAAAGAAGTGCACTCCCTTTAAAGTTTCCCAGTGGAAATTCCTCTTAAACCTGAATGCCTTTTGAGACTCTTACAAAATATTCTTGCCTGCTCCAAGAACCACCACAGGTGTTACAGTATAATCAAACCTACCCAGGTTTGGAACTGAGCACAGCTAGAAGTACAGTTGAAATGATGCCAAGTTTCCTTGGATGCAAAGTCATAAATAGCTCTGAATTTTAAAATGTTCAGATTAGATATTAAAATATGTTCCAGTTTCAGGTACTAATATCTTTTGTGACACAAATCAATGTACAGTTGACCTTTAAGCAGCATGTGTTTGAAGTGGGTAGGTCCATATGCACATGGATTTTTTACAGTATAGTACTGTAAATGTATTTTCCTTATGATTTTCTTTTCTTTTCTTTTCTTTTCTTTTCTTTTCTTTTCTTTTCTTTTCTTTTCTTTTCTTTTCTTTTCTTTTCTTTTCTTTTCTTTTCTTTTCTTTTCTTTTTTAGCAGGCTCTCCACTGAGCGGGGAGCATGGTGGGCTCCATCCCAGGACCCTGGGATCATGATCTGACCTGAAGGCAGAAGCCTAACAACTGAGCCACCCAGAGGCCCCTCCTCATGATTTTCTTAATAACATTTCCTTTCCTCCAGCTTACTTTAAGAACAGAGCATAAAATACATTTAACTATAAAATATGTGTCAATTGACACTATATTATTGGTAAGGCTTCAGTCAATAGTGGACTACTAGTGTTTAAGTTTTGGGAGAGTCAAAAACTATACGTGGATCTTCAACTGTGTGAGAGATTGGTGCCCTTAGTCTCCATACTGTTCAAGTTTCAACTGTGTATCAATATATTTTATCTACACATTTCTCACTATATATTCTCACACTCTATTTGATAAGTCTATGATTGATTTATATAAGTAGAAATGATGTTCCCAGTTTCTAGCAATACCTATGACATAGATATTTTCTGCAACTTTTGTTTTCTGCTTTAATTGCCCTGGAATTTTAATCTCTCCCATGTTCTTCAGTGTACATCAGAACGTTGGATTTTAGAACAAAACTCTACACAAAAACAGAGAAATTTTATATAGCCTTTCACCAGCTGGATGCTTTTAGGGAAGACAAATATCCTGTGCTTCTTGTTTATTTCTGTAAATTGAAGAAACTGATCAAAGTTTTATCATAGCCTTTTCCAAATCTTATATAGTATAATAGGATCCTTAAATGATTAATTTTTCTAAAACTAGCACTTGCATGATAGTTTTATGCTGAAGAGTAAGTCATCCTGTGTTTGAATCATTAGCGATTTTTATTTTATATGAAATATGCTTGGCATTTGTACTTATTTATGTAGGAGAACAACCATGAAAATTAAAAATTAACTCAGAAAGTAGATATGGTTTTCTTGTGTATGAGAAAGAAAAGATAAGATGAGTTGGTCTATGTTGCATAGCAATTGGTAAAATTGGTGCTGATTTTGATGTTTATTGGGGAGAAATTTCGATTAGATTTCATTTAGTGTGGAAAATTGGACCCTGATACAAACTCTATAGTATTCCATGCTCCAGACAGGCTTATAGACCTCTCCATCTGTCAAATATCATGCTCTTTGGTTTGGAACATATTCCTTGGTTTTGAGCATTATGTTTGAACAGATGGAGCGGCCTGTTTGTAGATAAAATTAACAATGCATTTCTGTATATATTAGCCCGTTCTAGTTTTCATAATTTTTTCCCTGTGGTATTTAAAACCCAAATTACGTGTGTTGTCTAAAAGGGAGAGAAAGAAGGCATGAAAATGCTGAGCTTGAACAACTCAAAATAACCCTGTTGCAATCATGGCCAACGTTAAAGATTTTAAAAAATTACGTAACATAGAGAGGGTATCTTTTGAATAATTCCAGAAATATTGAATAGCAAAAATTCCTGTGTTCTAAATCTCTAAAACTTTGTAAGTTAGAACTATAATATTACGCTATTGATAAAATTTGATGCTTTCTATTAAAATGCCACTCTCAGATCTGTAAACTATCACAGTTGTAAGAATAGAAAAATATAAGAACATCAGTGATCAATAGAAATAGATTACATTTAGATCTCTCAAAAGAGAAAATTATTTCCTTCCATGACAAATGTATGAACATCTAAAAGGCATTATTATCTGTTGTCTAATTTTGTTTTCATATTTTCTTTTTGATTTGTAAAACATATATATAAATATCTTTATGGATATGAATATATTTCAACAAAATTCCACATTTTATTATTCTAGTTTTTTAAATGACAATATTACATATGTGTATATTTTATATATAACAGCAAAATGACAAAAAATAGTCACAACTATTCTTAGTTTTGTTTGTAATTTCTTCTTCTTTTAACATTTTGAGAAATCCTATTCCATAAGGTGATATAAATAGTCTGGTATAATTTTTTTCCACTAGTTTTATCTATCTATCTATCTATCTATCTATCTATCATCTATCTATCTATCATCTATTTATTTATTTATATTTAGATTTACTTAGCCAACATATAGTACCTCATTAGTTTCAGGTGTAGTGTTCAATAATTCAGTTGCATATAACACCCAGTGCTCATCACATCACTTGCCTCACTTAATGCCCATTATCCAATTACCCCATCTTCCCACCCACCTCCAGTACAGCAACCCTCAGTTTGTTTCCTATAGTTAAGAGTCTTTCGTGGTCTTTCTCCCTCTTTGATGACTTCCCATTCAGCGTTCCCTTCCTTTCCCTATGATCCTCTGTGCTGCTTCTTATATTCCACATATGAATGAAACCAAATGATAATTATCTTTCTCTGATTGACTTATTTCGCTCAGCATTATACCCTCCAGTTCTATCCACCTCAAGGTAAATGGTAAGTATTCATCCTTTCTGATGGCTGAATAATATTTTACTGTATATATTTACCACATTTTTATCCATTCATCTGTCAATGGATATCTCAGCTCTTTCCACAGTTTGGCTATTGTTTCCATTAGTTTTTTATTTGCAAAGTAAATGTTTTATCATGAATATTCTATCCCATATTTACTTAATATGTTTCCAGATGATTTTTACACTTCTATTGTCAGATTCCAATCACCCCACCTCCATGTTTTCATTGTTTTCAGGTTTTGTTTTATACATGTAAAACATTTAAAAAAGATTGTTGTCATCAAATGAGACTTCTAATCTAGAAAAAAGACATGTTTTCCACTTATTTAATGTATTTTTATTAAATTCAAAGAGTAGATTTTCTATTTTGTATCTCTTCTAAGTTGGATTTTTAAAGGACTAAGTTTGCAAAAGAACTATTACTATGTAAGTACATATTTTTAATTGATGAATTTACATCATTTACTTCATTTAAAAATTACTTTTATTAGTTTCTTGGTGTTTTCCTGGAGATTTCCAAATAATCTTACCATGAATAAATGATGATAATTTTATTGCTATTTTTTTCCTCTGTTTCTTAAAATTTTCCTGAATTTTTTTTAAAAAATTGAATAAAAACTGTGATAATAAACTTTTTTTTTCTTTACTGAGACTGTCTCTAGTATGAGATATATACTAATGATTTATGTACCTCTAACTATATCAGAACAATCATCCTATAATTCTGATGCAGTAGAAAGTAGTTAAGCTATTTTTCAATGTCCACATCCTTTTTGCTTTGATGAACTACTGGACTACATTTCCCAGACCCTTTGTACTAGATGGGGCCATATAAGTACCTATCATATAAGCACAATTCTATATCTGGCCTAGAGCCTAGGTGATTCTCTCTCTCCCCTTCCCTGAATGTCATTCCCTTTCCTAAATGTCATCTGAATGCAAAAAATCCAGTTGAGGCCTGGAGAGAACCCACTGAATAAAAGACTGATTCCTCCAATGACTTTGTGGAGAGAAGCCTTGCTTGGTCCTTCTGCACCCTCAACCCTAACTCCATTGAACACATTGAAGAAGAAATAATTCTTTTTGTCTTAAGCAATTGATATTTGGGAATTATTTGTTAAAATAGGTTTTAAATCCTGAACAAATACACTTAAGTTTCTGAAAAAAAAATTAATGAAGAATTGAAGAATTGATGTGGAATGTTTTTGGGGCTCAGTTTTTCAGGTTGCATTGTATTTCTTTGTATTATTTAAACTATGGTTGTGATGAATTATTTTAATGGGTTTTCTGTCATTTAATAACATTTCATACTAGAATATGTCTGCTTAATCTCAGCAACTTATTTCTATTTCAGTAGAGTCAATATGTTAATATTATAAAAATATTTACATATATATTTGAAATTATGACAGATGCTAAACTAACTTATTGTGGTAATCATTTCACAATGTATGTGCATCAAGACATTATGCAACACACCTGAAACTTACACGGTGATGTATGCCAATTATTTATCAATAATACTGGATATAAAAAATTATGACAGATAATGAAGAAATTATACAGTCTGATTTAAAGTTATAAATCAGCTATTAAGGATAATTATTTATACATTTATTTGGTTCTTTTCATCATAATGTTATATAATCACAGACAAACTTATTAAGCACTCCTTTTTATTTAAAGTATGATAGCCATAGAGGCACCTGGGTGGCTCAGTCCGTTAAGTGTCTGTCTTCAGCTTGGGTCATGGTCCTGGGATTGAGCCCCACATTGGGCTCCCTGTTCAGTGGAGAGTCTGCTTCTCCCTCTTCCACTCCCCCTCCTTGTGTTCCCTCTCTCACGGTGTCTCTCTGTCAAATAAATAAATAAAACCTTAAAAAAATAATAACGTATTATAGCCTTTAGAAAAAGTATAAAGCATAAACATTCGGTTATAGATGTTTATTTGTTATTTAGATCTGGCATAAACAAGCTTGTTAGACTTTAATATATTAATGGGCATGCCATTCAATTAGTACTTAATAAATAAAACATTGCATTAGTATATATAACAACTTCCCACACACATAATATTATTTAACACTGCTATAATCAAACCTGTTATAGTGACAACAAATACCTCAGTGATATATTCAGAATCTGTGCAACGTTAAAAAAAATTTGAATATATAACATGAGACAAATTATTTATCTAAGGGTTATATAAGTAAATTTTTGTTTGTAGCTCTTAAAAATGGTGGAGTTTAGGTTTTTTTTTTTTTTTAAAGATTTTTATTTATTTATTAGAGAGCGAGAGACTGAGAATGAGAGGGGAGAAGGTCAGAGGGAGAAGCAGACCTCCCGCAGAGCCGGGAGTCCGACATGGGACTCGATCCCCGGACTCCGGGATCATGACCTGAGCCGAAGGCAGTTGCTCAACCAACTGAGCCACCCAGGCGCCCGGAGTTTAGGTTTAATAGATCAGCAAAATCATATAAGTGGCATAGACATCTTGTTAGATTAAAAGTTAACATCACATAGTAGTATCTTCTTAATTATATAATAACAATATCATCTGGAGACTTACAATAAAATCTTTAGTAGACCTATTGATTACTTATTAATTTAGCATGCAGTAATTTACAAAGATCTTCCTTATGAAAAAAATGTCAATTTCTAAAATGTTAGTCTCACGATCTCTAGTGGAAGTCAGGTATCGTTCATTTTTTTTTTTTTAAAGATTTTATTTATTTATTTAACAGAGAGAGAGAGATCACAAGTAGGCAGAGAGGCAGGCAGAGAGAGAGAGGGAAGCAGGCTCCCCGCTGAGCAGAGAGTCCAATGCGGGGCTCGATCCCAGGACCCTGAGATCATGACCTGAGCCGAAGGCACAGGCTTAACCCACTGAGCCACCCAGGTGCCCCTCGTTCATTTTTTTAAATAATCAACATTTTAATGTATTTCTACCAAATAACATTTTATAAAAATATATATCATGATAGTTTATGGTTTTCATATTTCAAAATTCTATCTAGTAAGTTGATTCCTTATTTCTTGAAAAAGTAAGACAACCTGATTTAAACAAACTTACTTTTTAGTTTTTTGAATGACAGGCTTTAGAAATCAGATATGAGTTTGTTATTGTCATGGAACCTGAATACTGGTCGGTCACTCTATTCAGAGACCTCTAGACACATTGACAAATACCATAAAGAGCCGACTGCATCTATTTTTTTAAAACTTGCTATCAAAGAAAATTTCAGTGGCAAGAAACAAAAGCAAATTTAAACTGTTTGCCAAGTGTCCATCATTTCTGCTTTCACAAAAAGAATGATCCCCAGTGACACTTCTCTCTACTCTAAAATACCTAATATGAGCAGCCAACTTAGGAATCATCTTGAGCAAAAAGTCAGACAAACCAATCATCCTAGTATAAAATCCATTCATCAGTGATTTCCTATAACAACCATTTCCCCTAATCTAATTCATTTTGTGAAGTATTTCAGTGCTGTAAAACTCAGAAAACGTCAAGCTACCATTTTTTTTTTATTAAAATTTTTTCAGGTGAGACAATTGAACATTGAAGTACTGGGACAAGCAGAAATGTCCTGTCTATTTTTCCATAGCGGTCACTTTAAAGAGTTGGTTTTGGTACTTTGTAAAGCAAATTTGGCTTCGACAATATTGAACTGTATGTTCAGTTCAAAAGCACTTTATAACCTGACTGTATCACAAACAGTTATGTTTGGCTCTCTTTCAATCTCTCTGTCTCTTTCTCTGTCCCTCTATCTATATATCTACACACATGAGTTTGTGTGTATAATTAATGATTCGTCATTTTTGGAATCAAGTCCAGCTCTAATTCTTACCAAATAAGTAATCTTGGCTAAACTATGTAAGTTCTCTATGGCTCAGTTTCGCAATCTTTAAAAAAAGATAATAATAGCAACTGAAAATTTTCTGGACTAATACATTAAAGTTACATAGAATATTGTCCAGCTTTTATTGAGTATTCAATAAATATTAGCATAACATTTTAAGATTTTTTTTTCTTTTATTTATTTATTAGAGAGAGAGACCGAGAATGAGAGGGGAGGTCAGAGGGAGAAGCAGACTTCCCGCAGAGCTGGGAGTCCGATATGGGACTCGATCCTGGTACTCCGGGACCATGACCTGAGCCAAAGGCAGTCGCCCAACCAACTGAGCCACCCAGGCGCCCCTAGCATAACATTTTAAATGGAAGATTCTATTGGGAAAATTATATTGAGAGGAGTTAAAAATAAAAAGTAAAAGAAAGACTTTCAGAATAAATATCTTGAGTACTCTAGAGTAGATACAGTTAGATATGAGATAGTATCCATGATTTTCTGCATTATGTTTGCTGTCACTTAATATGCCTCTAAAGATATGTTCAGCCTTTTATTTTTATTTTATTTTTAAATATATTTTATTTTTTATTTTTTTTAATTTTTTTTCTCCCCAAATATGCTTATTTTAATTTTTCAGTGTTACAAGATTGATTGTTCATGCACCACACCCAGTGCTCCATGCAGTACGTGCCCTTCTCGATACCCACCACCAGGCTCACCCCCCCACCCCCTCCCCTCCAAAACCCTCAGTTTT